>CBXJ02000361.1:5059958-5659958 GCA_000612645.2 Trichuris muris
TTCGGCTTTACACCCTTGGAACGGAGTGTTGAGCAAGGTAGAGTGCCGCCGACCTTCTTTCCAGATGCATTCATTTTCATTAGCAGGACGGGTTTTCGAATGCCCGTCCTAGTAAGCACCCTTTTTACTTCCAAACTTGGTCCAGGAGAAGTCGGTCCTACGGGCAGTTTGGCAGGTGGAACGATTCCCTTTGGAATTCCACTGACGGATGGTTGTGCACACGTGGTTGCAGCAAGAGCAGATGGCTGAATGCCAACAGTTGCCATTGGAGTACAGATACTACTCGCAGTCGCGGCAACAGGAACTCGGGCTGAAGTGATCGCCTCCGGTAGGGTTGCAACCTGCGTCTTCACGCAGCCGTTCATAAACTTCTGCGCATCTTCCATGGTTTTGAACTTTTTGAACTCAGCTCCGCTGAACTGGTGAACGTAAGACTTACACTCGTCCCAGGTATTGAAGATTCCAACGCATCTTCCTCGTCGAACGGCGTAAAAGTTAGGCATGATTGGGCAACGCAGATGGCGCGCTACGACGGAACAAATTCTGACCGAGGTACTTTGCATGCTAAGTAGTCCATACTTGGTAAACACCAGGCCAACGGACAGCAGGCACCGGGCAATAATGCAATTGCGCGACTTTGCGCAGACTATACAACCAAGCCTGCAAATCATATTCCAGCATGCACGTTAGCCATTAGTGGTCTGTCGAATTTGGACTTTTGTGGAAAGCAGTGTTTAGGCGCGATCGTCTCTTGGTCATTTACGGAGCACCTCACGAGGTGATTTGCTTTGCTGCTTCCATTTATTTATTTCTAGGCTAGTTTTCATACCAATTACGCAACTCTTTCGCAGGTTATTTTTGTGTAGCTTAATTCTTTCTCTTCTCAGAATCTGCACTTTTTGCATGGCGTAAACGGGCTTTGCGTTCTTGTATGGGCGTTCAGCGTGAGATTTGCGTAGTATAAATTTGTTTGCCAATCCGATGGAAGCGCATCTGCATGCTTCAACCGCGTGGCAGTCATTTGCTGATCTATGAGCGGATGGTTGAATCTTGCAAAGTCAGCGCTGTCGTCGGCGCAAAAACGAATTGACCACGTGCTAGACATTCAGTCGGAAGATGAGGGCGAAGAGACTGACAAATGGGGTAAGCATTGGACAAGTATTAATATCGATTACCCGGCGAAGTGCATGTCGGTTTTTAGTTGCCGACACAAATTTCCAAAATCCATCTTGCTCGTCCTCGACGTCATCTGCGGATGGTTTGGTTGAATTGAGCAATCCGTTAGAAGCTTTTCGTTTCTCCCCATTGTAGTTACCGTGGTGAAGGCTGAACCCAAAGCCAACCTCTTGCCAACTGCAGAGTTGGGTGAATCGTTTGCAGTTTCGCCCGAACTTGCCGATCCGGTTCCTTCTTGTGCATTGTATGAATCAGAAAATCTCGACGAAGGCTCAGCGGATGCCGCCGTACGAGCTTGCGTTCACTTTCTCGTTTCACGCGTTTCCGGTGACACGGACGACGATGTCGGTCTATTGCGAGACAGCTTCGTTCACATTCCCAGAAACAACGCCAGCTATGGGCTGAAGAGCTCCGAGTGTACCTCCCCTGCAGACGAGGCTGAGACAACCCTTTCCAGCGACATTGAAATGGTAGGAACGTCGTTGGATGATAATGGATCTGACCGGAGCACAGATGCCCGAAATGCGAATAATGGGGACTTTAATGGTAAAATGGGATCTGACATTGCTCTGCGAGCACTTCTCCAGCGGAGGCTTATGCACACCTCTTCGGGTATGGTGGGAACGTTAAGAAATTACTTTACGTAATAACTTTAGGCAGAAGTGACGCAGGCATTAGCGAAGTCGTTTCGCTCTACGAAAAGGTAGTAGCGGACCATTCGTTTTGTGAGCCGTGCTTTATTGAACCTTTCTGCAGAAAGTAACGGAACTTACGGAAAGACTTGTAGTCGAGGGCAACTTGCGCGAACAGATTGCCAACGAAAAGAGCAGGCTTGCCGAAGAAAACAGCCGATTCAAGGGGTAACGTTTATGCTTTTCGTTAACGTATGTCGGAAACAAATGGACGAATGATGTGCCATCGTTACTTGGCTCGTGCGGGTGTTGTATGCAAATTTTTAACGAACGTGCGTTGCACGCAGGCAAAATACCGTATATCCCGGCGTATAAGGCGAGTCCATAATGCGAAAAACTGGACCGCCAAATTGGGGGTCGACTTGTACTCCAGGTCGACTTATACGCCATAGGGACAAAATCCCGCAGGGACAAGTTGTCCACTTACAGTAAGACTTGGACGGAAGGATTTAAAGATTTCAGCATTTTGAGCAATGAGTCAATTTAAAATTGCTTAATCTTAAAGCTTTCCATTGCTACATACACGACAAAGCTAGTTCGTACACTTCACTTTAAGATAGTTCGCCGTATTCACTTAAGACATTAACACTTAAGATGAATCATAACTGCACTAAACTAAAATCAAGAGGTCGACCTATACGTCCGACATAGGCAAATGACGAAAATTAGACCGCAAAATTAGCACTCGGCTTATATGCCGGTCGACTTATACGCCGGTATATACGGTATTTTAATTTGGCCGCTTGGATAGCACAGCAGAATCTTGTAATGCGCCTAGATTCTTAGTTGATATGCACATGTGGTGGCTGGGGGGTCCACCTAGCGCACCATTACTCTCAGCAACTTGTACCGTTTCCGTCTTCTACAGGGTAACCGAAATCAAGTCCAGATACGAGAAACGTTTAGGCGTCGGTAGGCAATTCAGTGCTTCTGTCAGCACATATGCGAAAAGAAGAAAATTTGTATTTTGTCAGCAAGGCCATTTTAAAGTTACTTAAGTGCTTTTCAGAGAAGTTAACTACATTGAGGGTGTTCTTCTCTTCACGGCTTTCTCCCGTTTGTCGTCTGTACTCCGTAATAAAGTAACACGTGCCCTACCAACGGATGGATGAGCAAGTTATTAAAAGATGTACAGAGAACGAGTCACTTAGATGTTTTTTCGAAGCTTTCGGAACCGTCTGCTTCCGTCGTCGTCCGTCTTCCTTGCGCTGACGACGGAACCGGACGGTTCCAAAAGCATCTAAGTGACTTGTTCTCTATACATCTTTTAATAACCTGCTCAACCATCCGCTGGTAGGGCACGTGTTACTTTATTACGGAGTACAGACGACAAACGGGAGAAAGCCGTGAAGAGAAGAACACCCTCAATGAAACAATTCCCCGTTACCAGACATCCAGTTTTCCGGTTAACTACAGTATTATTTAGGTACAAGTTCACGAATTCAAAATAAGAATTATCTTCTGATTGTTGTGAGCGTGCGATTGCGAAAGTGTCTTGAAACTCCTGCCATAAGGCTGTGCATATCGATGGTAATTTGTTTTTCAAATGACCGCTAGTACGTTACAGTTTGTTAATACGTGCTTCGCGCCTTTGGTTCCGCAAGCATATTTCTTCTCAATGAATAGTACGCGTGAATGGATATTAACGGAGAAGGAACATTTTTTGCTGCCATTTGAACTTTGAGGCCAGTAGCCAAGTCAGCTGATTTTTCTGTCCCCGTTGCTGTTTTGCATGCTTTTGCATTAATTGTAGAACTTGTTGCCGCGGCGGGTGAACGAACCCTTTACAATTAGCTCTCCCTTACATTGACGCTGCTTCAGGCTTTACCATTCCTTAAAAGAGAAAGAGAAACAAATTGCGGAACTTTTATTCGAAGGCGAACAGTTGGCCAAGCGCGAGCTGCAGCAGGCAAATCTGATCAGGAAACTTCGGGAGAAGGAAAAGGAGCAGGATAAGGCGATAGACAAATTCAAGTGAGAACTATGACGTTCGTTTTCGCTCACAGTTTGCCCATTCGTAGAGAACAGCTGAAGAACTTCAACAGTGCTAAACAGGAGTTGAACGACTGGAAAAGTCGCTGCGATACGCAGGAAAGTAGGTATCAGTTTTGCATTTTATTTTGGTCTTTTTATTAATATTAACTTTGGATGAGGTGGAAACGTTTGCGATTCTCCGTGTTGGGTGTTTGCACCTTGCTATTTTCATTTGCCACTGGTCTTGTTGAAATTCGGCAGCTCCAAGGCCTCTCTCCGTATAGTTTCAATCTTTGAGCGAAACAGTGTTGTTCTTAGCGGATGCATGCAGTTTATTGCACCTTTCCAAATGAACCTATTCCGTCGCCGGCGTTTGCGAACCCCTACTGTGTAGTTGTTATTGAAAGGCTTAAATCTGCCTGTCTGTAACATTGCGTTTTCTTGTGGGAGCGAATAGTAGGCTTTCCGTAGAATTTTGTCTCATGTTGTTTAACTTTCACGGTAATAATCTTGGTTATTTTGTTTGAAGCCCATTGACAGCTCGAAGATTTCAAAACAAATCCTGCTTGTGTAAGTGAGCGCATGATTTTAATTATATTGATATTTTCAAACGGGTATTTGAAAGTGCAAAGGCATGTGGGGTTTATTAATATAGTTTAATAACCAAATTTTAACAGCAGTAAAATTGAATGGCATTGGAAAGAGGGACGCTCTAACTGTATTAGAGGACCTAAGTGATGAATTTCTGTTGCTAAGCTTGCTGTCGGATAAATGGGTGTAGAAGTGTTTCGTTTTCTGTATTTTGATGTTCACGGCTTTTCGTTCATACTCAATCCGGTAATAATTCAATTATTACCGAAGTGAAATGTGAATGAGGAGCTGTGATAATCGAAATACGAGAACTGAAACTTACTGCGATTCAGAATCTTATCTTCTCATTCAAGTTTTAAGGAAGTGCTGAATATGCCACGTGGACTGATGACAGCAGAGATTGGTTAGACACTGTTAAACAGGGAGATGGTTGACATTTGAAATGGTTGATACTTTAAAACAGCTCCCTCGGTATAGGGAAGGAAGCACCGACGAGGGGCAAACAAATCGTTGCTGTCATCATTTGTTTTTCATTTTGTTTCGCCAGAGTCGGTCGGAGGGGATGCTCGCACTCCTGCACCACTGACTGCCCAGGAATAGACGCTTGAAGGGCCAGGCTTAGACCCGAAAGCTGATGTCACTGGGAACTAGTGGCTCCAAGGACCTGTCTCCGTAGGTGATAAATAGAAAGGATGAAAGTGGGGTTGCACCCGTACGAATTATCACCGGAATAAAGTATGACCGCGAAGTTGCCGTGAATGTCAACATTTGAAAAATGAAATTAAATCCCGTTATGAAATTTGTCTTCTCATTAAAGTTATATCGAACTCGACTGCAAAAAATGTACCATGTTTTTGGTTACTTCGATTATGATTTATACGAATCGGCCATGATAATTTTATAACTGCTTATTAGCCCCTTATTTTGCATGGGCTCGCGGGTGGTCATATTTTTACTTTGAGCTTAGCGCTTGTTCGTATGAATTTGTGCTATTCAACATTTGAATACGGGGTGAGCAGTAACCTACGTATATCCTGTACGTAAAGCTTGAGCTCATTTTAGCCTAGTGGTGATTCACCTGGGAAGTTACAGAAACGGTTATCAGCAACGGAAGTTTTATCGTCAGAGTGTTAATCTAAACTTTCGGCATTCTAGGAACGAATGATAAACTGAGCGAAAATCTAGAGCATGCTCAAGCCGTGGTCCGGCAACTTCAAGCGCAGGTAGAAGATTCAAGGATTCAGTGCAATCAGTACAAGATAAAGATTGACGCTGTTGTCAGGTATTACTTAGACATGTTCACAGTAGGCTTTTCGATAGGCATCTTCTTTCTCAGAGAAAACGCTGAACTGACCGCGGCCAAAGCAACGGTGGAGCACGAACTTCAGGTAGGGCTTCAATTCACTTGCTTGTGACCAAGGACGCGCGTTTGCTATGCAGATGTTTAAAGTGGCGAACAGTAAAAGCAGGGAATCCGAGTTAAGGGAACGCCTGGAAACCGTAATGCTGGAACGTAGGAACGAAGCAAACGCCCTTACAAAGCAGGTCAGCTAATTCGACAAGATTGGCTATGAAAACTTTCAACAGCTGATATGATGCTCAGGTTGAACAAGCCAATGCGATAATCAGCCAAAATCGCGAGGAGCACGCAATGCTGGAAAATTCGCTCAAATGGGAGATAACTCAATTGCGACAGGTGGCTGTTAACTGTTCATTTACTGTATTCTATGCTTCATATTCAGAAGCTTCAATTTTCCGAAATGCGCAATCAGGAGTTGAGTGAGGGCGCTGCCGATGGTATTGCTTCCGACAAATTGCTCTTTAGCGCATGCTTGCTCGTTTAGCATCGAAGCCGCTCCTGAAGCAAATGGAATCTTTGCAAAGTTCTTTTCGCTCACAGCAGGACCACTGGGAAAAGATAGAGAAGATGTTATACGAGAGAATAAGTTAGTATTTTCACATCCTTGCCGCCGTCGTTTGGCGCTTAAAAGGCCATTTTAGAAACGGCGGAAGAGAAGCTTCTGCAAGCAGAAGAACAGAATGTGCAATGTAATTTTGCCGCCTCTGAGTACGAAAAGCGAATCGTTCAGTTGGAAGCAAAGTTGGCAGCTTCGGCTGCAGAAATTGGTGAACTACAAGCCAAGTTGGAAGCGTTGCATGCCGAGTTGCAGCGGCGTCAAGAAAAGGAAAAACGGCATGTCATTGATGTTGGCTGCCGATCTATGACAGATCGTTTTAGCTTGATGGACCAAGTGCAAGTGAACGAGCGTTTGCATCAAGAAGAAATGGGCGAAGAGCGCGCAAAATGCGTATGCGCAATGTCCATGTTGGCCTAACTGCTTGGTCTTTTTAAAAATGGCATTTTAGGCAAAATTGGAACAGTGCATTATGAATTACACCAGCAGTTCCGAGGCGAAACATCACTCTGAACTGGATAGCCTCAAAACTGAACTTCTTCAGAGCGTAAGTTGAACTGCTACGCTGCTCATGTTACATGTTAACCGCATTGCAGGCCAAAACAATACTTTCGCTACAAATGGAGCTGGCAGAAGAAAGGCATCGAAGTTCCGCTGAAGCATTACGTGAAGTTCCGGTAATTTTTTATTTCGAGAAACAGCCAACGCTAAAAACTGAATTCTTAGGAAGAGTGGAGTAACCTTGAAATTGGCGAAGCGCAAATTATACCGGAGCTTGTACGAAACCGTTTGCAAGAGCTCGAGAATGAGATAGTCTTTTTAAGGGTTACTAATCGATTCTTCTTTTCGGATTCTCTAATTTTCGCTCTTGCCTGCAGGACGAATGTGAGCAACTGCAACAGCATAGGGATAGATTGACGGCGGACTTGGTCACTGTTAGCCAAGAACTGAATTCCTGCAAATCCAAGTTGGCAGAGTGCGAGGGAATTCAGGAAAGCTACCAAGTATGATGTCCATTTTAAAGCGCCGCAAGGCGATGTGCCCCGACGCAATTGCAGGGTCTGGAAGAAAAGCATCAAGCGCTTTTGCAGATGTACGGCGAGAAAATGGAAGAGAATGAAAGTCTTACGCTCGAACTGTACGACGTGAAAACGATGTTCAGGAAACAGGTGCAGCTACTGCTTACAAATACGTCTTGATTGCATGGTTATGTTTAGATCACTGAACTGTTGGCAGCTGAGGAGAAAACGTAGCATGCATGAAGGCTGAGGGAGCTCAGTCCTCGATGCAGCCAGTGACAAGTATCTTCGTGCGCAACAGCTCATGATTCCATTTGTCCTATAATAAAATTTCCCAAGTTACACCTATTCTTGAACTTTAGGAATTTCAGCTTAAGGCCATAAAAAGGGGAAAACTTCACGATCAGGTCGTAGGCAAAGTGTTCGGTTTGACATTTACTGTTCGAGCAGTGACAATCGACGCCGCTTTTGGAGATGCAATGAAACTGACGAGTAGAGTTGAAGATCGAATGAAAACGCGGGAAAACGGAAATCAACTTTTCGACGAAGTACAAAGCACGCGGCAAACGTACAAACCGATCGTATCGTCAAAGCGAACGTTCTCACCTTTTGGCAGAGCCTGTTTTCCAATGGAGAATGGATTCAATTCAGGTAGGGTACAATTGGCGCAATTTCAACGAACAGTCAGCACCGCAAGAATATAAGCGAAGTTGAGAATCAATATATATCATTTGTACACCCTGCGTCTGCGCGGAGCCGACGGAACGCAAGCTGAAAGTGCTTCGACTAGCATGTTCACTCGGAAAATGGTAAATCATTTGAGGTACGGGACTAAGGACGAAAATCTGGAGACGGAAACTTTTAGAACATTCGGCAAGAATGAAGTGGAAAAAGTTACTTTAATATCTCCGTCTGCCGAACCAACGGCAAAGTAAATGAACATTGAATCAACCGCCATCGAGCGAACAGCCGAAGACTCAAATGCTTTCACGGTCATTCTTAGTTGACGCTGACGAACATCCCAAATGCACACGTCGCCGTGCTTTCCGCCACTGAGCAAAATTTGCTGAGTAGGGCAATATGCCAAGCAGTTGACCGAATCTGCGTGACAGTTCCAGCCTAAACCGATGCTCCAACAGGTTAGCGCGCAAGCGTTGTGATGCCCAACGGTCTTACAGTGCACATTCGAACGAGCGGGTGGTAAAAGGGTGTCCCATAGAGCAACCCTGCTTTCCAAGGTTCCCTGGCCAGCGGTTGCCAAAAGACTACTCGACTGTCCCAAATATACGAAGTCGCTGCAACTTTTCGCATGACATTTCACATTCTGCAATAATTGTCATTTGCATATTTAGTCTGGCGAAAAGCTTAACTGGTGCATACGTAAAATGGTTTCCTCAGCGTAGTACCGTTGCCTATGTGCCAAAGTGACAAGCAGCCATCGGCATCCGTGACGCCAAACTGTGAAAAGGCGCAATCATGTTTGAAATGTAACATATCATATATGAATTACTTTGCTTCCCTGAGCGCTAAACCGAGTTTGGGTAACTTTGGCAAAATGCCCTGCCGTCCTCGGTGTGTACCGAGGTTGGCCAACTCCCCATTCCCACAGCCGAACGGATCCATCCGTAGAGCCGGACAAATCTCAAGAAAAACACAACTGACTCTGAAGGAAATTGCAAGTAGTTCAAAGGATCATACAATATGGCATTGTGGGATGCGCTTCCATTCGCCGAACGCCGGGCACTAGTCGTTTGCACAGCTAAAATGGAAACAGTTCGCAAAGATGGCAGATTACAGTGTGTGCAAGGACAGTAATGAGCAAAAGCCGCCAAAACGGCACCATTATTCAACCATGACAATACGGAATCATTGCAAGCAGGGAGATACGATAGCGCACATAGCTTACAGACGGCAACAACACTACCGAAGGCAGAGATTCTCCAAAGAAACGTTCCAGTCTAAACACCGACGGAGACGCAATCGCCTAGCGTGCAAAACAACATTACAACAGAATACAGCGGTGTTACCTTTCTCAGTGCCCAGCGGCTTCGATCGATTATGAAAGGAGTCAGCTAACAAGAAAACGTGGGTTAAGCAGTGATAAACCAACCTTTTTATTAACACTTGGTTTACTTTCATACAGGTACATTCTTTATCAATAAGGATATGCTTGCAACACGACAGAGAACAAGACAAGATCACTGGGACTTTCCCAACAAAATACTCTGCTTGGGAAAGTCGACAGATCACGACTTACCTCACTGGCAAAATGCATGACGGATAAACAGTTAACTAGTTGCCATTAATCACGTTTAATACAAAAGTTAACTTATCAGCTTGACTATACAAAGCAGACTAACTCACTTGTACTATAACTTTGCAGGTTCTGTGCAGACAAAGCATTAGTTTAGAGCAGTGTCCCTCTTCGAGGTTGGCACTTCTATCCTAAATCAACACCCAAAGTAACTGAGCACATTAAAACTCCCTCCTTTGCGGGACTAGCGCAGCACCGCGTGAAATATCCGCGCTTCCCGTCTATGCAAATAAAATAGGCCCAAAAGATTTAGCCGGAAACACAGGATTGCTAAGCGAGCACTTATTCTTACGCGCAATAGGTCTTTTGGGCAACAAAACGTGATGTTACCACTGCGCTTGGCGGGATGAACGCTATCAAAAATTCCAACACCAAAGATCAGGTGAACATTTTAAATATACAATGCAAGCAATGTAGGCGAGGAAAAATTTGCATTAACCTTATACAAATGATTACATCAATATTAACACTTTTCAACATTGCTGAATATTGGATTTCTCACGGGTTTCAGTTTCATATTGTGTGAAAACGGCAGAATACCCGTTCGTCAATGATTTACTTCAAAATTGAATACCTAGATCTGATTAGCAGGGTAGAAAGCGGGATTTAGAAATGATGAACGACTGAGGTCGGACACAATCAGATCCTTATTGGCGAACTACCTCACTAACCAAAAATATCGCTCAGTTCTGAACCTCACACGGAAGGAAAACCGAGTAATGAAGGTTTTAAAAGGAAAAAAGGATATCATGATTACGAAAGCAGACAACGGCAATGTTGTAGTCATTTTAGACAAAGAAACGCACAAGAACAAAGTGACAGACATGCTGACTACTGAAAAGTACACGCCCTTAAAAAAAGATCCATCGGAAGAGGTCAGAAAACATCTCATCATTGTTTTGTCAAGGATATATGATGAGACTAAAGAAGAAAAGATTACCGACATTATCAAAAGACTAAAGTACACCACGAATTTTTCATGTCCACATTTATTTTTCTTACCAAAAATACACAAAGGTGTTCCCCTAAGCCCGACAGTAGCAAGCAAAAGTGTCGTCAATGAACTTTGCGGATTTGTAGCAAAAATGCTAAAACCGCTTACTGGATTGCGCTTTTCGCAGACAGAAAATTCATCCTCATTTGTACAGGAAGCAAGACGCGTACAACTTCATATTGATGACATCTTAGGAAGTTACGATGTGAAAGACCTTTTCACAAGTGTTCCACTGGGCTACACTTACGATATCATCCTGGATTCATTATCCAAGGATGAAAGTTTGAAGCAAAGAACCAAGCTCAACCCTTACCACCTAACACAGCTGGTCAAGTTTTGTATGGAGGAAGAAAATTATTTCCAATGGGATGGAAGGTATTTTTCACAGAAACAAGGAGCACCTATGGGAAGCCCACGCTCTCCCATTGTGGCAGAAATATTCATCGAACATCTGGAGGAGAGGGCATTTCCAGGCAACATCTCAGAGTACAATCTGAAGATGTTCAAACGTTACGTCGACGACATTTTTGTCATTATCAGAGAAGGAAAAGAGACCGCTCTCCTTGAACACCTGAACGGTCTTTTCCCTGGGAACATTATTTTCACAATGAAAAAAGAAGAGAACGGGAGACTAGCGCTCTTAGACGCCTTAGTAATGCGGGAAGGCGAACATCTAAAAACCTGTGTCTTTCGAAAACCTACAAACTCAGATAGATATCTAAATTTCCTCTCAAACCACCCAATGAACGTAAAGAAGGGAATCACCACGGGAATGGTGGACAGAGCTATCTCTCTTTGCGACGACGAATTCCTGGAGAAGGAAATCAATCACATACGAAGCACTCTACAACAAAATAATTACCCAAAGAATTTTATTGAGACCTCCATAAAGGAAAGACTGAAAAAGCACAAGAATCAAGACATCAGAACGAAAAATGAAAGGGAAACCATGTCAGGACCAATATGCATACCCTATTACCCGGATATTGGAGAAAAGATTCGGAAGATTGCGAAAAGCATTGGTTACACAATCGCTTTCAAAAGTCTACCGAATCTAAGGTCAATTCTACGGTCTGACAAAGTCAGAATCCCACCAGACAAAGGAGCAGGGGTGGTTTACAGCATAAGATGTGGCTGCGGTGCGAGGTACATTGGTGAAACCGGGCACACCGTGCTACACCGGCTGAAAGAAGACAAAATGGCACTGACAAGGTACAAGAATGCAGAGAAAAGTTTGAGAGGGGAAACTGTGGTCTCAAGAGGGCGACCACAAAGGAGAGACCCATTTGAGATCATGAAGGAAGCAGTCAATGCCTCAGCATGGGTGGAGCACTCAGTAGACTGTCCTCTGGCAGACAACCAAATGAGTTTCTCCATATTGAAACAAGAAGAAGATTTCAGAATTAGAAAAATCAAAGAAGCATTCTACATCCGCCACAACGTTTGTATCAACAGAGATGAAGGAAAAGAGATTAGCAATATTTGGTCTACAGTGGCAGTTAAAACGGGATGTGCATTCGACGAGCCATTCACACATAGGGAAACGACGAGCATATGAGTCATCGGTTCTAAAAAATAGAATAAGGACTTTGAAGAGAAAACAAAAGTTTAAAGAACCGCATTTGCTCGTGTCTGTTTAAAATAACTTCTACTCCCGTCACTGTTTCATTGACAGTTTTCACTCGTGACTGTAATACTCGCACGATGCGTTGCATTTGAAAATTTGCGCTGAAGACGGGACCAAGTGAGGTCCCGAAAGCTACGCTTTTGAAGTAAAGCATTGACGAACGGGTAATCTGCCGTTTTCACACAATTTTTCAACATTGACTGAAATGAACGGCTCAGGAAGGAACTTGGTTAAACAGTACGCAGTACTGCAAAATGTTTACAAATTTTGAAAGATCCCGCGGCATGGCGACCCAAGGACAATAAACAACTTCCCTTTACACTAAAAGTTGAATAAGTAAGCAAAACAAAAAAATAAGCCCACATGGCGCAGCCCAAAACTTTTGCTCGTATTAATAACTTCATTCTGCTTTACCATGCGATGCCTACCGCAAAAACTTGAAAGTGTACATATGATAGAAACAGTACACGCAGTAATTAGGTTCGTTGCTTGAAAAAGGTACGACGCTGGTTAATTATTTAAAAAGTGCGAAGCTGGCGGAAAAGGGCATGTCACTTACGTAAGTTGTTCCTCGACCGGTGACAATTGTCCCTTGTCGTTCCTGTGCATTGACGAGTAGGTAGTCGTCATTGTCAACCAATGGATTCCTAAAAAACGCGAGGAAACGAATACCGACAAAACTTTCCCCCACACTAAGGGGCACCTTTTCAAGCCGGTCATCATCATTTCCAATTCGGTGGGATCGCTCAACCAATCGGCATTCGGCGAAAGCAAAGGGGAAATATCCATTTCTTGAAGCTCTCTGCCAGAACTGATGGCGACCATACCGAAACGATTCTAGAACGCAACGCTGAATGGAATAGCTGCAAGCCAGTTTGAAGCACTAACAGGGCAAATTGCAAAGGCGGTTATTGGATCGTGCTCCCTTTGGATGACTTTGAACGCTTCGGAATACTGGCACGAGCCTGACGAGGCCGTGACTTCGCCAATCTAAAAGTATAGTCAGCTATGGAGGCCAACACGCGAAATGGTGACTTGGATTACCTTGGCGGCACTTTTCGATTTGAAAATGCACTTTATGAAAACGTCCATCAAATGCTCCTGTCGAACTAGAAACAGCCAAAGACGACGGACGGGCAAGGTCGATCTGACGCCACTGGAAAACGGCGTGTTGCTTGGTTCCAAAATGACCCGGTACCGATGAAGTGATAGACCGCCGGCTTCGCTGGCAGCACCTACGTTGGGCAGAAAGTTCGCTGGACAACCGCCGGGGTAATTTTCCACTTCGTCGTTCAGGTTAGCCACCCAACGCTCAAGCATGTTCAAACATCCGTATATCAAAGGGCTGACACCACCCATCTCTGCAGAACGGTGGAAATTCCACGAGACAACCTAAGCGGAACAGCTCACCTGTTAGCTCGAATCCTGATATTGCCAAAAACTGCTTCATCCTGTGTTGCACCTGGCGTACCAACGCCAGGCGCAATATCATCCAAGCATAGCTGTTTGAATCGGAATACTGTTCCGATCCACCCAACCTATCTTTGCCTTCCGCCTCTTCATCCTGCTCCCTCGTTGAACTGTCGTCGTCCTCGGACGAATCGCTCTCCTCGGAATTATATTCAAATTCCTCTTGCACGTCTTCGCCAAGGTAAGGCTAAAAAATCAAGGCGATTTATAAAACGAAATCTCCCGCGTTACATTCAAAAATCCAAGCGTGTGACGGCCTGTAAATTGGTTCACCTTTGTCATGTAAAGTGCAATTATGCTTTTTCTTGGTTGCACCCACTCGGTTTTGGTTGTCAAAATTACTTGGCGCCCATCAGCGGTCGATTGTACCGTACCGTTCGAGCGAGTGAACCGTCCGAACACTTTGGAATGAAATTTGGCTCTCAATTTCGCGGGATCCAACTGTTCCATAGCTCCTTCGATGGTCGGCTCTTCACGAACGGCGTTGGATTCTGAAAACGCTAAGTTCACTGGCGAAGGTTAAATTTGCAGAGCAACAAAAAACCGCTTACTGTAGGTCTGCCTTCTTGATTGGCTATTCTGAACGTCTACCAGCATTTTCCTCTGCCCTCCGCCTCCGAATATTGTGGCAAACAGTTCTGCATTAACCGGGTGGGCGACCAGCCGATACAGCCAGCGTGAATCGTAGGTGCACAAGCAAAACGTGAACAAAGACAGGAAAATGGCTACCCAGCTTTCGACCAAAAGCACCAGCAAGTTGGGCACGTCCTCGTCGCGATCGCCCGAAAGCGTGTGCAACAATCCGTCAACGCCTAAATATCTGATCACTGCCCCAAAGTAATATTCAAGTTCGACGCCCTTACCAGGCCACTTCTCGGGATTCGTGACCACCTCAGGCAGGTCCCCTTCACAAATTGAACCACTATTCACCTTGTGCAGCAAATAGCTGTTCTCTCTAATAATAAGCACGATAACCATGTACAGGAACGTTGGCTGAAAGGTACGCTTACTTGACAGGCATTTTGGAAATGGGAACGGAGTTCATATCGCAAAGCGAACCGTATATGCATGCCGACAAGCACTGACTCAAGTTGTACAGAAGGTACATCTAGGGTAAAATTTGATAAAGGAAAATCGCTTGCGCGCTGACTTCGCAACTGCAACCTCCGACAGGTGCTCCTGATACTTTGGCGGCGTTCGCAGCTCGGCCAACGTTTTCAGAATATCCGCCGTCTGATTAATGACGTAACGCAGCGGCAAGGCTATGTCGCTCCTGACGGACGCCAACGAAGCGGACATCAAAGGAAAGGTGCCGAACACGGGCATTCTTGAGGTGAGCTGCGAGCGGGAGAGCGAAAGGTTTTGATTCAACTCTTGCAACAGTAGCAGCAGCTCCATCCTAGCCGACGCCAAGCCAACATTCTAAAGCAAGCGATCAGTCAACTCTGCACATGTTAACGACAGAGTGTAAATTACGCTTGAACAGTGCAACGAGCAAAAGTATGCAAGAGTCCTTAGCACTTGCTGATGGGCAGCCAGCCAACGTCTCATACGCAAGGTTCGTTGCCATCGGAAAGCCAACTCCTGTCGGTCTTTCTGAATAGCCTCGTGCAGTTCGGCGGCGCCGCCTGCAGACATTATGGACATATCGACGAAAAAGCTATCCGTTTCCGCCGTCTCATCCCCCAAATGACGCTCATCGACTTTGTAATCGCAAAGCAGCTTGAGCATTTCCATCTCCTTCTCAAGCCACATGTAAAGATGGGCACGCAACTGGCCTCCGTCCACCTCGTATCCGCTGACAACGCAGGCTAATTCTTCCGTTAATATCTTCATACAGGATATGAACTTCAAAATTTGGGCTATGACGTCAAACTGTCCAGAATCGTCTCTGTTCGACCGCTCGTCGTCCACATCCCCTTTATCGGCCTCCTGGGCTGCTTCGTCGGACGATTTGGCTTCGGACGTTTCATCAGCATCGTCCGCCTCGTCCTCCAGATCGAGATCCAGTTTTGGCAAATCGAATCTGCTTGAGAGGTCAACTCTGGCGGTTGCACTTAAATCAAAAGTCCAATCGCAGGTCTGCTCCTCCGCGCGCTCAGCGGCCGAAGTAGCTTCAAGTCCATTCACCAATGAAGCGAAAGTCGTCTTCCTGCTGCCTACCGCGGAAAGCGATTCCAAAAATGCGCCAGGAACGGAGTCTGTCGACGGCGGTCTACAAAGTTTGGACAACACTTCGATGGCCAATAAAGGGCAGCCGCACTGCAGGTGCGTAGACGCAGTGTTAAAGAACAACTTCCGCTCGGTAGCGGATATTTGCCTTGCCAAATGTTGGGCTATTTTGACGAATTGCTCGGTACTCGCAATTTTAATGCCGCTGTCCTCAAGGCGCTTGCGAAGAACCAGTGGGTGGGTACGAAGATAGACGTAAAAGTTGAACACATCCGACGAACCGTACTCCGCTGATATTAGGTCGCTTCTAGCGCGAAGATTGGTCTCCGTGAGAAATGTTGACGCCGCCAACGCGTACTCCTTCAGATACCAAAACACGATGGAACGCATGAAGGGATCCTGACAGCGCTTCAATTTGTCAGAATCCGAGAAGTCATCGTCGGGGGAGCATTTCAACACTTCCGTGCAAAGAAGGTTGCGAAGACGTTCCTCAGCGACTGTGTCGTCGCCAGAGAATAGTCGAAGTATGACTATGGCCAACTGCACGTCATTCATGCTATCCAGGCAAACCTAAAATACGGTATGGTATCAAAAATGACAATTACAACTTTAACACACGCACAAAGGCACAACTTTCCTGCTAAATTTATGTGCGAATCTTCAAGAGAATTCTTTTACAATAATATATAAAATGTAAACTTCATATTTTAAGGCTTTTCGTTGTTGAGGAACAATCAAGGAAAGACGTAAAGGAGTGGCAAGACTGAACCACTTATGGACTGCACAGAAAGAGAGATTGATTAATGTAATGAACACAGAGGTCGTTTCCGTACTTCAGAGCACGATCGGGTACTCAACCTTTAAAATCAAGCGGCATGAACAACAACGTTTGGAGTGCAAGTTCAATAGGTTGGTTTTGACACGCTCATGGGAATTCAGGTCCCAGAATAGGAGACCGGGAGGAATCAGCGTACTGACTCCGGATGTTGACAAAGTCGTTGTTAATCTGAGCTCTAAAAGGTTGACAATAGCAGAAAAAAGGTGTCCTAGCCAAAGGAATGAATTTCGTCCCTACTCCAAGGAGAATTGATTACGCTGATCTTAACAGCAGGGTTGAAAGGAGCATTAGGAATGTAGATCAGAGAAGGGCTGATCTGATCAGATGCACGAATGCCTCATGGTTAGAAAGTATCATCCTGTTAAAAACTTGTCTAAGAAAGAAACAGATACCATTAAGACCATAAAAAAGTGAAGAGTCAATTATTGTCACAAAAGCGGATAAAGGTAATGTGGTGGTTATATTGGACAGGGAAGAATACAACAACAAAGTTACTTGTTTGTTACACTCTGACACTTAAATAATCTTACACGGAGACCCTACTGAAGATATCAGGAAATCTTTATTACGCAAAATCTCAGTTTTGTTTGATGAAACGAAAGAAAAGAAGCTGTCCGACATAGCTCGGCTATTACATCATACCACCAATTTCTCTTGTCCTGAATTTTTCGGATTACCGAAAATTCATAAAGTGGGGATACCATTGAGGCCAGTGATTTCTAGCAGGAAGAGGGTTACCAGTGATATTTGTGACTTTCTGGCCAAATTACTAAACCCATTAGTTGGGAAGAGGCAGTCTCATACTCCGAATTCCGCTCAGTTTGCGGAGGAAATGAAATCTGTCACACTTGAACCAGAGGATGTTCTAGTGAGTTATGATGTCAAGGATTTATTTACGAGCATCCCACTTGACTATACCTATACAGTCATTTTCAACCTGCTCTCTGATAACTCGACCCTACCAAACACAACAAAGTTGAATCCTCGTCACATCACACAGTTGGTGAAGTTTTGCCTAGAGGAAGGAAACTATTTCAAATGGAATAGTTCTGTTTTTATGCAAAAACGAGGTGCACCTATGGGAAGCTCTTTGTCAACCGTGGTCGCCAAGATTTTCATGGAACATCTTGAAGAGAAGGCTTTTCCTTAGGAATCCATGAACATCACTTAAGGGCTTTCAAACGATACGTGGATGATGTCATCACTGTAGTGAAGAGTGGCGAAGAGAACTGTTTATTGGTGCATTTGAATAGCGCGTTCTCAGACTCCATTGTTTTTACCACGGAGATAGAAACAGAGGGGCGATTGCCTTTCCTAGATGTGTTAGTAATGAAGAAAGAAACTCGCCTAACAATGAAGGTTTATAGGAAACCTACAAACTCAGATAGATATTTAAATTTCTACTCCAACCACCACTTGACCGTGAAAAGAGGTATTATCACAGGGATGGTGGATAGAGCGTTGAAAATATGTGCTGAGGAATTCTTAAATGAAGAGTTGGATTATGTATACAAGACCATGCTCATGAATGATTACCCTGAAAGTTTTATCACCGCTTGCATAGAGAAAAGGTTAAGGTACTGGAGAAACCATGAGGACACTAGGAGGGAAATGTCGGACAGGGACATAACATTGGTCTTACCATATTATCCTGACATTAGTGAACGTATACAACGGTTTACCAGACAACTCGGGATCAGGACTTTTCTCAAAGGTTTTATCGACCTTAGATCGACTCTTAGATCAGAAATAACCAGGATCCCCGTAGAGAAGAGATCAGGTACGGTGTACCACATTCGATGTGGCTGCGGGACATCATACATTGGAGAAACTGATCACACAATGGAATACCGTGTAAAGCAGCATTTAGCAGGCCTTAAGAGGTATAGAAATGCACAAAGAAGACATAGCGGCGAAGTTCGCACTACTAGTGGCAGACTTCAAATTAGAGAACCAAACCTTGTAATGGGGGAGTGTAAGAGAGCCTCTGCTTTTGTGGTACACGTGGTGGAATGCCTGATGTTACAAGACCGGTTGAGTTATAGCACGTTAACGCAGGTAGAAAATTTCAGACTAAGAAAAATCAGAGGCTTTGTTTATTCAAAACAACCACTATATGAATAGAGATGGAAGAACCAAAATTAGTGATATTTGGTCTACAGTGAATCTGGCAACTATTATAAATGTTGTCAAATTCCAGCCCCAGGTTCGGAACTACAAAGTATTCCGTTAAACTGCGGGGATACATACTCTGTGAGACAACAAGAGGAATGACTTCAACATACGTTTTAGTTCTTTGAAACTTAACGACCTTTCACTTTAAACTGGAAACACCTGCAATGGCGTATGGACACTACGCTTTCAGTGACACGCTGAAGACGAGACAAGAAGTCTCGAAAGCTCCGTGCAGGTGATCAGTGTTTTAACGGGATTCACGCCGTTGGTTTCTTGATATTAAATATGGGATCATATCCCGCATTTCGAAATCCTATTTTCAATATGTAAACTTAATATTAGTAAATTATAAAACATGACACTGGAGCTATTTTATAAGGCGGCGAGCATTTTCAATTGTCGAATAAAGGAGAAACATAAAATCCAGACCAAGTTTCGAAGCGAAACTATCACGCAAACAGAGCACCTCCGAGTGCAACCTGCGCAACTTCGGTAAGATGAAACCATTGGTACGGATAAGTCATTCGCCTATTGCTTTCTAAATATTGACTACAATTACTGTGGCATTTACTTTCGCCCTTCTGGCCACGTGTCGGCAAGTTTCTAAAAATTTCTCACATCCCGCGGACTACAGAAAGGGAAAACACGAACTGAATAAGCTGGCCAGGATGGGATTGACTATTCCTTACCTTTACTGCGTCATCCAGGGCATTGCCTAACAAGAAAAAAGCAACTGCGTGTTCAAAGCGTTGCTTGCTGATAAGCACAAATGCGTTTTTCAATGCCGCCTTTTTCCACTTGTCCTGAGAAAAGTCGTTCGAAAAGAATTCCGTCATTCTTGAGTCTCTGACGCTTCTGTTGGAGAAGTTTCAATTTGAGTGCGGCTGAGACAACGGACGGCTGACTAACTTGAAAAGGTGGACGAGTACAGTTTTCTTTCTCATTGCAAGGTAGAACAGCGCGGCATCCATTGGTTCATTCTTCGCCTGGAAGGCACTTTTGGCTATCTTAATTATTCGCCTGAGAAGTGGAACGAACAAGCGGTCGACAAAACCTTTTCAAAGCAACCGCGCAAGAGCTGAACGTTCTTTAGCCACCAACCAACGCCCAAGCAGCGCAGTTCGTCCCACGTTGGCTTCTTGCGCTGCATGCAAGATAATGACTCCAATAGCTCGCTTTCCGTCTCCGAATGTAACGCCCATATGACATTGGCCGAGGGTAAGCCTGAAGACAATTGCTAAGCGGAGCTGCAAAAATTCGCACCTCCTCAAACCTTTCGTTCGCAACATTGCGCGCTGTTTCAAAGGCAGACAGCGAAGCAGGTACTCGTAATGTCGAACAGCCATAAGATATCTCAAGCCGCATACGTCTACGGCCGCTTGAAAAAAAGGGAGACAAAAGAATTTTGGAAAAGCTAAAAAGACACACGCAAAAATTACTTGCTGTCGATTCGGAATCGTAGCCCCGAATATCCACGCTGATGTAGGGAAATATAGTTTGCTTGGACATGCCTACAAAACAGCATCAGTCATCACGGATAAGACCCGGTTACATTCAACAATAGTTCATTGCCATTTTACCTTCACAATCCTACAGAACAAGAAAACCAAAAGTTAACATTTCATCGCCAGTGTAGCATTAGGGACGAGAGTAGCACTCCCCTGCACCAAGACACGTGTCGTATTGCCAATGGGATTCAGCAACAAGATATAAAGCATACGAACTTTAACACAGCTGATTACAAGTGATAGAATGAGGTAGCTTTTTGAAAGGCATTCATTCGCTTACAAGTCGCGCACTTAACTTGTCCACAAGTTACAAAGGTCACACTATTAAATAACAAATTGAAAATAAGCACAAACGTGTGAAAGTACTGATGAAACCTATACTCATGCACATGTGAAGTTATGAGAACTAACACGCCAGTTCATAGAAACAGCACTTTCAATATTATTGGGTGCAAACGAACCTGAATTTCTGCTCTGTTAGCTGTCGCCACATGATAATAAGGTTGTCACGTTTCATTCCTACTCATCGTACTGAAGCAGAATGAATGTACCAGAAGTATCCTAAGCCTAAGCCTACGACCAAAATGAGACACCATCGGGTCAAAATGGTGCACACAGAAAACCTAACATACTGTTGGCAGGCAGATAACAAAAAAGACACAACCTTGTAATAACCAACACAAGCACTACGCATACTGCTAACGCAGATTTCCTGCATTTTGTAAAATACGCTAGAAGACGAAACTTTTAAAAGCGAAACTGCTAATAATGCAATGGACAAATGGAACGTTATATTACCTGAATAGTACCACGCCTTTTCTTCAACTGCGTCGGCCGAAAACGAACAAACAGTGTCTGCGATGGCCAACAGATGCAGTTGGTCAACGCTGGTCAAACCTAGGCGATGAATCTTGTATAGCAAAACGCGTGGACAAGTTTACTACCGGGAAGATGAACGTGCGTGAGCAAATGAGAAAGTTGCGACGCCTCCTTGGCAGTGAACGATGTTGGTTCGTGGTCCACGGAGGTTTCCTCCTCGCCCCCAAGTTCGCTCATGTTCAGCACAAGTGCGTCGGTCAACTTCTGCGCATCGTAGTCGGTCCACAGCACATCCGCAACCTGCAATCAAAACTGCATGATAGTTAAACAGAAAAGCACAGCACACATTTCGAGAGGCTGTAGTCCTGTTCGCAGTTTTCTCGCTTTCACCGTCTTCCGGACAAATCAATGAGTAGAGCGGCAATGGAGCTATGTAATCGACTTCGAAATATTCGGCAGTAACTTCCTCGGTCGACATCAAACCGATGTCCATAAGATTAATTGATGGTCGTCGATTGGTTCTGCAAAAAGTATTGCAAATGATCCTTCGGAGAGAATAAACTAAAGAGCATCTCCTACTGGCGATCACCGTCGTCAGATATCTCAGAATCAGACGTAGTCCTGCCGATTTTGGCCGTTCCGTATTGTCTTATACTGCAAAGCATATGCAGAAGAATCGCTTTTACCATGGAAATTTTTCCAGCCCTCAGAAGTTCTATCAATTGCCTGGGATGATATTGAGGAAGCAAAGGCATGGCAACTTTTGCCGCTTCGAAAAGACCTTCGTAACTGACCAGCCCAAGGAACCGCTCGCTCCACGGTTCCGTCTTTTCCTTGGCGTCGTGCTTCTTAACCGGCAATCTTTTCAAATTAATAGCACTTTCCGCCTTTTTGCCTTTGCGCATCAAATCCAAAACCGAATGTGACGTGCTCAAATGCTGCTGCGCTGCTGATGAACCAATTTTGGGCAACACGGACAGCCCATCTTCACCTGACGTTGGCACTTGCGCGGAAGACTTCCTTGCCATAACATTCGGCTGAGACATATTCCACTGACTGTAAATGCGCATTTCGGTGTCCAGGCCAACAACCATTATACCATGACGAACCCAGCTCAGCATTCTTGGCACGGGAGGTAAGCCGTCGGCTGATTCCAGCTCCACGCAACGCAGGCATATCCACCGGACCATTTTTTTAACCTGTATAAATTAATAACACCTCCCAGCGCGTAGCCCTCCAGGGAAGCAAGCTGGCTTACCGGGGCTGCAATAGT
This sequence comes from Trichuris muris, assembly GCA_000612645.2. NCBI lineage: Eukaryota > Metazoa > Nematoda > Enoplea > Trichinellida > Trichuridae > Trichuris > Trichuris muris. The sequence continues at coordinate 5,082,517 of CBXJ02000361.1, forward strand.
TGAAGCTTTCCTCAGTAATTTCCTACGCTTAGGATTGGCTTGGTCCGTCTCTCTCATTAAAGCTACGTAATGTTGAGCCACGTCCTCTGCGACGGGAGCGTACAGAAAAATCAGAGATCCCACACCAACTGTTAGTATGTGGGAACCATCTTCTGCGGATATCCAGGCAAGACGTACCACATCTCGCAAACGTATGTCCGTATCCCCTTTGCTTAAATCTACACATTTAAACTGCGGGCGGACTTGATGAAGCCTCGTTACCCGGCAACGTAGCAACTGCGTACTCCAGCCTTACTGGTCATGTTTGCATTTGTTACCGACGGGATATGTTTGGACAGCGACGTTTGCCTCTTATCCGCCACAGCAGGAAATAACTCGGATGGATCTTCCCATAGCTTAAATTACAGAAGGTAAATGAGCAGTCCTGAAAAACGCTTCAACGCATAGCGCAACGAACGCATATTGTCTTGCTAGGAGGAACAAACCGCGAACACGAACATTACCTACCAACGAAAATGATTCAGTATGGCTGGGAACATAGGCTACACGTTGAATGGGAATGTTCTTCAGACGTATGGTGTCTTCTTCGACCCATTCAATACCGCCTGTTGATTCACATTCATGGACGGTCACGTTGACGTTCACCGAGTTGACGTCATCACTTTTCCGCGACAAGCCGCCGGGATCAAAGGCGCACGCAATTCTGCCGCTGTAAGCGCAACTGACGCGCAAAGCACTTCCTACGGTGGACCAAGCATAAATAGCACGGCTTGCAAAGCCTTCGCAGCGAACCTTCAACTTCGAAGGAGCTCTCTCCGAACTCGTTAAACATCCGCCATTCTACCCATGTGTACGTCACGGCGGAATCCTCTCCTAGGGACACATCACACCGCCAGAATCGCACCCTGTCGTCCGAACATGAAGTAGCGAGCAGGTAGGGTGCACGACAAGACGGATAGAGGATGGACGATGACAGATGGCTTACGCTGGGGCAACAGTCAATCACTCTGACGCCGTCCGGTAGGTCCAACAGCTGTGAGCATACCTAATAAACTTTCCACTGTTAAACAAGGGAGGACACGGAACATCGTAGCGGATGTAACCTTCTTTGAATAAATGTTAAGGCGAGAGGCCACTGACGGGCTGTCATCCATGATGTGCGATTGGTACTCGTCAGTTTGATCTGCATAGCACGGACAACATTTGGAGGAGGAATGAAGGGAAAATGTTCACACTTACTGTGCTCAAAGACGGGGTTCCCGCAGTTCGACTGAGCAACGAGACCGACGAGCCACATGTGAATCGTCGGCTTTGCCACGGATGGGTTCTTGCTCTTTTCCAGCAGGACCAAGTAGAAGCGATCGTGGAATGTCGTCTCCTTCGATCTGTCCAAAAACGAAGAATCCGAACGCATAAGTCTTACGTCGGCCAGCATGCCAGGAATGTGAGCATCAGCCATCACAACCTCTTCGTGGAACACGTGCATAAGCTGTACGTGACGCCAGTTCTGCAGGAAATGCGAATGTCTCATTGAAAAAACGAAGCATGCGTTTATCTTACGTGAATAGCGTCGGATATTGGATCCAGACCAATTATACATCCAGGACGGGCGGTTGATTGGGTTGAAACGATGTTAAGGACGACGTCCACGGACTGGCGGCGAGAGCGTACTCTCTCGAAGGCATCAAAGTCATTGGAAGAGGAAGGAGACGCCTTCAAAATAGCACATGTAAAAGGAATAGGAAAATATGTGCATAGATACTGGAAGAAATTGCTTGACGTAGTTCATGTCTGACAGAAGGGAGCGAGCGTCCAGCACTGCCTGGTATACACGAAGACAGTGCCCATCGGAGGCAATGAAACATGAACTCGCAGAGTTGCTTGAACGACCAAGCGTGGAGCTAAAAATCACTGCTTTATTCAAATGGCCTATGCATGGGGTTCCAATACGGAATGCACATAAAGAGAACGCTGACTTTGGTTGCAAGGACAACGTCGACTTCGGCTGATTGGCATAAGCCTTGGCGACGCGACCGCGAAGCAAAGTATTACAACATTAATTATGACTGTACGCTATTCTCGCTGAAATTCATAAATCGGCAAGTTACCTCGGCAGAACGCTCGGAATCCACGCAACGTTGGAAAATGCCGACAATTCCGGACTGTTGATTCGAGAAAGCTCGGAAACACCGCCAGTTTTGCGCAACGGTCCCACTGGTACGACCTTGGAAGATATTTCAATCGGAATGGTCGGAAAGCAAATACAATGGATTACCCTACCTGCCAGAGGATTAGCTCAGAGCCAAAAAGTTGCACGTCCGCATTGGGCATTTCCGAAGAGGGCGTATCCTGCCGTTGCTGCTGTTGTGATTGCTCATGATCGAATCTGAACGCAGCAACTTTGCAGCACCAACTTTGGGCTGAGTTGATAAGCTAAATTACTTTTTGCGCCTTACGTTGTGATGACTGGTGGTCAAAAACAATGGAAGCATCGGGTGACATGCCACTCGCTTTACCATGAATCTAGTTTTTGACCGCACTTTGCAACGATGTTGTCAATACCACGTCCATACGTACCTGTGACCGCACATACGCGACTTGTGTGTTACTCCAAGAATAAGCGAATAGTTCGACTTTTCGTCCACGTTCAAATGCCAAAGGTTCAATGTGCCATTCTGGTGAGTTGTCAACAGGTACACTTTGTTGCTGCTCGATTGGGGACCTGCTTCGCTAGGCATTCCCTTATCGGGCTCTAAGTTGAACAATCGTACATTGAATCAAAACTACGCGCGAACATTCTTTCACCAAGTACCATTGTGAGCCACCTTCAAATAGGTTTGGCCTTTGGAATTAAGAAGCGCTAAGTTGTGATGCAAAGAAGCTGCATCGTTCAAAGGGAAGGCCAGCGGTAATCGAGACGCAAAGCTGACTTGCGCTTGCCTTGTGATGCAGTCTAGGTATTCCACAGTCCTACAAGGTATAAAAAGTTCATTTTCGTGCATCATGCTAAGCTAAAGCTAGTACCAAATCAACAAACTCCCGTCCACTGGATGGATAGCGAACAGCACGTCGTAGGTGTGCTGCCAATCACGCAACAGCGCATCAAATTTCATGTCAATGTTATCTTTGATCTTTGGTAAAGTAGCAGTTTTGAAAAATACTGAGGATGAAGCTTCGCAGCAATGCATACTTGCGGTTGTGCAGGCTGTAAAAGGCTTACGACTGTTACGCTATGCGGAGTTACGTGGTCAGAATCTTGTCCTGCAATCAAGGAAAATCATTCTACGCGCAACACCATGCTGGCCATTGCTCACCCTTCAAATCCGTTGCAGAGGCCGGGTGACCATCAGTTGCTACTCCAAGGCGACCAGGAGTTCCCAACTGTCCAGACGATTCGGCGCCCAACGTTTCCATGATCAATTTTTCTGCCCCCTCGCTGAAAACCAATTCCTTGTTGTTCAACCAATGCACGGCCATGGTAGTGTCGAACATGCATCGGTCCACGGATGGAACCAACAAGCAATCTGAAGTTCACACGTTTTAAGCTATGTAGTCCTTCTGAAAATACCCCACCGGTGTTTGCGTTTATGCTAGCCGACAAATGAAAATGAACATAGTTGCTAAGTTCATCAGCGCAATTTGAAAAAGAGTCCGCGGAGAGTCCCAAGGAATGTGGATAGGAACTATTCACGTTGGTCAGGTCCTGCTTTACCTTCTTCTTTCGCCTTAAACGAACGACTTAAGCCTGAATCCACCAAACCTGCACATCACTTACCTCAAATGCTTGAAGCGATGCAGCAAGGTCCTATGCACGTACTTTGGGTGAAAGTCGCGCTGCGCGTCCGCGTCAGTCAACGACGCCTGCACGGCAGGTTCAGACGTTCTATAGGATTGGCCCCAGTCGCACTCCGAAGCCGGGGATGTTTCGCACCAAATCCGAGATATATGGTCATGACACCACGTTAGCAAAATGTTGGCCACAAACCCTCTTAGAAAGAACTAATTTAGAAAATGTTGAGGTACCACATTCTTTGCTTTGGCTCTGAGATAAATAGTGAACTGAAAACTTGTCTGTATAAAATTTTAACAAATACGAGCGACCGCAATTACTTCACTCAATTGTAGCCAGCTCTTGTTCCTGATAGCTAATGCAAAACTTTCCGTACCATTTCTTAACGGAAAATTTTACACGTTTTGTTAATTTAAAGGAAAGATGCAAAAACACACAGAATAGCTTTCGGGTCGAACTTTGATCCCTTGTCAGGGCGTATTTATCACCTGCACAGTTAGCCGACGGGACCACAAGCAACTCTGCTCAATACACTGAAGCAAACTTCAGCTGTCAGGTCAAACTTTGACCTCTCTCGCTTCTGCCGTCCACTCAGTCAGGCCGTCACCCACAGGTCCAAGCAGCCCCTCCGAGACCGACCACAGTAGTGACAACGAAAGCACAGACCAGACAACTTCACTCAGTTGTTATCATAAGCTGCTCACGAAACCCACCTGAGTATGTATCGCCCAGATTTTCTCCATTCAAAACCAATAACCTCTTTTGGATGGCGTAGCATCAGGAAATTGTATGACAAGCCATCCCCGCTTCGTTTTTGCTCCGTAGAATCGCAAAACCACACTTTAACTATGTTGTCATTCTAGAATAGCAATCAAGCGTAAACGATCAAATAAGCGTCAATAGCATATACCTTGCCGCAGGTAGCAAACATGGATCCATCGGGAGAAAATCTGACCTGACGAAGAGGGGAATCTAGTCTAAACATGAATTTGCAAAACCGAATGCCAAAGGAAGCTGACTCACTTTGACGACCAGACGCAATCCCAAGCGCTATTTGCGGGGATGGTCTCTTCGTTCGGAACCGGTATTTCGGTTTCAATGCCGAAACGGACGGAGCTTTGCCTTTCGATTCCCTCCGTTACGGTGCAATACTCCGTCAGCGAGTGGTGCTGAAACATTTGAAGTTCCGCTTCCGTGCTTACGAGCAAGCGAAAACCTGAAAACCAGATTTATTAGTAAACTATGCGAAAAGGCGCGGATCATGCAAACAAATCACCGTCCAAGTTCCATGACAGGCAAGTGACCAACGAATTAACAGGAAAAGCTGACACTTCAAACCATCGGTAGTTCAAGATCTACGAAGAAAGGAGTTTTACATATAGTCTACGTGCGTCACCATTAATCATAGGCGCTTGGTCCCATTCACCTCGGATTCGTCCTGCGAGTCCGTGTCGGACAAGGGTAATGGTTTGTATATGCGAACGAAATCATAAAATGCAGCGGCTATCTAAAAGGCAGACGTTAAAAGCAAACGTATGGGCTCAAGCTTGCATTCATGCTTACCTTTCCGCTTTCGTTGCAACCGGCAACAGATGTAACCTGTATGAACCCAGTTGAACAGCCAGCAATAACTTGTACACGCTTGAATTCACAATCAAGGATGACTACGTCACACCCAACAGCGCATACCTGTGTGATAGGACGCCATATGAGCAAGAGTAAAACTTTGCGAGTAAAACTTACAGTAAAATTAATACCATCCACAAGTCCAACAGAGAACACATTCTCGCCCCGGTTCAACGCGCCAGTAATTATTTGATGCACGCTCATATTTGCTCAACAATCCACGCACCTGAATGAGGCAAGCAGTTCGGTAACGGACAATGCACGCGTAACAATTGTTGCATATAAAGTAATCGCCAATGGCTAATATAAGAAAAATGGCAGCACTTTTAGCACATTTTCTAGTAATCCTCTTCTCCATCAGCACTGGAACAAGCTCAATTGAAGAATAATGACGGCCTGCTCAACATCACTCGACAATAATTCACGGTAAAGGCTGGGCGCGGAAAACAGGTTTACAATGATTAATAACGATAACCGCGCTCAATGAAAGGTGGCGTCAAACAGTGGAATCTGAGAGCCACTCTTCGAGACAACGAATAATCGACAAAGGAGACTAATCGTTCGACTTCAGTCACCTTAGTCATTTCGCTTATCGTTGAAGTGAATATGAAGGCAACACCTGCCAATTACTTAGCCTGCAAAGTCAACCAAGAAGCGCATCGTCCATTTTAAGATAACTAAAATTAACCGAATGCATTGTATAGCGAACAGACAGAACACCTGAACATCTTTTACAATACTAAACTTGCAAAGCATCTGCGAAAGACTAGCTTGTGAACGGACGTTACTAACCACCGGATATGCCAAAGTAGCCCGCGCGTGTGCCACCGTGAAGCAGGCAGTTATGAAGCCAGCAAAGCTACAATTCTTGACCCAACAGGTTAAGCATGGAAGACGGATGCTTGGCTAGCTGCGCTGTAGGCAAAAGGAAAGTAGGCGAACTAATCAAATGTACACTTGGGAGACTTGGTGCAACGCTGTGCGATAATCTGTACCCATGTACAGCCGGACAGTTTTCATTACAAAAGGATAAAACCTTCAGTAGGGTCCAATACTGCACAGCCTAGCTTGAAGTTAAGCTTACAACAGTGAAAGAATGTAGTGAAATTAGGTCCTCCACTAACACAAAATGTGGCTAGCCATTTTGATCATTCTACAAATATAGAAAACGAAATGCCTGCAGCAGCAGCACGATAAAAATGACACGATAATTATTATACAAACTATCAGATGACTATTCCTGAGACATCTTACGCTGCAAACTGAGACAAATATTGGATAGCACCCGTGACAAGAAAATATGCCAGAACCATGACGCGATGTGAAAGTTATGAAGTCATTTCTGCTGATAACACGAGGTCAGGGAATTCCTCTTCTTCCGATCTTGTCGAAAAGAATTCCGAAATAGGATATGTACAAGCAGCGTCATGAGGACCGAGGAGCGCATGAATGAAGAAACGCTTCGATGCTTAAAGATCCAAAATTTCAATAAACGAATGTCCACCAAATCAGAAGACGGTACTATCCCGCCATTACTCATGTGACTCATCTCACCGTTTCCAAGTAAAAGATATGGCTACGTCAGCGCGATTTTATAAAATACTTAAAGAAGAAAGAAAAGCAACGTTCTTAACCTCCTAATGAAACTGTCTAGATGAAATCTAAGAAGTGCGCCTAAACGAAAACGCAATATACCCAATACGGCAATAAACGCATAAGAGAACGCAAAGCAAAAGCAAATAAAGAAAAAATCGCCCGAAACGAACTGAAGCGAGTTACTAACATCGATTGACATTAGGTTACTCTTCTCGTCTATACTGTGAACGTAAGAATTGAGAACACGCTAAGCTACCGAGCAAAAAGCATCCAGCAAATAGGAAACCGCTCCAAATAGCGCACGTGTGAACAGAAATCAATTCGACGCTCAGCTGCAAGCATAACAGATTTCAACCTATATAAAATGATCGATTCCCCAAACTGAACTGTCAGGAAGACCGCAAGAATCCGATGGATGCTGTACCTCAGTTGGTCGTCCATGCTGTCTGCCACGGACCCAATATCCCAAGATACCAATTATCACGCGCTTTATGAATGAACTTACGAACAACAAATGCAGTAGAACACTTATCTAGCACACAATCTACTCAAGCAAGTTGCTCAGCTCGTTGACACAATTCCAACAAATAACACCATATTTACAACTTATATTAAGCGTCTGAGGAGCCCTAAGGCAAAACAACCAGAAACGGACGGTGCCCGCCGCTGTCCCACTGTTAGCTAACGCCGCTTCCTGCCGATCGCGTGACTTTTAAGGAGGCCACCCACGTTCAAACCGATCATAATCAAAAACGCGAAATGGTAAGGTCGTGTTCCTGTTTGATCCGCAGCAGTCTCGCCGAATTAGTTGGCGCCGTCGCACTGCCCTGCCAAGCGAAGGAACATAGTGACGCTAACCAACCATGAGTAATGCGGCGCAATCCAAAGCACCAACCTGACAAAGCCACACATCTCCTCCACTCGAATGAGGTACATACCGTTGTAGTAGCTGACTTCGTTGCTTGGAAAATGAGAGGCTTCGTTTCGCTGGAACCATTTCTAAGGTTTCGTAAAAATTTTAATCCTTCCTGAAAACTGAAGAAAACCGCTAAATGGACGGCTGCAAGGGACGTAACGCAACCATTCGAGCTAGCGAATCGGTCAAATGGTCAGCAGGTTCATTTTCCATTCGTTACGGTACTTTGGTCGAAACACGTACGAAGGAGCGTCTTGCTTCAGTGAAAGCGGTTAGGTGGTTTATTCATGGCGTAGAAAGAGCGCTGGTCGGTCGCTTCTCAGCTGCAAGGTAACGGTATGCACTTATTATGTCCGCTTGCTTCCTATCGTTGTGTTAGTGTAAAATTCCAAGCGACTAAGCAGCTATCCGGCAACCGATTTTATATATCAAGGCGTGATCGAATTGCCATTTCAAAGCATAGATCATTTTCTCCATTGCTCTGGAAGAAGCGTGGTTTAGATTTATGCATTGGGCAATAGGCCACGTATCGTTTTTAACGGTAGGGTAGCATAACTGTTCCCAAGCCTTCTTGCGGTTGGAGTCAACCGGAGTAGAGCTCTTCACAGGCAGTTTAATTCGCAGCCGTTGGCCACTTGCTCTCACAGCGAAATGCTCCCTGGTAGTGCTTGGTCGATCACTCGTAACCTCTCAATCTTCGTTTAACTTTAGGTAAATAATATTCATGACAGCATAGTCTTGCTTGTCTGACTCTTTCTGTTTACAGTACCCTCACTTGCTAGCGTTGGTAGCTCCAAAAAAGTGCTGTGCAGTTGTAATGCATTGCTTGTTCGTTCGTCTTTGTTACCGTATCAAAGTTTCATTGGCTTACATTTAAGGAGTTGAAAACTAAATGATATTGAATAATAAGCGTGTTCTTCGTGCTACTTTGTGAGGTGGGGAACCCAGTGCTACGACGTTCAATTACGGAAAATTAGTTCACGTGTTTCACAGTATGGCAGAATGCATGCAGGATACACTATGATGATGCTGTCCCATTGCTGTCTGTTTGTTCGTTTAATAATTTCAGCGGTAGCGTCGACTGACAGCGTCGAATCTATCAAGAAATGACCTTTGTTTTGATGCCCAATGTAACAACTTGATGTTGTATTTTCACGGATTTTTCCCGTTGCTTTTTGTACGCGGATGGATGTGTAAGTAAACTGACACGGTCTCCCTACCAACGGATGGATGAGAGTAGTTGTCCTACGAACTGGCGTGTTAATTCTCATAACTGAAAATTACTTACGGAATGTTCCAACCCGTTGAAAAAAATAAGTACACTTTTATTAGTGAAGCTTTCGGGAACAAACCTTTCCCGTCCTCAGCGCAAAACGTAATGGCAACGAAACCTTAAATCGGAGTGTTTTTGGTAGTGTCCAATCTGGAAGGGACCTTGGGTAAATAAGGAAGGGAAAAATTATGTAGGGCGGTCAGCATCGCTTCGCCTAAGGCGTAAACGAAGGTTAGGATAGGCATATCCGGTTTGTTCATCCTTGATTCAGGGAGCAGCAATTCGAAGAATGGACGATAGGGCCCCATATCTCGTCTACTTCCACTCCATTGTCCCTGTTCATAGTTGTGTTATGTCGAATGTAAAGGGCTTCCTTTATTTTTCTCGTCATGAATTGGTTATCCACAACGTACGGGTTCTCTCTCGAATATTTCGGAACGCTCGAGAGAGAACCCGTACGTTGTTTTCTGACCGTGTCATCTTATAACTACTCCCGTCCATCCGTTGGTAGGGAGACCGTGTCAGTTTACTTACAGATCCATCCGCGTACAAAAAGCAATGGGAAAAATCCGTGAAAATACAACATGATGAAGATCTCTGCTCCCGTTAAAAGACATCCCGTCTTTTAATGTAATAACTTGAGAATATTTAATGGTATTTCGTGAATGCCCCTCAAAAAGACTGACGTTTCGTTATTTAATGTAGGCAGATTTTGAAATTTAGGTTCAGCAGTTGTAGTGTTATTTATATGTTATTCTATTGCATTAGTTACCGTTTGAACTTTCCCCTTGCTGATTCATTTCTTGTAAAGTTAGCGACTGACACTGTTATTCGCAGCTGCTTTAATGATCAGTAGCTTTTGGGGTGCTTCATGCCCCGTCTCTTGAGCGAAAGATGGCGTCGTGAAACGAGCAAAAGTGTGGGTCAACTCAACCTGATGAAACGTCCGCAACTCCCACTCGCGTTCATTTCACGGAATCAAGCTGAAGACGGTGCACTGGGCACCCTTAAAGCTGCGGATTGTTAAAGCCCCTTGTGAATTTCAGTGACAGTCCCTGACGTTTGTTTTTTTCTTGGTCTTATTCCGGCTTGCCCGTTTTGATAATTGCTGTAATAAATCTGCAAATGCCCTACCAGGGTATGGATGGGCGCTTATTAGAAGTATCACAAGTCAGAAACCTCTTATCGTAACTTTCGGAACCTGGGCGTTTCGAAAGCATCGCTCATTGAAGCCCACAGAACAAGGATCCGTATCTTCTTATCGAAAAGGGAATATTAAAATTTCCAATCGTAGCACAACTCTTATGTCGACAATTTTAAATCGTAAGCAAATTTTTCGCAAAGCACAAATTCGATGCCTATTTGGCATGGTGAAGTCACTGCTACGCATGTTCTTATCCCCTTTTAAAAAAGTGCATACCTTAGTAGAATAGGGCAACAAAATATTTGAGCTGCAATTTCGGTTATTTCGTGATTTTGCAACAGTATTTCTCAGTTTTATTCGTTCTAGATAACCTGGCGAGTCGGAAGGTCATTCATTGCATTCCATCTGCTTCTCAAAGAAGAAAAACACGTGTGAACTTTCGTAGGTTGAAGCAGATGTTGTTGCCCCAGCTATGTGTTCATAACATATGATGCCAAAAATTTGATAGGAGTAGCCGGCTAAGTGCGCCAACGCACTGTGCTGAAAATCTGAACTGATGATAGTGTTTCATTCGCTGGTTTTTGCGCACAGGCTATCAAGCGCTTATTACTTATGTTTCTTTAGCTATACCTCTGGAAAGCTTGTCTTTATGTTGGGATTCGTGACGCAAATCAATTGGGACGGGCGGTGGAATGTTCGCCCTTCGCCCACTCCAATTCGCAATACTCATGAAGAGTGCATAAGGCGTTCAGAACAAAGTGGCATACATTCTACGCTGTTTCAAATGCCTGCTGGTTAATGACCCAAGGAAAACAATGGCAATTCGTAGCAGGATACCTGTACCTTTATCTTTCTTTCGCTGGTCTGCTGAATGCTAACAAGCGTATTTGGAACAATAAGAAATATTCTCCACAATGACTGAAAGAATGGAAGTGGTAATTGATACACTGGTTGTATGCTGCCACATCACCGTAACCGTGTGCGCTTATAAGGTATGTGCACGCATTTATTGATTCAACATTGCCACAGTAGAGTGCAGTTTCCTTACCATTGCGCAGCTGTTACTTGTTTAAGGTTAGTATTGCGGCGTATGAAAATGAAGCGAGCGCATCTCCCTTTGTGACTGCAAAAGCTTTCGTTTTGTTGATGCGTCATCCCAGTTGGTGATTCTTCATTCTGTCATCTTTTATCTAAACATACTCGAATATTTTTGCGAATATTATGTTTTCTAATGAAATGAACAGAATCACGACTCCCGAAAAGTAGTAAACTCTTGGGCCTCTAAGTACATCATAGCATTTGGCATTCTATCTGCACCACTAGTTCGTGATATTCCGATACAAAGCGGACTCAGTTGGTTAGCTGTGTTTCTCGGAAAGTCAATTCAACGCTGCATTTCGAGTGGTGGGTGAAAATAATGAAAAGCCCAATAACAATTTCCAAAATATACCCTCGGACGTTAGTGCATCTCTGTTGTACAAAAATAAGTTTAGCGATATATAAGGCGATACATAAGTATGTATATATATATATATATATATATATATATATATATATGTATGATCGATTGGTAAACTGGAAAGAAAACGGTGCATGAAGATTCACAGGAGCCAGTGGAGCATAAGAACGGTATGAGCGGGTTTTGGAACGCTGCAAAATGGAAATTACCAGGAAGGCGAACAGCTCTGCGGACCATTTGTAAGTGCATGTGTGCGACGGATGTCGATATCCAAGGGTTACTAACCGCTGAATGGAAATCGTACAAGAAACGTTCAAACCAGCGAAATGTGTTAATAGCAATTGATTTGAAGTCATCGTACAGGTGAGCATATCTTCTTCAAAAGACCAAATGCCTTGGTTTCATTAATAGTGAGTTAATGTTTCATTCTGTAGGTAATATTTTGTCTTTCTGTCTAAAGGGATAGTTTTTCTGTCTATAACAGAGTAAAAGTTCAGCGCATATTATGACATATCGAGGGAGAGTAGCATGCGAAATTAGCAGTCAATCTGCTGCACATATGGACAGTATTTCTGTCCATAGTTAACAGATGAATGGAACAATTGAGGAAAACTTCTTTCTGTATAAAAGTCAGGACTTTCACTGCTTGCTTTGCTGGCCAGTTGTTTATGTGCTCATTGTTAGCACAGCGCTCATTTATATGTCACGTGGTTTATGCAGACTGAAACAGGTATACATGATAAGATATATTAGTACGACTTGCACCGTTGAACCTTTTATTTCAAACAACTCGGAGCTTTCGGGGTCGCACACACCCCGTCATCAGCGACTAATGAACATTCAGCGATCTGCTAGGAAAGGTGTTGGTCGATTTAGAATAGAAACAGGTATATTGTCAATCCGTTTCAGTGGGCTGCTTCATCGGTCTGTCCAGCCGAAGTCATGTTATCTTGCATTGCGCAAGTGATGTGCTTGTTTCGCGGGAGTGTTTGCATTTTGCTTTGCCTGAATATCAAACTTTGGAGCGTATCTTAAGAAGCAAATTTTTTAGACCATTCCATCGAAGTGTGAATATAAGAAACGTATGGCCGTTCAGCTTTTCGAACTGCCTGTCTTCAAGCAACTCGCGCATCAAGTCCCGTAATTTAACGGTTCCCATGATGATGACAGTTTACTTAGTACTCGTAGTAGAAAAGAAGACATGATGACGGTTGTTGTAAAAGAATGCGCACTAATTCAGCGTTGACTTCGAAAAGTGTGACTAGGAGCTTTTGAATCGGTTGACACGAGGAGGAAGGAATAACGAAAGCCTGCAGTTCACAAGGGAAATCAGGGTAAAATCAGCGTGGGCGCCTTTCGGAAGCCCATCTCCGCAGAGGTCGGTCCCTTCGACGAAGAGAGAAAGTTCTGGTTGCCTGCCTTACTAGTTCAACCGCTCGACCTATGCCTTTCGTGTCGGCAAGCCTCGCCGTACGTTCGCAGGTTTGCTCCCACGATTCGTTGTAATCCGGATAATTTTTGTATATCCATTCAAATGACGATTCTGTCTTCTCGCACATGTGGTGCGTTGCGTTAAGCGGGTGATCAGGGCACATCCACCTCATGAATGATCCCAGTCTGCCAAGCACGTGAACCATGTCTTCGGAATGCAGGCCAGCGTCCGCATTTCCGGTGAGATAAGGCGCCATGGTATGATAATAAGCCCGGTTTTTGGCCACTTTTTTACGCAGCTGGGCTAGGCGCAATAGATCATCCGCTCCTGGAAAACGGTGCACCAATTCGTTAACTGAGAGAACTTGAATTATTTGAAAAGAGACATTTAAGCGTTCTGACCCAGCAGGAAAAGATTCAACCGGGGAGTGGAAATTGTCGTCCAAATTCAGGGCTGTTCGTCCCAGTATTCGTATGTTCCTTGTCTCCCGTATACCCTGTATTCCCAGTGCTTTTAACACGACGCATGTGCTTGCCCATCTTCCGGCCGTTTCCAAGCACCGCAACGCGACCTGTTGATTGCTCATGGACTTCTGCCATACTGTTCCGTTGAGTACGTCCCGTATGTATGGCGATAGGCATCCGTCGCCCGCGTGCTCCGCCGTTCTCCACCAATTCACTTTGGTAGCAATTACAAGCAGGAGAGCATCATGCAACCTTTGGCTGTCCAAATTTTTTCTCACCAACTTTTCGCCCTCCTTGTCCAGCTCGTTGCTTTTAGGTGGACGCTCCAAAAGTGGGATCCAGTTCCCGTCGGGCACATTTTCATCAATGTAACCCACTGCACTGGACTTGACAATGACGTAGGCAGCGCAAGCCATAAAGCCTTGGTCATACAGCGGTGGTTGAAATCTACTGTACGCCTCGCATGCCGACCAGAAGGCTATGTATTCCGGTCTCGTTCCGGCAATGCCTTTTAGGAACAGCGGTACGTGAAGTTTCTCCAACGGCGCTTCGGACTGCTTGCTGGGTGAGCCGCCTTCCACTTTATTCTGCATTGCTGCTTCCGTTTGAAGTGTGGGTTGCGTTCCTCTTTGTTGGGTGTGCAGCAGCTTATCAATTGCTGAGTGCGAAGCAAATTTCTAAAATGCCAGCGATCCACAAAAGCCTTTTCCGTCGAAGTTAAATAAAACTGCAAAGTTTAACGCCTTCAGCGATTGTGTTCGCTAACTCTTGTTTGATTCAATTTGCCGTCGCCCGTACGTAGCTCTCGACGGAAAGGGAGTGAAAGATTGAATTAGAAAAGTTCCTGCGTCCGGGCAGCCGCGGTGCGTCGACTAATCTTGTAAGTGAAAAATTCCAAATTCCATTAAATCGGTATTGGCGCCTTGCCAGTGAATAGTGCATTGAAATTAGTATTGTTAATTCGTCATAATGGAACGGAACGGTTTTCTTACAAGACGATGCAAGGATTGCGCTGGTTTCACACTGTTCTCTGAAGTGAACATTACAAGATTTAGGTTCAAAGTGTTTCGCTAAATTCTAATCTTCGCCCATCCCTTCCGCAATTATTCCTCAGGATCCTGCAGTTTCACTTCCGACCAGCTGAAACTGAGTTCAGCTTGCACGTGGGTACTATTGCTTTAAGTAAAGTCAGTTTCATTGCAGCGGATATTAATGGGGGACAATTTTTGGCCAGCTTTGCTTTTTGCAGAGATGGAGATAAATTTGCATGTGTATTAATATTCCCAATGTTTTTTATGCTTCCGCCAAGGAATTTATGGCGACGAGCATCACGGCAAGACGCAATATTGTCTACCTGATTTTTTTCATTAACAAACTAGCGCTTACTGCTGAAGCATCTGGCAGGCTCTGGCATCATCGCGTTACCTCGTGAGCGACTACGCTCTTTCGCTCAGAAAGTTCTTACACCTGGTTCGCTGGAACGCCTTATGAGTTAGCCGCGTCCAAGCAAACGGGACCATAACCTCCGAAGGAACTAAGTCTAGTCGTTGGCTTTTCATCTATGTGAACTTCGAGCTGCTTTAGAAGACTTGGCGATGATATGCACCTAATTTCAAGTGAAGCGGCAAGGCCAAAACTAAGCGTGTTTTCACATCATGAGCAACTAATAGGTTTGCTTAGTAGATGAATTGTACTTACATCATTATAGAAAGTGTTGTTTTTGTCTTCTCAAGCAAAACCCGTGGATGTGTTACACCTTTTATGGGTGTTCAAGCGAAAGATACTTGAAATCACAATTGCGACATGCAAAGCTTTCACGTCATACCTTGAGCCGTCATGAGCGCTGTTTGATTGTCACCTGCCCAGTCGGTCTTTAGGGTTGCAAGCTCCTCCGGTCGACCATCTGGGCTAGCAAAATCAGCTATTAGGTCGATTATTTACACGTCAAGCGTCCTTCGCCTGCCAATTCGTTCATGCAGAGGTGCTAGCAACCCGTCCGACCGACCACGGCATTGGCTCGACAAATAATCGGACATATCGCATATGTGATTTCACGTCTTTTCCATTTGGTCAACAGTAAAAGGCATGTGACATAGCAATGGGCTTTCCGGGAAAAAGCAGTAACTTTGCAGCACCCGTTACGAACAGAAAATCGCTACATTGTAGGCATCTATAAAAGGAAGAGCTCAGCTTGCCTGCTTATCCTGGGCATCAAATGATATTCTCAGCGGCAGGAGTTCAATCCATATTCAATTAGATCTCTGACAGCCAACATCCCAACTAGGCAAGGATAGCGTCGAGTATGCCTTCTCCTTCCGAGTTGTGAACGAAAGATCAAACTCCTAGGGCTGACAGCTCCTGTAAGGCCCCGTCACAAGGAAGTCCATTGATTTTGCCAGTGCGGCAGCAATTAAAGTAATTTATTTTCCTTGATGTATGAAAAAGGGATAACAACGTTTACGTCCTGGACTTTCCTCCGTCATTGCTCTTGCTGGTGCCTCCGTATGAAAATCCGCTTACCATTAATACTGACTTTGTTCGATCAGCGCTGACGGCTTCTGGGCGCTATTTCTTGTTTAAGATTGATCACTGCCGCAGCAACCGTTTGCAGCCCTGATTTTGTTTTTCTGTGTAAACCGTTGTTGTGTTATCATTCTGATTACAGTATCTGCATTGTATTTGCATTTAATATGCCAGTAATTGTTTTGTTCGAAACGGCTTAGCCACCCATGTTTGATATGCGATGGGCAAACCCGTAAAAGACGATGATAGAAATATAAGCTAAGCAGAAACGAACATGATTGAACATGCGACAGGGATTTTCAGAATTTAATAGCTTTCTGGTAGTGAGGCGACGGCATATCCTTGATTACCAGGCTGTTTCGAAGACAGAAATCAAACTTTATCCGTCCATCGCAATGAATCGCGTGGCGGCAGCGCGTGGAAATGTTACCACCTGTTACGTCCTCATTTGCATGCATGATCAAGTTTTCCGAATGTATTCTTATTATTCTGAATGTGTCTGGCATACTTACCGTTCATAATGAAGCTCTGTAGCTAGAAACGATCTGTGATTGTAGGAACTATGAAGAACTGACAAGAAGGTCATTCGCTTATTTTCGAATGGGGCAAGGTTTTCTAGAATGAATCCCTGAAATGTGGCACGCAAAGCGTAGGACCACTTCAAGACCAATTCTCTCAACTCTACACTAATATGCATTGTCGACTAGACTTTGCTCAAGGTAGCGATGATGCAGTTGGTGCATGAGCAATAAATGCAGCTGTCAGTTCCACTGTCGTGGAAGCTGGAAGCAGTAACCATACGCTCGCGTAAACGGTCGGCACATCGTGCTGCCAACTACTAAGAAAATAATTCTTAATTGGATCTTGCCAGTGCGCCGTTGCTTCTGGCTTTTTGCCTCCTCCCAACGGAATGGTCGCTTCGTCAGCCAGCTAAGGAAGCAGCAAGGCTTTCTGCTGCAGTGCAAAACCGCTAAAGGCGTCAATGCCTTCCGGCTTTTGATTTCGCCTTAAAACTTTCCTGCTGCACAACTTGAACTTTCTCCTTGCACGTGGGCGACTCAAATAGCAGTTATTGTTTTCAATATTTAAAGCAGTTTGTTATGGCATGCGTTACACTCAGGTACAGCAGACGTGGCGCATTATTACCGTAAGTTGGACGCGCCTCAGGTGAATGCCATTTTCAGAAAATGGATCCTTATTGGAAGTTGCTAAGATGTTGCCTCTCAATGGCACCATAATCTCGGCGCTTCCCTATAACGAATTCTTTCATAATTACGTTTGCCTGCAGATCGTAGCACCAAAGGCACTGAAGCTGTCATAGTATTTATAGGAACTGGTTAAGCCAACGGTTTAGGTAGACAACCGCTTACGTTATTAGCCGCTAAATGCGCAAGCAAAGCGTATGAAGCGAATACCAATAATATCAATGAACTTAGACAGTACAACTGTTGATAAGCCCAAGGATAAGAAAAGTATGAACGCACAACTTACTGGAGGTTCTATTCTCTCCAAGCGAATACCAAAAGCAGGTTGGCTGCTGTTTAACTATGTTAAACTGATGAATTGCAGCTCTTGGTTAATTGGCTTTCAAATGGAAAAATTCGCTCAAGCGGTCCTATGCAGTTGTCAGAGGTAGCGTCCTCTCGTAAGGACTGCTTTCAAGTGAGCGGAGAACAGCAAATGGGAAGCGTCGTTTGCGTCAGAGTGACTAAGGGACAAATCACGTTGCCCGAACAAGCTGTCCATCACCTCTCCCTACTTCTGATGGCAAAGGCGAGTCACTAAATAGCGGTGGCTACTTCTTACTTTTTAAAGTACATGTTTCCGTTCACTTCATGTTTTTTGTTGATGTACGCATGGTACAGCATACCCTGGAAGGTGCAGGCGCGTGTGCTCAGCCGATCCAGCGATCGCAATTATTCAGACCAGCTGCTGTGCCTTTGCTAAGTGAGCGCATGCCGACGTGGTCAGATTGATTGCAAGAAACGCGGCTGAAAGATTTATAGGGTAGCTACTTTAACAAGCAGTCAGATTGGCTTGTTTTTCCTATGCAATCATGTGATGCCGACATTGGTGCCCTGAATATTCCTCAGCCAATCTAATGCTCCAGTGGCTTTATTGCGTTTGATTCCTAAGGACTTCAACCATTTGAATATCTTCATATAACAAGTTTTCACGCGGTATACATCCCGTTCTTGTAAAAAACTTTTGCTTGCTGCTAGCTTTCGGGTACTGCTCCTGTGCCTGTCATCAGGCAACCACAAATTATGTCGACTGCCCAGTCAGCCGACGGTTCAGCAAGCTCCTCTGCTAGACCATCCGGGCTGGCGACATCAACTATCAAGTACTACCCTTGTACCCGTCAAGTTTCTGTCGCCCGCCCAGTCAGTCCTGCACAGAGCCAGCAGAGGAGTTTGCTGAACCGTCGGCTGACTGGGCAGTGGACATAATTTGTGGTTGCCTGATGACGGGTACAGGAGCAGTACCCGAAAGCTAGCAGCAAATAAAAGTTTTTTTACAAGAACGGGGTGTAACTTGTTATTTGATTAACTACCCCCGTATGAAAAAATAAAAAGAATCTATTTGAATATCTTGCCAGGAGGCACCCTTACGGTGGCAAACAATGCAAAAATGCAAAAGAGCAGCATAGCTAGGTAGCTTTAAGAGTATTACTTGACCATGCACTCTTGGTGGCAAAATGGTGTTAACATTTTCCAATGGGTGTAGAGACCATTTCCAAGAATGCGGAGTTTACGTGTATGCCACATTTAGTTAAAATAAAGCCAACAGAAGGAATTCCAATGCTTGAACTGTTGGACAGGCTTACCACATAATGCAAATCATTGTTGCGATGACTTCAGCTTCAATGGATCTTGCTGAATATTTTCTCGTAGTGTATGTGCATTGATATACGAATATTGAATGGCAACTTCTTCCATTCTTATTGCATATGGCGCAGACCGGAAAGCCTGTTAAGATGATAGCAGGTGAAATGAAGCATCCGAACAACTGACGCCATTCTGACAATGCAATGTGCTCGGAGGAATTGTTTCAGTTTAGCGACCCTTTTTAATCGTTGAAAACTACATGAGGGCTCACGAACGAGGGATACGGGGCTTTCATAGGAGCACAGGAGATTTGACGTTGCGATATGTGATCCGCTAACGAATATAGTATTGTGATTGAAAATCGCAATCGATGCTATGCATCTCATGTTGCGGAAGCGCACATATTATTTGTACGACCAATTTAGTTTCGGCAAAGTTTAGCTATGCTTTTTCAACTTCCAACAGTGATAAAGCTTCAAGCTGCTCTTGAGCATTTGCCTGCCGACGTCGCTGCTCAGCCAGAAGAGGATGCTGGTCAGCGTTGCTGCAAATTTGATGCTATGACCGATGAGGAATTGCGCCAACTCTCCAGACAGTGGATTGGCTCTTTGTGGCTCCCATTAGCAACTTAACGCACGTCACAAATGTTTCATTTGGCAACGGCAGCGTAGGCGACAGTATTAATAATCAATTCTCATGGTACCTTTGACGGAGTTGATTTTGACATGTGCATTACCCCACATGCTACTTTTACTCCCGTTTAGTCCACGGGCATTGGAGGCTGCGGGAAAAGCGGCACATAGCTCCACGAGGCCGCCTGAGGGTAAATCCTTACAGAATGTTTCATTACGAATAGCTGTGCAAAAGTTGGGTGCGTGCGTAAGTGCACGAGCATTACAGCAGCGCATAAGTGGTAGCTTGCGCAGACCAATATCAACTTGCAGTATGGCATTCACACTTTCCCTCTAGTACGTAAACGAAGTGTTGGGAGATGGGGAAGTACAACTATGCTCGTACCGATTGCATTGGTCTCCTACGTATGTCATCCCTGAAGCACAAATAGCATTCCCTTGCAGGCTGTATAAAGAAACGCAGTATTCTCCCAACGTATCCTATTGTATGGATAGGGTTGCTTCCGTTACTTGTATAACGTTTCTGTACTTGCGAAAGCGGTTTACAGCTTGGCCAAGAGCGAGAACATCTGGTTTTTTTTTGTTTCTTGGCTAATGAACGGCCAATCACATTACTACACAAAATTCGCTTTTTCTTTCTTGAAGAAAAGCAAAGGTAACTGCCCACTGCCCAGCGGTGTTAAACCTGAAGCTGCCTTTGCAAGGCGATGGAATAGGCACCATTGAAAGAGCACTTATCATCATTTTTCTGAATTTTCTTAGCCTTCACCAATCGTGCAATATACTTTTCGACATTTCGTCGCTTAAGATATGCTTAAGACGATTTAGGCGCTGTTGAAGGCAGTGTGACACCAAACTATTAACAACAGTGAATATTTCCTTGCAGTGCTTATCAGGTCATTTATTGAAACTTAATTTGATGGCGGACTATGATAGCGCGGTAAAGACCCAAGGGGTACACAAGAGTAGAGCCTTGAACAATACTATGGCTTGTAAAGCTGCACCCTTTCGTCCTAGGCAACCAGTATTCCGAAAGGAAACAACACAATAGAGTGAACGTTTAACACTTGAGAATAGGCTAAACGAAAAGATCGATCAATTCCTAAGAATAGGTCACTTCTGGAAAGACTTTTTCATAGAACTACGCATAATTGAGTTTCGGTAAGTTATAACAAAGTGGACCAACTTCCCATCACAGTCGTGAGTGTTTGCTTTCAGTCAATGCTGTTCAATTGTGATCACGAGCACATTTATAGTGTAAGTAGAATTCACCTTGCCCGCAAGAAATTCGTGCAGTAACTGTTCTGCTGATTCATTGTACGCTGTTTCTTGAATAATGAATGCTTACTGTTTAAGAAATGTGCACTCGTAACTGTTCAGGGTACATGGCACTTTAATGTACGTCGGCAGCGAAATCGCCAAGTAGCCGGAATTCCACTAAAATTAGCATGTGCGCATGAAGGCACCAGCATTTCTCGTCTCTACCTGAGAATATGAATGTAATTTATTCTTCTTTTTGTTGAAAAAACACGGCAAAATCCCCGCTAATCTTTATTGAGCAATAATTGTTGCGGAGCTTTTGGACGTAACACCTCGTCCATCGTCAGCGCTTAATGTCAATCCTAAGCTCCGCAACAATTATTGGTCAATAAAGATTAACGGGGATTCTGCGGTGTTTTTTCAACAAAAGGAAGAATAAACCATGAGGTTCTACCCCATACCTGGAAATCCTATTTTTAATTACATGAATGTTGATGTGGTTTACAGACAGGTAGAAAAGCACTATGCTATAAAGGTATAAGAAGTTCTTTTAGAATGGAAGTCGCCTGACGGCAGTCCTCTTTTTCCATCTTTTCCAAACCTTCAGAATACAGAATATGCGGATTTCTGACAATGTATTGTGCAATGCCGATAATTAGACCCATGACAGAGGTGTTCTTCGTCAACTTAATGTTCCAAACGATGTTTATCACTGTTCAAGCACTTTACGTGGGCTTTCTCGGCGCATCGCGTCAGTTGTACAAGCTTGTAATCATGAGCAGTCAGCAGGACTTCCTCAGTGATTTCCCATAAATAAAGACAGTTTCCAACAGCACAAGGTCACCAAATGAAGCATACTGTACTCAGGAGATAAGGTTCGACAAATCGCCATTGAAGGAAGGAAGAGTTTTCGTAGCGAAATGATTTCTACCAACATTTTTACGTGAACATATTACCATTTAATTTTTCGTTGAGCACCTATCCGTCTGAGTGTATTCAAGCTTTGGATGCCATGTAGGAAAATTGTGCAGCATTGAGAGAATAGCCTCCCGTCTTATTGCGTATCAGCGAGGCCATCTTAGGACTTCGCGCAAGGAGAGCAGTTTTGTGAGCATTAATTACGCAATTAGCAACAATTTCAAAGTCACGCCTGGCCTTATCATCCTAAAACCCTTTAAACGAATCAACATGAGCTTCGCCATTCTCTAGAAATTACTACCACACATAGAGAATGGTGCTTGATGGATGAGGTATCTTCATCCGTTTGTGAACCACTACCTCAAACGGTGGATAATTGCTCTTGCAGTGCAGAGGATCACCAGTGCATCGTTGTCAGTATGGTAGTTGACACTGTCTGGTATGACTTGCTTACCTACGTGCATACTTTCTCTGGCAGCTTTTCCAGTGACTCAGGTGTCGGTTATTAGATAGAGAGAGCACTTCACATGAAAGAGATTCGCTGTCCTTATCAGCGTCACTTTGAATAAAAGTTCTGAGCCAGTTTCTGTAAAGCAATGGATTAAAACGGAAATGAACTATTGAAATGCACTTCGTCCGGCGAACTAAACCCTGCACTTTGCATTCGGACATTTATTACTGACCGGATAAATTCTTGTTCATAAAAATGTTCAATTAACGATCAGTGTTCTAATTCAGTGTACGTAAGTATGCTTCGACTTGTTTGATCATAGACGGTAGTATTTTCGTCATCACCGCTTCGTTCAATGATTTAGCGTAAACTACCTTCCAAAGCGTAAGATTTGACAGCTGCTTTTGCGCTCAAGGGGTGAGAAAGGGTAATGGATAGCACTTGAATTAGCACCGTCTTCGTAGGTCCGCGAGCTTGTATAACGCTTGCTTTTTCCTATTTCCACCTGAAAATAGGGCAATGGAATTGGATTGTGCAAGGCGGTTCTTTCTTTAAATCATTGTTACCCATCACTGACCATCTTTCTTTAAATCATTGCTATCCGTCAAGCTCTTCCCCACCACTGACGACGGCACCAGAGAGTGCCGAAAGCTCTGATACGATAAGCTTTTACCTGTGATTTTTCTAATAATCGCCCATCCACCCGCTGGTAGGGCCTTTACGGATCTATTACAGATACCAACAAATGGGACGACAGCCGAAAAACAACCGAATCATTGTTACCAACTTTATTCACAAATGGTAGATTACCATTAGCTCTCATCTGTTGTTTCACATCACTTGACTACAGTGACACGACGACTTGAGGTAATTGATGGTAAATATAAGATTGAGATAAATAGTTATCCTGAAATGGGAGCGTCCCTATTGGGATGGATTTATTGTACGAATACAGCAACGCAGCTTCCGGAACAGTCGCTTTCCGTCTTCAGCGCGTAGGAAAAGAGGACTATAGAGGGTGTTTCTGATTTTTCTAATATGCAACTGGCCCTCGCGACAAAGAATCCAAGCTCATGTGTGTTATGCGAGCATTTAGTGGAATGATCGACGAGCGCCAGCCGATTGATCACATCTTCCATGATCTTTGTAGGATCCTCTAACTGTGGTCGACCGGGCATCTTTGTTGAACCCTGTCGATTCTCTTCATGACGTTCTTATCGCAGGCCTTACCTCCTAGGTGTTCCTTGAACCTGCCAAATAAATTGTTCCCTGTTTTCCTTACGTAAGAGGCGTTTCAACCACATGTCATGTTATAGACTACGGCAAGTCTCTCTTCAACTGGCACTCTTACTTTATCACTTGTCAGAATAATTAGTAAATAAGCTGAGCGTTTGAAATATACCTGGAAATTCAATGTCCTTCCTAATCGTTTACTGTTCTCTTAGTTTCCCCCATGGTATTGTTTCCTACTGTAGATCAAATGATTTTGGCGTGATAACTGTTGTCTTGGATTGATCTTTTGCTTCGTCATAACTTTTGTTGAAGAAACTGTGTTGCAAGCATCAATTGGACGGGCCACCATTCTGTTGATGATGGCGGGAGAAATGTAGGTATCGGTCAGAGTAAATTCTCATTCTTTAGGCAATGTGTTTAAGACGGCCTGTGCATCTGACGTATATCACCTCCACTGAAAGCAATTTGTAATAAATACAGGAGGTTCTCGGTTAACGTCGTTTCACTTAGCGTCGTTTTCGGTATAACGTCGCTCGTGAACAGGCGAAAAATACACACAAAGATTGACGGTTGGCTAGTGTAACTCTGCCCAGCAGTAGCGGTTACCAGTCTGTTTGAAATGAATAGGATCGTTATGATGGACGATGCGACTGTCCAGCACAGACCAGGGTATGATAGATGATGAACCTTGTCAGCGCCTACTCAGTGAGGGCCTCTGGCAAAGTCTGACGGGGGGGCACGGAGGTTGCTGACAGACGGCCTCCTCTTCCGGTTAAGTGTTCGCTATAACTTGCACGCGCCCATACCCATGCGTGGTCACAGCGCGTCCCATTCACTGTCCGCGTATGCAAACCGCTTATCATTCGCGTCGATATACAAAAGGAAGAAAAGGCATGCACAGCAGCAGACACTGGATAGGTTTTTGCAGCACAGATAAGTATGAAGATGGGCTATATTGGTGGCCTGTAATATCAGTATTACTTCAGCTACTCGGAAATACTGAAAATAGAGCTGAATTAAAGGTATTTCTATTTTGCTAGTATCTTGAGGTAACTTGTTAGCTAACGCAGACCTCGGTGGAATAGCTCCGGAAGTCTCTGTTTTTTGGCACTGCTATCACGGGCTGTGAATGCATCCGCGGCAGCCCCTATCAAAATAATAAAAAAGTCAGTTTCATTTAACGTCGTTTTCGCTTAACGTCACTTCTCCAGGAACGCATCCTGACGTTAAACGAGAATCTCATGTAATTGTTTCTGTAGCCAGCGTCATTCATGGTGGACCCGAAAGGCCTTTCAGGTGTTCAAGGAAAGGCTCTTACACCACAGCACTTATGAAGATGTCGTCAACATGCCTATTAAAAAATCTCAGAGCATTGAGGACATAGCGTTGGTAAAGGTTTCTCCTCGAATGCTCCGCAAGGGTTTCTACAAGAATGTGAGATTGGACTTCCCGCTCGGCCTCTAATAGCCTTTAGGAAGAAGCTGTCCTGAAAATCACAGTAATAATCTTCCTTCATGCAAAAGGAAACAGCTTTTATGGTATGCGTCATGTTTTAGCTCGTTCTTTGTGCAAACGTCCTGTCTACATTGAGAAGATATTTCAGTTTTGAGCATTGCGTCATAGGAATGCTCATGAACAAACCTTGTGGCTCCTGAACCCTTGAGCTTGCCATGACCTCACCTGAAGCTGTATCTTATTATTATATCTTAGTGCAGAAAATCGGGTGTTTTTGTAACGGGTTTCATGTTTTTCAATGTGATGGTACTCCGGCTTTCCCGTTTTTGGATGGTACCTGTAATAAAACTGCAAATGCCCTACCAGCGGATGGATGGGCGATTATTAGAAATAGCACAGGTAAGAACGCTTATCGAATCGTAGCTTTCGGAACGCCCTGGTTCCGTCGTCTTTCAACATCGCTGACGACGGGACCAGGGCGTTCCGAAAGCTACGATTCGATAAGCGTTCTTACCTGTGCTATTTCTAATAATCGCCATCCATCCGCTGGTAGGGCATTTGCAGTTTTATTACAAGTACCATCCAAAAACGGGAAAGCCGGAATACCATCACATTGAAAAATCTTAGTGCAGAAGACGTTATTCAATTCCTGCACACGAAGATCCCTCAGTTCCAGTGCACTGATGACGGAACGGGCTTGCTTCGAGGGACAAGCTACTGCTCTCAAAAAGTAGGCGTGACCAAGGGGACGTCCGCACTTGAGGAGGAAAATCTACCGCCCTGTCATTAACCAAGCGACGCGTGGAACAATAAGAAATGCATGACGAATAATATGAATAATGAGGAATGCGCAACTTACTGCACTTTCTATTGTCGTCAAGCGAATACCAAAGCAAATCATCTGCTCTGGGACTATCTTTTGCTGGTGAATCGCAGCTTTTGGTTATTGGGCTTTCCAACTGGAACGTATACTCAAGCAGTCCTGCGAAGCTATCAGAGGAAACGACCTGTCCCAGGAACCACTTTTAATTTAACAGGGAACAGCGAATTGCACGCGTTTGCACCTGAATCATTAACGAACACGTCAGTTTGCCTGACACAAGCTGTCCATTTGCTCTTCCGGCTTCTGAAGGTAAGCGGAAGTGAATATTAATAGATGCTAATGGTTTGTGCGCCGTGAGCACACTTCACGTAATTGAACATCGGATTTTTACACATGGGGTAGGATCTCATCTTCGTAGGTAAACACGGATAACACCCGTGAACGGCAACTTTTATTGTTAACGAAGCTTTCGAAAACCACTCCTGTTTTCGTCTTCAGCGTTATGATGATGCGTGGTAAATCGTAGCAGTCTTTAGTGGCAGAATGTTTTAAACTATGAGTGGACGATGTTTTAAAGTCCGTTCGTTATTCCATTTTTATGCGGAAGTTGTCCTAGGAGTGTCGCAATGACAACACTTGGTTCTATTTGCTACTGTACACCAAATGTCGCTAACTGTGACTCCTTCATTCCTGTTAATGCACGTATTGTGTCTAATAAACAATGCTTCTTTTATTTTTCTAAGCCAGAAATTAGGTTCTTTACCAATTCTGTAAATCTTCAAACTGTCATCGGGATGCGGACATGTTGCGGCGTGTTCAACCACTGCTGGCTCATTAATGCAATCCTCCATTACCTTCTTAGGGTCTTTCGTTTGCGGTCGTCCGCGGCCTCTTGCTTCTTCCCCCTTTCCCTCCTTTCCGCATTCCTGTATCGTTTTATCCCTGCTAAGTGTTGTACATATCTGAACTGCAATCCATGTGCGCTCTCTCCGATGTACCTCGCGCCGCAGCCGCATATAATTTGGTAAACTGCGCCTGGTTCTACCTCTGGTGGTAATCTAATTTTGTCCGTCCTTAGAACAGATCTTAGGTCCCCCTGGCTGTTAAACACAGCCATTACACCAATTCCCTTCATCAATCTTCTGATCTGTTCTCTGATAACCTGGTAATACGGAATGAACAGCCTGTTCATTCATTAATCACAAGCCAGGAAGTAAAGTATTATCGCTGATGACGAATCATAGTAGAACTTGAAAACTGCACGTTGGATTAATAAAATTGGAGTGAGCGATTATCAAAAGTCGACTGGTGAAGATGACCTGCTCCTAATAGACAACGCTTCGTCCCATCTATAGGCTGAACATTTCAAAGAGATTGACGAACTTGTGGCTAAGTTCATGGCAGCTAATATCACATCTTTGACGCAAGCGGAGGGCACTTGTAAATGTTGAAATGCTTGTACCTAAAGCAGCTGTTCCGTCACTTTTACGTTTAGAAGGCCAATCACTGATAATTCTTGAATGAATTTTTAAGAGAAAACGGCATCATTTTATGATATGAAAAATTATCACTCTGTGACTGCCAGAAGTTGATACTCTGTAACACAGGCAACGTTAATAAACTCATGGAACAACACTTTTGCAGATAGAACGCCGTTTGGAAATTTTAACAATGATACTCTACAACTATAAGGAGAAGTACCCGACGCATTGGCAGCTCTATCAATAGCAATCGCCTCCTGTGATGTTGTTAGCGTGCGAGAATACACTCGGAATTTTACCTGTCGAATGAAAATGAAATTGTTGAATCGTTTTCAAGCGTACAGTAAGAGCCAGTGGAGGAAGCTAGTAGGAATGTATTTAGAATATGAAATGTGAGCTTTCTATTCTTCGCACGATAGGTTATTAAGAAGTTGCCCTACGATGATTTTAAGGGCAACACAACACAACACGGCTGCGACTCAGTTAGGTTCCAAGGCTTGAAACGTATCCTTGATTCAGCATCCAAGAAACGCAGAATGACCTTGAGACACACTTCCGCAGCCATTTCCAAACAAATCGAATGTTTCCACTCCATATCAGCATTTGACTGGATAGTCCACAGCAGTAGTTATTCTAGAATCTCCTTAGAAAATCGAATGGATACCAGCTGAAACCGAAGAATGACAGAAGGAAATCACCAGATACTGGGATATCTGACCTAGCATCCTTTCGGCAATGTAATGATCTCGGAGGAACTGTTTCAATGTAATAGCTCTTCGGGATCATCTTGATTGCTTCTTTGTAACGGGAGCGATTAACAATATTTGTTGTTTTACACGGACTTTTCTTCCCGTTAATAAAGTCCGTGTAAAACAACAAATATTGTTAATCGCTCCCGTTACAAAGAAGCAATCAAGATGAAATCGGTGCGTACACGGAGCACTGGACCGAGCGGATTTGGATGAAGCAGACACGTATGACGGAAGCATTTTGCTTTCTTTTTCCTTCCTTTCCTTTCTTTGTTCTTGCTTTGTAAGCTTCGTTGTCGACATATCGTTGTGCTGCTTCCTTATTCTACCCGACCTATGAAACTTTTGCACTACAGCCTGAAGGCTTGTTAGTGCAAACATGACCTTCCATTCCGCTTGACCCAAACTTTTCCCTCAGTCCGTGTCTGCACCGCTGCCGTGAACGGTTCATAGAGACTGCGCTCTGAAACTTTACCAAAGGTGCGGAGGCAAACATTGCCCGGTCTCGGTTGACTGAAAGTGTTCCCGCTCTTGCGGTTAAATGAATGAGTGCTTTCTCGAAGACTAATTCGCGGTATGTGCTTACAGGGCTCATTTTTCCCTTTTTTGTCTTTTTCTTTTGCGCTGATGATGGGTCAAGATCGACTCGAAAGCTCCACTTTTTCGTTATGAATAATGCGTTTTCAACGGGAAGAAAAGTCCGTGTAAAACAACAAGTATAGCTCTTCGGAATAGCTGAAAACTAAAACGAAGATGGGCTTGTGAAGAGTATGGCTTACGCATAGATTCCTGAGGGACTGAACGTCATGGTATGGAATGGGATAACGAATATCAGATGATGATGATGATTATGATGATGACTGGAAATCGCATCCGATGTTTGCCTTTCATATTGTAGAAGTGTACGTTCTATTTTTAGGAGAGTTTAGTTAAACAGTTTTCCACCTGGATTTGACTGTTTGCAAGAGTGATAAAGCTCTAAGCTTCCTTTGTCCGGTCAACGTGGTTGCTCAAGCTGCAGAAGACGCTGGTCAGCGTTGCTGCAAACCTGATACTATGATCGATGAGGAATTGCCTCTACTCAACCAACAATGGATTGGCAATTTGTAGCTCCCATTAACAACTTGACGCACGTCGCTAATGTTTCGTTTAACAACAAACGTTTAGGCGGCTGTACTAATAAATCAATTCTCGTGGTACTTTTGACTGGGTTGATCTTGGAATATGCTACTTTTGCTATCTTTTAATCTGTGAACATTAGAGATAGCGCGGAAGACGGCGGGTACTTCCTCCGTTCAACCTGAGGGTAAATCCTTAGATCGGAAAATTTCGTTCAGAAAAGTTGCGCAAAATGTGTGTATTTGTGTTTGCGTCTGTTTAATAGTGTTCTTCGCCCTCTCCCAACAAATTTCGCTGCGCCTGATTGGCGTGGGTCCTTGAGGTATAATTTAGAAACCGAAAAAGGGACCAACGAATTGCGAAACGGTGACAAAGGGAATATGTTACAATATAGAGGAGCTTGCTGAACCGTTGACCGGCAGGGCAGTGTACACATTTTTGTATTCGCCTGATGACGGGTACATGAGTGGTACCCGAAAGCTTGCGCAAGTAAAAGGTTTTTTACGAGACGGGGTGTATACCGTGCATAAACTTTATTTGAAATTACCCCCGTATGAAGAAAAGAATGAAGATTTTTCATGTAGAAAAAGTGCTGCACGGGGCACAAGACGGAAGAACAACGACAGAAGAAGGCAGAGACATCGGATGGGAACAAAGATGAAAGTTGGAGAAGACCGGGAGCGTGACTTTAAAAAACCCGTTTGCTTTAAAGCAGAAGACACCGACGGGCGTAATGTTTACTGTCGTTTTGTTCATTTTGGTGTCGTGTCACTGTCCCGGTCGGTCGGTGGGGATGCTCGCTCTCTGCAGGACTGACTGGGCGAGCGACGGACGCTTGACGGGTACAGGAGTAGTACCTGATAGCTGATGTCGCCAGCCCGGACGGTCTAGCAGAGGAGCTTGCTGAACCGTTGACCGGCAGGGCAGTGTACACATTTTTGTATTCGCCTGATGACGGGTACATGAGTGGTACCCGAAAGCTTGCGCAAGTAAAAGGTTTTTTACGAGACGGGGTGTATACCGTGCATAAACTTTATTTAATATTACCCGTTATAAAAAACAACATATTCAACAAGTTGTTTTCACTTGTGATTAGGAATGAATTTATTGCGCAGCCGGATTCAACTTTGGTAACCAATCATTCTGAAGATAACTGTTGTGATGATTCGTTGTATGCTCTTCGTTTCTCTTTTTCACATTAATGTTGCCCACTCTCAGTTACATCTTTAATAACGGAAACAAATCAGCATTCAAAACTTACGTTTGTTACCTCTTGCGTCATCACAGGAAAATGTCACCTGCTTTGTCAGGCTGTTGGAGCCACGTGCTCCTCCCATCGACCAATTAAAGCAGTGACATCACCTTTCTAGTCTAATCTCCATCGTCAAAGAACTAATGCACATTTTCTTAATCCAATAATGAAGCTATGAACGGATAAAATTTCCATGAAAAATAACAGAGAGCTTTGTAATGAAAACCCTTTATGAAAAAAGAAAATATTTGCTGTCTTTTGAAGCACGAATGCTCACCTTTAGAAATGCTCTATTGTAACACTTTAGTGCGTTCAGTTTAATTAACGTTTAACAGTTTAATTAACGCCATCAATAAGCTTGTCGACTACTCGAAAGTTCAGGCAAATTAAAATACGTATAAGATGGCATCAACATTTCTTGCCGTGTCGTGTATCTATAAATGCCAACGTGATGGACGCACAGGCAATGCATACACTGTACTAAAGCAATAGAATAGCTTTTCTTAGGACGAAAGCCGCTTGACGCGCATCCTCCATTTCCAATTCGGTCCAAATTGCGGTGTTCAAAATATGCCGGTTTTTCATAATATAACGCGAGATGCTACGAATTAGGGCATTGTCAGGAGTGTTCTTTACCAGTTTAATGTACGATGCGATGTTTTCGTCGCTCAAGCTTTCAATGAGAACTTTTTCAGCGATTCGCTTCAATGGAATAAGCTGATACTCATTGGCAGCCAGCAGGACTTCTGGAGCAGTTTGCCTTAAAAAACGATTTGCAAAAGCATGGAATAGCTTTGCTAATCCAAACGTTAATGTGAAAAGGTGCAACTGTACTAAAGTGAAGGGACGTAGAGTTCTTGTAAAGAAAAGAGTTTTGCCCAATCACTTCGCTACTCACGATTTCAGAGAGCACTTATCCGTGTAGATGTACTCGACCACGCAACGCATTGCATCGCAGGAATATTGCGTAGCATTGAACGAATTGCCTTCCGTCGTATTGCGTATCAGCGAGACCATCTTTGGACTTCGCGCAAGGAGAATGCTTTTATGAGCATTAATGACGCAACTGTTAGCAATAATTTCCATGTCACTGCTGGTCCGATCATCCAGAATCCTTTTAAACGAATCAACAAAAGCTTCGGCATTGTCTAAAAATGACTACTGTACTGAAAGAACGGTGTGTGATGGACAAAGTGCCTTTATCCCTTTGAGTGCCACTATCGCAAATGATAGACGAACGTTCATAAATGGTAACAGTGCAGAGAATCACCAGTTCATCATTGTTAATATGTTGATCCAAATTGTACGGTAAGGCTTGTTTAGCTATTTCCATACCTCCTCTTCTTATTTCCACGATCTCTGTTTGCTCTCGCAGATAGTTCAAAGTTTCATTTTTCCGTCGCTCGATAGCGAACTTTACCTTACAAGAAAGTGAGTCGTTGTTGGTATGAACAATCAAGTATATAATAAATCCATGTTGATATCCATACATGTCACTCTGGATGGCAATTCTGAATCTGTGTCTGAAAGAAAAGTCAATGGACCAAAGATAAATTGAATCGTTGAATACTTTTCTCCTGGCGAGCGAAATTCCGCACTTTCCATTCGGCCATTCCTCCTCTGTTGCATGAGATTCTGCGTATGGAAATGCTCAATAATCCATCGATGCTGCACCTCAGTGTACGTAATTGTGCTTCGACTAGTTTCGTCGCAAACGGTGGCATTTTCGTGACCGCCGTTTCCTTGAGTATCTTGAACAGGGTCAAACAGAGAGATGCGAGCCATTACTGGTGCATTTCCACTGAGGAGAAGCCAGAGTATAACAGGCATCACTTGAATGAACATGATGTTCATGAATTCGCCAGCTCGTGCAGTGTTTGGGTGCTTTAAATTTTTACCTGAGGATACGACGATAAGATAAGATCGATGCGATATGCTTTGCAACCTTGTTCATCTCAAAGCCAACAAGAAAGGTTCATTTACGCAATACGAAACGGGACTTTCGTTACTGCTGTTCCGTTCAGTCAATTGCAGCCAACTGAATTCCGTCGCTAGAGCTGTTAACCAATGCTGATCGAAGTTTCGCTTATCTAAACTTGCGTTTGGGCGCTTATGTTACATCGTTTCGATCAGCGAATTAGATTCAGAGCATACCGATACACCTTGGTCTTTGTTGACACAAAAATTTCTTCTAATCAACATGAGTTCGTTGATTTTTCTTTGCGAATGTTCTCTTCTCTGTGTAATGCATTGCTGTTAGGTTATGGTTGCAATGCGTCACATGCTCGATCACTGGTCACTTCTTCCTTATGTCGTTTGTGACCATCTTGTGGTCCAGTTTCTGTAAGCTTCCAATTTTGTCACTATTCATTACTCCATGTAACCTTTCTTCTGCGTTTCTGATCTCTCTATGATCGCCAGGTGTTCACTCGCCGATCTTCACGTCTCACCGCGCTAGCAGGCTAAAGATTCGCAGAGTAATTCATAAAGTTATCCGTTATTCGTTTTTCGGTTATTTTAAGTCGACTCCTACGTAAGATATATATGACGTTCAGGCCTGACTTAATAAAATACCCTGAACTTTAAGTTCTTTAATAGCCTCTTGATGCTCTTCCTAAATCTTCATAGTAGTAGAGAACTACGGCTTAAAGTGGAAAGCTCCTTCAGTTTGGTTTGCTTTCCTAAACGTTTATGCAATCCTGACATTGCCGCTTGAACATTGCTCAGCCTACCTAATGTTCTGACTGCATGAATCCGTTTTTGATTACTAAGAAATTCAGCCATTTGGATCTCTCAGCAAGCCACCCTTAAGACAACGAGCGTTTGGTGAAAATGCAAGGGCACTACACATCCCAGTGGGCTAAAGAGGACTATTTGATCGCTCGCTATTGTTGTAGCAGCAAAATGGGAAAACCGTTTTCCATCCAACGTTTTCAGGCTTCCAATAAAGCGACGTTCAGATGTATGCCTCAGTTGGTAAAAGCCGTTCATGACAGTGACGCATCGCGGCGCTGAAATGTGACTGGCATTTGTCTGGCATACTGGTATTTATCTACCTAAGGAAGCATGCATGGTCGCACTTAGCATGGTGACACACGTTAGTTCTTCACAGTGAGTACCAAAATACCGCTCGCTGTTTTATTCCACACTTAGTTTGCACGTTGAGGATGGGATAAGGCAAGACCCAAAACCTCAGTGAGGAATAATTTGTTACGAATGGGATCAATTTGTCGCTTTCTGAAATAAATGACGTCATAACCCGTAATTCAACCCCTATTTTTAGTTTCCTCGCCTTGCATTAAACTTTTATTGGTAATATTCTAACCTCAGTACGAACTTTCCGAATTCTAAATGGTGTTGTTTGCAGTGCATTACAGTGTGTAAATTTTTCGCAAAATGTGTTTGGAATAGTATTCCGCAGCTATTGCCACCTTTCTGCTGGCTGATGAGGGAGATGAAACTATGAAGAAAACCAAACGTCATGTACTACCAGTAAATCAAGAGTCACTTGCGTTTCCTTGATGAATTTTGCCCCATTTCACAAGCATTTAAATTAGCACAGTTGTTTTCACGTATTCACTTACTCTGTCTTGCACGCAAGGATGAACGGCTGGTCTATGCTCATCATGAGGTTTGTCGCATAGTAGAGCCAGCAGACTTTTGCCGCTGAGGAAGTAGGAGGAAAACCTTTGAAAGTAGCGGTATTAATTTAAAGGTGTGTGAAAAGGAGTGAAATCCGTCAGGAAAACAGAAACGCCTTGCAACTACGCCGCCACAAGAAGTCATATTTTCAAGCGAAACGTCATAAATAATAGATTCCTAAAAAGGCGAACCAAGTCGCCCTTTAGCTAAAAAATATTCAGTCTGCGCGACAACAGTTTGTAGCGTGAAGAAAGACAGTGAGAGTATTGAGAACTTCTCTAGTGTTGATCGAAGATGGAAGCTCAGAACACAGAGCTATGAAACAAAGTGAGAACAAAGAGATTGAGAAAATTTTCTATGTTCGGCTCAGCCAAAAATCCAAGTTGGATAGCCAGTGATCTCATGCGACTCCTCCTAAAGCTTTGGACCTTAATGAAAGCCAGAATGATGAGCCCGATTTTAAAGCTTGTCTTTGTTGGTTTGCAGGTTTAAAAAGATAACAAAAATTTAGGAATTTGAATTGACGGAGTCGGAACGGCAGCAGACAGAACTGGAGTCAGTCTTGAGTTAAAAGTTAAAAGGACATCACCTCAGCGGTTCGTTTGAACTTCTCACTCTAGTTCATCATTTCGGCAGTGAACAAGTAAAAAGTGAATCATTGAATCACAAGCTCTTCAGTCAATGGTGTGAAGAGACTGATAACGTTTTATCTTTTTGTTACTTCGTACTGAAAGTTCGCTGTTCGCCAGAGGGCAGTTATTACAGCTGCTTTTACAGACTCTTTGATAGTCTTGGAATTCCTAGCGAACCAGTATGCTATTCTGCGTGACGTCTTAAAGAGGTTTCGAAACGACATCGCGTCCCTAACGGAATTGTACTTCAATTTGCAGCTGCATGGAGGGGGTAGGGCTAATTTAACCAATCAGATCGAGACTTATTATATCTGTGTTTGTTTTAAAGCTGATTATGTTTAAGCAAAATCTAGCACGTGGGGAGTTTCGTCAATCATACTTCTTGCTGCACTCAAGAACAAAGCAAGAATCGCTGATGATGATGTTGTAGGGCTTTGCCACCACTTGCATGCAGACTTCGGGGGACATTTCAACGTTATTATATCTCCGAATATTCCAGTCTGGGTTGTAGATCCATTCCGCGGCGTGCAAGAAGCAGATGTGGAACTACAGGAAGACTCGAACTGGAAAACTATGAGGAATTAAAACTGAAATTTGAGAGCTAATATTGATGACTTTGATTACAGAAACAAATAGCTCATATTCATCCTCTATTATGAGATATTATGGAAACGTATTCTTACCGCTTTTCCATTGTCATACTTTGTTGAACATGGAATCAGTGCAGTTAATGATCTGCTGACTAAGAAATGGAATCGATAACAAGTAGTGAACAAACGCGACCTGAAAATAACGGTCACGAACAATACACACAATGTACAGAAATTAGTTTCATTTTATTAAGCGTATCCGTCAGATTCAGTAATTGTATTGTTATTATAAGGATAATAAAAGATAACAAACAGGTGCATTCATTGAAATCTCCTTTTTCACTAATAGAGAGCTTCTCTTAGCACTTTAATATGCCCCTGCATCACATTAAACACAAGACTTGTTGTAGACGGCTACGTAAATCTTCATAGTTTCACTGTTATAGTAAGCTGCTTGCTTGCAGTGACAATGAAACTACGAAGCTGCAAACCGACATGTCCCCTCGTCAGCTTCAACACACATCAGTTGAGCGGTAGTAAAAATTTGGAAGAAAGAAACCTAAGGGGCCACGCGGACCAAATTTTTAGCTCGAGGAAGGGCGATAAAACAGAAAGGCTTGAGAACCGCTGCCCTAATGAAATTAGTTAGGATTGCCAAGGAGCACTACCACCTCACAGTATGGTCAGTTCGTTTTTAAAGCTGAAGGCGGGTATTGAATAGCCCCGGAATCTTCTCGTTCGGTAAGTCATAGCGAACGGTGCTGGTCGTCAGGAAATCAACGTCTTACAATTATTCCATTACGGAAAAAATCTCACTTTGAGTTACAAAAAATGCCATTGAAATATTTTTGCTGTATAATTGATAAATCGAGTGCCCAGTAAAACAGCTAGCGTTAGGAAACACGTGAAACACCTGAAGAAAGATTTTTGGAGATACAAATCATCTGTAAGGTTCAACAACGCTATCACAGAGAAGTGCTTGTAGTTTTGGGAGATTTTTCAATAACAAACTAATGTGAAAAGTCTGATATCGACATGTTGTTGGCTTGCGACAATGAAGATCCAGGATTTCGACCGCTGAATGACAATAAAATTGTTGAATCATCATAAAGTGTAAGAAACGTACAATAGGAGTTAGACGAAGGAGCTTCTTATCAAAGGGATGAAATATGGCTCTTTCACGTGATATGACATTCCAGTGTTTGAAGATTTCTTTTCGATGGTTCCAAAAGAAAAGTGCAAGCCAGTAGGAAGTCTTAAAAGTTATTTGCAATTTTTCCGGTTAAGAAACAGAATAATCTTAGGGCAACTTTTATAACAGGCTTTCTCACGTTAATCGAGTTTTCTTCTTGACGTTTACGGTATTGATCCTGTTTACTTTTTATCTGAACAAAGCGAATAATTATAACGCAGCTTTCCGAGCTGTCCCTCCCCGTTGTAATATGTGTGATATGTTGCTGCTGGATGAAAAAGCAAACAGGATCGATATGTAAACATCAAGAAGAAAATAAGAATAAATCCTGTTACAAGTCCTGTTTTCGCGTAAATCGAACTGTTTGCCAGGATGATATATAGCATCAGTTATGATGTTAAACAACGGATTCCTGCACACGGGGTATGATCTCATAATTAGAGATAAACACGGCTTTTTTCACCCGTGACCGAAACACAAATTCCTTTATTGACGGAGCTTTCGAAAACACCTCACGTTTTCGAAAGCTCCGTCAATAAAAGAATTCGTGTTTCGGTCACGGGTGAAAAAAGCCGTGTTTATCTCTAATTATCAGTTATGATGTTGAGTTTTCTCGGATTTTTCCCGTTGCTTTGTACGTGGATGGATCTGTATGTAAACTGACACGGTCTCCCTACCAACGGATGGATGAGAGTAGTTATCAGAAGATACGGTCAGAGAACAACGTGCGGCTTTCTCTCGGATATTTCTGAACGCTCGAGTTCCGTCCTCAGCGAGCAAGAGCTGAGGAGGGAACTCGAGCGTTCCGAAATATCTGAGAGAAAGCCATACGTTGTTCTCTGACCGTGTCTTCTGATAACTACTCTCATCCATCCGTTGGTAGAGAGACCTTGTCAGTTTACTTACAGATCCATCCACGTACAAAGCAACGGGAAAAATCCGTGAAAACTCAACATCATGAAGATCCATGCTCCCGTTAAAAGACATCCCGTCTTCCGATAGCATCAGTTACTCTGAAGTCCCTTTGAAAAATGGAGTGGCTAGTAACGTAAACTGAGGAATGAAAATGAATCTGCCAAATGCTAGGATATCTTCATTTTCGATTATCTGAACACCCCACGACTATCTGTTGGTTAGGGTAATCGAGTTTTTACTAAACTTAAATGGTTTTGCAGCTTCTTTTATTTCTGTTGCATCTGTAGTGTGCTGAAAAACCAATTAAGAAAATGGAAAATGAAATTAAGTACTCGAGCTATTGACGCCATTCTTACAACTTAATGCGCTCAGAGGAATTCTCTCAATTTAACAGCTCTTTCGAATCGCTGAAAACTACATTGGCGGTTGGCGACTGAAGAATACAGCGCTCCCATAGGCGCATAAGAGATTTAATGTCGCGGTATGTAATTCGCCAACGAATATCGGATGATTATTTGAAATTGCAATCGACGCCACGACTGTCGGCATGCTGAAGTGTGAGCGAATGGAAGAGGACGCTGACGACGGGACTCGAGCTTCCTGAATGCTCCGACAGTACGTTACTGTTTCTCTGGATTTTACCAATAAATCAACCCACCCGCAATTGATGAGGTTCCTTTGCAGTAATTATAGAAGCACCGTTGCGTGTTCAAACGGGTTCACCGTGGAAATCAGCAGACATGTCAACTGAACTTTCCCGTTACAATGCATCCCATCTTCAGAAAGTGTACTATGCCAGACTGGTTACCCGCGAAATCATGTCCGTTCAGTAATGCAGAACCAAACTAGGAACAGAACAGAAGGTGCAAGAAATGCTTCTGACGAACCTGCTCCATCCTCGTCCTCCTGTCCCGCCGTTGTTGTTGCTGATTATTATGAAGGTTTAGGGGAGATTATCAAATGCCTTGAATTTCACAGTCTATTTCAGACAGGCCTCGAATATTAAGTCGTTATTACGAAACGAGAAAGTTAAATTGACGGACGAGTCAGTTAAGGGTTGCGTCTACAAGCTAGACGGCCAGTACTCAGCGATTTACATTGGTGAAACATGCAGAACTTGACAAGACAAATTTAAAGAACATCTAAATGACATCCAGAGATACAAAAATGCAGAAGGCTGACTAAATGAGATAGTGAGAACCAGCGGTCGAAGACGCCCACAAACGTTAGACCCGCACGTCATCATGGGGAACCTACTAAGGACGTCGGCTGTCGTGGAACATATGTCCATATGTAAGCATGACCTCGTGGCGGCCAAGTTATACAATGTAAGCGACAAGAGCCGGAGAAAAATCAACGAAGTGTTGCTCATTCAGCACAATGGTTGTTTAAACAGCGATCAAGTTGACACAGTTAGTGATATTTGGTCGAATTTGGTTCGACATGCCAAATGTAGCGAAACAAGTGCGCTCTCAATGTAAACTTCAATTAACCCTCAAAACGAGCGGTTAACCATTATTTCGCGCTGAAGATGAAACCAGTACGTTTCGATAGCTCCGATGCATCTTTTGTCGTTGCCAATGCAAGTGAACTGTTACTCAAAGAAGCATTTACTTGGTGTTCGTAATGCTCACGCAGAAACACAGCCGTAAACCATTCAGGATAAAACAAAGTAGTCATAAAGGCTAGGTAACCTTTCTGGCCATTATTAATGTCATTTTCAAAGATCGGTATGGTAACGGGGTTCAACAGTGTGACGGAGAAATGACGGACTTCGTTCCCGTTGAGGTTATCATTTTCACGAAATGATAGTAAAGCTTTTATTCCATGAAAATGGAAAACAAAAAGCTTGGAGAAGCTTTCGGGCCGAACCTTGGCCCGTCGTTAGCACAGATTTCTTGCTGGCCACCTACCAGGTCTGGTCTTTAGGAGAAGCTCCTCCACCTAGCCAAACAGCGGTGGGGACCGGTCGGACCAAACTTGATCGCTCAGGCATGATTCCTTCCGAGTTCGACCAGGTTTCAGAGCAACTGCCTTACTGACTGTCCCCAGGGACGGCTCGACGTACCATTATTAATGTTAACAGAATGCTTCTATATTTCCAGAATCGGTCATTCAGGGCACGCAACATGCAGGTTATCTTGTTTGCCTGTGGTTTTATGGTTAATAAGCAGTGAATCACCTTACTATGTAAGATATATGCTTTCATTTCTTAAGCAAAGGGATTTCACGTTCCTTGCCCATCTCTAAGAAGGACGAGTTAAGATGGGCTATTGCAGTGGTAGAGTAGATACGGCAGAAGAAGCATTTATTTTCTTCTTGAGAATGCCTCGCCTTTAGCAGTCTCATAAAATGTTGTTTGGTATTTAGTTGAATAAGGAATGTTCAGAAACGTTCAGATAAAACTGATGGTACTGTAATATAAAATTATTTCCTGCAAACCCAGTCTGGTCGTCTTTGGTAACTTATGCGGTAAACGTACAGGAACAGCTGATAGGGATGCTAAACGATACAATGCACCAAATCCTAAAGTGATGCTGCATTGGACTGTACCGTTTCGTGCTAGATGATTAGTACAACGAAAGGAAGGGAAATATACGATAAAACGGAAGTTGAGCAATTGAGAATAGGAAAATCAAGAGGCCTCAACAATTACTGAGGGTTGAACATTTATGGAAAGGCTAACGCATGGATGAATGTGTAGTCCAGCCCATGAGTTATTACAAAACGGAATAACTCTCCAGTATCCTTAAAATTGTCCTTCAGTCAATTCCATCCGATTTAATGATGAGCATGTTTGGGTGCAGGTCATTTGCATGGCAGGCCATTACTTCGCCGCTCGTTTGCTCGAGTGCCCGACTGGTCGGTGGCTCGAATGGCCATATGCCTGACTGATCATTTTCTCCGCGACGTAAAAACGCGGGGGGTAAAAGGATTGGAAGCCTGAATTTTGAATGGACCGCGGTTGCTGTATCATATATATGTTTAGCATCGTATTTAGCGTCTCTTCTGCAGCCCCGATGCGAGTCTTCGATGGTTTGTGGGTGAACGTGTAAACCAACGTGAATAGCTGAACTACCGTGTTATTGCACATCAGCTTTCCCTGTAATCCTCTGCATCATACATATAATGTGCTCTTTTAATGTTTCCTATGATTCACCATCTGCATTAATTTTTTGTAGTTAATGTTCGCTCCCTTTTCCGCATCCGTTGCACAGGCTCAGCAAAGACTTGTTCACAATCCTAGTCAGTAATAAATCAGCATTCCATATTTGTTGTATCAATCAACCCGTCGTGCGAAGAATAAGCACGTAGCTACCCGCCAAATTTGAATATACAATTAGTTTTATAAATAATGTTGACTTGTTGCTTTCACCCTATTTCAAGCCTCAATTCTTAAGTGTCAACCGGCAAAGACAGGAATTGAAGTCAATACAACTGGAGCAGAACAACGAAACAGCATGTGCAGGTCTGCCAGTGACCACATTAGCGTATTGTTCCCTTCAGGATTTGACGTTTGAAAATTTTGAGTCGCCCGTCACTTCGTCCATTCTGCATTTCTGTCATATCGAGCAAACAAGAGATTAGACGAACGATTATCAAGCAAACGATCTGTCAGGTAAATGATCACTCGGGACGTAACCACCGAAAAGTATGCACGTGTTACCCACGTTCTGACCAGCAGTCAGAACGTGGGTGACTGCTGCGCTAGTTCGTTGTAAGCTAGTTTTGGAATAACAAACTCAATCCGTTTCGGAAATACACAAGTGTAACACTTCAGATGTGGTTAACATCGCAGTTGAACACGACTTAATTAAGGTAAGCAACGAATCTGTCGAGTAGTAGGAGTTTTAATACGATTAACATGAGCGAGAAGACAAATAACATTACTTATCGAGTCGTGAATGTGCCAATGCTAACATGGTTTACGCCAGGCCACCATGTACTCTGTGTTACTGAAGAACAGTTTCTCTTAGGATGAAAGCCGCCTGACGCGTATTCTTCATTTCCATTTCCTTCCAAGTTGGTGAGTTCAAAATATGCGGGTTCCTCGTAATGAAACGTGAGATACTGCGAAGCAGAGCGTTGGAAGAAGTATTCTTCGCCAGCATAATATTCGACGCTATGTTTTCCTCGTTCAAGCATTTTATGAGAACTCTTTCAGCAATTCGCTTCAGTGGAGTAAGCTGATACTGACTGGCAGCGAGAAGAACTTCTTCGGCAATTTCCCTTAAATAAAAACGATTTCCAGGATAGAGTTCAATCGTGAACTGTAACATTAAGATGAGACAGAAAGTATACTGCACTGAAAGAACGTTGTTGTGATAAGGAATTTTCACCGAACTTTTCACATGCAGATTTTGCCACTTACGGTTTCAATGAGCACTTATTCGTGTAGACATACTCAACCACACAACGCATAGCATCGCAGGAATATTGTGTAGCATTGAGCTGCTTATTGCCTTCCGTCTGATTCCGTATCAGCGTGACCATCTTAAGATTTCGCGCGAGCAGAATACTTTTGTGGGCGTTAATGACGCAACTTTTAGCAATGATTTCCAAATCACTTCCGGTCTTGTTGTCGAGAAGACCTTTAAACGAGTCAACGAAAGCTTTGCCACTATCTAGAAATTATTACCGCATTGAGAGCGATGTGAAATGGATAAAGTACCTTCATCTCTTTGAGAATCACTATCGCAAATGGTGGTAGAACGCTCATAAATGGTAACAGTGCAGAGAATCACCAGTGCATCATTGTCAATATGTTGGTCCAAATTGTCCGGTAAGGCTTGTTTAGCTATTTCCATACCTCCTCTTGTTCTTTTCACGGTCTCTAATTTCTCCGGCAGGTTGCTCAAAGATCTGTTTGTCCTTTGTGGTATAGCGAACTGCACTACACAAGTAAGAGATTCGTTGTCGGTGTCGGCATTTAAGGTTACAAGTCTTTGCGTGCGTCTGTGTGGTCCCTGATTATCAGTTTGAATTACAATTCTAAACCGATGCCTGGAAGAAACAGCAATAGATAAAAGCTATTAATAAAAGGAACCACTGAATACCTTTTGTCTGGAGAACTAAACTCGGCACTTTGCATTCGAGCTTTCGTCACTGTCTGGATCAATTCTTGTTCTTGGAAATGCTCAATAATCCATCGGTGCTGCACCTCAGTGTACGCAATTATACTTCGACTTGTCTCATCACATACCGTGACATTTTCGCCATTATCGCCCCGATGAATACGCTGGAGTGTGTTAGTTTTCCAAAAGTATGGTCTGAGGGCGGTATTTCCATCGAGGAGAACAGAAATGATGATGGACATCAGCGGAGTGAACACAGTCTTCATGGCTTCGCAGGAATGTATAGCCTTTGCTTCTTTCAATCTACAGCTGAAAAATAAGTTGATGCGATGGATTGTACATAGGGCAAAGTACG
Source organism: Trichuris muris (assembly GCA_000612645.2). Lineage (NCBI taxonomy): Eukaryota > Metazoa > Nematoda > Enoplea > Trichinellida > Trichuridae > Trichuris > Trichuris muris. Next base: position 5,125,342 of record CBXJ02000361.1, read on the forward strand.
TAGAATGCCGTCACTTTTGTACACAAATGGCAAATTATCTTTCGTGTTTGTTGCTGCATATCACTTCACTACCGTTATAAGGTTAGAGTCAATTAGTCTTACGAGTAAGAGTCGGTTTTTCTGCCACTGTGTAAGTGCGTGAATTTCTGTTAATTTATTTTCACGTGCGTGGACCCGTATACCATATAACAATTATTACCTGAAAGCTTCCTGATTTTGCGCATAGTTTTATTCTTATCGTATTTATGTGGCAATGTTGTATCGCGTAACGAAATTTTGTTTTACGCGGCATTATCTATGCAAGATTTCTTACGGTGCGCAGGTGACGTACATATGCAGGAGAAAAATTTTGCAGGAAGATTTGTCACGCACGGGCTGCCTTTTGCTCTTGATTAGTGCACGACTTTTAGCCTTTTAGTCGTGGTAGCTGAAATTACGCGAGAACAACTCCCTACAAGCGGATGAATGGGAAAATATTAGCAAAATGACAGAACACTACACCTTAACGTTCAGAGCCTCCGGAACGATCTGGTTCCGTCGTCGGCGATCCATGGTTATGAATTTTCTAGGTCTGAGTCAGGAAAGTTCTGCCATTTTGTTAATAAATTCCCATCCATTCACTGGTAGGGAGTTGTTCTCGCGTAATTTCAGGTGCTACGAATAAAAAGGTACATCCCGTACACCAGTCAAGAACAATATCGTTAAGAAAGTTGTAGCACCACGTGTTCAGAAATTAAGCGTTCCATCTGTTTCTGGACCGTGATCACAAACGGGAGGAAACCAACGTGACTGTTTTTCAATTGCACGTTGGTACCCGCTACGAAAGTCTTTTTTACATCATGAAGAGTTTATTACCGTAAAAGAGCATTAGAATGAGGCACAGTCATGTTCAGAAACCCATGCTTAAACTTAGATTTTGCAGAATCGTTTTATACAGGACGTTTCGTGTAACAAAAGTTCTTACCTGTGCACTGGCGAGTTGTATGGATGAGGCAGCTAGGCTCTCAGTGTGTTCAGATCAGTGTCGTAAACTGATATCAACTGACTTGTTTTTCATCTCGATATTAAGTAATGTTGGGCTACGGGTCAGTAGGTCGAGCGTACGTCCAACGGGCACTGATCCTCAAATCGCCAATTAAGTGTGACGCTTTATTTTCCAGGAAGGACAGCTGTTAACCTAAATACACAGGATGTTGTTGGACATAATGGCAGTTAATTAATAATAATAGTGTCTTAATATGCAAACTCATGCTGAGAAGACTTATTATTGCCAAATATCCTCCCATCTGCAGCTTACTCTGACGGAAGAAGGGCTTCTCCTATAGGTTCCTTGGCTTATCTAGCGCTGACATTCAGTTCATCCAAAATCGTAGTATGCGCTTTGTAAAGGTCCTGTCAATGTTACTGCAATCTGCTTAATAGCATTGTTCTGCTTACGTTATACATACATGGCAATGGATTAAAGATTTTAGGAAAAGGATGACAAATGACGTGAGCATGACACCAATTTTGAGAATACACCCTAACGGCTTCCCTTTGTTTGGGAATGGACGGAAACCTCGCTTAATTCAGCATGCTTAACGTAGCTGCTTCGGCAAAACTTTTGCGTGAAACGATGGTTCAAGAAAACCGATTGGTCAGGAAAACAGCCGATTCCCAAGCTTAGACATGCCTTGAAGCTCTGCAATGATTGCTCTGGGCGTTTATTAACAAAGTATGCTAAGGAAACTAGGAAATTATGAGTCTCAAAAATGTGAACAGAAATCCACGTACTCCCAGCGCTCGTAGTCGCGTACAAAATACACAGGCGGAAGGGATATCTACGTGTGAAGGCTTGCTAATGAAATGTGTAATCATGTGTACAAGCGGTTTGTTAATTTTCTGAAAGAACAAGCTGCTGTGCATTCTCTTCCTGTGTTCGAAAGGATATGCATTACACAAAAATAGGTAGCATTCTACCTGATTAATGTGTTACTTCACGAAGATGTAAGGATTCATAGCGAAATTGCAATATAGTATTTTAAATTACCAATGCATTCAAGCTGCTGCTCGGCAGATGCTCCAATTTGTGCATGTGCGTGTGGGCAAGCATGATACAACGCAGATGTTTTTGCAAGGCAGTCTGTGTTTCGTATTCTCCATTATTCAATAACCTAACTTCACCTATTGGTAGTCAGTTTACGCAACAATGGTGGTGTGCGTAAACACGCATTTGTTCTGCACTATAATGGATAAACAATAATAAACCGTTAAGTTGATTAGGGGACTAAATATTTCCCGTCATAATAAGCTCTATCTTGAATTTTTCCTAGTTGAACCATTAGCATTTAGGGATTTGTCCATCTTGCATAATCCATTACCTATATTCCATACTTCCAATTCTTAGATTTGCCATTTGACTTTGATAGGTGGTTGTACCTGACGTTCTTAAAAATAACACAGCATTTATCAGTGAATGCCCGTGCAACGTTAGAAAATGGTAAACAGGCCCCGTTGCACACTATTGTAGATCCCATCGCTTTGCCGAGTACTACAACGCACTGTTATGATGGAGAGTTGAGTAACAGCCCAAAGTGAAAGGTATTGGTGTTGACTGAACTGTTGTAGTGAAGTTTGTTTCACCACTATAAATAACATCAGTTTCTCGAGGATCGAAAGTTGCAACGTTTTTCATTTTGATTAATCATCCCAACAATGTGCTGCTCATTTGCTTATCTTCTATCTCATGTAGCAAAGTGCAGGAAATGTCGCTGGACAGCGCAGCTGATGATGGCAGCGATTCGACAGGGGCATCTAGATGTGCACGACAGCTGCCTGCCTCTTTTGATTTTCTACCTCGGTCTGATAAAAATTTCTTTCTAGATGGGCTGGAGAACTTGAAGCTGCGATGTGAAATGCACATTATGGCTATTAGATGCTGCATTTAAAAATGATAAAATTTTACTGCAACATGCTTATTGGAGGAGCTAAACGCAAGGCATTTTTTGGATACCATCGTACGCTGACTCCATCATCAATTCCTACTAGTTACTATGCGCCCATTTCCCAGCGAAACGCCTGGAAAATTTGCGTGAATATGGACGAGTGGTAACTTGAAAACTACGATTTCGTTTCCAATTAAGCTGGCAGATGTTTTGGCGCTACTATTGGAGCGAATAGGAAGTTTGGGTCACATCGCCAAACTTCACGTTTTCTGTTAAAACTCACAAAAGCTCGTTTGTTTTGTACTAACCTGCTGCAAATGATCTTGGAAACTGTTCATCGGATAATAATTGTATTTCCGTACGCAAGTTTCGTACTGAGCGAATGATTAATTTCAAAGCTGCTCCATCCACGAAGAACACGTGAAAGTTTTCACGAAACATAAGGCATGCAAAGTTAGTTTTGCCGAAGCTGAGATATCTGGAAGCTTTAGAGTGAATTATTCGTGGCGTCATTCAGAAAGCCACTTCATGCACCTGAATTTGGAAGCGACGAGCAGTCATAAAAGGTGCGAACTTAAAACTGATTCGCGGAAACTTTAAGCGATTATAGGGAAGTTCAAAGCAGGAACAAAAATTAACTTGCCGACTTCAATTCCGTTGCTGAACTTCTATTGGGCATTGACTGAGTTACCGGTTCTTCCTGTCAGCTTATGTAAAGATGAACGAACAGTTCCTGCATCATGGGTACTTACGCTTTGTTCTTCCTCCACTCCGTTGCCATTACAAAAGCAATGGTTATGTCCAATTTATTTTGGGTTGCCAATTGGATTTTCGAAGCTTGGAAAAGCCAAGCGCTCAATGAAGAAAGCGGGACTATGAATTTATCATAGTTTACATAACGCTTTGCATATTGGGCATATTCCTCGCTGAATTTTCGTGATTTTTATAACCCTTGACTTTACGTCTTGTACTTAACGCAAGCCTAAACTGTACGAGAAGTTTTCCATAAATAACTTTTGCTCAGTATGCTGCTACCGTTTAATCTTACCAAACATGTGCAACGTTTTCTCCTTGGAAAATATGGAGATAACTTTAGTTGAATTATTCATGCTGAATTACGCACGCTTATATTTGCAAAATGTCTTATCGGCGTAGATTCAACTAACCAAATGTGAATGTAAAATACGGACAACGAAAAACCTGATCAGATATTTCCGTCTGAACAAACACGTAGGAATATCTTTGCGCAATACATATGGACGACCGACGCTTATGGCTCATCGATACTACTGTTTCAGAAGTTTGGACCCTTCTGAAAGAGCCTACATGTTCTTATTCCTCTCCTGATAAACTGAATTTTTCTACGACTTCACGTGAGTTGATGTGCACTTTCTAGCGACAAAGGAAAATTTGATATTCCCAGATGCTCCATGCACTTGTGCATCTCATCTGCTCCTGTCATTCTGAAATTGCTTATTTTGCATCTGCTGGACTTCCAAATCCTATAAATATGTAAACTGCGCGTAGATTTGCCAGAATGATTTTGTATTGTGCTGATTCACTTGACATGTACGGTTTCAAGTATGCTGCGTAACTCGCAATATGTGATAGCGTTTAAGACCAATCACAGTGGAGAATTGTTATATAATATACAAAACTTACAGACGAATTCTAGTTCAGCACCTTATGTCTACGCTCATAAGTCCAAAGCAGTTGTTCTGTAGCCCCCAGTTATCGCCATGTATGATGTGCCAACGTCGAATGTTCAAATTTGGGTTCTGTTTGACTATAAATTTATATTCATCACCTAGTTACTGGCATAATTCTTTCTTAGCCACTCTTTCATTTTTTAAACAATAACATTCCATGATGCTGTAACGTCAACAATGAGGTCTGAAGGCGGAAACACGGCAGAATGCAACTGACCAAAAGAGGCGAACCATAAAAAGCAAAACGAAAACTTCCATTCAGCTTCATAAAAATGGTTCACCATCGATTGAACTGTACTTCAGTCCATTTCTAGGTAGATTTCTGATGACTCTGTAAGCACCGGTTGTACAATGGCATATCGACTACTTTGACTTGCAATGCAGCAAAATGATACAATGCATGCCATTTTGTTACGTCAAAAGGAAACAGTCTGGCAGGAACCCGACGTTGAGGCGTAACGCATTCATGAAGATATTCTTCTATTGGCCGTAACGCCTTGTTTAACATGCGCAGCGCGAATAGCATCAGGGCAGATTCATTTCAGAAGGACGAGAATAGCCATTCCCAAAAATAATTCAAAAGGCTCAACAAGAAATCATCTGGGAAGAGTGCCCAAGTAGAAGGCAACGCACTTTTTTCGAAACTTCGATTCCAGTCCGTATACAAGTTTTTCAATGATGTTCAAGCAAGGTTTAGATGAGGCATTCCGAAAGCATGCACACGCATCAGCCATCTAAATGCGCAAGAAGCAAGAATGGTAAACTTAACTCTGCTGCAACTGCTTAACTGATTCTTCGGCATCTGAAAATTTATGAACTCTTGACCGAAAGATGTGTTACGCCTCAGCAAGGGCCCGCCGCTCCTGCCCCTTGATTTGGCCAAAAAGCTCACCTGGAGGCAAGCAGCAATTCCATCGGAGCATGCGATTCTTGAAAATGAAACGAAGACATTTTCGTTATGAATTGGAAAAGTTCAAAAAGTTCCATGAGTTGCAGCAAGGGCGCGTTTTTCTTATAACTTTTCAGGACAGACGTCCGTAAATGATGAAGTGTTGCGCTCAAGCGTTGTCAATATTCCAAAATTTACTTTTGCGACTCCTCAAAAAAGTATGAATCTTAAAGTACATTTATCAAGATCCTAATATAGTATGGACGGGACAGGGTAATTATGTAAGTTTTGAATGAACAGTAAATGTTGTACTCTAGTCTTTTGCTATCAATTAATCACCCGTCCGATGCTGAGGCATGTTTTGCTAATACAAGCGCTGAGTACTAATGAGAGGACACAAATCATGCCGATCATACATCAGAAGAAACTATGACAAGCTCTTACGAGGAACCCTGTATTCATTATCACTTTAGAATGGTACCACTTGATCCAATTTCAAGAAACAGGACACAAATCTGAGCATTAAGACAAATCAATTGTGCTAGAAAACCGATCACGACCTCTCGCAGAATCATTAACAATGCTCAGGTAGCATAAACCGCTTCGACGCAGTACCGTCGAAGGTTGCCTTGCGCGCAAGTAATTTTGCCGCTCATTAAATTCCAATGGTCAGGTCCATTTGGTGTGATTTATCGCGATTATGATTTGCGCCCACCTTTTTGGACAAAGACATTCCGCTACTCCTCCTTTGTGGACTCGTCAAAAACTAGAATGATGAAATATCCCTTTGTCAGTTCAGCGAAAGCGGCGCCAGTCCCATAAGGCAGGCGAAATAAGTTATTATCGATTGGGTCGTTTCCTAGACGTTTCTTTGGAAGAGCGTGGAGAACCAGAAGTTCCGCTGTGACGGGGATCAACTCTCTACGTGAAAAAGATTAGCTGGGCTTCTTGCCGATTCACATTTGTGCGCAACGCAAGAAAAGATTCGCACATTGGCTACCAGAATCTTGACTACTTAAAGTATTTCAAACTAAAACAAGGGAAAGTGAAGCTTCATCCCCTCCTGGAAATTATGTATCATTGACGGCTTGCGAATTGCTTATATGCAAAGCAAAAATTCAATATTTAATCATTAGTTCAATCCATATTCTCAATTCCTTTGAAATGTGCTAGTTTCGCTGTTCAAAAAGTTGAGCATATGTTGATCGAATAGCAGTACTGTGGCTCATTGAATCTACGAAAGTGCCCAATTTTTGTGACTATGCTTCAGCGGATGATTCGGTTGTTCTGTTCTATTTAGGCGTTTGATCAAATGACAATCCCAGCAGATTGTTTCACGGAAATGCACCCCTCCCCCATGGTTTCCGTAGGTAAAAACGACCAATTTGAACAACGCCTGAGCGCATCGCTCGCTTGTTCGTGTCGCCATGCCAAGAACGTTTTAATGAATGGAAAACACACTTCGAGTTTCATTCTTTTTACCTCGAATACCTTCCGCTTCATTGCCGCGATGCATTCATCATTGATGCGTCGCCACGCCACACGGAAAGCCGTTTTTCTCACGCACGCGTAAACAGAAAAACGTTTTTTACAATGGCATTGCTACCGCTCGCTGAAAACCGGGTAGAAAAAGACAAAGCTAACCTTGACAGGATGTAAATCAAGCCTGCGCCGTTTACGGCAGGCAAACATAGCATATTTCTTCTTTTCAAACGTGTGCGCAGGAAAGTGACAGCAGTGCGATTCAACGTCCGCCATTAATGCCTGTACGTTCAGAAAACGGAGCTCTTCAGCTACGTTGCGTATTAAATAGGTAGCTAGAAAACATTGGGGTTGCTGTACACGTACGGACAGTATGCTGCAACCTGAGCAAACAGTTTGCTTTGGTCGTGGGAAGGCTGTGCCCTTTATGGTCTCGGCTGCAGCGGTCATCCAGGTGGTGTCCGCCTGAGTGCTGTTGGTTGGCTCCCCGTTGCGGTCGCTTCGCGCTACTGTGGCTGCCATGGTACTGTTCCCTTTTGGAGCCCATCGCCTAAGCTTCCTCCTTCAAGCGAAGCGCTTCCGCGAAGAGTTTCTTGCCGTGGTACTCCCGGCTCAGTCGACCAAAGGCAGTTAGTTCAACATTGTCGGTTTGCGGGTTCCTTCCGTTTCCGTAGGAGGCGGCAGAGCGACAATTGTCATTGCATCCGACTTGCTTGGTAAGAAGACAGCGCGTTTTTAGGATTTCATCTATAGGCACTCGCATTCCTATTCGCGTCACTCTTGTGTGCAGCTTAATCAGTTATCTGCTCGTCTTTGGCTACCGATAACGCGCCCACCTTGCTCATGGCTTATCGTGCCATAGTGACTTCTCAATCGTGCTCAGCGTTATTTCCTTTTCGGGATTAAATAGATTTCTCCCAAAATAGCCCGGGTTGAATGCCGTTGTCGCGAGTCTAAATGATTTGCCAATAATTGATCACGCGGACCCCGGTGACTCTCGGTTAAGGGGACGCCAGTGGTTCATTTGGTCAGGTTCGATCGGTTCATATGCCACGATCGTTTTTCTCTGTGCATCTGCTATTTTCCTCTATTGCGGTTGAGCTCCAATCTTTCCGTAATTCTTCCTCATTCCGCGTGGTAGGTATTTTTTTTATCAACGTGCTTTTCTCGCCACATTGTTCAACGGAAAAGGCGCCGCTTTATTTTCGCAGCCGAGAAGTTTCGATTAGCGAGCACTGTGCAAGTTTTGGATGTATCCCAACCTTCTTAAGCGTTGCAAGGGGGTCGCATGTCCTTTGTGGGAGGTATGTTCAACCGTTCGCAAGTTGCTATTTTTTGATGCTCAGGTTCGCTTAAAAGGAGTAGCAGTTTTTTGCAGTCTCGTTTGCATTGAGTTTGTCCGGGGCAAAATTTATTTGCACTTCCGTTGTTGACGCCCCATTTTAAGTACGAAAATTAGATTTTAAATACGCTCTCCCAGCAGCTCTCCCTGGTTACGCGGGGGCGTCGACAGCAGCTCATTTAGGGCAGCTATCCGTCCATTACTGGTAGCGTGGACCCAAGAGCTTGCGTGCGCGTACCTAGCTGGTTTCAGCGCGAATCGATTCGCGCCGTGCAATGTTGCGAAGTTCAATTGCCGTAGCGGGCGTGAGTGCTTCCTGAATTCTTGCTCAACCATTTGTAGCCGATTCGATCAAGCTCTTCGGGGCCATGTGCCGCCCATATGCTTTGGTCACGCTGAATTTTCCAAGGGTACCCCGCCAAGCGCGCATTAGCGTTATCTATGGACGCAGTAATGAGCAATCGGCTTTTTGCGGAAGAAACGAGACTAGTCGGGCGCCGTGCCATTCATTTACAGACCGACAGATAAACAGCTGATTCATAAGCATGTACGCTTCTCTCCTGTAACAGTTCGCAGGCACGTCCCTTCGGTGGGTGAGCGCTTTCCCAATTCCTATCGTTCTACTCGGTTAATGCTTTAAGTTTTGGCGATTCTAATTTCAGTAGATCCGGTTGAGACGCGATCATGTTGACTTCCTGTCTGGCGAATGCGCGGGTCGCGACGGAAGTTCAAATGAGCCGTTTCATTCATGCAGCGACTTAGGTAAACAGTTGTTCCAGTAGAGAGGCTCAGTGCCTGGCGCGGTTGCTCTTGTGGTTTTAATTTTGGAATGGCTATTCGCAAGATCCGAAAGCCGTTGTTATAAGAGGAAAGCGTAAGCATATGGAAGCTAGCCCTTCTAGAAGAATAGTAATGGCATAAGCATACATCTGTGATGCTCGAATTAGCGAGCAGACGAGCCTGGTGGTCTTACTTGCATAGTTTTGCCTTGTGTATTTTTTAACGATATCCCATTAAAGGGTTTCCCTTTAAAGTTAGACGTATACGTAGTCGTTGATTTCTTCGCCTTCCAGCAAGTTGTCTTTGCCAGCTTTGAATAGGCACAGTCTCGATGACGACTGCATCCTGCAGGCGATGCTGTATGGGTTCCAGATTTGCTCAAGGCGTTGAACGCTTCCTTTGCGTGTTTCCAGTAACATGATGAGTTGAATCGAGTGCGACCTACAGTTCCGGTCGTACCGACGGCTTTCGTCAGCTGCGTCGCGCTCGCACACTGTATAATAGGAGAGGAATTGAGCAGGTCGTAATTGGCTCGACCTCCGACAGAATTGATAATCGGTACTATGTTTGCCTTTCCGTAGTGGCAAATGACAAAGCCGTACAATTTGTCGCCAAGTTGGTCAGCCACTTTTCGTTGTATCTCAAGCGAAGGAAAGGAAGTCGCTTAGCGCAGCGGAACACAGCGATGTGCAGAAATGAGGAATTGTATGTCCTTGTCTCTTTTTGCTTAATTGAATCAAAGCCTCTCAATGAGTTGTGGTCGCTGAGCGGAAAGCTTTTTCAGAACATGCGAGCGCTTACCTTGACCGTGATTGCCTTTTCGTTGTTATCGAAGTGCGACAGCAATCAGAAGCCGTTTGATTATGAGTTCGCGTTCACTAAGACGTCCTATTTGGCCAACATCCTGGAAAATCGCCTCAAGGGAACGCTGGTACGACCAACCAGGTTGGCATCCCGGTCTTACGGTGCTCAATGGCCACGATTGCATTGTTTGTTTTAGCAAAATGGGAATCTACCTGTGCAAGGGCTGTCTTGGTCCCGTACGATACAAGATCATTAGCGGCGATCCTGGCGGGATATTCAAAGTGGACAGCTACCAGGTGGGTAATTTTGCCTACCTTCGCATTCGCGTGAAGAAATGGACGGACGTGAATTTGAATCGAGAAGTGACGCCGCAAATCGTGCTGAAGGTTCAAGCGAAGATAACCGGCCCGAAACGCGAATCAACGGCCGAAGTTGTAGTCAAGGTGAGTCACCGTATTTGTTCATTGCATTAGGAGCGTATCGAAAATGAGGTGAAGCGAAGGATGAGCGAATTGGCGTTGCGAATTGCGCTTCGGGCGATTTTAAGTCAGCTGTACCTTTTCAAGGCAAACCCGAGTCGTTTGAATGAGAGGAAAATGTTAAATGTACTAGTTCACCTGCCTACGAGAATTAGCGCCTCGATCGTGGCAGGTGGTCAACCTGATTTGCTATTTTGCATGCGGAAATTGTCAATTGTTAAGCAGTTAAGAGAAAAATTTTTCCGCTTTGTAATTCAGTTAATATACCCTTTGGTCACGCAGAAATGTCCTATTTATTTTTCTTACTGTATAATCTTGCCATAACTAGGCATACTTGGATGCACAGTGCGCTAGGAACGGTGCTGCTGGGTGTAAGCTATTAGATCGCCTTTATTCCTTAGCATTTTCTTCTTTCTATCATTAGATGATTTGGAAGAGGAGTGCAATAGCGGACTGGTGTAATAGTGGCCTTTCGTAAAGAATTTCGATTTAGATCTTGGTTTGCCGTGCTGTGTATTAATACGCATATTATTGCGTGTTATCTTGAAGCAAGAGGCATTAGTAAAAAGGCTTCAACTCAACGAGCTCTAATTGGCGAAGCTTTCAGAGCGTACGTGTTCCGTCGTCAGCGCGATTCAGAATGAGGTGCTACAAGCTCGTTGAACAAGGATACCGTACCTTTTCACCTCTTTTTCATAATTACTGCGTGTTATTGTTATGTGAGTTGTTTAATTTGGTATGCTCGTTAACTTTCTAATTAACTCGTTTGCATGGTATACTGTTCGAACAGCGGATGAAAGAGACCAGAAGGAAGGTTGAAATGTTGGGAAACGCTATTTTAGTTTAGATGGGAAGAAGTTCAAAATAGGGCACTTCCGGAAGTTCAGCACTCCGAAGACGGATGTTAGTTAATTTCTTTAGACAGCATGTCATTGCTGATAATGTGTAATCGGAATGAAGTAGTCCATCTTCAGAATCTTTATTTGAAGTCAATAGATGTTGTGTACTGAGAAATAGTCAGTTTACCCTGACCGTACATTTCAAGCAATGAGGGTATATAAGCGACAACATTATCTCCTGACAGTCGTGATTGCCAATTCGTTTAAAGGTGTTCTTTAATTTGTTCACGCTCCCTAAGAGCCTAAGAGTAACACAGTGGAGTTTCTTGTTGGAGTTATCCTTAATTATGCTGAACACAGGGCAGGATGAGTCCTAAAAGCTCCACCTTTTCAGAGATGAGCTTCGTCAACAGGTTATTTGCCACGTTACTGCAAATCCAGTTTTTACAAGCAGAATATTTGCAACACGTGAACAGTACGTCTATAGGTCTGAAATAGTGGCGAATGGAGTATTAATGTCAGGTAGAACATGGATACATAGGTGAAAAGAATGTTTCACCCCGTGGTCAGGGATTCATTGCGTAACTGTCGGCAGAATGCAGTTTGAAACTTAATAGTTGCTTGTTTCTGGAATTTTCATTTTACATTTTTCAGGCCGCGCTGAACAACAGGCAGGGGGGATCGTTCTGTGTATAGCAAATGCGTAAAATCGCCGAAAGAGAATAAGGCTAATCAAGTCATTGTAAAGCGTATTCTGTAATTCGTTGATTGTAAAAGGTTGATCCACTTCCCAAGCTTGCGCTGAACCTAATTGTTTAGTACGGTTTAGTAGTTCGAAGTTCGTACTGCAGTGCTACTGCCCATTGCCGCTATTCCCATGAGAGCTATTTGAACCGATCTTTTATTAGGTAGGAGATATGAACGACTCGCCGCCGATTTTTCCATCTTCCCCGAAGCCGGTTGTCGTATCGGATGACTTGGCGCCATTTTCTTCGATTGCCAAGGTGCACGCCACCGATGCTGACGAAGGTTTGAACGGCGAAGTTTACTACTACCTTCAAGAGAAGAACTCGTTTTTCTCCGTGCACCACGTAACCGGCGTAATCTCGACAGTGCGACCCATATCCAACTTAGCCGGCAAGACTGTCACTTTGGTTATTGCGGGGGAGGATCGCTCGTCCCTTCTCTTTCCGAAGGAAAAGAGCATTGTGCCCCCGAATGCGGTTACAGTTGACATTGTGGTGAAACGTGCTTTCCGGCCTTCCCCGGTAGTGCGATGTCACCATGTCAGCGGAGGATGTCGCCAGGATAAACTGGTCTGCGCAACGTGTAACCTCGAATCACCAACGATGCACCCATATTCGAAGTATTTCTCAGCGACGCTATCCGGCCCAAAGGCTGAGCACTTCGCCGTGGTGGGCAACGGTTCAACTCAACTTGAAATACTGCTCAACGATCCCAGGGCGCCATACGGTGCGCACAACTTCAGTCTTCGAATGCGGCGCCGCTCCGACGGTCTCTTGATTGCAAGCAACGTTTCACTTACGGTGGCTGCTCATTGTCCGCCCTTTCAGAGCGACACTTTTCACTTAAATTTCACTGCCAAAGAAAGCTTCCCATTGTACAGCGTTCTCGGAGCGGTTGGTCCGCGCGAGCTGGTTAATGCAGGTCTGTTCCATTGGAGCATTCGCGACGGCGAACCATGGGCCGTTGGCGAAAGTTCGGGTCTACTCTTCCTCCGAGGATCGCTCGGCTCGAAAAGGCATTTCTCGTTCCCCGTTGTAGCTCACTCGCCTGTATGCGGACAGAAGTTCACTTTTAACGTTGACGTGTTTGTCCAGCGGGAAAATAGCCGTTCTCCGGAATTCGTTTTACCTCCCGTTTGCTTATTTTCGTATCTTAGTCCGGAGATGGCCGCCCAAACTGATCTGTGCACTTTGCAAGTCCGCGACAACGACACGAATTTGCCAGCGAACTTAACCTACTCGGTTGTAGTCGGCAAAAATTCCGACTTGTTCCGCATTGACGAGACGTCCGGCAAGTTGCAACTGGCGAAATCGATTCGCTCATATTCCCCCAATAGTACCTTCGAAGTTCGAATTCGTGTCTCCGACGACGGGTATCCGTGCCCAAAGTATTCCGACTTGATCATACATTTTGGTCACCAACCGAAAGTACTGCTGCTAAACCCGGAGCAGGTCTCCTACGAGCTTTTGGAAAAAGCGCCCAACGATCACGCTCCCGTATTTTTGCACACGCCCTTTCCAAGCTTGAACATATTCGAAAATGCCACCGTGGGCAAGGAGGTGTTCCGTTTCGAGGCGGTGGACTTTGATCTCGGGTTCAGTGGCCTGCTGCGTTACTCAATTGAAGCGGGAAACGAGGACGGCAGGTGGAGCATCGATGTGGACACCGGGGTTTTAACAATCCATAGGCCGTTGGACAGAGAGGAAGTTAGCGAATATGAACTGGCAATAGTTGCCACTGACCTGGGCGAGTCGGCTAAGAAGGCCACTGCGAGCTTGTTCATCAAGATTCTGGACAGCAACGACAACAAGCCGATATTTGAAAAGTTCACTTATTATGCTTCCATTCCTGAAGATGTCCGAATTGGTCATAAGGTCGTACAGGTGACGGCCAATGATGCCGATTTGGGCATCAACGCGATTGTATCCTACCGTATGGTTACTGCCACTCGTTCGTTTGGCATCAACGCCGACGATGGGACAATATACACGCTGCAAAGGCTTGACCGAGAGGATGTGGACCGCTACGAGCTTGTTGTGCAAGCGGTGGACAAGGGCTGGCCCTCGCTTAGTTCGTTTGCCTTGTTGATTGTTGACGTTGAGGACCGAAACGACAACTCGCCGCGGTAAGCATCTTCTTGGAATGATCTCCGACTTCTAGCCTTGTTAATGTTAGGTGTTTGCAACAATTTCAACGCGTGGAATTGTGGGAAGATGTCCCACCGTATTTCCTGTTCACTTGCGTTGGCGCCTACGACCCGGACGAAGGCGTGAACGCGATGTTGCATTACGAGCTTCCTGCAAACGCGTCTGCCGAACCGTTTGACATAGACTCCGAGACGGGTTGCTTGCGAACCGTAGGCGCATTGGACTTCTTCAAGCATCCAGTGCATAACTTGAAAGTCCACGTAGCCGATCGTGGAGACCCATCAATGAGTGCTCAGTGCGAAGTTGAGGTTGCTGTTCTTTACGTGAACCGCAACCGCTTCCCTCCGGAGTTTGACTTTTTCGTTCAAGAAGCGAGCATATACGGTTGGATACGTCTTTGCTTTGGCTATGCTTTGTCGCACCTGGCAATGATTTTAGAAAACGAACATCCTGGAACAATTGTAACAACTTTAAAGGCTCGCGATCCGGACACCGGTCGTTCGGACGAAGTGGTATTCTCCGTAGTTGGAGGAGACGGCATCGACGCGTTCATGGTGGACCAAAGAGGCGTAGTACGCAGTCGTCGATCCTTGGATCGTGAATTGACTGCTTCCTATTGGCTGACCATCGAAGCCAGGGACCAACAGCCAGTACCGTTAGCTTCCAAAGTCGACTTGTTCATTGTGGTGAAGGACAGGAACGACAATGCGCCAGTACCGAGCCGTCCAGTCTACAGTACACGAGTTTTGGAGAACTGTTCAGCGCGTACGGTAATATTAGAGCTCAATGCCACCGATGCGGACGAGTCATCCTATCCGCTAACTTACGCGATCAAAAAGGGCGATGCGCAGAGCTTGTTCAGCATTGACGCGACCACTGGTAGCTGTTTTGTACTGAAAGTTTTGCGCATAATCTGATGATTGCTTTTAGGCACACTGCTTTCTACGGAACGAAAAATCGATCGCGAAGCCAATGACGTACATCATCTCGAGGTATGGGCTTTTTTGAAATCTGTAACTCCTTCCGACAAGTTCGGATCATAGAATGAACAAACTTGCAAACTGTCTAAACGACGATATTTCAACTACGACAATATTTCAAATACGAGTAGCGATGGTAGATGTTAATGCATGTTGCATCCACGTCGTTGAACTTCGGTCCAATTGCACCGCATCGTGTAAAAGTATTGGCATTCTAAGTAATCTTTCTGGCCTGAAACGTTCGACCTTTGAGACTTCGAAAGTTCGCAGCTTCCGTCAAAATCAACTTTTCAGTCCAAATAAGCATCATCC
Source organism: Trichuris muris (assembly GCA_000612645.2). Taxonomy (NCBI): domain Eukaryota; kingdom Metazoa; phylum Nematoda; class Enoplea; order Trichinellida; family Trichuridae; genus Trichuris; species Trichuris muris. The sequence continues at coordinate 5,140,776 of CBXJ02000361.1, forward strand.
GATAGAATGCATTTATCCAACCTGATGGAAGCGTTGACATTTTATCAACGTGAAAATTAGCATTCGCAGAGTGGAGAAAATTGCTCAAGTGATTTCTGCATAAATTCGCGCAAAAGTTTTATCATCAATAAACAAACAGTTGGAGAGGTTTGAAAAGGAATGATAATCGAAACGTACACCGGACGACATTTTTGAGATTTGTGAAGAATGAGCAGCTTGAGTTGAGCTTTGACAACCGCCTTTGCCGATTGTCGCTTGTATATGATCTCTTTTTTAAACATCTGCTGTTTATGCGTAATAAAGTTTTCCATAACTTTGATAAACCAAAAACTGCGTTCAGCGTTTTTTCTGATTGCATGTTATGGCATGGTGTGGTATTAATGAAATGTTAAAGCTCCACGCTTGCGAAAAAGTGTTCTTTTCGACGGTACTCGTTTCTGTTAGTAAGGTTGATTTTGAGCAGGGCTACGAACATTCAAAATTGCTACTATTAGGTATGTGCAAAAGTTCTGTCGGTTTTTAAGCCGCAAATTTAAGCCGAAATATTTCTGTAAAGAATAAACTTTATTAGTCGAAATAAGAACCCTCATGATCTATACATTTCTGCCAACGAGACACTAAGGTATTTATTCCAGTAGCATAGAAGTCCGGAGTCATAGAAGCAGTAAACTCTTCGAAGGCAGTTTTTGCTTCCGCTTGATTCTTAAACTGTTTACCCTGCAGGAAGTGCTGCAGGTGCTTAAAAATGTGATAATCTGTGGGCGACAGATCTAGTGAGTAAGGTGGGTGAGGAAGAGTTTCGTAGCCCATGTGGTGCAGTTTTTGGATTGTCATTTTTGAAATGTGGGGTCTGGCGTTGTCGTGCAGCAGAATTGGACCCTTTCGATATACTAATGCTGGACGTACACGCTGCAATTTTTCGTGCATTTTTTCCAGTTCGTTGCAGTACGTCTGTGCGGTGACGGTTTCACCTGGCTTGAGGAGACTGTAATGGATTATACCGGTTTGAACTAGTTTGAACTCGTAAAGCAAAACTCCCCGAATTACCGTCTTGTTCATCCTCACTTTCACCGATAAAAGAGCTACAGTCTAACGCGCTTACGCAAATGGAATAGAATAGATCGATAGGTTGAAACAAGAGCTACAAAATAATATGTCATTTGCCTGAAAAAAACAGATAAGCTTGAATAAAACTATATCAAGGCTAAGAGCTAACTAAATCGACAGAACTTTTGCACATACCTAATAGAAAAATTAGCGTTCTTTGTTGGGCAATCTAATGTGAGCGTTTAAACTTAATTCTTTGTGTGGCACAGTGTAATCCCGGTTGGCTAAACGCAGTGTATATTTATGTTGTTTGGAATTTTGGAATGTATCCTATTTTGTTCGTTCGTATATGTAAAGCTCATGGTTCTTCAACTGTGCTTGCGCTCAAAAAGCTATGCGTTCGTACCCAAGGGCATCTTGGATAAATGAATGGACTGCGTATGACCAGCGCAGGTAACCCGAAGCGTATGAGCGATAAAAATATGCTGATCCGTTGTCAAACAACCAGCGTTCTAAGGGATGCCGGAATTTATGTTTCAGAAGTTGTCGAGTTTTGTAACACTTCAGCGTGTACTAATCTCCGTACTCCACTGAAGAAGGTAATCACGTTTGTTTCGTGGTTATAAGAAACGGTGGAGATAGCATTAGTTCGACATCTGCTTTAGTACAGCATACTATTTCAGCTGTCGTACACTGTTCGTGCAGCACGCTTGTTGCCTGTAGCACCAGGAAGCGGTGTAGATGTCACAGCATTGCTCTGCAGATCTTTTGTACCTGCCCTGTTGTACCGTTAAAATGTTTTCTTATGCATACCTTTTTTCGCTGGATTGCCAGCGCACGTTTGTGAAGACAAGGTTGGACAACATAATTAGACATGTTTAGGTGGAAATTACGGACAGCGGAGTACCACCGTTATCGTCAACAGTATCTGTGTTGGTGGAGATAATGGATGAAAATGATCACAAACCCCAATTTTTGTCGTTGGACGTATACGACGTTCCCGCGTGCTCCAAAGAAGGCCAATACTTGTGCAGGTAGTGGGCCGGCGGACAAACGTGAATTATAGCGAATTATAATGAAGATGAGGATTTCTTTTTAAAGAATATCGGCGTTTGATGAGGATGCGGGACCGAATGGCACCGTTCGCTATTCGGTGAGCAGCGGAGACGGAGACGTTGCCACAGTCCGTATTGACGAGTTGACAGGAGATTTATTCTGCTTGAAGCCTGTTCCTGCTGCTAGCGTTGTTCACATAGTGGTAACGTTACTGAGTCGTCCACGAACTGACAGCGGAGCTGACTTGGCATTCTGTTTCAGGTGGATGCTAGCGACATGGGCACACCTCCTTTCAGCAGTAATGCGGCGGTCACATTGAAGTTTGTTGCTCTTCCGGTTCGTTCCGCCAATAGCGCACCCGTTCTTGCTGAACCGCACATCTTCTTGATGGTTGACAAGTACGAAAAGTTGGGAACCTTTTTGACCAGGATCAAAGCGTCGGACCCGGACGACGATCGACTTTGGTTTTATCTGAAAGGTTGGTTTTCAATTTCGAACTTTGCTTAGGGTTCGTCCGCGGAAAATCTGACTCCTTAACATGCTTGTCCAAATGCTTAACTTGCAATAAGTGTGCTTTCATTCGCGTTTGCAAGTAATTCAACCAATTTGCAGAGAAGCAACTCGTTTATGAGAACTTTATTTCGTGAGCTTAACTTTGAGGGGGGCTTTGCTAATATTGATCAAGTTCTTTTGTTCTGTTCACGCGGATGTCAAAAGAACTTCCGTTGCTTAATGATGTCTGCGAACTTCCATGCTCTCAGCCTAAATGATTGTTTAAGGTGGTCGCAGATTTCTGTAAGAGGTCAACGATAGTAATTAGAAAACATTCGTCAATGATCCCGTCTTTGGTCACGTAATGCGAAGTGTAGACTTTTTGCGAATTTGTGCCTCCAATCTTCCTTTACATTTTTGTGTCTACGTTGCGCGAAGCGTACAAATTCGTTGCTTTTCAGACGATCGCAGCTGCTATATCGCGCTTGCGGTGGATTCTGGACAAATCTACCTAATTAAGCATCTGGATGAACCAACCTACAACATCTCGTACAGCGTTACGGACGGCATTGATACCGTGGAAGGCATGGTAAGCTGCATAGGCGTTCACCCTTTTGTTCTTGCACTGCTTTCCCTTCCGCTTCAGATCACGCTGAATTACAATAACGAAAAATATCGGCGACCTGTGTTGGATAGGGAGAATTACTTTGTACAGGTTTCTGAAAATCTGACGGTCGATTCCGTCGTTCTTAGCATGCGAGGTAGCGTCCATCCAAGCGATACAGATACAATTCGATATTCGCTGGTCAATTCGTTTGATGGCTCTTCTAAATTTACGGTAGCATGTTGCTTGGTTAGTCCAAACTACGAGAGGGGAGTTGCTTTTCAGGTGGATGCTATAACGGGGGATCTACTGCTTGCGGAGCCGTTGGACGTTGGCATCAGCAAGCGGTACGTTCTCATGATAGAGGCGCGCAAGTACAACATGAAGACCTACGCGTTCATTCATGTGGAGGTCTTAATTTCAGTTTTCATCACCTCCAAACGCTGGGGTATTTGTTTTACAGGTCATTAGCGCCAATAATCATGCGCCTCGATTTGCGCAGCGGTCATACGAGGTGGAAGTTCCCCAGTCGACTCCAATAGGTCATCCGATCATTCATCTGCTCGCCTACGATGTTGACATGTCATCGAAGGGTCTTTTGACCTATACTCTCTCTTCCGGTAATTGTTTAGGGAAGAGCCATTTTCTTCTATCCGCTCTTCTTTGCAGACGAAGAAGCAAGCATGTTTGAAATACATCCTGCTACAGGAATGGTATCTACGACCAGAGATTTGCATTCGGTTGCCTCTGAACACTTTCTTACCGTCACCGTTACGGACAAAGGAAATCCGCCGCTGACGGATACGGCAACTTTAAGAATTTCAATTTCCGCGGATGCCGGAGCGTTCGCGCGATTTCCCTCCAAAATCCGCCATGTTCAGGTTAGCACTTTGGGTTTGGTGCCCACGAGGAAAAGCGAATTGACGCCCCGCCTTTGCAGCTCGACGAAAGGACCCCGATCGGCAGTCCGGTGTTGGCAATGCAGGCTCAGGGCAACGGCTATGTCCACTACTCGCTCAATGACTCCAGCGAAACGTTTGAAGTGAACGCCCTTACCGGTTGCGTGACTATAAAAAGTCCGTTGGATGCCTCCAGACAAAAGTACTTCGAGATGCAGTTGATAGCGCGGAGCGTTTTGGACCGCGAGGACATCGCTACCATTATTGTCACCGTCAATCCGACGGCCATACGATCGCTTCGATTTGGCAAAAGCGTTTATTACGTAAAATTGCATTTGCCATCTTTCGCTGATCCTCACGGCGCTGGTATTTTTAAGGGCTACGTTAGGGAGAACAGCCCAATAAGGACAGTGGTTAAGAATGAGGAAGGTGAACCACTATTACTGTCCGCGCACGGGCCTGGCAGCGATCCAAAGGTCAGATGCTCGTTTCGCATTGTGGAACCTTGGACGAAGGAATTGTTCGTTGTTGACCAGTTTACTGGGGCAGTGTTCGTTGCGGGCCATTTGGACCATGAGAAGTTTCCTCAGGTGGTTTTCCACGCATCCGCTACTGACGTGTCCGATTCTGGTATGCACTCAAGGTTTCCCGCCGCTGTTGTGATTCAAGTTGAGGGCTCGAACGATAATCCACCAAAATTTTCTAAAAATCTTTTTAAAACCGTTGTACGCATGCCAACCGCGTCGGGAGTATTGGCTCTGCGTCTAAGCGCAGTGGATCCGGACGGAGATAATCTGCGCTTCTCGTTGCTCTCCGACGGAAATGGGACGTTCAAAATTGATGATGCGACTGGTGAAATTACTATTGCTAAAGCAGATGTGTCCACCGGATCGTACACGTTGACTGCATTGGTCAGCGACGGTTCCCACAACGATCAAACGAACGTTCAGGTTTGCATAATATGTAATGATTGCCTTACCATTTGCACATTTTAGATACACGTCTTACCCGCGCCTTCTGACTACATGAAATGTTCCAAAGGGCTTTACCGGGCAAGCGTGACGGAGAATTCTCGCATACCGGAGTCGTTGTTGTTGGTAGAATTGGACAAACGTCCGCGATCGACCATAAACTTTGTCCTTCTTAATGGGCATCCGTATTTCATTGTCAATCCCAACACTGGACTAATATCCTTCACCGGCATTCCTGTGGATCACGAAGCTCAAAGCAACGTTACGTTGATAGTTCAGGTGGTCAGCCTTGAGGATGGGCATCCGCTTGCCCAGTGCGTCGTAATAGTGGAAGTGAAAGACGTCAATGATTACCCACCGGTATTTCTGAATTCTCCGTACAGCTTTGGTGTCGGTCGTCATTTGGGAGCCGGCTACAAAGTTGGCGTTGTCGAAGCTATCGATATGGATGCGGGAAAAAATGCAGCCATCTCGTACAACGCGGCGGAATTGAATTCTCCGGATTCGCCGTTCATCTTAAATTCCACAAACGGAGTGATTTCGCTGAGAAAGGCGGCTGCCGATTACGGTGGCTTATCCCAAGTTAACTTTACAGTCACGGCGTATGACCACGGTATTTGCCATTTCAAAATATTTGCCGTGGAAAGTTTTGCGTTATTCAGGAATTCCATCACTGTCCACTTCCACCATGGTGACTGTGACATTTTTGGACAAGGGAACTTTCCGCTTTTCATCGCCTTCCTACAGCATTTCCATTCCGGAGGGCGCAGCTATGCTGAACAAGACTGCGTTGCGCTTGAACGTTGCAAATGGTCTTTCAAACTTGCACTTCACGATCGTAGGCGGCAACGACGATCAGTACTTCGCGGTAGACGAAGGTTTAGGCAAGCGCTTGATTTACAACTGCTTGTTTACGTATTTACGGGACCCGTTTAGGAGAACTTCGTGCCCAAAAGGTGTTGGACCGCGAAACGCAGTCCAATTTTACTTTGATTGTTCAAGCACGGGACGAAAGCATGAATTTAGCAGACACAGCTGCAGTATATGTGGACGTTTCAGATGTGAACGACAATCCCCCGGTATTCTCTCGCTCGGTGTACAGCGTGTTGGTGGCGGAAGATTCACATCGCGGGAGCCTATTAGCCACGTTGACGGCTACAGATGCGGACGTTGGTGATAATGCGAAGCTGAGCTACAGGATTCGTCGAGTCGTCCCAACGGCAGATCATTTGTTTCGCATCGATCCATTCAATGGATCTTTGGTTCTTGCTGGCCCTTTGGATTTCGACCTTGTACAGGCTTACAGGGTCGAAGTCGAATGTTCAGACTCAGGCCTCCCCGAACTCGTCGCCTTGGCCGTGGTGGAAGTTTCCGTGGAAGACGTGAACAACAAGGCACCGTTTTTCGAGTCTTCTACCTACACGTTGGTGGTGCCCAGCGATTTGCCCACCGGCAAAATTTTGGGCACCTACATTGCCCAGGATGCGGACATCGTTAGCCGCGGGAAATTGAAGTACACATTGAACGGCGACGCTGCGGGCGAATTGTTTTCCCTTGATCCGATCGAAGGTGCGTATTTGTATCCCGCAAGTTGAATTTGTAAGTTAAGCTTGTAAACTGTTCCAGCTGTTCTAACGGTTAGCCATTCCTTAAATGGCAAGCATCCATCGAATTACAAGCTGCAGTTGGTCGTCGACGATGGACTGTTCAGCACCACTTGCGATCTGTTGGTGCAGGTAGTGCCTCCAAGGGAAACGCGGCCCGCTTACAGGGAGCGCGTCGTCGAGATATCCGTACCGGAGTCAGCAATGGTGGGAACTCCATTGGCATCGGCGAAGTTAACCTCTGCCGTTAGTGTTGTGTACGAAAGTTTGCTAGGCGATTTGGCCTGGTTTCTCGTCGATCCGGATGCAGGCAAGTTGCTGCTGACAGCTTCGATTCCGTTTTGCTAATGTTCTTGTTCAGGTCTTATCGCTTTGAAGAAGCCGCTTGATCACGAGGTCGCCGAGAAGCACAGCTTAATTGTAGGCGCGAAAACTGCTGAAGGAATTGTTTCCGTAGTGCATATCGTCGTAAATGTGTTGAACCAAAACGACCACAGGCCTATGTTTGTCGCCACGGAATATGAAGTGACAGTTTCGGTTGATGATTTGCCGGGAACAGCGTTGCTGCAGGTATGGTTATGGAGTTCCTTATACTTACAATTGCGCTGGGCTGTAGAACTATTCCTTTACGTTTTAGAAATTAGACGGTGCTTTGCTCCTCTTCGCTGCGCTAATAGTTGCTCAGCTTCGACTAGCTAATCTACCCTTAGTTGTGTGCTAAGCTATTTCCAACCTCTTTTTGAGATTTAACTTATACCAGGCAACTCGACGTCGTACATTCAGCATGGCAGAATGGATAATTCCTTTCCTTAGTGAATTTAATTTTAATAGAATCGTTTTCTTCTTTACCGACTTTACAAGACATTGCAACAGTTCATTGATTAATGTTTATTTCATGTTAATGTTCATTTCACGTACGCTATTGAAAATGAGGTTCTTCGCATCGGTGTAGTTAAACATGATGATCTTAAGCGACTTTACGTCAATGTCATATATTTGTTCATTCAAATCTTTTGTGGAGTTTTCTATATTGCTGCTGACCCGCCTTTCTTCGGCAAAGGCGGCAAACTGATTCTACAAAATAAATTCACTTTGCTAGCTAAGTTGAAAAAGTGGAAGATCCACGCAGGTGCAAATGTTCCGTCGGTTTACATTAACAGCATTGTGGTGAACGTAAGTAAGCAGCGTACTTTGTGACGTTGTTCTGGCAAATGGAATGAAATTTGTACCTGCGTGGAAAACTCAGCAGTATTCGACGTGATGGCATGCATTGAACATGACCAAGCAGGGAAGTTGGGTTCGAAAGTTGCACGACCGGTTTACCACTTCTTATCTCGAAACCGAAAGCCAACTGGGATGTAAATGAACAAGGGACTTCGCGTTATTTAGGACCTCAAAAAGGCATGATTATTAGCGACGCTGATAAAGGCAACGTAGTGGAATTTAGGCCGTTCCACTTACGTTCAAAGATTATCTGAAATCCCGGCGAACAAGTTCCAGCTGATCCATAAAATACGAGAAGGAAATTTGTAGTCATTCCAAACGAATTTGTTTTTTCAAACCTAGGACAAAATTCTCCAAGACTGCGCCGCGTCTTATTAGCGAGACCCGTAGTCCTGTACTTTGTGTCATTTCCACATTCACAGGACCAGTAATATCGACAATCAATTACGTTTCGTGTAAAGTAGGGTCGTATTCGAACAGCACCGTTCAAAGAGAAAAGGCAATGTGTAAGCAGATAGCAAAGAATGTTCCATTGAACTTAAATGCCTATCTATTTCCCAGCCAAACATTTTAGCTAAGTGTGACGCTAAGGAGCTTTCCGCTGGCATCTCTGAGAGCTGTAATCTCTCCACGTTGGATGACCTGGAGATGAGGCTTTTAAACAGTGGAATAAGCCTAGGCCTTTCCACTTCGTAATACGGTGGACCCTGTCGGAACAAGTTTACTGTAGCGGTCGCAAGCTAGCATTCGGAACAATCGCCTTACGTCTTCAGCGCGCAGGTATTGAGGGGCATTGTTCCTTTTTAGTTCTTCCCACCCGTGAGGCAATTGGATAGAAAGTGAGACAATTTGTGGAGACAAAATTTCGGAGCACATTTGAACAGCTCTGCAGCGTTGAGATGTACTTTGAAAAACGATAGGGGCACTGTGGCCTTCATCATCTATCGTTTTGTTTTTCAGCCAAAGACGAAGGCTCCCTAGAGCTTCCGGCAGTAGATGAAATATTAGTGAATAAAAATTGTAATTGAATAAATACAGTAATATTGTAGAGCTGCTAGGGAAGGTAATGCTCAAATACACTATTGTCATGCATCCTGTATTAAGGATAATACAATCGTGTCGATTCAAATGTTCTGCTGCTTAATCGGCTAAGTGCTTTCTTTCGCATGTCTTTGTCATAAGGTCACTTGCATGCTTTTTTCAGCTGCTTGCTGTTGACAAGGACCCGTCGGACAAAGTGGAATACAGTTTCAAGACGGGCAGACGATTCAAGGAGACGACAAGCTATTTTGAAATCGATCCTACGTCGGGAGTTGTTCGCCTTCGCAAGAATTTGAGCAACTTTGGTAAGTTACGGATTTCGGCTAATCCAACACGTCGTGGATTCGCTCAATTTCAGCGGGCACGACTTTGAAATTCTCCGTTCTTGCCACGGACAGTGGAAATCCACCGTTGTCGGACGAAGCTGTGGTGACCGTATACGTTTCACCTGATGTTGCCCGGCGGCGTTCCATACCGGACGCTTTGGCCGTTGACATGAGGGTATCGGAAGAAGCGGACGTTGGTACTCCGTTTGGTCGCATTCGTTTCGATCCTTTCTCCAATTTGGTCGTCAAAATTGTTAAACCAGCGGACAAGTACGTTGATCGCGTTGTACACGTAGCGCCCAACGGAACCGTGTCCGTGGCAGAACCGCTGGACCGAGAACTGCGGTCGCACTTTTGGTTTTACGTCTCATTTCACAAAGACTTTGGAAATGAGCCGTGGATGTCCATGGTTCTTGTTTCGGTCACAGTTCAAGATGTCAATGACCACGCGCCCAATTTCGGTGGCGAATCGTTGAAACTTGCCGTTGCTGAGGATTCTCCTGTGGGATACCGCATCGTTCGCCTGCAAGCAACCGATCCGGACGAGGGAGAGGCCGGCGTCGTTTCCTACAATTTGAGCGGGTCGAACCTGCCCTTCAAAATTAGCGGCAACTGGTTGGTCACTAAGGAACGGCTGGACGCAGAGACAGTCGACTTTTATCGTTTTATCGTTGTTGCAAAGGATGCGGGCAGTCCTGCTCGAAATTCCACTTTAAGCGTGGACATACATGTTCTTGGAGTAAATGATAAAGCTCCGGTTTTCGAACGGAAATCCTACCAGTTTGACGTTGACGAACGGGCGTCCATTGACGACTTGATCGGTACTATTCAAGCTATCGACCTCGACAAGTCATCTTCGAAAGATCGTCTCAGCTACTTCATTATTCGCGGCAATGCTTTGAGTACTCTTCCGTTTGAACAAAATAGTAAGGCGGATGTTTCCTTTTTCCCACTATTGTAGGAATGTTCAACCTGGTCAGACTGAACGGAAGCGAGGCATACGGTATACTGTTGGCTCAGCCGCTTCATCGTGGCAACTGGAGCCACTTTGACCTGTCCGTATTAGTCAGCGACGGTCTACTCAGCGACGTAACGTCAGTTCGCGTGAATGTGGTGAAGTCCAAATTGGCAGATTGCCAATGCGAGAAGGTAGTTGTCAGCTTACTACTTTCCGTTGCTGAATCGCCGTGCATACCATTCGTTTAGGAAATTGCCCATCTTACGTTAGACGAAGATACGCCTCTTGGTGAGGCGGTTTTCAATTTCACTTGGCCAGTGAATCGTCTTAGTGCAATTGAAGGGAGCGGAAAGTTCAAATTTTCAAATGGTAAAAGTTTCCTCGTATAAGTGGCATACGCTCTTTGTTGCGCAATCCTAGTTGGTTACTATTGGAAGTAGAGCATTGCTTCCGAGTATTGAGTTATTGTTAACTGAGCAGTTAAACACGTTGTACCTGAACGACCTTACGCCATTTTTAAAATTTTATTTATTGATTCGGCGATCAGCGTACCTTCGTTCAGTTTTGCTGCTGAATTAGGGAAAAGATAGGGATCCCAGAAGTTAAGTAAAATTGAAAGACAGTGCAAGGTTGTTGAAACACAGCATACAGTTTTCTACAGTCAGTTGTAGACTATTTTTTTTCTGCAGGTTCCATTGTTCTTGCCGATCATCTTGATCATGAAGTCAACTCGCGCCACTACTTCCATGCGTTCTATAAAGACTGCACGACCGCACATACGTGTTTTACGTCATTCGTGGTTACGGTGAATGATGTGAACGATAACCAGCCGCTTTTTACTCACCAAGAATACGTGGTCTCTGTCGTCGAGCACGAAAACTCGTCGTATCCGAAATTCCTGACTCGTGTTCACGCTGTTGACCAAGACTTCGGTTGGTCATCATTCGTCGATCCTTATGCCTAATTTAAATACGGAATGATTTTCAGGAGCCGCAGGCGTTGTTACATACAGCATGGTGGGAGATGATTGGAAAGAGCTTTTCTCGCTGAACTCGACTACGGGCGACCTCTTCCTGCTGAAACCTTTGGATCGTGAGCAAGAGGCAAATTACACGCTGCCCGTGCAAGCGAGGGACAATGGCGTTCAGCCGCTTTTTTCGAATGCCCTTATAAGAGTGGCCGTTTTGGATATCAATGATAATCCGCCGGTTTTCACTCAGCACCAGTATCACGGGCGTGTTCCGGAGAATGCAAATGACGGAACGGAGGCTGTCCGCGTTCAGGCATTTAGCATCGACGAAGGAGTCAATGCTGAGGTCAGATACTCTCTGTTGCCGTCGTCGTTGGGTTCTGTTCCCTTTACAGTTGACGAAGCTACCGGTAACTATTTCTAAACTCGTTGACGCCTTCTTCGTTGAAAAGTGCTATTCCATCAATTAGGAAGCGTGCGCGTTAGCGGTTCTCTGGACGCAGCCAAGCAGTCGGAGTACCAATTCTCGGTTCAAGCAATTGACAAGGGCACACCTCCACTGTCCAGCAAAACGAGCGTTCTTGTGGAAATTATTGACGTGAATGACCACAGCCCAATTTTCACGGAGAATACGTATCGCGCGGAAGTGGTGGAAAATACCGCAGCCGGCGCCATGCTTTTGCATTGCGCGGCCATTGATCAGGACGCTGGTCAGAACGGGCGTGTCGGCTATAGGCTCCTGTCGTCCCAGCAATCTGTGCACGACCATTTCAATGTAACGGACTTGGGCTGGTTAATACTGAAGCGTCCGTTGGATCGTGAAAAGGTTTTCAACTTTCCTGCGCAGCGTTTGGCGCGTTTTGATTCCCGCAGTTTTTCAGATCGCCTTTTTGGAGTTCAAAGTTGAAGCATTCGATTTCGGATTGCCAAGTCGATCTGCCTTTGCAACAGTGCATGTGACCGTTCTGGATGCGAACGACAATCCGCCCATGTTGGACAAATGCAACGATACTGTCTACATTAGGGTAAGCGAAGCGATAGGCAACTTTTGGGCTTGGTCCCCTGGGCGCCCCACCTTTTCACAACCGTCATACTATAAGCGCTGTCTCGTGTAAGAAAATGCAGGTACTGTCGACGGTATTCCTTTGACTTACATAACGCTAAAAGAGGCTGCGTCATTTCATCACCTTTCTCCTGTACTTAGCGCATAGATTCCTTGCTGGCTTTGCATCAGCAGGCTAATTTTGAGTTGACTTTCGCAAGTTAGTAAGTACAGGAGACACGGTTGTATTTACGCTGCAGGGTTCCTTTACGGTTCACTTGTGCAGTTAAGATTCATCGTTAGATTAGGTGGGTGACAGTCAGCAGTAGCTACGCGTAAATGCAATGCAGCGAACGAGTCGGAACTGTACACAGTTTATTCATAAGCAATTATATGATCAGTCAAAAAATAAAAGCGAATTAAGTTGTATAATGTGAATTTGCGCTTGCATTAAACAGAGGGTTTCTGAACACGGGGTGAGATCTCATTTCTTTCCTGAAGAAACACGGCACAATCAACCCGTGGCTAAGTACACATGTAGCAAACCGAGCTTTCGAGAACTCACGTTCTCGTCCTCAGCGTGATCATAAAGAAAAAACTAAGGATATTATGACATGTCTATACTTTAACTTTAAACTCTTCGTCCCGCCTGTATTCTTTCAAGTGGAATATTAATCCTCTTTAAACCAACCGTCAAACTCTTCTAATTCAGTATTCTACTTCGGCAACTACCTGTAAAGGAGGTTACTAAACTCCAAATATCACTGACAGTATATCCGTCCTCCCTGTTAAAGCAGGGGTTATGGCGGATGAAAAGTGCTTCCACTTTCCTAATAAAGTAATTGTTTTCACTACGAAGTCTACACACACTCAAACTATCATCCGGTTCAGGACAACCTACCACATGTTCCACGACCGAAGACCCACTGATACATTCTAACATAATATCATTAGGATCTTTTGTTTGGGGTCGTCCACGTCCAGTAACTGGTTCCCCTCTGAGCCTTTTTCCGCATTACGATACCTTCTAATCCCTGCTATATGTTGATCAAATCTATAGTTCATGCCGTGACCAGCTTCACCAAAATATTACGGCCCACAGCCACATTTTATGAGATAGATAGCACCTGGTCTATCTTCAGGTCTGGTTCTTTAAATGCCTGTACGTAGTATAGATCTGAAACAGCTCAGACTGCTGAAAACAACCTGAACTCCAACCGTTCTTAGCCTTCTTCGAATGTACTCTCCTATTCCCTGATAGTAGGGAATAATTATTCTTGTTGATCCCTCCTGGTTCCTCCTCGGTGTGAAGGACTGGTTTCTCCACTTATCAATTCTTCTATCTATATACTCATAGGTGAGCCAGTTCGGATAGTTATTCTGCAGTAATATCAGCCTAATGTTATTGATTTCTTCCGATAAGAATTCTTCACTGCAAGTATTGAAAGCTCTATCTACCATTCCACTTATTATTCCTTTCTTTACTCCTATTGGCTGGTTTGAGTCTAAATTAAGATATATACCAGAGTGTGTAGGTTTCCTGTAAACCTTCGTTCTAAGCTCTCCATCCTTTCGAATTATGAGAGCACCTAGGAAAGCAAGTTCCCCGTTGTTTTCTTTTTGCATAGTGAAAGTAATCACGTTTGGGAAAATGTTCAAATGGTCAAGTAAATCCTCTTCTTTTCCTCTTCTTAGGATAGCGAATACATCATCCGCATACATTTTGAAAAACTTAATACCGTGTTCTAGAAATCCAGTTGGGAACGCCTTTTTCTCCAAGTCCTCTAAGAACATTTCAGTTAAAATTGGTGCTAAAGGGTTCCCCATTGATGCTCCTCTTTGTTCGTAATATTTTCCGTTCCATTGATAACAATTTCGTAACGGGTTCATCGCTTAAGGGCGTATCGAGAAATCACGGAAGATTTTACCCGTTGTTGTCGAAGGTCACGTGAATCGAAATATCTTTATTTTCAAAAAAGAAAAAGTCGAAAAGCGTGGCGCATCGTGGTCAGGAAAGCGGAGCTTTCGGGTCAGCCTAGACCCGTCTTCAGCGCGGTTAGGTCTCTTTGTGCCCTCCCTGTGTGTGGTTAGTCAGTTAACATGGAAAGTCGGTGTGGATATTGAGAAATTGTTGGAAATGTTTATCACGCTCGTGAGATTTTCCGTTCCAGTGAAAATGATTACCCTCTTCCATCCAAAACTTCACTAACCGCGTAACATGGAAAGGGTTCACTGCTAGAGAGAACGATACTTAGCTCTTTGTGTGTGAGAGAGAGAGAGAGAGAACGATACTTAGTTCGATTGTGCATTTTTTACTTGTGTCTGCATTAGGGTTTTACAAGTGAAGTTACTGTGACATCTGCCAGTGATCATACGCATTGTCGTCATGCAGAACCGCGCGGTCGTCCTCTGCAGCCTCCAGAAAAAATAATCCACACAACGTTTTTCGATTCCAACTTTGTTCCTGTAATGAACATATTAGGGCTGGGGCAGTAGAGGCTCTTACTATGGGTACCGTCCAGCCATGTGCCCTTACGCACACATACTTCTTTCCTACACCTCTTTCGTGTATGACGTTATGTTACAATGTGACGATCGTTAAAACGTGGGCCGCCCAGGGGACCAAACCTGGCAGTTCTTTTGGCTCATGTTTTACGCATCTTCCTTGCAGCGGCCCGTTACTGCTGGCACAATTGTTCATTCGTTTGTCGTCACTGATTTGGATGATCACGAAACGACGGGAGGCTTTCACTATGAGTTGAAAGGGGACGCTTCGTCCATGTTTGAAATAAGCCCCGCTGCCGTGCTGAAAGTATCCACACCCAACCTTACCAACTCGCAGTATTTGCTCACGGTGAGAAAATTCACGCCTCTTTCTATTTTCTGAATTCGATTAATTTCTTTGCTTCTTTTTCTAAGATTCGCGTGAACGACGGCGTGCACTCGACCGAATGCCACATGGACATACGTTTCGTGGAAGGCAGCGTACATCCGCCTGTGGTCCACGGTTACAAAACTGAACTTTGGACTTACATGGACGAGTTTGCTGGCGGTTTGATTGGTCAGGTAAGCGCTACCGATGAAGATCCAATGGACAAACTGGCGTATCGCGTGAAGACGCCGCCACTGCTCAGCGACACGGTCACAATGGACGTAGACGATGGCCAATTGATGGCAGCCGCCGGACTGCCGGCTGGCGAGTATACCTTGACTGTATCCGTGTCTGATGGCAAGTTCACTTCCGATAGCGTGATAGAGCTAGAAGTGCAGACTATCACTTACGAGATGCTCAGGTCGGCAGTGTCTGTACGGCTAGTCGGTGTGGATATTGAGAAATTGTTGGAAAACGGCTTGAAGCGCTTTCAACGTTCAATTTCCAAGTAATTCGGCCCCACGAAGGTGGTGAAGTCCTCCGTCTGACTTCGCTTGCTTGCTTGCAGGCACGTTGGGGTTCGTCCGCGCTACGTTCACGTGTTTAGCTTGGACAGAAGCCAGTCCGACAGCTTGGAAATGTTTATCACGTTCCAAAAGTCGAAGATGGAATTTTACAACCCCGTGTTCGTCAGGGATCGGCTGGAGAAGAGCATGAAGGAGGTGGCCTTGTCCATTGGGGCTCGTGAGGCGAGGATCCTACCTGACCGCTGCTCAAGCAATCCCTGCGTGAACGGACAGTGTAAGGAGTTAGTGGTAATAGATGAAACTGGCGTTTCCTCTGTGTTGTCCACCTCCTTTGGTTTCATTACTCCTCGAGCGGTCCGGAGCTTGGTGTGCCACTGTCCCGTCGGATTCGAGGGTAAACAAGATTTGCCAACTTGCTCTTCTCAATTATTGCTATTTATCTTTCCAGGAAACCGTTGCGAGAAGGTTGTTAACGTTTGTTCGTCAAGTCCTTGCAGCCGACACACCATATGCGTTCCGGACGAGACGCCCAGCGGTTACCACTGCGAATGCTTGCCAGGTCGGCACGGAAAGGACTGCAGCGAAAGTTGCCAAGATTCCAACTGCAGCGGTATGTTACTAGTATCATCTGCCATTTGGTGAGTTAGTATCATTTTTGCATCTTCAGAGCCTGCCGTTTCCTTCTTGGGAACCAGCTACGTTTGGTATCCCTTCGAGCAGTCGTTGGAGGCGTTCATGAATTTAACGCTTCAGTTTAAAACATCGGCGCATTTTGGGTCGCTGCTGTTTTCGAAGGGTAGAACCGACTATCAAGTGCTTGAGGTAACCGTCGTTTGCCATTTTATTGTTGGTGGCAGAAATACGGCACATTGGGTGGCTTTCAAATAATTCATATAACCTAACGTAGTCTAACTGGGCAAGCAAAGCCTGAAATACAAAGTGTGAGATTAGGTAATCGCGCCCAGATGATCTATCGCTGCTCACGTTGCTTCTTTTAAAAAATTGTTTATAAGTTTTCTTCTAGCTGCGCGATGGCTTTGTTCAGTATCGATTCGATCTTGGTTCGGGTCAAACGATAGTCCGTAGCGAATTGTTCACTGCCGACAATTTATGGCATACTGTCCGCGTTGTCCGCAGGCAACGGCAGGTCACTGTGCGCGTTGACAATGCCTCATCAAAGATGGACGCATTCGGTTCAAGCACTGTTCTGAATTTGAATCGCGGAAGCTTCATCTGTTTGGGCGGAGAAGTTGCCTATGGTCCGTTGGACGCAAATGGGGCGGTGAAAAATGGCTTTGTTGGTTGTATGCACTCACTGACGCTCAACGGAAATGCATATCCTATTCTGACCGCTTCGTCCAATGTTCGGCTTGTGAACATTCGCCGCCATTGTTCGGATGGGCACCGCGTTCAGGAAATCAGTCAGGTTGCTGACCCTTGCAGCGAGACGTCGTGTCTTAATGGCGGCCGTTGCTCCCATGGTCCTGCAGGCAACTTTGTCTGTGCATGCTCTTATCCGTACTTTGGCAAGCGCTGTGAAAACATGCAGTCGCTCTGCCATTCGCAACCGTGCCTAAACGGTGGCGTATGCGAAGTTGTGGCGGGAAATGTATACTGTACGTGTCCCGAAGGATTCTCAGGTACTGTTCGTTATTCTGGCTCCGTTACGTTAAGTTGTTTGCTTGCAGGCTCCATTTGCGAGGAACGACTGCGTGATGGCAGTGAATGTTCTCAGCATCAATGCGCAAACGGTGGCACCTGCGTGGGGAAAGCGGACGGCACCTACTTTTGCAATTGCACAGCTGCTTGGACTGGCGTTCTTTGCGATGTGCCAGCCGACATGACCATTCCGAATATGTTCGACGGTCGAATTGGCATCACAATTACTGAATTGGCGACCGTTCTGATCGTGCTGCTCACGTTGGCTGGTTTTGGCATAGCGCTCTTTCTTATATGCAAAAGAAGGCGTCGCCTAATGTACGGCAGCTGCCTGCACGGTTGACATGCCTCATTGCTGCTTCTTGTAGGTACGAAAAAGTTCGCGTGAAGCGAGCTAGAAACGAGGAGATACTGCTCGATCAACCGTACCTAAGCAACAACATGTCCATTTTTCCCGGTGGAAATGGCCCACCGCCGTTGCCTCCTCGCTTTCGAAGCTTCCAGTCGCAGCGACAAAAAAGACCCAGCAACTTTGACTCTGGAAAGCTTGTTCATCTGCCCATGGCGCAAGTTCGACCCTTGTCCTTTATTGACCGTCCCGACTCGCCCGTTTGCTGCCCATTGCAAGCGGCTGTCAATTACGGATCGGCCGCCGAAGAACTGGAGCAAATGGGCCAAACATCGGACAAGGACGAGGCAGAGGATTGGAAGAGTGCGCTGAAC
Source organism: Trichuris muris (assembly GCA_000612645.2). Classification (NCBI taxonomy): domain Eukaryota; kingdom Metazoa; phylum Nematoda; class Enoplea; order Trichinellida; family Trichuridae; genus Trichuris; species Trichuris muris. The sequence goes on from CBXJ02000361.1 coordinate 5,158,791, forward strand.
AAAATGGACGTCGATTCCTTGAATAAGTTGAAGAAACTTGCCGGCTTGGAAGGTTAAAACGGTTGCCGATTCCTTCGCCGTCGTGCTAAAAGTTTACTTTTGCAGACGACGAGCAGGAACCTTCGTCTGGCGCTAACGGCGGGGTAGAGAGCAAAGCGGAAGGAAACAGTACGGGTCGCACCAACGGGGAAGGATCGACCTGTAAGTTAACTTGATTATTCTTCGGTAATACGGTAGAAATTCGCGGGAAACAGTTTGCTTGTGTTATAGTTGAGAGCTTAAGTGTTCCAAATAGCTGACATACCTTGTTTGAAGGATTTAAATGTGGCCTACTTGCAACGTAGACCTGCCTGCGTAAGCCCAGCGGGCCAGTTGTATAATTGAAATTATTTTCAGCGTTTCTTTGGGATTATTCAGACTGGACCAGCACAATGGGCAATACTGGATATCCCACTTTCGGACGTTTCACCGATACGAACACTGACGACGAGTCAGGTGCTGTTCCACGGGTGATTTGTCGGCTAGACGATACGGACTATGAGTACGCGATGGATTCGTGCTCAGATCACGATGACAGTCCGTGCTCCAGCTTGGTGAAGAAGTAATCATGATTCGCTAACCCATCGACTCCAGTTTGGAGTTGCTTTATTCATTCCCGCTCCGTTGAGTACCAAATGCTTACCCTTTCAGGATCCGCGTTGGCTCACGATAGCGTTCTACGCTTTACCGTTGTCTATTACCTTTTAGTCACTGTCGTTGCGTACTTTGTACCATGTTTTCTACCGCTTTTCCATTGTTGAACTGTACTTACGATTTACCACGTTGTGAAGTTTTCTTTCCAGATTATATTCGCAGACTGTGATCAGTCAGACGCGCATTTGCGTTTCTTCCTATGGTGCCTACCTACACTTGCTGTCTTCGGAAGTTAAATTAAATCTGTTAGTATATGAGGCATTCATTGTTCAACGTTCTTCTTTGGAAAATACGCTGCTAAAAACAGTGGACCAAAAAGTCCAGGAAAACGACGTGAAGTTAAAATGCCATTAAACGTACAGTAGTATATTACGAAGTTGCGCCAACATGCCGTACCTACACATTACTGTACAACTCTCCTTAAGGAACGAATACATCCGATGCTCAGTATAGCAATATCCGATTCTACGTTTTCCTACATTGACTATTCTAATGCAATTTGCGGTACAGCTCGCTTCCACTAACGGAATCTCCGTAGACGATCTGGTAAAAATTTCTTTTAATTCTGGCTTTCAGCAAATAATCCGATGATAGAACTAAACTCGATGTCACGCGTACTGAGCGTTTGTTCCAAGAACACGAAGCAAAGGGTCTTACCTTTAAAAGAACATGTACTCATTATGCCCTACAGAAAAAATTGTGAAGAATCTCTTTTTGTTCCCATGGGTTCCAATAAATTTTTCAGTAATGATTTGCATGTTGCAGGCCAGTAAGGTCAATTAAGGAATCGTCTGCTTTCAATTTGCTATTACTTGCAGAGTGACGTTTCTCTGCTGCCAGAAGAACCTTGCCGTAAATGGAAGCCGACGAACCATTTGACTTAGAAGTGGAACCAAGTGTATGGCCTATGCCGGAAAATGGAACGAACACCTTTCCCGCTTTCTCCTTTGAGACACGTCCGAAGGCAGTCTCTATGTCCATCTGAGTAGAACCCTTAGTGGGCAATTGCTTTTTTCCTTCAACGCAATGACATTGTGCAGATTATAGATGATAACAATTTAAAAAATACCTGCACATTTTCCCTTCGTTCCCGCCGCACTTTCACGATTCACTTTCGACTTCTCGGGTTCCCTAACTTTCACAAAAGTTCCGCCGCATGTCCTCATGTGTTCATTCCACCAGTAGTCGTTTGGTCCAGGCGCACGATTCATTGCTCGCTTCACCCACCCATAGAATGGCCGCCTGAGCTGGCAAGGTCCATTGCAGCGCCACCAGTGTGTATGGTGAAAATTCACCTCATTGTGAAAGCTGTGATAAACCTAAAAAGACGCGCCTTACAATGCCATCCATTCGCAGAACTTCACAAAACGCTTACGGTGATATTCGTCTTCGCGGCCTTGTTGATTCTATGCATATGCTTCTGGAATTCGGGTCCATGCCCATCGCGGTCCTGGCACAAACGAAAAAGGAAAACTGAACACTTCAACCCGAAAAGAATTCACCTACTCGATTGTTGCACGTGACGAACAAATAGGCGTGGATCATTTCGTGCAACAACGTTTCAACGAGATCCTTCCTCGACCGGTACTGCAGAAGAGGCTTGCTAAGGCGAATGGAGCACAAACCCTTGGGATATTCATAGTGACATTGGCCGGCACAACTGCAGCGCGAAACAACTGTTCTCCAATCGAAGAGCACAGCATTTACCTACAGAGTCATTCTACTGCTCCAGCGAACTTCGCAGGCGGCCAAGCGACCCCAGAAGTAGGCGGCGTCAAACTGGCAGAACAACGCGTGTACGTCCGGGTTCGGGTCAGCTACCTCCAGCCAGCTAGCAACGATTGAACCTTCAGCTTCATCGGAACTTTCGCAATTCATCGGTCTTTCCACGGGGCGAATCAAAGTTTATTCACGACCACGCAAAGGGACAAACAACCGCGGTCAATACGGAGGAACGTTCGGTATGCTAGCAAAGACCCGTAAAGGAAAAGGCCTACTTGGGTAGCCCCGAAAACCAGCGCCTGTAAGGGAAACAATGCCGAAACAAATCTTAAATTCGTAGGCCTGCCTACCAAGAAGCAACTTCAAAATGGTTTAATGTCGACCCATCTACAGTATATAAGTCTACCTGCTCTCACCATATAATACGTTTGGCCCTGCGCATTGAGTCAAGCGTGAATTTTATTCTCCCAGCTGAATAAGCAACATTTTAATTATTAGTGATTTAAAATTTATGCTCTACGGTTGTGAAGCATTTTTGCTTTCGCTGAGACAATTCAAAACATTCATGCATCACTATTACTTTAAGAAGCAATCACCTAAGCCAACGCCTTTTCCGCTTGGTTTTCTGATAAGGCTTCCTGGCATTAAGCGTTGGCACGGTGAACTTTTGAAAGCGTCACCTTTGGCGTTTCCAACTGCTTCCCACCAAAGTGGCCATTACTGATAACGTTTCGAACATGAGTAGATTCGTTGCGAAGCTCCAAAAGCGGGGGCTAACTATAAGTTTTTCGGTTGGGATCAAAGCAGCATAAACGTTTTGTGTGAACAAAACTTGCAGCATAAAAGAGAGCGGTTACAAAGCTGCCTCGTGAGTTCGCGAGTCACATGTTACTGACGTTAGACTCTTTGCATGCGATTATTCTCTTGTTTTGTAAGGACGTAAAGCACATGGAAATCAAGAACTAACGAAAGTTGAAACGCAGTCAAGAGAAAACATTTGGAAACATTTGAGAAACAGTCACCTGCCAAACCACCAATGTTTGTAATGCTCTGAAACGCATCTGTGACTAGTATTGCCTGCTGAAACTTGTTGAATGGAGAAATTCTATTGAAGTTCAGCTGCTTGTATCCACTTTTGCCGTTTACTTATAGGCAGTCGGAGTACATCTTCCATACTGGTTGGTACTTGCTGCACATTGAGACATTGTTCATCGGAGCAGAACGCTTTTGGTGCTCTCCCTTTTGTTACTCGCTGCGACACACGCAACTGTCTCTCTGGAATCTCTTCTTGTGATGACGCCTCCACTATATTTTGAGGACTTACCACTAGCGAATCACCTGAAGAATCATGTTCTGCCTCGTCATGCCAGTATTCCCCTTCTGCTACTGGAAAGTAGCTTACTTTAGCCTGAGGGGGGGCAGGTTCGATTATCTTAACCGTTCTGCTGATTCGTACATTGTTTGAATTTACATCTAGAACCTTGTAGCTTTTGGTGGTGGTATCGCTGTAACCAATCAGCACGCCTTCTTCTACCTTGTCATCCCACTTTTGACGAAGATGCTTTGGAATGTATGTGAAGCATTTCGAACCAAAAATGCGAATATGACAAACGTCAGGTCTCTTACAGTTTCATAGCTCCTCCGGGGTCTTTTCTATACTTCTACTGGGAAGTCTGTTCTGTAGATACGCTGCTGTGATCATGGCTTCTCCCCAGAAGCGCTTTGAGAGATTGGAATCCAGTAGCATACATTTTGCCATCTCTTGTAGAGATCTGTTCTTGCGTTCCGCAACTCCGTTTTGCTGCGGAGTATGGGCAACAGTAGTTTGATATTGAAAATAGGGTTCAAGATAAAGGGGTGAGATCTCATATTCTTGTTGAGAAACACGGCTTATAACCCGTTGGTAATGCTTTATTTATACCATCGGAGCTTTCGGTGTCATACCTTGACAACCGTCCTCAGCGAAAACAGTCTATATGCACAGATATAGACTGTTTTCGCTGAGGACGGCTGTCAAGGTATGACACCGAAAGCTCCGATGGTATAAATAAAGCATTACCAACGGGTTATAAGCCGTGTTTCTCAACAAGAACAGTAGTTTGATGTTTAATTCCGTGCTGCTTCAGGAAGTTGGTGAGTTTGTCATTGGCGTACTCTGTACCGTACATTGACGTACATTATCTGTTCTTAGTACTTTTGGTCATTGTCCAAACTCTGTTGTCCATTCTGTAATTATTTCTTTGATGGCGCTGGTAACCTGACTTTTGTGCTTCAAGAGCTTTACAACAGTATGGCGGGAATGTTCGTCGATCATGGTTAGGCAGTAGCGGTTACCACTTGGAGTAACTGTTTGCATATGGCCACACACATCGCTGTGTATTAGCGCTAATGGTTTACTTGCTCTTGGCTTGCTGGTAGGAAATGGCTTTTGAGCTAATTTTCCACGAATGCAACATTCACAAGGGGAAATTAACTGTTTGCTGTGATCTACAACCAGCCCATTGACCAATTTATTGTTGATAAGCTTCTTGATGATGTTTGGGTCGCGGTGTCCAAATCTGCGATGCCATTGTTCTAGACTAGTCTTTGCATCAACAGCTAAACGTGCGAACTCCATGTTTCGTGTGTTGTTGAACAGAAATAAGTTCCTTTCCATCTTTGCTATTGCGACGATTGTGCCATCATTGCACTTTTCGACATAGCATTTTTCACCCTCGAACACCACTCTGTACCCATTCTTGGTCATCCTGGAAATGGACATAAGCCCTCCACTGAGCTCAGGAACATAAAGCACATCATGAAGAATGATATCTTCAATGTTACCGTTTGGAAGATGACAATGCACTTTTCCACTACCGATGCCTTCTGATATTGCCAATTCCCTCGTGGCTAACAGGACTTCTCCAGTAGTTTTCTTCATCTCCGTGAAGAATGAGCGATCATTGGTCATATGCGTCGTACATCCTGAGTCGATCAGCCATCCGCCATTTGCAATGGCAATCTGGGATCGTTCGTACGCTGTGAATGCTACGTGACTTTGTGAACCATTGCTACTAGATTTCCTATTAGTAGGTGCCGTTTTTACTGCATTGTTTGCTTGTTGGAGATCCCGGAAACGCTTTCTGCATTCTGACTTGAAATGACCATGCATGTGACAGTAGAAACATTCCAACTTATTGCCACGCTGTCCAGGTTTCCCCCTTCGAGCTGCTTTCCCAATTCTTGCATGCAATGCCAATGCTGATTCATCACCATTTGAACTATTCTCAGTACGACGTTCGTACTCGTCCAGCATCTTTCCAATGACGTAGCCAACGTTGAGCACGTCTTCATCACGTCCCTCAAGCGTTGTGACCGATGTTCCATATGAGTCTGGTAGACTTGGTAGCAATGCTGCTACAGTCTCTGTCTGATCAATCATAACCCCAGCTGTCTGAAGCTGACATGCTACTTCGAGCATGTGATTGATATGATCACGCAACTTACCAGAAATGTACCGCGTGGTGTACAATCTACGGCGCAGGAATAGGCGACTACCTAAGGACGTGCGTTCATATATCCTCTTGAGTGTAAACCAGATGTCATGAGCCGTTGTCAAATGTTTGATGTGAATGATCTGTTTGTCTTCAACTGCAAGCATGATCCTGCACCGGGCCTTGTCATTTTTCTGAATCCATTCGTCGGTCATTTCTGCGTCTTCTGTCTTGGGATCCCCGACAATTTTCCACACATTGTCTCTCATGAGGATACACTCCATCTTCACGCACCATGATGCATAGTTGTGGTCGTTCAGCAACGTTAACAGTGGAACACTATCCTTGCGTAAATCCATCACGGCAAACGTTGCTGGTGAAATGTTGTCTATCGAAGAGACAAGCTGGTGTGAATCACAAACTTTGCGAAATCCACGCACGCAAGTTCGAAAGAGTTCTGTGTTTTCCAAATAGCAGGAACTAATTTACACCGATAGAAATGCAATCTATCCAGATCTGCAAATGTTCCAAGAAAGGGAAACCCAGGTTTAGTTATTCATATAACTGCCAGAAGACTGGGCCCATAACCTGTTGAAAAGTTGTAACGCTGCTACAAACCAAGCAAACTCGATGGTAATGCGTTTTACTAGGTGACAGAACACACAAAGTGTCAAGGATCATAAATGCGACGGGAATGCGAATAATATAGTATAAATGCAGGTCGGTCGGCAGACATCAAAGTAGAGGATGATCTTTGCCTGTTGATCCTGTCAATCAACTCTTCAAGGTCGAAGGTCAAATGTCAGATTAAACTTGATATCGTAGGACCTTACCGGCGGGGCGGTGTCTGGCTGTAGATGATGTTAGCTCCAACAATATCTATCCAAATAAGGCGCAGCTACGGATGAAGCGGGCAACAGCCCTAACGTCGTAGACATTGCGCGAAACGCGTCTTTCGGAGCCATCGAACTCTTCTTGACGGAGGGCACCGAGTTCATCAAGTCGGCGCTTGTAGGGCTGTGCCAGACCCTCACATCGCGGATTAAAATGCGCATTGCAAAAGCAAGCCGGTCTCAAAAGCCAGGGAGAGCTTTTTAACAATTGGATAACCATAGTGGGTCGTTTTCAGAATTTGGAGCCGTAGCACCGTTGGTATTACAATAAGACCTTGCCATAAGAGAATCCGATCCTCGTAGGACTATTCGTCACGTCTTTCTGCGAATGGTCGTATCAGCCCCGAGATTGCTTGCCTTCAACGCGACCAGTCACTCTCTAAATAGTTAATAACAGCCAGCATTGTGAGATAATCTCCGCCAAAGGGTAATTGAGCCATGCTGGCAAACCGGTTGAGATAACTGGTTTTCCAGTCTATTAATGGCCCAGCACGTTCTTCACGCGAGTAAAGAAGCACCCTGTGCAGGGCGGATATCCGTAGTAGCTGAGTCATACACGTCGAGAAACTCTAGCGAAAGTTTTTCAACTCTAGCTATTACCATTGCTAGCATTGTCGGATATTCCCGTGAATGGCGTTGTAATTCTTGTCTGACAATCGGCAACTCTGCGAGGCGTAACGCCATCAGCTGTCCGCTGCTTTGAACTTTCTTCGGTGAAACAGCGACGCCAACTATTGGTAACCGCGAGAGAACATGCGTTTCGGCTGGCAGGCGAACATTCAACAGTACAATTATGCGTACCAAGGATGAGTGCCCAGCGTGTCAGCCGATTCGGAGTCAACCACGGTGGCTTCGTTCCAACGGCTTATGGTCGGTTTTAAGTGTAAATTGACGACCATTTAAATATTGGGCAAGCTTTGATGTAACAGGTTGTCGCAACGGGTTTAAATATGTATTTGAATAAAGAATCACGGAGGTTTCTTCCCGATATTGGGCAAGCTTTGTTATTCCAAAAACGATACCGAGGGCTTCATTATCAATAGTGGAGTAGCGCTTTTCGACATTGGTAAGTAACCTGCAGGCAAACGCAATCGGTTTTTCTACTCCGGACGGAAACTTGTGGCTGAGCGGCGCCTCAAGGCCACGATCGCAGGCATCAGTACTAAATACAATTGAAAGATTCTCGTCGTAGTGAACTAGCGTGTCCGATAGTTAATCCCCATTGGAGACTTCAAACGGTCGTAAGACTGTTCGTGCACGGCCCGAGGCTTGAAATGGCTAACCAACAAACGGAAATGTTCCTTCCCAATCTTTGATAACAGTAATCTGCGGCGGGGCAGCTCCGCTTCAGCACCAGGGCGCAAACCAAATACTTCCAACTAAAATTCGAATCGCTGCACGTAGAAATACCATTCCTTCACCGTCAGGTCAAATTGGTCACACGCAAAAGGTTGTTGTGCCAAGGCAAGTTGTTCAGGAATCACCCTCGTCGCCAAATTAATGCAGAATACTGGACACAATTCGAAGAGCACTCTTTACCAAAGTGATTCACCTACCGTCTACGACAATAAATATTCAGGTTATGGAGACACATCGTTGGAACCTGCTCATAGTTTGCGGTTTCGGAAAGCTCCACCGCCATAGGACAATTCAATGACGCTAGGTTTAGACAAAGGTGCTTGTCGGAACTTGCTCGGCGCAATTTTCAGCCTCCGATCTTTCCCAAGCCGGGTCCCCGCAAAGCGATGGCCAGTTTCGAAGCGCCACGCGGAGCATAAGTTTGTCCAATTTTGCAAATTTTTGTTCGCCAATAAATTGCTTGACGGCTTTTGCAATGCGGCATTTCCCGCGTTGAATATGAACTCTTGATCATTACTTCGCATTGCGTCACGTTGGACGGCGCAATATTTTCGACGGGAAAACACCGAATAATTTAATGGGAAGCATCGTAATCTACCTTACGACGATATGACGCCATCCATGATGACGAACTGCGTTAAATCATTCCTTAGCCAAGTGAACCTGCGTGTCAAATTGTAGTTGTTGTGCTATTGTTGGTAACGGTGGTTTGCAGCAGTCGTTCGTTCCGGTGAATCTGTTTTTCCTGTTTTACATTCCTTCGTGTGTGTTTGTGTGTTCGTGAAACTGCTACTGCTCAATGGTAAGTTACCTGGCCGATCGGGCGATCTGCTGTCGCGGCTGTGTATCTGCCCGGCAAAGGTGTACCTTGTGTGAGATCATCTTCCCCCGTTTTGGAATCAAAAGAGGTTGTATGCCGCGCGGTGGGCAATTAATTCGCGCTGACGATGTTTCAAATAGTCCTTGACGTTTCCAACATTTTAAGCACAACTGTTTCCCATAAAAGTCGCAACTGTAGCGTTTGAATGTGCTTTCGCCAAGGCTTAATGCAGCTTTGGCGTCTTATCCAGGGCATCGCCTTGCTGTAAATTGTCCCATGTTTCTATTTGACGTGTGAACGTCATCTATTAGTGCAATACGGTTAGCACGGCTTTGTTTCTTGGTTGTAGCGGCGTATTGAGTGATGGTTGCTCTTTTCGACAGCGTCCATATTTGAGTGTATAGTCATTGCAGCGCAATCGCGTGCTCAGCTCTAGGGCAAATTATGTTTCATAGTCATTGCTCTCTGGGAATTACTGCATGCTTTTTCGTTGCTACAATAATACTTACTCGACGAAATTGAAAGCCATGGGCATTTAGGATGTTGTGGTGTAAGTGGAAAGGAGCAGCGTTTATGCATAAGAAAAGCAAAGGCAAGATCTCAATTTCCCAGGTACCGTAATGGTATAGGCTATGTTCAAGTAACCAGGTAGTGCTGGCATTCGTCTACCACACTGCTCCCGTGCAAAATTCAGGTGATGAATTGGCATAAGATCAAGCGAGACTTGTGACTTCTTTGTCTTCGACATTACATCGGTGAACGCCTCCCTAACTTTGTCCGTGCTGACGGACTTGAGTTTTTCATTACATAAAATGCTGATTGTTTTGGCGTCCGAGCGATTACACTGTACTGGCCGTTGTAGGCGGGTGACAGACGGTGTCGAGCCGCGTCATGACGCAGGAAAACGTGTGTACGTCTTCAACTGCTTGGTTTTGAACCACGCGGGCGACCGCCCAAGTTGAGTAGACACGGGGCGTGTCGAGCTGATGAATACCCTCAATTCGTCACTGTGCTCTGCGACATGCCTGGGCATTTCCTTTGCAAAGAAAATGTCGCGTAAACGGAACAGTGTGCCGTATACCAACTCCTCTGGCGCGTGCTGTAGGCCTTGAAGGAGGAACCGAAGCCGAGTGGCACAAGAGGGAGGTCGTCGACCCGTGTACGAAAGGACTGTACATGGCCGGTCAATGCAGTCTTTAATTGTCGATGGATCCTTTCGACCAGTCCAATTGTTTGCGGACGGCAGACTGCTGTCGTTTCTAACTTGATTTCGAGACTGGCTGCAAGTCCTTACCACAACGAGCTCTAAAATCGCTATCCTAATCAATGGTAATGACGGCTGGGATTCCGAAACGGGCGATCCACGTCAATAGGAATGCGCATACAATTACTGCACCGTTGACATTGGGAATAAGTGTGGCTTCGGGGTTGAAACGGTCAATCATGATCAGCAGGTAATCACAACCCCGGAAGTAAGTAGTGGTGTCACAATGGCTAGATGGCCGTAGTGGAAACGTTTATCGAATGGTGGGGCTTTTTTGTATCGTTGAACTTTGGTAAGTTGACAAAGAAGACATCTGATCCAGTGGCAATTCGATTGTTTTGTTACCTGATTTCGATGAGATAAGGTTTTCCAATGTGGCTACAAGGACGGCTACCTTTGCAATGAACCGCGGATCGTTTGTGTCCTAGAAAGCGACGCTGTTCGTTCTTATTCGACGGTTGTAAGAAACTATGTACGATAGCAACTTTCTCTTCTAGCGATCATATCCCCTCAGTTGACACTTGGAAACCTAAATATTTGAGGTTGGGCTTATGGAAGACGCAGTTTTCGTCATTGAGCTTGACGCCGTATTTCCCGAAGCGCTGTAACAGTTCATATAGGTAATCGTTATGTTCCTCTCTCGTCTTGCATGCCAACAGAATAGGGATTCAGGCCTGTCGTGACTTCGTCCGTAAATCTTTGAAAATTTGCGCGGCATTCTGCAGACAAAAGGCTATGCACATTTGTTCGAAAAGGTCAAATGGGGTAGTAATCGCAGTTTTTGGTACGTCTTCTGGATGGACCGGAATTTGCTGATAGGCTCGGATTAGGTCGATTTTAGGGAATATGCGCCAACTGTACAGTCGCGAGAAAAAGTGGTAGGATTTGGAATCAGATAACTGTCAAACTTCGTCGCGTTATTCAAACGGCGGTAATCGCCACACGGCCGCCAAGTCCCTGGATGCTTTTCCGGGACCAAGTGCAATGGAGACTTCCAACTTCTAATACAGGATCGAATAATCCCCAACTGCAGCATAGCGTCAAACTTCTTTTGGCTGATCGCAACTTTTCCGGCGGAATTCGTCATGTGTGGCTAAAAACTGGGGTGCTGGTGGTCAAAATTCTGCGCTGCACCGAATGTCGAATAAGTTCGTTTATGATTTTAAAAGAAGTAATCGTGGGATAACAGGTCAAAATCGAAGGTTGTGGGCTAACCATGTGACGGAGGGAGCATTTATAGGTGACCACTTCGGATCGCAGTGGGACGGGCACCTTTTGCCACCGTATAAGTTCTGGCCCCTATTGTTCGGTTTCTCTTCACATAAACGAGTAAATTAAAATGGCACGTGAAGTCAACCCCAAGAATTGGCTGACGAATGTCCGCAATCGAGGACCACTGCATCGGCTACACAATTCCTAAACGGTGACTGTGCATGCGTCGTTGGCGGCAGCCTGAGTAAAAGGGCCTGGAGACTTGTTGCTTGTCATAGTTTTTTGATACTGTAGGCCTAACGCTGATATCCGAGCCAATGTTAACCAAAAATTGAAGCTTGGACAGCTTGGCAGCAGAAGAAAAGGGGGGCGGCGATTAGCGGGATATCCTATACCTTCAACCGACATGAGCGGTCGCGTGTTCCGGTGCTAACTCTTCCATGTCGCTCATTGGCATTGCTTTGAGAACTAGCTGTACACTAGGCGTTCAGGCCATCTCCCGCAACACGGTCGCTGATCCCTGATCGGTGACGCGTTCAGGAGCGAACGAAAGTATTCGTCCGCCGTTGCAGGCATACAACTACCACAAAGTAATCTTAAAAGTTTTCCATGAACGCCACTAGCAACTACAAGGGTCAGTATATTTAGCATAAAGAATTCGTAATTGAACACTGATGCGTTTGAGGAACTTATCCGTTCTAAAGCAAAATAAGGAAGCAGTGTTTCGAGGTCGAGGTGACAACTTACCTATCATTGTGCTTTATAGTGAACTGTACACTTTTTTTGAAGTGGTATAGTCCGTTTTATAGGCGACAGAGCAGTCCCTAAATTTAGGAGCCCTAAAGTTTGGTCAACAAATGCCTGAGCTGTTATCGTTGAAAACGAATCCATCTTGGATAGCTGCGTAAATGTTATCCAGTGGGAACTGATGTGACTTACGCTGTCGAAGTGCTGTACCGACTATAAATCATAGTCATGCTGTTTTTGTGCTTATCGATGTTCATTCGAGCACGTAATTACCAGCGCTCGTTCGTTGATAAAGGATGTGTGCTGTATTGTGAGGCAATAACTGATGATCAGCGTGGCGACAAGTAGGCATTGCAAACGGAAGCCAAGATAGCAACTTCGGTTCTGCAACGCCGCAGTTCAGCAATTGACTTGCTGAAGCGGCTCTATTTGGCACGCAAGTTACCCATTACGGTAGTTATAGTATCTGTTTCACGATTTCATCTGAGGCCGAGGGTAATGCGTTTTAGTAGTAGTGTTAGTCTTTCCTTTGGTGCTTCATTCCTTGTATCCCACTGGGAAATCATTAACACGATTCGGCATCGTTTCACTTTTTCTGACGTCGCCCAGCGGAAATCGCAAACAAGTTGCTTTAAAATTCATCAATAGACTCCGTAGTCGTTTATTGAATTCATCAATGCGGTGCGATTGTTGTATGCTAATCAGTTGAAATGCTATTTAGGAGTCCAAGGACAACAACATCGTGGAATTGGAAAGTTTATCTCTTGACGAATTTGACGACTTGTTGAAATCCGCTAGTCAACCATCGTATCAATCGGAAAATGGCTCAACTGGCACGCGCAGCGAAAAGGTGGACAAAGCTTTAAAAAGCCTTCGACAACAAGCGGACAGCGAACGTAGACAAGCAGACGACGAATCTGGTTAGGCGCTGGAATGTTATCGATTTTTCATAACGAAATTGCCTCTTTTTAGAGATGAGCTTCTCGGGATGTTCAATTGCGCCAAGTGAAAGATCAGGCTTGCAGGTATCATTTCTTTGTTTCCGATTAGCCTCGTTCTTTTGCAAATTGATTGCGTTCAAGGTTTGGCTAGTGAAAACGAACAGTCGCGATATTCCTCCCATGAAAGCTTGCGAGAATGGATCGCGGGACCACTGCAGCGAAGTGAGCGAGCAACTTGGCCGCAGTTTGTGACGCCGTCTTCGTCTGTCGAAAGACGTAGCGAAGTACAGGGCGTTGCGAACCTGCAAACTTTTACAGTATGCCCATTGTTTGCTACTGCAGTTGTTTTTTCAGTCGGCCGTGTCAAGTTTCTCGGAAGTCAATCACTCGGCAGGGGATATGGTGTCCAACGTTGCCGTAATGGTGAATAGCGAAAGCGAAAATGGAACGGAAGCGAATGTACAAGTTGATGGCGACAATCCCGTGCAGACGGCGGAAAGCGAGCGCTCCAAAGTTAACGATGATCGACAAGAAAATGCTCTTTCCATTAACGACGAAGACCCAAGTGTCAACGGAATTATTGAAATCGTTCGATCTACGCCTCGAGACGGCTTTGGCCGCACAAGGTGCGTTTCCGACTCTTTATAATCCTTTATTTAGTACTACCCGTTCCCCGCGAGTGCATAGGCACTCTGCTACATTTTGTATCCCTTTTCACCATCATTTTCAGTTTGCCAAGTGGGTCAGTCCATAATAACTAAGGTAGCAAGGAACGTCCGATTTTCAAAAACTGAGAATACAGAACGATCGCAGCGAATCCGCTTCATCATCATCGTACGATGAGTGAATGGAATTAGTGATTATCCTGTTGACGTGAGCTAGGAAGGCTAATTCAATCCTTTTCGGGTTAAACTCGAGTAATCGTCCTTCGGTATTGTAAGCACGGGTCGTTTGAATTTTTCTGCGTAAACGGAGGTTCTCCTTGCAACAGCAGTGTTGCGGTTGGAGCTTGCTTTCGTTTTGATTGCGTATTCCACCACTACCGAGTGTTGTTTGCTAAATTGAGAACGTAATGAGAAAAGTGCTATTTCTACAGTAACGCAGAAACAAGTAAGTTCGTTTATACAGTTACCCACGCGTATTACGTCATTGGTTACGTAAAGGATTATTGATCCGTCTTGCTGAAGGCAGCCCATACATAGTGCGTCGATAACGCGCCAAGAGATGCGCAGATGTTGTGCTTTGGTTTTAATCTTTGGTAGTGGTGGGAAATCTGGTCTGTAACGTACTGGGTAAAAGCGACAGCAGCATAAGCGACGTTGTTTGCCGTATCCTAAGCTTGAACCTAACCGTACGTCTTACATTAGGGTAAACGCTTAGACAAAGGCACAAAACGGCGCCTATAGTCGTGTCATTTTTTCGTACCCGCTCGTCGTCCTCTTCTGCCCTTATCTAAGTTCAAACCTTAATATAAGCCTTATTTTTGCGACTAAGCTAGGTAAGAGCACAAAACAATGCTAATGTCGTTTAACCCAAGCGCAAGATCTGCATGTCTGTTACCATGTTAATCACGCCATTGACATACGACGCGGGGGTAGCTGTGGGGGTATTTAGCTAGTAAGACCCTCACTGCCTGTGCCAATAGTGACTTCCTTGGTTGCCGTTGTTCCGATTTTTGGGATCTACCTGTCCTTCCCTTATGATTGCTTTGCAACATCACTTTCCAATTTTGTGTGCAGTGATGTCAGCAAAGTTTTTCCAACGCATCCTTTAATCGTGCTACCCATTTTCTTTCGTGCAGTTGGTGGAATAGTTGCATACCGGCCTGCATATGCAGACGTATTACATCTCGTCCAGCGTTCTTTATCTTGTCATTTATCAGCGTTGCTTCTCAAATCTTGGTGCTGAGAACGCCCAAGAACCCAAAACTGATTGAGTTCTTTATCTGATCCCTTAAACCGTTAATTAATCTAGCTTAATCCCTACGTAATAGTGAGATGCTTTTCCGTTTTCTGTGTGCCGAAGTTCGCTTTCAAGACACCGTGATGCAGGTTAGGTACTGTGTCCATCATACGATCCGCGATAGCTCTGGGTAACTGGGCTTGGATAGCGCGAATTGTAGAAGAAGTATCGCCTGAATAAGTCGGTTTCCCTTACGCAGTAGCTGCTGATTGACTGTTGTTTCGAATGGTCCGTAAATGTGGGAATAGTTTGTTGAAAGACAAGGCAGTTAACCTGTTTGCGCTTGATTCATTTCTAAAGGAGCGGTTCGACACTCACGTTTGGGCGACAATTCTGTTTCTTTTGAAATGAATTGGTAGTCAGTGACCTCGCTGTCATATTTTTGAATAAATGAAATTCCGCACAGTTATCATTTTCGAAAATGGATAAGTTTACACGGGTGAGCTGCTGCTTAATGGAATTCTGGTCTTTCGGAACCTGCCTTGTCCCGTCGTTAGCGTGAAAACTAGAAACGTGTAACCAACTGCAAAGGTTATTTGTCTCCCAGCGGAACAAGCCGTTCAGTTGATCCAGAAAGGCAGTATCTTCTTTTCTAACCGTGGCGAAAATGTCGTCCACGTATCTTCTGAAGAACTTCATGTGCCGGTCAGGATCTTATGAGAGATAAAAGCGATCGTCTGCTCATGGTAAACGTCTATGTTGTCACTTCATTCCAATTTCAAGCTTCTTAACGAACGAACGTCAGTTCCGCAAGCCATGTGCGCTAGCAGCGTCTAGTTGTTTCCGTAGGTTGCCTTGTGTGGTGCCACGCATCCACTAGTTGCTTGCAGGGTTAGGCATTTTAATAAATGGTAACGTTCCACGGCGTGCTTCTCTGAGTGTAATAATGCGATATCGGTTCGAAAGTACTCAGTGCAAGAATGTGACGTTTCGGCAGCATTACCAAGGAAAGGTCCTGCATTCTATTTGCGTATTTCTCTCCACGGTTGCCCATTTCAAATGCTGATCGTTACTTTTGCAGTACCGCGACAGTTTCCGAGCTTGTTAACTGGGTCGGCCTAGCGCACGCTGATACTGGATGCGAATTGCCAACCTTCTCTATTGAAACGTTTCAATCGGACGGAAACTTGCGATATGTACGCGAAGCTTTGTCTGTCGACCTCAGAGGATTGGGCAGTTCGAGTGACAATTCGACAAGATCGGTTCAGCGGTCGCTGTCCGATCAGGACCTATTTGGCAGACGTGATTCGACAAATTCAACTGCACTTTACAATGCCGGTACTACCGACGGCCAGTCGGGCAATCGCTTCTTGAAAAAGAAGCTCGAACGGCAGAAGCGCCAGGCAAAAACAACAGCCGAACAAGTGGAAGGCTATCGCGGTTTCCAACCGTTGGACATATTGTTGGAATATATCAACGAGGAACCGCACGACGCGTCGGTATGGAATGCGGACGCAAAAGACGATGGCGAAAAAAGAGACGATCAGGAGGAGGCTTCCGAGGGTCCAAGGAAGAACGCTAATATGAAAAAGGTGCCAAAGACGAAAGGGGTAAAGGATAAAAAGAGAACATGCAGAAGGCCAACGATAGCGGAAGATAGCTCCGCGTCGACGTCGACTGTTACCGAAACTTCTGTGGACGACGGTTCATCCGAAAATGCTCAACAGATATCCTCGGGCACTCGATCTCCAGTAGGTGACACTTCTGACAGGGAGATGTCAACAACGTTCGAACCGACAAGTGGTAACGGTGACGTCGAACCTGGCACGCCCGAGGCCAATGCGGACTTCGTTCCTGTAAGAAGTCGCCGAGGTGTAAGGACAAACAAGGAAAGCGCGCGAGGTAACACCAGGTCGAATCGTCCAGTTCGTTCCTCAACGCCACCAGCGCTCGGAGGGAACAGTGGCGCGTCGTTTCGGCGCCGCAGCTCGGTTGATGACAGTAGAGGTCGCTTCAAATGTTTAAAGCCCATCAACCCAGTTCAACAACACATTCGCTGCTCGGCAGACTTTGACGCGAAGAACCGATGGCGACGGTGCCACGACAGCAGCGAGATGAGCGGTTGTCGTGACAACGCTTCAACTTCTGTTGCGTCATGTCCGGCTGCAACCCAAAATGGTGACAATGCCAGTTCCGTTGATATATCACCCACGTTTCGGTTAACTAATTCTCCCGCCTCATTCCCATCGTTGGTGACAGCCGGCGCCGATGATCGGGAAGATATGTTGGCGGGAAAAGCCACTAGTACCTCGTGCTTGGAGGAGGCGGGCATGGCCCGGCCGCGTACAACCTATGCGGCGGTCACCTCTGGCACGGCGCCGGTGAACTTCCGTCCCAGCCGACAGCCGCTCAACGACTTTTCGAATGGTAAGTCGAGGGTGCACGCTAACATCGGCGGATATCCAACAGCATAACTGCTAAATTTGTTTCGGGTAGCAGCAGTGGTCTTCCTCCGAGTATATTCAGTGCATTTCAGTGAACGGTGCAGCAACCAAGACGGGCCTCCAAGAGAATGCTCACTTCCCTGTCGCCAGTTTAGCTGCGAAGTGCGACGATACAGCCGGTTCGATGAAGAGTAACGGTTTCGACGGCAACATAGCGATGGGCAAAAAACCCGTTCAGTTTTATGACCGCTCGTTGAAGTGTTCCGCAGTCACCCGAGTCCCTTTGGACTTTGGGTTTAACATCGATCAGTGGATCGTAGGGAATGGTGCGCACAGTTTTTGCACAGTATGCGCTCATTTAGCATATTCCATTGTTTTCAGGGCAAAACGCCGACGGTCCACTGGTTGAATGCGGAAATTTCGAGCCGCCCATTTCCGGTGACGTCTTCGACCATGCTCTAGTAGTTACTCAGGACACCAAGGCCAGTCTCGCCACTGCAAATCCAAGCGGCAGCGACGTTCCGCCGAAGGCTAAATGTAAAAATCCCTTCGTGCCAACTGATGCTGACAAGAAGTTGTGCGCCTTCTTGAAGCAAGGTGTGTATGCTTCGCTTTCCGCGGCATTCCGTCAGTAATTTTACGTGGTCAAAGGGGGGAGGTTCCATCAGGATATAAAGGCATTTTGCGGAAGTCCAGTGTTCTCGAGCTGAGAAAGAAAAGCGGGGGCGGAAAATTTGACTGTTTGGTTATTGCATGATTTAGATTTCGGCAATTTTTGGTTTTTTTTCTTTTGCTGTGCAATTATGGCTGCGGAGTTTTCGGAAGTTGCCTCTTCCGTCGTCAGCCGTAATTGCGCAATAAAAGAAAAATCTGGGAATTGCCGTGTTTTTCATACATTGTTGTTGCGTTGTTATTGTATATTTGGCTTTCTCTTGCAAATTAATTCCACTTGATTATGTTATGTCCAGCCTAGGCGTGCTATTGGAATATTCTCAGGCTCCCGACGCTATCGCTTTCCCGTCATCAACGTCGTCCCAGAGTTCCAAGGCTTAGGAATTTTACGCTGAAGTCGAACGACGGCGATGACATCCCATGCATGAGCTGTTCAATGGACGAATAAAGATAGTGGCAGACCAGAAAGGTTTGGATGGATGAGGGGACGTGAGTGGTCCTAAAAGTTTTAAGGTATCCTGATAGCTCGGTTACGCTGATGACGAACGGAGTAGGCTGATCTCGCAAGCGCCGATTATTACAAGTGAAGTTTGATAAAACAGCAGCATCAATTCCGTGAGAACGGGTAAACATTAGGACTAGCGGGGTCGATGGTGAGCAAAGATGATACAGATCAAGGTTGGGTAGGTCAAGGAGTAGTGAGTGAAAAACTGAATGACCGCAAGAAGGGAAGAAAGAAGAACTAAAATGCCCTTTTGAAGTTGGGAACTTTACGTTAACATTGTTTATTGGTTATGGATTGATACGTCGTTGTCAATGATATTTTGCTTGATTTTGTGTTGCCAAATTGGCGATTGTCGTCGTTTCAGCGTGCTAAGCTTTCTTTTCCATTTAAGCTTGGAAGAATTTCCTGGAGGACGCGGCGCCCAACCAGTAGCTCGCCGCAGTTGGCTTCGGACAGTAGAGTCGCCTTGATGGTACACCTGTTTTGTTCGTACGCGTACGAAGCAATTTTGCTCTTCCGTTCCAACGGCCAGCACGGGTCTGCATCGCGCGCGCATTGCGTGGTCGTCACGAAGGTACTTACGGTTCGTCACAGTTGTCCATGGGTGCTTGGCCGGACGAGCAATGTTGGCTACACTTTACTTTGTCGCATACTTTTGCATTTATATTTCCGCTCAATTGGTTGACCATTTAGCTAATGCAGCTTATTTTCGTTTGCCATCCACTTTTTTCATTTTCGTTCGCATTCTCTATGCTGAATTTGTGCAGAGGACGTCTCTTTTGCTGGAGCAGGTCGCGGCAGCTTTCCTTCAAGCGCCGAGAACTGTTGACGGATAGTTTGCAAGTGCATCTTATTTTAGAAAACAGGATGATGCCTCCCCATCGTGGCAATTTTTTTGCCGTATGCAAATTGGTTCGCTAACGCGTTGTGTGTGGCGAAGTAAAGTTATTCAATCTAGTCGTGCCGGTCCTCGGTGATTTGTTATATGTTTCGGAAAATCCGCTGCTGACGTATTATTGTTTGCGTACACGGTGCTGCGACGCATTCATTGTTGCCTGTGTGCTTTCAGTATTACCACTTGAAGGACGGATGGATAAGGATCATTTCCAAAAGTTGGAGGTCAAAATCGACGCCTTTCTCCACTGCGGGGATTGGGCTAGTGCCGTCTTCTGGGCTGAACAGTTGGTGTTGTGCAACGAGGACGATGCATACGCCATATACACGTTCGCGCGGTGCCTTTTTATGGCCGGCGAATACGGTAGGGCTCTTTTATACTTGGAAAGGCGGCAATTGATCGAAGGGCATGAGCTGTTTCGATTTCTGGCTGCTCAGTGCAAGTTGGCTCGTCACTTGCCTGGCGAAGTGATCAGTCTGTTGCAGCACGTGTCGGAGAACAGCCCCAAGACAAAAATATGCCGCCAGAAGGCTCGCTCCAACTTGAAGCGACTTTCCGTACTCGACGAGCTGGCCATCAACCTTAACATTGCCGGTCAGAGGAGTCTTCTGCTGGGCAAAGCGCTGCAGATGATCGAGGATACCAAAGAAGCGGTCGAGGCGTACAAGCGAGCCCTCCAGGACGACATAATGATCGCTGACGCTGCCTGTCGCCTCTTTCTTGACCATTTTGTTAAGCCCAGTGAGAAGGAGGAGATCTTCCAGTCCATACAAAGCTGCATGGAAATGCAGAACGTCGTTAATCCTCACTTGGTTCACTTCTTCTACGCGCTTATGCTCGGCAGACCGCCCATCGATCTGCAGGAATCTGTGTTAAGCAAATATCCCTCTTTGGAAGACAGTTCGCTGGTCTGTTTCCAAAAGGCTCGCGACCTCTACTCGGCTGGTAATTTTGACTCCGCTCTGGACGAGCTGGACAAAGAAGTGTTGACCAATGAGCACGATGGTCGCGTATTGGCCCTTCGTTGTTGCTCGCTGTACCTATCCGGGCAGGAAGCATTGTTATTCAGACTGGCGCACGAATTGTCGCTCTATATGCCGGATCAGGCAATCACGTACTTCGCCATAGGTTGTTACTACTTTGCGGTCGAAGGTTACGATATGGCAAAGCAGTTTTTCCGGAAGTCGGCCAAAATAGATTCGGTCAGCTGCTACGCCTGGATTGCCTACGGTCACGCGTGCGCCAGCGACTTGGAGCATGACCAGGCAATGAACAGCTACTTAAGGGCGAGCACGTTGATGCAGGGCCATCCGTTCCCCTTGACTTTGATTGGCGTCGAGTATACGATTACTGGCCATTACGCCTTGGCGCAAAGCTATTTGTCAGAAGCGTTGGAGTTGGCGCCGTTCAATCCGTACACGGTGCACGAGATGGGTGTTTTGCTGCTCAAAATGGGAAAGTACAGAACCGCCGAGACCTACTTCGTTCGCGCCCTCCGGCTGATAGGTGTCGAAGAACGACGCGTGCCGATCCACTGGGAACCGTTGGTCAACAATTTGGGTCATTGCTATCGCAAGATGCGCATGTACGATAAGGCGCTGAGGCAGTTCGAGGAGTCGTTGGAGTTGGTGCCCTGCAACCCGTCGACGCTAATCTCAATGGCGTTCGTTCACATGCTTATGCGCGACTCGTGGTCGGCGGTTCGCTACCTGCGCGAGGCGTTGTCTATCAATCCAGAGGACAGTGTAGCCAAACGGTTGATCAGCAGAGCCTTAGAGAACGGCTCCGTTACAGGATTTACTTTCGCCGTTACGGAGTGCGAATCGGGTAGCGCGGTAACGAGTCGCGAACTCGACCATTTGCTCTCCTGTTTTGAGGAATAGTCGCTGGCGACTTTTTCGAATCAATCTTCTCGTTGGGTTGTTTTTCGCCACTGCTCATATGGATGCTGATAAAATTGTTTGTTCTTTAACGACGAGGATTGTTTTTGCACCGGCTGGCAATGTCCACTCTTGATGCGCAGTTGTGACAAAGTATTCCTTCTAGTTGGTGCGCGGCTGTTTGCGGATGGATGGAACTTTGGTTCCTGCCGGTAAGCATCGTCCCATATTTGCAATGCTCTTTCGGATCCAGTTTTCTTTAGCCCCGTAGCCAATACCGTGCCTTAAATATAATCAAGTTTTGCTTCAGTCACAAACCACAGTAAACCGTTGGCGCCAAATACCTGTCGGCACTCATGCCTAAGGCAACGCACATTGCGAGTACTGTGAGCAAAGTGAATTCGATGATTTTGGGCTCAGGCTTAGCACGCCGGGTCAGGCGATTGCGATTGCGAAAATAGCGAATTACCGCAATGACCTCCACGTATTGCAGACGCTTTGTTTGGGTTCTGCGTTCTCGCTTTACGAAGATCGTCACCTCGAAAGGTCTTCTAGAAGAACGTTGACAACTGCAGCGCGAACGGATTTCTAAATCCTGCTCTGGAGCGTGCAGAGCATAGAGAAATTGGCATCGCTTCTTTAGAATGTTTCCGTGCCATTCGATCCAGTGTTGTGCCGTTCTGTTCTTCGAAGTTTAGTACGCCAAGACTGTGCATGGGCGCAAAAGCGGTTTCGCAATTTCTTCCGAAGTTACGGTGGACAGTCTTGCTTTCGCTGATGACGTTTTGCTGCTCAGCGACCGTAAGGAGGGCTTGTAGGGTCAACTGGTGCTTCGCCCTCGATTCTTCAGGACCTGGAACCTCACGGTCTATGACGAAAACTTCGGCGCAGCTCAATTTTACGGAGCGCCGAAAAGAGTAGCAGTAAACGTCGACCAAGAAGAAAGAGCCTTCATTCTGCCTCGGTCCGTTGGAACTTGGCTCCGCTCTACGGTGTTTCGGCGAAGGTGGTTCTCTGAACTTTTCCGACTTGGCTTCAACTGCTTTGGCTGATGACGTCCCCCAGGTCGAGACTGTTGGTCAGTTGGTCGGAAGAAAAGTTTATGCTGAGAAGAAAATGCTGAAACGATCCTGACCTGTTTCCTGTTACGATGCTTACTGTATCACTGTCGGCAATCCATCAGCAAGCAGGCCATCCTACACCGACCTACTGTCCTGCACTTTGAGCGACGCCATTTCTTGCATCGCTTGGTCACTGGGAGAGGTGTCTCGGCTTTATCCATTTATCCGAGGCAACTGACATCCGCCTGCTGATCCTCCCGAAAAGGATGAGTTGCAGCGGTGATCCCCTTGCCCACCCGCTCCTTAAAGGCAGAAGGGCACTACTAATGCGGCGCTTAGTGATATGGACCCTCACGTGAGGGGAAATGGGTGCTGCAAGGACCAGCCTAGCCGGAAATCATCGTTAGCCGTCGTCACGGCTTATCTTTAGGTGGCCTTTCGGGAGTAAGTGGAACGCTGCGGCTGTGGCTGAAGCAGTGGGGAAATGAAGACGGGGCAAATCTACGTAGTCTCAGTAAGTTTTTTCTGATGGAAACACGGCAATTCCCCGGTTTTTATTTGTTTATTGTACAATAAGGATTGCGAAACTTTCGGAAGTTACCTCTTTCGTCATCAGCGCTAATGTTCGTTGGGCAGGTCACGCTAACCAGCGCTCCGTGAGCTCTTTGTTTGACAAATATTACGAGAGATAATGCGCTGGAGAACGTAACTGTCCTGTTTAGACTATGGCATCGCTCACGGGCCTGGGAAGGACAACATCCCAACAATTCGACGAAAACATGTCCTATTTACTTATCGCTACCACATTCCAAGGCATCGTTGCCATTCCTTGTGCGCTGAGGACGGGAAAAGGCGATTCCCGAAAGCTCCGCCAATAAAGTTTGCTTTTTGGTGTTAACGGGCTGAAAACATTGCGTAAGTATAGGGTAATCATAACATCCCTCCTGGCGTATTCTCCAAAGCTTTCTGTGGGATGTTGGCTCGTAATATTGGCCAGCTGGAATTCCTGCACGAGAATCTTTGCTATCCGGCAGTAACCAATTTATACCATTGTGTGAGACCGGAGAATCTTCCCTACTGCGTGGACAAAGTCAGACAGCTGATTAGTCGCTGCCGAGTTTGTGCTGAATGTAAGCCTGCGTTCTGTAGGCCCAGAGATGCGACTCATTAAAACGACGCAACCGTTTGAGCGGCTGAACTTGGACTTCAAAGGCCTATTACCAGGTGATCCTTGGAGTATGTACCTTCTGTGCATCGTCGATGAATATTCTAAATTCCCTTTCGCGTTCCCATGTCCAGACTGAACTGTTCCCTTTGTTTGGTGTCCCGGCTTACATGAATTCAGATCAAGAAGCTGGTTTGGTGAATCTAGAGTTCGAGGAGTTTCTTACTGGATTGGACGAGCAGTGAGCAATAAACCTCAGGGAAAGAGGAAGGTTGAACGTTACGTTGGCGTTATCTGGAAAGCAACTGCACTGGACAGGTGGTCACGTCTGTTACCTCTTCAACAATGGCGCACTGTGCTTCCAGAAGCTCTGCATTCCTTACGCTCCCTGTTTTGCACGGCTACCAACGAAGCTCCTCACGAACAAATGTTCAATTTCAGCCGACGGCCAGCTACCGGAAAATGGTTACCGACTATCTACAGCATCCTGGATCGATCCTTTTAAGTATGTGCACATCAGCAAAATGGGCCCCCTAGTGGAAGAAGTAGAATTACTGGAAACGAACCCCCCCCCCCCGATGTGCCCACGTTCGCTTCCCGGACTGGCGGGAATCTGCGGTACCCTTCCGACACCTAGCACCGGCAGGCTGACCCTCTTGAGGAAGCTGAATATTCACCTCCTGATGCTACGACCGAAGATGATGCACTGTCGCCTGAGGATGCCTGCGAAAACCCGCCTCTACGCAGATCCACGCGAATACGCCGATCGCCGGTACATCTGGATCTACGAACGTTCCTTCTCTGCGAGAGGGAAAATTTCGTATACGTAGTCCTGAACATCAACTACTACTTCCTACTTACCTACCGTCCTTCCTAGCAGAGTAAAACCTTGGGTTAGGTTTCACGACAATGCCTACTTTTGGTGTGTGTTTGGCTGTGGCTGATGATCAGGGTTCTTTAGCATCCGTCCACTGTCCTGAACTCTTGCGATTATCGTGCAATATCCTCTTCCGTGCCGTGAATCAAGTGAGCAGTAGGTTTCCAGTCTGTGCATTATTTTCTCGCCACGGAGTTCATGGGTTACAAACTTTTCTAGCTTTTTTCCTCGCCCGCTGAGTGGAGATGATTTGACATTGATCTCCCTGAAACACGTAACTCTCACATGGCTTTTACTGTCAGCCGGAAATTCATTTCAATCAGTCTGCATTTTCAATACCAGTTTGTCATGCAATGAATCTTGCCAGGTGCGTCATTGAGTTCTCTGACAGCTGCGGCAACGCTTAGGTAATTTTTGAAGGAATAAAAGAACAGAAGCTCAAGCACTGTGGGCATTCATTCACACTTCAGAAAACATTGCATAAATTGCTTGCGGTTAACTGAGAAGCGAAAAGAACGAAAAACAAGAGAGCGTACAATATAAGCCAACAAACTATATGTGAATGTGTAGCACGCAGCATAACAATGTAAACATTGATAAAGAAGAAGGGTTAAAACCAGCCAGAATCATGCCGCGAAATCGGTCATTTGATTCATGTCGATCTTGTGGTAGTTGCATATGGATTGTTACGTCAATAATCATTGTTCGCATGAAGGACTTCTTACTACGCATGAACTTGATCAGCTTTGCCGCTGAGTACAAGAAAGGAAGAAGCCTGAAAGCTTCCGTTTTTAAGAGAAAGCAAGAATAACAGCGCTTTGAGTGGCCAAAAACCTAAAACGCAAATAGCATACAACGGGAACGTTGTGAGGAATCATATATTCAAAAATTTGAAACAAATGGTTACGTACTCCACTTTGCTTATGCTGTGGGTACACTGACGTTTTACGCGGAGTGTAACAGTAAACCTCGGGCTCAGTGCAGAGATGTCTGAAGCAAATTAATGCAAGGAAGAACAAGAAAGAAAAAATATAAGGAAAGAAAGAAAAATGAAACAGAAAAGAAAAACGGTTGATGAACACTGACAAACAAGCGGCTATAAATAAGACGAAGGAAGGCGAGCAGAAGAGAGGACGGCAACAACTTCAGAACAACGAATAAAGAAAACGGCAAGAAACGAATGGGAAGGAGGAGGGAACAACTACTATTTACTATTTGATTTATTGTCAGGTTATCTTTGAACTGATTAGAGGTTATATACGTTGTACAATTTGGTAACTCAGCCGTCTGTAGAACATATCGAACAATTCCATATTCATAACCATTGTCTACACTCAACAGCAGTTGTCCTGTGACCATTGTTTACTGGCATCTGTGTATATCAGGCATCATATCATGTGGTCGTACATGCAATGCCGCTGCAGACAGCACATGAGCTGTCCAAGAGTCTCGAGTTTCGAAATATGGAAAGAATCGCAAAGATATGATTCACCAAAAAACAATAATAAGTAATGCGTAACCAAATCATTACGGATAATCCTATGTTTAACAATTTCACATAAGTGAATAAGTAATCACCATAGTCGTGTTAAGTCGTTAAAAAGGATAACGCGAAATGAAAGCTATGTATTTCCGGGTTAATCTTTGCATGCATCAGATTTGGTTAGAGCTCAACACGGACAAGGTGGGGTACAAGAAAACCGGTCGACTACGGATATGAGACTGCTCAACTTGCAACATACTTTGTGGCTCACTGTCTGTCCAAATTTCGCTCTTCTGTACAGATGTTCGCGATTGAATGCGTCACTGCATGTCAGGTGAAAAATGCCTCTCCGTTGTAAGTTTTTTGATGCGAAGAGAAATTTATGGGATACAGGCAGCTTGAGCTTTTGCAAGTACGCTCAAGGATTGCAGAAGCTTGAATCGTTCATTATATGATTGATTTTGGGGTCAAGCGATTGTGGTCGTCCCTTTACTTCATTCGGTGCCGCATTCGCATTATTGGAACGTGCTACGCTTAATACGCGCTCCTTCAATTTGAGGTGCAGTATGCTTTCAGTTTAGTCTATTTGCGAAGCCGAGCAGTCGCGTTTGTTAATATTAATAATTTCATCTGCAACTTCAAGTTTGTCCATATGCTCCATCTTGACCTTGCCATTTCTGGAGATGTACTTCATTTTATTGTTAGCATGATCCATACTAGCTGACCTTTTGAACAAAACCTGAAATCAAGTGTCCTGTCAGTACGCAGAATCGTCCTCTGAGACCTTCATATTAATAATGAGTGACGAGCAAAGATCTTTTTGATGCCATTCTTCTGGTGTTCTGTGCAGGATTGATCCAAAGTTTCATGACGAAAGAAATACATTGCTTATGAGTGTTCACCGCCAAAAATTTTGGACTGTATTTCGTTACTTGCAGTGCCCATCGAACCTTCGATGATCCACCTAAATACTGAGCGAAGAATTACTTGTCCGAATGAAGTGCTATCAAGAGAATCCAGGAGTAAGTCTATTTTAACTGTATTGAAATGCTTGAAATGACAGTGCTCATGTTATCTGCTTAAAATTTTGGTTAACGTGTCATTCCTTGACATTACTTATGAAACCTATTGGTCTCCCCTTCAGCGTCTAGAATTACACAGCAAATACTCACAGTGGTCACAGGTATGGTGGTTTATTGGCAAGAAATGGATAACAATGTATGCACGGTGTCAGCGCTTTCAGGACGCTCTGGTCCCGTCGTCAGCGATTATAAGAAAGATATATCAATACTTATATTACAAAACTCGAATCACAAATTTTCCTTAACAATAATTGCTCAATTCCATTTCGAACGATTAGGTGCTCAAATATGGCATCTTTCGACGCAGCAGTTTTTAACATAACAAAGCATAATTCTACAGATATTGGCGTACACGTTACGCAACGCCCGCAACGCAACGCCGAGTCACTACTGTCTTCGCTGATTAGTGATACTACGTACTCGTTTTGTGCACATTTAAAACTTGATGAAAGGACGTCCTGGTACATTTTAATTCTCGTTCACCGGAAAGTCGACAAGAAGTGAATATGTAATTACTGGTTTATTCAAATTATGTTAGCAAGTAGGCACATACGACGCATTCAACACTAGCCAAAGGGCGTTCGAGAATTTAACGCGACATTGACGGGCTTCAGCAGAAGACACAATATTGAAATTAGACGTAAGTAACATGGGTGAGTGGTAGAAGAGAACAAAAGTTAAAGTTCAAATCACAATAGACGTACTTATCACTTTGGTGGTCAATTATGACTACAATGTAACTGCCTTGAGTTCGGCCGACGGAAAGTATCTGGTCAAAGCCGGACCTAACGGCTTTGTTGACTCGTCCAGCAATATAAGACGCACTTTATTGAGCAATCCCGCTTCGCGGAATACATTGAAGAGGGTTTTCAGGCGATCATCGTCCGTGGCTAAACTTCGGTACGGGGCAACACACAAATTTAACTCGCG
This sequence comes from Trichuris muris, assembly GCA_000612645.2. Classification (NCBI taxonomy): domain Eukaryota; kingdom Metazoa; phylum Nematoda; class Enoplea; order Trichinellida; family Trichuridae; genus Trichuris; species Trichuris muris. Next base: position 5,186,811 of record CBXJ02000361.1, read on the forward strand.
GGCATTGACAGCCATACTCAGTCCAATGTGCAGACACGACGGACACATCATGTAGCTGGTCATCCTCTCGGACGGCCATGGATCGTGTGTCATTTTGAGCGCATGAATGCGCGGAAGGGTAAGGAAATATTCTCTAGTTGCCGCTTGCCAGTTTTTGCACACCAGACTACAGAAGTATATGTCCCCGTAGCGCATGAAGCTAAATATCACCTTCAACAAGTGTGTATCCATCTTCGAATAGTCGTGCGATGCCGACATCCTTTCAATCAAGCTGAAAATACGCTGAACGGGTGACCTATCACATTAAATGAACACAGCGAGCACGCGGTCCTTTTTGAATGCGTCGCTGTAACATTAACAACTTCATTTGGCGTTCAGAAGTTATTTTTAGTCAAGTTAAATCTGGTGCAATCACGCGAAATGCACGCTGCAAATTGCAATGAGCCTAACTGAATTTATCCGTCGGCATTAACATGCACAAAGCTAAGCCCAACCTCGCAGGCTTTGAAGAATTCGTAAAACCCGTTTGGTCCAGTCTGCACGCCGGTGAACGCACGCAACAATCCAACGCATTTGAGAAACAAGAGAAACTGAGCTTACCAATTCCTCTAAGTTATGAAGAAATCGAAAGAAAGTGCTACGATACTACAGTAATTAGCACGTAAGTTAAATATAAACACTTGAGTACACAGTAGTGGACTGTAATTGTAAGGTGGCCTAGATTCTTAGACGTACGAGGTGTGCAGACGGGCCGTTTGCCTACAGCTACGGCTATCTTGCGACGCGAGAGGCAGCGCTTTGACAGAGCATATGGGGCGACGTAATTTATCGTTTCTGTGGTCTTGTGGCGAATTGGCTCGCAATTTCCCTGAGCCCCGCAGAAATTACAGTAATCCGCGGATGTAAACAACGAAATTCAGGTACGCCTGGAGAGGACAACAACTCGTCGACGACGTAGTTCACGCATTGCAACGCGGCCGATGCCGTGTTACGGACACTGGACTGCCTTTCAGGAGTTGTGCGCCGTAGAAAGCAGGAACAGATAATGTCAGCAAGCGGCTAAGCGGTATTCGCTTTCGGGTCAATTCGCTACAAGACTGACATAACTGAATCTGCTTCCAGTACGGGTTCCAGGGTTGCAATTCAAAAGAGCAAGATAACTGCAATATCCTCTGCCTCTTTGACAACAATGAAACAAAATGCGTTCTGTGGTATTATTCATTGCTATGCTTGTACAACAGAGAGCAACAATAATTTATCGACCACTGCCAGTTGCATTACCAGTTGTTATCTGTACGTAAGCGTGATCATAGGAGTGCTGTCACTGATAGCGTCTGAACTGAACGTAACTTAATCCTGACGTCTCACTGGGATATGCAAATGTTCCTGTCACTGTCCATTTTTTCGTTGTTCTTAAGCAGTTATACAGCTGGATTTCTCTGCTGTTAGCTCACCAGATTTCACGAATTTTGCCTCAATTGCTCAGCAATTAGCGCATTTATGTTAACGGATGTTACCTTCAAACATAGCAATATTTCACTGCGTGAAGTTCAGTGGAAGTGATTGACTTCATGCGATTCTAGATATCCCTGCGAGACAAGCAGAACATCCAAACGTTGGAGATGCTTTTTCGCATTGGGATTTCGCGCTTAATTCACCCAGGATTGTGTACCACTAATCATAAGCAAGACGTAGTTTTCACGCAGCTCTTTCACTGGTTAGCACAGGTGCTTTTTGCAGTTCTATTCGATTCATTGCGGTGAATGTGAGTACTGTTCTTACAAGGCGCTGCATTTTTCAACTTGTTGGTGACTTGTACAGTCTCTCCAAAGTGCACAACGAAAACCCGTACCAGTCTAGGACAATACTTCATTCGTTAATGCGAATTTTTCATGGTGGCGATATGGTCAATGTTGTTTTCAAATGGGCCTTCGTGGTAGAGCAGACTCCGGCGCCACATGAACTCAAACAACTTTGAGTCCAGTACACTGCTGTGCGTGCCCCATCAACGCTTGTTTTACTGCTCAACTTGTGCCGACAGGGATTCCATGGTCTGCGTGTATCCCTTTCTCGGGGAAATGCACAAAGTGGCGGGAATGGTTCACTGTTTCATGGGTATAACCAGTCAGTTATGACTGTTGAGCCACGCCTGACATACCGCCTTATCAATGGTATCAGTGTCTGGCTACTACGTCTGCCAACGAGAACAAGGATGCATTCACCAGTCTTCCGGCAAACGCCCAGAAAGACTCATTGCTGCGGATATGTTTGGCCACGCTGATGCTTTGTCTGCAAAAAGACACCTTCATTGACCTCAACAGTAAGGGCGGGACCGCCTACCACGAGAGGGACCCTGCGGCCTCCTTTCTGCACTGTGCATTGTGGCACCTCCACGTGCGCGCCTGACCACCTCTATTTTCCGTCAGCTTAATAGGCTGGTCACAGGAACATCGCCTTTTTCCGTTGCCTTGAAGGAAAGATGTGTAGAAAATCTTCTCTTCGACATCTGCGAGATCTCTCATTTTCTTGCTTTCATCCTCGGATTATTGTAATTTCTGCGGGGCTCAGGAAAATTGCAGGCCAATTCAGCACAAGACGCCGTTTCTGAATGGAATTTTCTGGTTTGCAACTGACTTGCAGGATGATAACTGTCGTTGGTCAGAAGGGCATGCGATAACTGACCTACTATATTCTGAGAATAGTCACTCGTAATGTGGTTTCCGGTGATTAAAGATGTTACCTGAAAACACTTTAAGGCAATTTCGACCAGTCATGAGTACGTCCTCTGCTTTGAACGATCGACCCTTCCGGAGATACTGCTACGCTAATGAGCGTTAATTTGAGCTGTACTCTACTAGATGCGTTTTGTGCAAGATAAATGGCGCACATGTGTTTCCGAGATGAGCGAACAAAAGGCGCTAATCAAACCTTTACGAATGTAACCGGCGGCAGAGAGCTGTCCGCGGTTTTCACTGTCTTGTAACTCCAACTGCACACAAATTCAGGGAACACCTTTCTTCTTTGTGAACAAACTTGGTCATGAACTGCACACAACTCTTGCTAATACAGAACACTCTTGAAAATAGTTTATAACTGGCGCACGCAACTGAAAAATCAACGTTGCATAATTTCACACCAATTACTCTGCCCCAAAGAAGGGTGTAGCTTTCATTGCGTGTGAGGAACGCACCTATTTGCACATTTTGAAGTTTCAGCTTTGACCAGATGCTCCCGCACGACGTCAACTCAGATCTTCACGAAACTAGTATGCATTATATATATAGAGAAAAAAATGAGAAAAGTTTGCTATATATATATATATATCCTTAATTCCTTGGTGGAAGGCTGATGTCTTCGGTGGGAATAAAAGTGATTCCATTCACTGTAACAAATGCGCCTAAGAAATCCAAAATGTTTCAGTAATGAGAGAATAGCTATTTCAAAATTTTATGCCATGGAATTTGCATATTCACATGCTTTATCATGCTTTCAGTATGCGTGCATGTCCACCTTATCATGATTGACCCTACATTTTTTGGATTAAATGACAAATTCGGTTTGGTAACGGCCAACTTAACATAACCGATCATAAAGCTACTTCAGATAAATACCAATGGTGCATTTCAACAGCTCTTAATGGACTAATTAAACCAATGAGTCGTTTTCTAACCTATAGTTTGTTACTATCCATTCCACGACTCATAGTACTGGTAAGTTTCTTATTGCTACTTGACGCAACAACGCCGGCCTGTGGTTTATTTTTACGATACTTACAATTTTGAATATTTGGAGTCAAATCATGAATTAAGTTTTACAATCAGCATTTTACTTCACTCTCTTAATGAGCGCTGAAATAATCAAAGGAGATTCGTTCACTCTTCAAGAGACAGAGTGAGCGACAAGGGTGCACCCAAGACACGGCTTGGGAGCAACGCGTCTAACCGCCCTTCGGCGTACCTTTCGCTTCATTGCTGGACACAGTTCGACCATTGTCGTTCGAACTGGCAGCTTCCTTGCCGCGCCAAAATTTTTCTACCTGCAACAGACTCATATGGGGTTAAATGCCGAACAGCTACAGCGTAAAATAAGGAAAAACGATGAAGGAAACATTCCTGTATGAATGAAGCCCGTCGAAAGTCGTGAACTAATTTGTAAGAATGAACTACTTTTTTGGAAGCTGAGCAGTTACCAAAAAAGACTTGGCAGTACGCCTTCAGAACTGCGAATAACTTCTCAAACAGGGCGGAAAGAAATAAAGAGCTCCAACCGTGTCGCACTTTACGTACATGGCAAACAGCTCGAGCCCTACTTATGAAACTTGAAATCATAGAGAAGAGCATGTAATGAACTGCACAGCAAGACAGCGTATTCCAAAAGCAGCAAATTACTTACAATCTTTTTAACGTGTTCCAATGTCGACTGAGCTTGTGTACCCCCCTCGTGGGTTGACTTGATCTGAACACTTTGCACTGTGTACGGTGGATGAACTAGCACGCATTGGAAAACTTCTATGTTGTCCTCTGACCAGCGCACGTCTTCGATCCTAATGCAAGATTTAACAGTATATGAGACATCTGATTACCAATAGCACCTACGTTTTCCTTATAACTACGAATAATCGACGTCCGTCCACTCCGCAAGTAGATGGACATAATGAGCGACACTTCCGTTCTGTTTCTTCCTCAATACGCTTGGCTATCTAAACAGAAAATTAGGATGAATGATCCAAAAACACTGATGCATCATCGGTGCCTTCGAAGCATTCACATTCTGCGTGATGGACGCTGGCTCCGTTGAGGAGGGCATCTCTTTTAACAGCTCGAATTCCTTTACAAAGCCAAGGTTCATGAAGGTCACCTTCGTCTTTCCATCGGGCTGATCGGTTTCTTAGCCGACGCAACGCGCATTAAATGGGCAACACCTTATGCAAAGCTCCTTACTTAATAAAATCATGTTCACTCCTCGATCGATGCCGGCAACCTCGCCAACGATTTCTTCGTTGAAACAGTCCACGCATTTGGCCACCGACCCAATTGTAATGTATTCTGGAATGTTTTCCTCGACTGGCACAACCCGCTGCATTTCAAATTGCGAAGCTTTGCTGCGAATCAAGCCAATCGCCAGAAAACGAGCGGAATGTACTGTAGGCCTGCATACTACGCAGGTAACTATACAAAGACTGAAGTTTAACCACGGCCACCGAAGGAGTGCCCAGTGAAAATGCCTACGTATCAACGCTCGCGTTGGCAAGTTCAAAAAATTTCAAATCAAAATATACAGCAATATGGGCCAGCTCTTTCTTGAAAGCTCAGTGCTGGAATGACTCAGAAACGAGCTGAGCGTTCAACCGTCGCTTCAAGCACTGCTGTTCCATCGCAGGATTGCTGGATGAATTCAGCAAAAAGCAATCCATTTCAAACGCTGGTGATAGTAATAAAAGCACTGACAGTCTAGCTATGAAAAATATGAAAAGATACGGTATCCTTGTTCAACGAGCTTTAATAGGCAAAGCTTTCGGAACGTACGTGTTCCGTCATCAGCGCGATTCAAAGTGAGTCGCGCTGATGACGGAACACGTACGTTCCGAAAGCTTTGCCTGTTAAAACTCGTTGAACAAGGATACCGTATCTTTTCATAGTTTTTAATATTTATGAGACACCTTGTTACTATTTCCTCTTGCTTCAAGATCACAGCCTAACTATCTTTACAAATATGCGCAATGAGTCTACCTGAGCGGTATCTTGCTCTTTTTCTCAGGAATTCGAGGTTGCTTCAGCGTTTCTGGTAACTCAATCTGATATTCTTTCTTACACTGTTGATCAGCGGTCTTGTTTTCTTTTTAATTCAGCAGCATCAATGCTCGCAGAGTTCCCCCTCCTAGGCATATGCGTTAAAACTGGTAACGCTAGCAAATACAGCTCTCCGTTGGACCACCGAGTTGTTAGCTTACAACAGCTTACAAATGCCGTATTTACCTGCGTATGGAATACGGGGTTCATTGTAACGGGTGAAGGTGTGATTGTTCAACCAAGGACGTTCGATTACCCGTTTTTACCGTAGCTAGTTCCGAAAGCTGCAGTGAAAATTTGTATCGCTCGCAAGTATTTGCCACCTTCTGTCTATTACTACTAAACTCGCCCATGTGTCACGGGTGAGGCTTGCCTACACGTGATTACAGATACCGCGAGCTAGACTAAAACGGGTAGTCAACCGTCCTTCGTTGAAGAGTTTTTACCTGCATTCACTTTAGAATTCTGTAATAAATAAGGAAAGCTTTATGGCATATTTTAAGCCATAGATTTGTGTTTATCACGTCCGTTGGTCAGTTGGTTTGCTTTTCTTGAAAAATGAGTGCTTTGTCTGCTCTACGAACTACCTATCACGCAGTAGCAAGCAGCAGCAGTTCAAGCGACGATGACGAACGAGGGAAGGATGAACGGGATTCCTTGGCTTTCGCAGCTTCAAAGCCACTTTCCCTTTCGCTGCCTTCGTTGAACTCTGCACCGGAAGTCGAAGTTTGGGTATGTAGTGTTTCGTCGTTTGTTGCAGTTCAGCTGAACAAACCTTTTCGCAGCACAAGAACAAAGGGATCACCAGGTTTGATCCGCAGAGCAAAGAGTTGACATGTAACGCGAAGTTCGAAGAGATGTTCGCTCCAACGGTTTGCAGCTGTCCCTGTAATTGTAAGCCGCTCAAATGCCCTTTTTTAGCAAGGGCCATCCAATCCTTTCAAAACGGAACAGCAAAAGATGCCAAAGAATATGCCTGTTGGCTTCGTAGAGCCTGCTAATTTCAATGATTTTGGTTTCGAAACTGAACGAATCACCTTTGAGAGCTATGGTGAGTATTGTTGTTAGTTATTTCAATATGCAGGGCTAACTTGTGAATTCACTTCGAATTCCAGTAGTCATTGTTGGGCGTTCCTTACGGTATGTGTGAATTATTTGTTTGTAGGCTATGCACATGACCCATCAGAAAACGCTCCGTCTTCCAGTTTCGTTGGAGACGTTTCTGCTGCCAAACAGTCTAATGGCTTGACGGTGTTTGAATCTGGAAAGATTGATGGACTGCGACAAAAGAGGAAGCGCGTTAAGAATAACGACGCCTTTGACTTGGAAAACTTCAAAGGACCTTGGGCGCCGTACGAGGATGAGGTGCGCACTTCTATCCCCGACCCGGAGACAATGAAGAAATTGGAAGATATCCTTAAAAAGCGCAAGAAGTTGGTTAAGATGGTTCGTGACGAAGAGAATGCTACAGAGACCAGTACCTTGCACAGTATGCTTGCAATTGCACTTTCTACTTCACTTGTTCGAAATAATATTTGTAGTATCCAATCCGTACGATTATCAAGGGCGTTCGTTCATGGAAGCACCGCATGACGTTGGCGTTAATCTGAGGGCTGATGCTGCTCCGCAACGTTGTTATATCCCGAAGAAGTTGATTCACACGTGGGCAGGGCACAAGAAAGGTGTTCAAGCCATTCGATGGTTCCCTAAATCAGCCCATCTGTTGTTGTCTGCGGGAATGGAGGGAAGAGTCAAAGTACATTTCCGTATGGATGTACACTGTTCTACAAGTGCCCTCTTTGTAGCTCTGGGAAGTTTATCATGGCCGACGATGCATACGAACGTACGTTGGTCATCGCATGGCTGTACGAGATATTTGTTTCAACAATGCCGGTACAGAATTTCTATCTGCTTCGTACGATCGTCACGTAAAGTTGTGGGACACGGAAACAGGTAAGGCAGAAAATTGCGGTATTCCTTTTCAAAAAATACAAATTGCCTTGAGGACAATGCAAAGAGCGCTTCACCACCGGCAAGGTGCCGTATTGCGTAAAGTTTAATCCAGATGAGGACAAACAGAATTTGTTCCTGGTAGGGACCCAGGACAAGAAAATTCTTCAAGTAAGGTTAGCTGGACACTGGTAAGGTTCTTAAAGGCGCAAATATTTAGTACGACAGCAGAACTGCCCAGGTGGTTCAAGAATATGATCGCCACATGGGTGCTGTAAACTCGGTCACTTTCTTCAGCCAGAACAGAAGATTCTGTTCTACATCCGACGATAAGTCTATGCGGATTTGGGAATGGTAATGTGCTGCGTGGAATTTCTTTGTCTTTTTTAACGTCTTGCTTAAAAGGGACATACCTGTTGACACTAAGATGATTCAAGATCCCGGGCTGTACTCAATGCCTTCGGTAACGTTGTCTCCCAACGGTAGGCCTAAGCGAATTTGTTTCATTGAAATCGTCGACCTGTAATGTTTTCAGAGAAGTGGATGGCTTGCCAAGCAATGGATAATCGTATAATGATTTTCCAAATTGTGGATGACAAGATTAAGTTTGTTCGTAAAAAATGTTTCCGAGGCCACATTGTTGCTGGTTACGCGTGTGCAGTGGATTTCTCTCCGGATATGTCGTAAGTATAGTTAAGCGCCAAGCGTGATCCGGCTCAGCTTTGTTCTTCAACTGTTAGGTACGTCATCTCCGGCGATTCCGGGGGCAAGATATTCATTTGGGACTGGAAGACTCGCCATATTCAGGCGAGATGGAAAGCACACGAAGGTGTTTGCATAGGGGTGCTGTGGCACCCTCACGAAACCAGCAAGATCGCTTCCTGCGGATGGGATGGTGTAATTAAATTTTGGGACTAAAGCTAACGCTACCTTTGGCTGACGTTATTCTATTTGTATGAAGTTTCAGGCAGTGATTATCTGTTAATCGTATTAATAAGCGCTTTTTTGAAAAATAAATATGCCTGCTGTATCGTGCATATTGCATAATTGGAGTTTGCTTTGGAATCACGTAACTTAACGTTCCGGTATTGAGTGCATTTTTGTTTTACTCAAGCGTAAGGCTGCACGAGTTTCTGTTAATGTCTGGGGCTACTCACGCGCTAGCTTATAAGCAGATGAACGCGCCGCTCGAAAAAATAGCTCCATATTGAAGGGCAATTTAAGACTTCTTACTTCACCACCAAATCATAATGAAGTGCAATTCCTTGCTTGCAAACGTGAAAGTAAACCGCTAAAGTGAACCTAAAACTTAAACACAATTTTGACACCTGCAACTTATAGGCGGCCAACGTCAACCGAAAATTAGCCAGCTAATGCATAGCCAGCGAGCAGCATATGGGTTTAGTAAAGGCGAACAGCGCTGACGTGACGTCACTGGAAGTCGTCGACAGTACCTGCATTTCTACATGACGCCATGCTACAGTATACTTGTGGGGCACTCAGCATACCAGGCCCTGTTGTGGATTATAAATTGTTATCGCCGTGTTTATTGTTATGTTTTCTGCGTTTGTGCGTATAGATGAATCGAGTTATTTTTAACGAGATGCACATCTTTGAACAGATTTTGTACTTGTCAGTGCTTATTTAAAGCGCTTGCTCAGCGCAAGTTGGATTAAATAACGATAGTTTTTTCTTCAGTATCTCCTTATCGAACGGCAGTGTTTATCTCCACTGGGCGCCATGCCTCGAATGAACATTTCGACTATTCGACAGGCGACTGGAGAAGATTTACGCCTACTTCAGGCCGTGAGTGTTCACTATATTTATCAGTAGAAGTCCTTGTTCGAATGCATGCTCGAATGTCTATTTGTTTGGCGCATTTTGCTCGTCTTGAGAATGTTATCGCTTTCAACTTTGCGGTGGGGACCTTCAGTGTTTGATTGTACATTAGGTTGAACTGGGCATGAAGAACCATGAGCTCGTAGGCGAACCTTTGGTCACAGCGTTGGCGAAGGTGCGACAACATGGACTGAACAAGCGATTGCGATCGTTGGTCCAACGTGGTCTACTGGCTTACGTGAAGCAGACTCGGAGTAAGAGGACCACACTTTATGCGATTTTCAATACTTGTCCCCAATTTGTGGAATATCCGTTGCCCTTAACGCAATAACAACGGAGGAATGGTCTTCTTAATTTTGCAGGAGAGGGATATCGCTTGACCTTTTTTGGCTACGACTGCCTAGCGTTGAATGCGCTGTTCCATCAAGACGCAGTTGGATCGGTTGGAAGTATGATTGGCACTGGAAAGGAGTCGGGTAAACGCCTTGGATGTTATTTAATTGTTTCCTGATGGACTACAGTTTGCTTGTTCGAAGCGAATGTTATTGGTTTTCTTTTAGCGACATCGAATTGCTTTGCCATTGTTAATAATACTGTTTGGTTTTATAAAATTCTTGTTTAAGATATATACTTGGCAAAGTCGAAGGACGACGAGCAGCAGCTGGTGATCAAGTTTACGCGACTTGGAAGAGCATCTTTCAGGCAGTTGCGAGTGAAAAGAGATTATCACGCCCGCAGATCCCACATATCATGGCTCTATTTGTCTCGCATATCGGCAGCGAAGGAACACGCGTTCATGCAGGTGGCCTTGTTGCCCTTCCGTTTGCTATTGTGTATTGGTGAATCTTTTGTTCAGGCGTTACACGATAGACAGTTTCCGGTGCCCTTCCCAGTCGGTGTGAACAGGCATTGTATTGTAATGGAATACGTGGACGGAGTCCCTCTGTAAGTTAAAAGTTATCCTTGTGTCGCTTTGCCAGCTCATTGTAAGTTTCAGTGCACACGTTAACGTTGCCGCCAATGTTGGGGAACTGTACGATCGTTTGATCGACTTCGCCGTTAAGGTTGCGGAATGCGGGTTGATCCATTGCGATTTCAACGAATTTAACGTATTGGTCACATCAGAGGGCAATCCTTTTGTCATTGACTTTCCGCAGGCCGTGTCCACAAAGCATCCTAACGCTGAATCGTAAGTGCATTTTAATTTATATCTCATTTTTCAAGCCTCCTATGATGGGATACGAGAAGCCCCAAAGCTTTGGGGACTTCTCGCATCCCGTCATCGGCGGCTTGAAAAACGTTCCTTAACTTGGCAAATGTTTCTTAACTAAAACGAGTGCGAAGTCTTTAAAAGAAGAGGCACTCTACAGATGCGTACCAAAAATATTTTCTTCTAAGTCTTTTCTGTAAACTTTAGGTCTACAGCGTCCTTTTTAGGCGTTGGTCTGCTTTTTCGGATAATGCAAAGTTGTTTCGTTGAGTTTGAGAAGTTGTTGAATATATATTTCATGTGTTCGAGTTTTTAGCTTCGTAGGCAGCACCTCTTGTCTTAGTTTATCTTATTCTGTACACTGTTTTCTCCTTATGGGTTGATATTTAGTGCATATACATATTTTTGAAAATATTTACGAAATGATGCACGTTGCTTTTATCTCAGTGTTTACGTATTTCGATCGTGACGCAATGCAATGCAATGTGCTTTAGGTATTTCGACCGTGACGTCCAAGCAATTGCCCGGTTCTTCGAAAATCGTTTCGGTTACACTTCTCAGGTCCCTCTGCCGGATTTGAAGGATATAACGTATGCTTAGACTTTTCTGAAGCGATAGTTTCTTTTGATTTTAAGGCGAAAATACGATCTTGACGTTTTGCTAAAAGCCAGCGGCTACAAAGGGATTTCAGAGGACGAAAGCGTCGAAGAAGACATTGCGGAAGAGTGTGCTTCTACCTCTGACGGTAGCTCTGGTTTGGACAAGGACGATTCGAAGGATGAAGAAGATGATGAAAACATCCATGTTGAAGAGAAAGATACTCTTCAAACCATCACTTATAAAATGGGTCAGTTTCGCTTCGACAGCGGGTTGTCCTTAGAAGGCAGAGATTCAAGGCAATGGGATTCGCGTTCCCCGGCCGAAATTGATTACAAAGAAATCCGTAGAATAGTGAAACACGACCTTGCTCGCAAAATGCGCAAAAGGGAAATCCGTTTGGCGAAGACTGAATGCACGAGAAGAAATGCGACCAAGGGTGTGGAAAAGAATATGAAGAGGGATGTTGAGGTATTTGGCGATTGACGTCTCGACATGTCTGAACGGCAAGTGCTGCCGGTTTATGTACGCAAGTTTGTCAAACATCGCGTGCTGCCTTCAACTGATATAACGTTTTGTGGCTTGAATGAAATCTGTTCGTTCAAATGATACGCATATTGACTCTACGGGAATTTTTGCTTTGCCTTACCGACTCTTAAGTGTCTTGGTCAACTCGCGTCAGCATGTAGCAACGCGCTCACGAAGGTAAGTGAACTTCCATTTGCGTACGCAAAAGTTAGAAGTCCTTTAAAGTTAACTGCATCTTCTACGGATAAAACGTATTTTTCAGCGTGATTGTCCAGGCTTCCACGCAGGCAACACCGTGAAATAAAGTCAGTTGGCGAGTTTCAACGTAACTGACCTTATAATCGTATGATTGAATTTGCTGGACGTAAACTAATCCCTTGCGTTCACATAGAATCCGCAAAATGTTTGCGTTTCATGTTTTCATTTGTTGCGCTCCCAGCAAGGGTATCTTACAACTTACATTTTGGGGCGAAAGTTTTCTCGAGCCCACTGCGTAAACCACACTCATAACCACATAACGATTATGATAATTTGTTCCATTTGACCTGCTGATACTTTTGCTTAACAGTTGATGAGTGAGCAGCTTTGAATAAAGCATTCCTTGTATTAATAAGAAGAATCTGAACTCGCCATTACGCGGCATCTTCTAATTGCTTATTAATAACACTGTAGCATGCCTTATTTTATCGCTTAGGTATTATGTACGCATTATTCTATCACTCACTCGTTGCTCATTTGCGCCTTTGTGAGTAATGTTTTCTTGAACAATCAGGTACGGGTCCAATAAAGATGGCCGTATTGTTTCCAGTTAGCACTTTTTAAGGAACTCAGAAAGACTTCGTGCTGATACTTATCATCCGAGCTTACGTGTAATTGTGAAGCATCAAGATTATCTTTTTTTGAAGACTTTATACAGGCTATTGTTTACTGGTTTATTCAAAGTTACAATCCGGAAATAAAGTTGGAATTACAATTTCAGATAAGTAATTTTATTGAAGGAATGAAACACGGCAAGAAACAACCCGTGACCGAAAAATATAGTAACCGTTAAACGGAGCTTTCGAGAAGTCCTCTTGTTCTCGTCATCAGCGTATACGAAAGGAGACCTAATGGTTGAAGTGATTCGTTGTCTTTTCACTTTAAATTCCGGGTATTGAGATAAAAATTACTCAGTATGGACTGAGTTACTTTAAACTATCGTGAAAAACCGGTTTTCTTCTAGATCATGCATTGGCAGCAACTTGTCAAGGAGACAACCAGATTCCATATGTCACTGATTGTATATCCGTCCTCCCTGTTAATGCAGGGGTTATGGCGGATGAAAAGGGTTTCTTCGGTTTTTCTTATAAAGTAATTGCTCTCATTTCGAAGTCTTATTGCTCTTAAACTGTCATCTGGTTGTGCACAGCCCACTACATGTTCCACCACCGACGATCCACTGATACATTCTGACATAATGTCATTTGGATCTTTGGTTTGAGGGCGCCCGCGGCCAGTAATACGTTCACCTCTAAGTCTTCTTTCCGCATTACGGTATCATTTGATCCCTGCTAAATGCTGTTCAAATCTATGGTGCATCCCGTGGCCTGTTTCTCCAAAATATGATGCACCACAACCGCATTTGATTAAGCAGATAGCCCCTGGTCTTTCTTCCGGGCTTGTTTTCTGTATGTCTGTGCGCAGGATCGATCTCAGATTGCTATGACTGTTGAAAACAGCCTTAATTCCAATAGTTCTCAACCTTCTCTGAATGAACTCCGCTATTCCTGGGTAGTATGGGAGGATAATTCTTGTGGTTGTGTCCTCATCTCTTCTAGGTGCAATAGTTTGATTTTTCCACTTATCAATTCTTATACTATTGGAATTAAGGCTGTTTTCAACAGTCATAGCAATCTGAGATCGATCCTGCGCACAGACATACAGAAAACAAGCCCGGAAGAAAGACCAGGGGCTATCTACTTAATCAAATGCGGTTGTGGTGCATCATATTTTGGAGAAACAGGCCACGGGATGCACCATAGATTTGAACAGCATTTAGCAGGGATCAAACGGTACCGAAATGCGGAAAGAAGGCTCAGAGTGAACATATAATTGGAAGCGGACGCCCTCAAACCAATGATCCAAATGACATTATGTCAAAATGTATCAGTGGATCGTCGGTGGTGGAACATGTAGTGGGCTGTGCACAACCAGATGACAGTTTAAGAGCAATAAGACTTCGAAATGAGAGCAATTACTTTATAAGAAAAACCGAAGAAGCCCTTTTCATCCGCCATAACCCCTGCATTAACAGGGAGGACGGATATACAATCAGTGACATATGGAATTTGGTTGTCTCCTTGACAGGTTGCTGCCAATGCATGATCTAGAAGAAAACCGGTTTTTCACGATAGTTTAAAGTAACTCAGTCCATACTGAGTAATTTTTATCTCAATACCCGGAATTTAAAGTGAAAAGACAACGAATCACTACAACCATTAGGTCTCCTTTCGTATACGCTGATGACGAGAACAAGAGGAGTTCTCGAAAGCTCCGTTTAACGGTTACTATATTTTTGGTCACGGGTTGTTTCCTGCCGTGTTTCATTCCTTCAATAAAATTATGAGATCTTACCCCGTGTTTCGGAACCCCTTGTTTAATGTATTCAGATAAGTAAAATGAAATTTCAAGTTAAATTTTATGAATGAGAATGCGCGTTGTTCTCGTTTACGGTGTTGCTCTAGCGTGGACCAACTGCTTCGTCAAAGAAGACGGGTAATGAGAAGGCTCGAAGTCTTTGAATTGGAATTTAAATAAATAAGCATAATAACAACGTGAAGTCGTTAAAGAGAGTAATACAAAACGATACTGTTAGCTGGAATCATGTATTCAAGTATGAAAATTTCAGATTGCTTTCGGACCATTATAGGTAGCTTTGTTTTCATTCGGATAAAACCAGTTTGGCAAATGCGCATGTTTTAAGTAGCAAACCATTGTGTGTACCTGTCAGCTGAAAAATAAAGTGCAGAAGAGTTCGTGGTGAGTGGGTTAAGCTTTTGCCCGGTGGATAAGCGTTTGGTTTGCTATCCCATCGACGATTTGTTGCAGCATTCGACCCCGCAGCACATCTGCGTATTGAAGTCGCATCTACGATAAAATAATTTTAAGAATTGCGACGATTGGTAAAGACGACAGCACTCATATATCAGCTTAGTGGCGCGAGCTCCGTTCGCCATTGTTATGTTCATGCTGTTCACGTCTTCCTCGGGAAGGTCGTACTCGCAACGAACTCTGATCGACGAAGCACCGTATGACTTAAACAAGCTTTTGCGTCGAAACGGGCAGAATGTAGAGAACACTTACCGGCGACGATGAGTACGCTGGATATTCAGAGTAGTAGTTGTTGGCTGGATAATAGCGAATACCGTTATGCATAAGTCTCGATGCTCCCTTGGTCAACTTGTAGCCAACGTAACCTGCCGCAAGTCCAGCAAGGATGCTTTTTGTCTTTGAACCTCTGAAGAATATACCGTTGCGACAAGGAACCGGCTGTCCGCATAAGGGGAAGCAATTTTCTTAAAAGTTGTTGAACACGAAAAGTAAAATACTCATTGAAGCGAAGAGCAGCCGATAGCGCAAGGAAAACGGTTAAGCAATGGAAGTTGCGATAATTCACATAGTTCCTCGTAACTTAGTTTATAATTAAAAGCATGGGTCAACTCGCACAAAAAAGGAACGCAACTGTTAACAAATGCTGGATATTCCAGTCAGCGCTCACCTGCTCGGGGGTTTAATGGGCGCGACATAGCCAGTAGTTGGTTTACGATAAGAATTCCTACAAACGTACAAAGCAGTCCTGTCGTTGTGAGAACGATAAAGGCATACCAAGTTTTCGGTTTACTGTAGGAAGACGTGCCTCCGTAGGAAGAGGTTCCTCGGTAGGAAGCTGCAGGCTTCGGCCTCGGCTTGAACATCGACTTAAGCATGCTTTTCGCTGAGCCAAATATACCGCCTCGAGTTGTCCTGCCGCCGCTGCTGCTTCTTGCATGAGATTCAGCCAGCAACATCAGGTATAGAAGGCAAATAAGGAATACGGATCTCATTTTTCTTGTCTGTTTACCGTGCGATAGACTAAATACAAACGCGATCGTTCTTTTATCAAAAGAACTATATTGAAAGTCTTATTGCAACGCGCTGCAGCAAGTATACACGAGCCTTGAAGATTAAAAAGAGAAAATACTGGTGCCAATGACCACCTGCCTGCAAAGGAGTATACCGCGAGACAAATTCCTTGCCGCCGCAAATGATAACGTATCGAATTGGAAAACTTGACCGCGACACTTTGTTGGCGTCTTTGCCAACCAACAGCTGCAGGAGGAAAGTGAACAACTGTTTCACTTTGGTCGGGTGCGTATAGCATGAAAAATTGGCTCCAACATTTACGTCGTCAACATGCAATGAAGAATGAACTGAATGGCCCCGTGTTGACAGCATTGGGAAATTAGCGACAACTGATTTCGTCTCTCCAATTTCCGTGCATGTACAAATTGTCCGCAAATCGCACAGAGGCTACGCCTCTATCGTGCCTTTGCTCGGTAAAGCGTTTAGCCAGCTGATGGTTACGCTGTTAACCTGGCGCCAAACTGTACTATCTCAAAATGAATTACTTCGCTCTCAGATACTGTATAAATTATTAGATAATTAGTCCCTATTGAAACCTGTCCATCACTAACGCAACTTCAGCGGAAGAACATTTCCGCAGTTTAGCCAGGCGTAGTACTCTGCAACAAGCAGCGGTGTAATAAAAGAACATTTACTAAGCGAAGGGTGACAGCAATGCGTTAAACACGCAACAAGAGCCACAGCAGATAGAATAACAGTGTAAATGGGTAAGTAAAAGTTGGGCGCCTTATAAATGGCGGTATGATATGCAATCGGTTCTCTACTTGTTATGTTCATGCTGTTCACGTCTTCATCGTTAAACTGGAGTACATATGCGAGTGCTAACACGGACTCTGGTATATGCCACCTCCCATTGCCAGTTCGGCCGTTCCCATGCCAGTATGATACTGCTCCGGAGGACCTCCACCGGAAAACTGAGACAAACCAGGATAGATTACTACCCCACCTGACGAACGCATGCCACGCGATTCCAACACGGAATTCATTGGTGGTGGATATCTTTGCAACAAAGGGCGCGAATGTTCGCTGTCGGAGTATTTCAACTTCGCTTTCACGCGAACTGGAGGCGGAACATGACTATTCTTGATGAACAGCTCAATGTATCGATCACCTGTTTGAGATAATACAACAGGTAAGCTCAAAGATACATCGCCCCACAGTTCATACCCATGTGCTGGCGGTCCTTTCTCATTGCCTCCCTTGCATCATCCATGCTAGAGAATTCAACGTCAGCTTCGCCAGTTGCACGTCCACGTTCGTCGAACAATATGCGAACATTCAGGATTTTAATCGGATAGAAAAACTGAAACAAGAAAACTGATAATCGTATGTTTGAAAAATGATCACTTTAAATTGAAACAGAGATACACCGCACCAATGCTATTCGCCTTGAAGCCTCGACACCTCTATCGAATATCAGCAGAGCAAACGCAACATTACAAAGCTGCGCGCAAAACTTCGTCAGCGCGAAAGCCTTACCGAACGAAAGGTAGAAAACCTATACGAATAATTATGCCAATACATAGGACCGTACGCTTAGCCGAGCTTCAACAATCGTGTACAGTACAACAAGTCTGGCGAATGAACAACTACGTGTCGCTGATTCTAAATTAAAATACGGCGCAACTACATTCGCCTAGGAGTAATCCATCCATTTCAGACGCAAAGGCATAATCGTATAACCCAGACTTACACGAGACTTTCCCTATGTGCAATTTGGATCGCAGGACAACGTTACGAATTCTTTAGCGAAACCCAAATCCAAGGAAAGCAGATTGCTGCCGTTAGCGAGGTTGGAATTTTTTATGCAGCAACATGCAGCCTCTGCCAAACATAACTTGCCTTTAAACGAGCTCAACGGATAGCCTTACGTCACGGCAGCTATCAACGAAGGCTTTGCCAGAATTTTAGTAAGCTCTCAAATTCATCTGCTATTTCCCTGCTCATCGTACTTGTTCTAGGTAGTTAGTTTCTCGCTGCCGAACAGCGATTGTATGCAGCCTGTATTGCCAACTGGAAATACGTTAATGGATAAAGTTCAACAACAATATTACAGGGCAATAGGTAAACCGTTACGGAACAACAGAACAGCCGACGCGAGCTTACTTCCATAATGTCATTCGCCGTTGCCTTATATGGTAGACCCCTCATGTGTATGGTTTGACCAACACCCCATCCTGGCATCCGTCCAAATATATCTGCTCCCTGATGATCGTAATAGCCACGTGAGGATTCAATACCAGGACCGCCACAATACAGGTCGTTGTGATATATGGGACCGCCTCGGTAATGACCAGAATCGTAAAAGCCCCTCGACGGCTCCCTGCCTGTAACACGTGGACAATAATGTAGCGGCGCATCCAAGCGATATTTAACAAGGTACTACCAAAACCAGGCTCTCCTATAGGAGAATCCAACAGAGAGTACGGGCCCGGTCGCCCACTGCCGCTTCTCCCGAAGGTCCCCAGCATGACCATTGATCGCTTAGTGACCCGATCCATTTCTTCTAGCGAACTCCGAAAAACCTCGATGTACCTGCAGAACATGAATACGATATCCCGCAAAAGGAATGGAAGAGACAAGCATGCAAGACCGAACGAGCGAGACTAAAGTGAGCTGAAAATATCATGCGATTACGTCATGCTAGTAAAGGAAAGTTGTCGACTTGACTACACCCAACAAATTAAAAACATCAAGCTTGCTTGAAGTCTAGACACTCAAACTGCGCATGCTTTTTCAGCTTTCGCTTTTAACGGACGGACGGAACAAATGTAATAACTAATGAACAAGGACTTGACTCGTACGCAAAAACTGTACTACCTGTGACCAATCTTCTCCATGTGCAAGTCTAAAGCTTTCTCCGTTGACTCCTTATTCTTAAAGCGCACAAAGCCTTCGCCGCTCGCACGACCAGATTTGTCTGTCCCGAACACGATGCCGTCGGTGGTCAATTCCAGTCCTTCAAAAGCGATGCCGTTTACTCGCCAAGCTGAGAAATCGCAAAGGAGACGTACCTTTGAAGAAATCCATCACATCCTCCTTGGTACAATTGTACGGAAGACCGCGCAGGCGAACAACATTGTCTGCCGCATTTCCGGGACATGGCTTGCCACTTCGTTGCAATACGTATTCCATTTCATTGCGTTTGGCGTGGAAAACTAGAAAATACAACGGAATTTTAAGGAACAATAAGCAAACAGGACAGCGCTGGATCTTAGCCGAACAGAGCCACCGAATGGACACAAACCTTCGATGTACCGCTGGCCCATGTGTTCACGATAATGGGTCAGTGCTCGATCAACGTCATCGGGATCATCAAACTCCAAGTAGGCCTCGCCACTTGGCCTTCCCTCTTTTGAATAAGTGAAATGGATCTCCTTCAACGACGCACAGTCTAAAAGATGAACATTCTGGCTACATTGGCTCGAAGTAGTCAATGATCTGAACGGGCGCTCAATGATTTCTCAATCAAAACAGGGTCTCCCGGCACGTCGAGACACCAAGAAGCAATGGGCCACAACAACCCAATACGCTAACTGATTGCCTAGCCTTAGGAATGCAGTGCTTCTGCAGTACAACCTTAATGCAAGAAGCAATGTCAAGAGTATTACCGTGGAAGAATTTGCGAATATCCTCCTCCTTCGAAGACCATGGGAGACCGCGAACGCGGACAATATTCTCACTTATGTTGTGCGACGAATCGTCCATAGTCGACGATGGTTGAAGGCCTGGTTGCGCCGCAATCCACCAAAGTTGGAACGGAACTCGCAAATACAGTCGCTAACAGTAAACACCTCTGTTATAAGCAGGACATACCTGACTACCACTACGCGGGTTTCCCCGAAGCTTTTCCTGCAAGCGAGCCAATGTTTTGCTGGTGAAACCAGTCGGTGCACGTTGACATAATATGTTCCAACTGCTTTTAGCGCCAAGATTGCAATTATGGTAGCAACGTTCACTACGCGTTTATTGAATAATATCTTGAAATAAGAAAATACGAGCTTTGCTGCTTCAGTAGACGTTGAGATTGTTAAAAATTACACATATTTGTGAAAGAAGAAATGCTCGCTTTCGTCCTTGAACGACAATTTGACTTATGTACCTGCCCTTCAGGTTAGTGTACAGTACACCTCTCTCAAATGCCTCGTCCGCCGAAGACGCCGTCGACGCGGTGCAAGGTGAAATCGACTTCCTACCAGAGCAAAGGCGCGCAACCGGCCTTGGAAGCGGTGAAGATACTCCAGCGACGGATCGTGAACGGTCGGGTCGAGTATCAGGTCAAGTGGAAGAGCCATCCGTTCGGATTGCCCACCTGGGAGCCGGCCGAGGCGGTAAAGAATCTAAACCTGATTGCCGACTTTGAAGCCAGCCGGAAAAAATTGGTGGTGGGCAAATTGCCCAGAGTATCCTACAGGCGAAGAAACAAGAAGTACTTTCAAGAGGAGAAGAATGGATTCCAACGGGGTCTAAAGCCTGAGCGAATTCTGAGTAAGAATATTCGCCATTTTATCTCTCCCTTTATGGTAGCGCCGTAAGCTAAATGTTAGAGTTTAGTGTGCGAAAATCCGGCACTGGGCTTCCACATAGGTGCACAATATTATCCTGTAGCACTTTTCCTATTTTCAGTAGACAAATCCGAGACTGTGTCCGTATATGCAGTTAATAGCTGCTTATTAGGTCGGCATATTACACTGGATTCTATTGCTTCTTTCAAATAACGCAACGCTCTTTTGGCTGGATTCCAGTGTTGGTCCGTAAAGTTACTGCGACGTTGTGACGGCTTTCCAAGAGCGAAAAAATGCTGCCTGATATTCTGAGTAAGAGACGGCAAGTTGCCAATTAGTTCTTTATAAGGAACGCTTGCTTTAGTACTTTCTGATTCTTTTTTGTCCAGAAGACAGGATGTCTTTTAACGGGAGCATGGATCTTCATGTACTTTTTCACGGATTTTCTCCCGTTGCTTTCTGTACTTTCTGTATGTGTATGTGTAAGTAAGGTTTCCTTTTTGTCCAGTAGGAATGTCTTCATCTCCATTGGTGTATTAGCACCCTTTGCTTCACACGTTCTGCAGCGTTGTAATAGGCGCCGTATGTACGTTTGTTGTGACGTCGTAATACTTTCGTCTTCATAATAACTAAATTTAACGCCCAGCAGATAGGAGACGCTACCCAGGTGCTTACACTCGAAATGTTCATTGGCGACTTGCTTGAATTTCTGGCATTTTCGTTCTCTGAAACGAGTAATATATCGTCCACGTGGATGCATAATGTCAGGTTCCCTTGGTCCAACCGTAGCGTATATACGCATGGATCCATTTGGTTTCCTTGGAAACCTATTCTTTTCAGGCATTCGACCACGTGTTCATTCCAATACCGACCGCTCTGCTTCAGCCCGTAAAGACTTTTTGAGGGCAGACAATATGTATATATATATTTTTTGAGGGCATACAATAAATAAATAAATATAAATAAATAAATAAACTATATATATATATATATATATATATATATATATATATAACGGGGAAAACCGTGAACCTTTTGAATCGCTTATGAGCATCAACCCCGTAGAGAAGAACAATATCAGTTATATATATATATATATATATATATATATATTGTCTGCCCTCAAAAAATATATATTTCAAGGCTGAACGACCCCTTAAAATTGTTCAATTTAAAGATCTTCTTTCAATGCCCCATGTACGTATGCATTTTTAGCACTATAATGGTCATGTATTCACTTGTTGCTGATTCCGACGGCCACTATGATTCTAATAACTTCAAGGCTTCACAACTACGCGTAAACGTCATCCTAGGCCATTCCTTCTCGTTGTGAGGAACCGCTGGTAGCTGACTGAGCGTGTCTTGTAAGGTGCAACTTCACCTACAGTCTCTTCTCCTTCCTGCGTCATTATTTCCTTAACCACATGCGCCCAGTTAAGCTCCTCTGGGTGCACGCTTGGCCGATTTGGTTTTCCCAGAGGAAGTTACCTGGCCTATCGCAGGTGTATCCGCACATATCTAGCCTTACACAGCCTCCGACGACCTTTCTCAGTAATGAACTTATGCCGTAGGCTGTTATTCTGTGTAGAGTACCTTGTTCACTAGTTCGCTACTGTCTTTCAAGTTAGGTTTACGGTGAAGTATTGAGGGTGTTCTTCGTTTCACGGCTTTCTCCCGTTTGTCGTCTGTACTCTGTAATAAATTAACACGTGCCCTACCAACGGATGGATGAGCAGGTTATTAAAAAGTGCACAGAGAACGATTCACTTGAGTGTTTTTTCGAAGCTTTCGGAACCGTCTGGTTCCGTCGTCAGCGAAAGGAGGAGTAGGTGTTTACTCCATGGTGTTATATAGGCACGCAATGGGGGTCAAGGTGGGATTAGCTCGGTCTGGTGCAGCATCTGGTTTTATTGATAGCTGCATTCCATACTTCGCTAACTTCCACACCTCTGTCGCGATTGATGGTACAATTGTTTCAAGTGTTGTTGCAACGCCTCCTACATAGGAGAAACGGGCAACCATTTACTTCACAGGTTTCGTGAACACCTGGCCTGCTTGACCCGTTACAAGAACGCGGAAAGAAGACTCAACGGGTCACAGGCCAGACACCGTGGTCGACCACAATCCCGCGATCCACAAAAGATCATGGATGAGGCCCTCAAAGCTTCCGCGGTCACGGAGCACGCCATTCACTGCTCCGACGACCTCCGTCCGCAGATAATCTGCCACGAAAGCAACGTGCATCTGCGACGGATTAAGGAATCTTTGTTCATTCGAAACAATTGTACCATCAATCGCGACAGAGGTGTGGAAGTTAGCGAGGTATGGAATGCAGCTATCAATAAAACCAGATGCTGCACCAGACCGAGCTAATCCCACCTTGACCCCCATTGCGTGCCTATATAACACCATGGAGTAAACACCTACTCCTCCTTTCGCTGACGACGGAACCAGACGGTTCCGAAAGCTTCGAAAAAACACAAGTGAATCGTTCTCTGTGCATTTTTTAATAACCTGCTCATCCATCCGTTGGTAGGGCACGTGTTAATTTATTACAGAGTACAGACGACAAACGGGAGAAAGCCGTGAAACGAAGAACACCCTCAATGAAACAATTCCCCGTTACCAGACATCCAATTTGCGGTGAAGTATGGGTGTAATCATGCAGTACGTAGAATACTGTCAATGTGATTAACTTATCTGGTAGATTATACCGTTGTACTGTATCTGACAGGTTATACTGTGTAAGGTACGTCACTTACCAGTCTCTTGGGATTTGGTTTAGGCTTAGGTCTCGATGAAATCGTGTGACCAGTGAAATACTGGAGTCCTGTTTTGTGTTGGAATGATGTTCAATCGATAGCATATTTTGGCCAGAATAAATTACTGGTACTCCTCGCTTAGCATCGTGGATGCGTTCTTGGAGAGGCGACGTATAACCAAACCGGTACAATTTTCGTTCAGCCCCTGTATTGTAGGTGGCGCCTCTGTGCACGTTGCCCCACGCCTCGCGAATCAGAAACGACCTAAGTGACGGCTACAGAGTACAGCATCCAAGTTTTGCAACGAAAACGACACCATAGGCAACGTTTTCTGCCCTTACCTAAGCTTGGCCATAACATAAAGGTCATGTTTCCCTTATAGATTACGAAAACAACAAGACCATAGGCATCGTTTTCTGCCCTTGCCTAAACATAAGAGTTATGTTTCCAGTAAAGCTTACATGAAAAGGCCTAAAAGCAGTCATAATGTAGGTTGGAAAGGAGGCAGCGAAAACGAGGAGAAAGTCTCCTCCCCAAAATGCGAGAGGCGCCATCTAGGAGGGCTGTACACGACTGGTGCTACGAAACCACTTGCCATTAGAGAAATAGTACACATTGGAGTTACGTTCCGCCGGTATATTTATGGTCAAGAAAACTAAACGTTAGAACTGTGACGCACTATGACTTTTATTTTCAAATATTGAAACAAGTACGTAACATGTCCGTTGATTGACACGGTGTACCAGTTTGAACGTGCTTTGGTGTTCCTACAGATAACAAACAGGAATTCTCGCCAGTCGTGGATGGGTTGGTTTATTGGTAAAAATTGCGAAAAACACTAACGTACGATCAGAGCTTTCGGGACGCTCTAGTTCCGTGGTTAGCGAATGGAAGGGAATCACGCAGCAGTCTGTACGGTGAATTAGATTTGTCCATGCTTGGCTGATCTTAGTGCCCGTCTCGATTCATTGAAGGATTATGCCAGATGTAACAGGCCTCCTTTATTTTTCGCAAGTGGAACAGGCTCTGGTGGCATAGGATACTCGGCTCGAGGTTGTGCGAACATTGAGAGGAATGTTCGACGACGACGGAAGCTTTGATCATTTCTTCCATCTTCGTCGTTTCCTTTGTTTGTGGTCGACCGCGGAGCCACAAAATCTTACAATCCGCTACGCTGCAACGTACACATCACAGTTTTAATACGCAACCATTTAATAAAACTGTACAAAACATGCACATATCATGACGGCAGGTACAGGGTGGCATCGTCCTTCAGCAGTTGCTCAAAAGGCTCCTGACCGTGACATCTCTGGCGCCACACCTGTTTACCCAAGTGTCACTTGAGCATGCTGCGGCGCATTCCGCACCGCAGCTTAATAGAGCGCTTGAGCCGCGCCCAAAGCGACTGTTTTGGGTGTGGGTGCCGGTCTCCCTGTTCCACGAAGTTCACCGAGTGGTTCACCCTGAGGTGGGTGAACCACTGTGAGTGAACCACTCACTGGAGAGCCTGGGGGTCTTTTAGGATAGCTACCCTCTTACCTGTAGATCCTCACGTACAATGCACAGCTTGCATCACACTTTGTTCCGCCGCCCCGGTTAGCGCCGGTGCTAACCGTCCTATCGGAGCGTTCCCGACATCGACCAATCCGTTAGCGGCAAACCTTTTGCAGCGATAGTGGATGTACGTTAGTGTGCTCAGACTTGTTCGTCATTGAGAATGGAACGAGGAGGGTTCATCTGAGCGCGTCAGCTTGTTGAATGCCGCATAGTGTATTACAGTGACAACTAGGATGGGTGCTGAACCGGTGCGCCTAACTTCAGATTCTCCCATGTTTAACGATTTCGAATGGTTTCTTTATTTCGTGATTCGCTTTCAAGGCAAGACGACGTTGTAATACATTTACTTGAAATGTCGCAAACAACAAACCGGAGAACAAGGGCTACACGAAAGGGCTATACAATTCACGGGGACTTTCACTCGGGAGGGCAGCAGGTGGAGATGTCTGCCAATAGTTTCTCGAACGGATGTTCACCGGGATGCAGTCTTTTGCGCCACATGAACTCGCACAGGTAGGACTGCAACATGTGCCTGTAGGTTCCACACCGGGCTTTATTGTGGCGCTTGGCCTGGGACCACATGGATTCCACAGTCTGCGTATGAGCGCCGCTCACCGGGTTGACGAAAGTTGATGGAGTGAAACCTCCTCCGGCAGACTGTGGTACCCGCTCCATTCGTCCGAAATGACGGTGGTCCCAGGTCGGATGTGATCTTTGATCACCGGGATTAGGGTGGCGCTGCTGCGATCTTGAACTTCCACGAGGAAACATTCACCGGTTTCGCGGCAGACACCACCGAATACCCACTGCTGTGGCAAGGTCCGACCTCGGTTGTATTTTCTTCGTGAGAAGAGACTCTCGTCTACTTCAACCGTGAGGCCGGCACCTCCAATTACCACTGGGTTGCGAAGGACTGCCTCGGCCGCTACTGTCCTGGCGGCGAGGTTCCACTGAACAGCCGTGGACGCCTCCATTCCCAGTTCCTGCACGCAGAAGCTGCAAGTGGTGTAACCGCGGCTCCATGCGTACAGGAAGTGGATAATTTTTTGGAAAGGCAACCTTGCCCCTGGAAAGCAATAAACTGAACTTCGATGTCAGCTTCGGCATGCCGATTTACCTTCCAACCAGGTGCCTGTGCGTGCAGCTGTTCCTTTTCTGCACGCCACCTTCCAGCACCTCTAACGAGGTGGACGTGCTGCCGTCCCTACTTATAGGGTCCACCTGTCACCGCAAGAGCAGAACCTTTCGCGGTGTAAGATGCCCTTGTCTTGCAGGAAGTGCACGGACTGCTCTTCGTTCTTCTCTCGTGTACTGTATCACGGGCAGCTAAACCAAAAGATCCGAGCTTGGAATAGGCCCTCCAGTGATCCGTCATGACTGTGCTTCCTGGGCGGACATGCCTCAGGATGAGCTCCGTGAGCGTTGCGCTCGAACGGTCGGGAACGGGCACGGCGAAGAGGTCTCCTGTTTCGCGGCATACGCCACCAAACACCCAATTGCTGTGGAAGCAGCCAGCCGACGTTTTATTTTCTTTTCGTCCGTCCACTTCCACAGTTAGGCCCTCTCCGCCGATCTGGACCGCATCCGCTGATGCCGCCTCCGTTGCGAGCTGCCTCATCCAGTGAGTCCACTTCACTGCGGCGTTCTTGCCCATTCCTTAAACACATGTCCTGTAACACCAATTGCGCAACATCAAACCGCCTTACCGAGCTCGAGCTCGCAGTTCTTAACGCTGTCCGCAGCGGCGTTCTCTTACACGGTCCTATTGCAGATAACAGATAACGTACAACGCATATATAAGCATCCTCTTTTTACCGTCAAGCCACGTTCCTCTTCTCACCGAATCCTCCTGGCTGCAACCATCAACCCGACACCTCCGCGCCGGACAGCGGCCGCTTCGACCCCCTGCCAACTTCATTGCGTGGCCCTGAGCACATACTTGCTCGCGGTGCACTATGCCGTTCTCCTGCAAGAAGGCCACCAGCTCTTCCTCACTCATTGCGCAAATGCTGCTATAGTTCGCCATCACTACTGTGCCTCATCACCGCCTCACCATTTTATATGACCGTTCCGCAACAGTAACGTCAGCAGCGCCCTCTTGCGACAGTAAACCCGTACGGGGCACGAGGCAAACGTGATTCGTTGTTTCGTTCTCTGCGCCAGCGTGATGTCGTTAAGGAGCTCTTCCAGGACATTTAACGTCTGTTGAAGTGGAGTGTTCGTAAATAAGTCTGACGTTGAAAGTCGGGTGCTTAGTAACGGGTCCGTTGCTCATATTGAAGTTCAGGTACAGTGTTTGCCCGTTGGAGTTTCTATTCGGTGTGTAAAATAAACCGAAAAACGCCCTACCAACGGATGGATGAAGAGTTATAAGGAAAATTGTGGAATACCAATGTAACCTCGAAGCCATCGGAATTGCTTTGTTCCATCCTCAGCCAGTTGGGAATGGTAGGTTTAATCCATGATGGGGTTGTTAATAGGCCTAGAAACGGGGTCAGGTGGTATGGTGCAACTTCTGGTTTTACTGATAAGACCATTCCATACTTCGCTGACCTCCGTTCCTTTGTCGCGATTGATGCAGTTGTTATTGCGAATATATAGGACTTCTTTAATTTGCCTTAGACGGAATTGGCTCTCGCGACATAATAGCTTAGGTAGTAGGCCGAGCGAGCACTGAGAGTAGTGCTCTACGATCGCGGAAGCTTTTAGGGCTTCGTCCATGACCTTTCGTGGGTGTAGTGTTTGGGGCCGGCCTTTTCATTGTCTCTGCGTTCCGTTGAGCCTTTGTTCTGCGTTCTTGTAGATCGTTAGCGCTGCCAGGTGCTCGTGGAACAATGAATCATGGATGAAGGTTCCGCGGTAGCAGAGCACTTCTCCCAGTGCTCACTCGACCTACAACCGAAAATATTATGTCGCAACAGCTATTTCCGTCTAAGGCAAATTAAAGTGATGACAGCGTGTCAAGGAGATAGCGCGCAACAGTTGGTCCTAACTGCGTTGTAAAGCAGTCGACTTTCCAACTGCGCTGACGACGGAACACGACAGTTCCAAGAACTACGATGAATAAAGCTCATTGAACAAGGACACCGCATCTTTCATTATGATGAAACGCCTTGTTACTAATTTCTCTTGCTTCAAAAACATCAAGTAACGAAAAGTCCCGTTAGGAAACCACTTGTTTTTGTTGAACTTTTTCCACAGATTAGTTTTTTTGCTTTAGTGATCTTAAAGCGCATATGTTCCTCGTGTGATGTTCTGTGTAACTAAGTTGGCGCTGATCTGTACTCTCTCTAAGCCCCTGCTGTACTCTAGAAATTTTTGGCCAAAGTTGTGCCAAGGTCGTTCGGTGTTCCTTTATGGCACTTCTTAGGAGCGAAAGTCCCGCATTTCGCAAGATACTTTTGTTTCTGCTGTTTTCAATGTGGTGGTATTCCGGCTTTCCCGTTTTTGGATGGAATCTGTAATAAAACTGCAAATGCCCTACCAGCGAATGGATGGGCGATTATCAGAAATATCACAGGTCAGAACTCTCATCGTATCGTAGCTTTCGGAACGCCCTGGTTCCGTCGTCAGCGATGTTGAAAGGGAATTGGTTTATTCCGCTCGGGGATCTTATAGGCACAAAAAGGGGTCAAGGTGGGGATCGGCTTGGTATGGTGCAGCATCTGGATTTGTTAAGACTGGGTTCATTGTAACGGGAGACAAAACAGTTGATTTGGGCTTCTACGGATTCTTCCCGTTTTTGAGCGTCTGAAATTGAACGAAACAACGCCCTACCACCGGATGGATCGGCAGTTATTAGGTAAAAGGTCAGAAAACGCTTGCTTTTTCTCTCAGAGCTTTCGGAACAACCTAGTTCCGTCGTCAGCGAGTGGCAAAGGCCAGGCCTTTGTACAGATCAGCGCCAACTTAGCGGAATAAACCAATTCCCTTTCAACATCGCTGATGACGGAACCGGGGCGTTCCGAAAGCTACGATACGATAGGAGTACTGACCTGTGATATTTCTAATAATCGCCCATCCATCCGTTAGTAGGGCATTTGCAGTTTTATTACAGGTACTATCGAAAAACTGTAAAGCCGGAATACCATCACATTGAAAATACGAAACCCGTTACGAAACACCCAATTTTCAAAGTTAATAAATGATTTAATAGGCGTAGCTTTCGGAACTATCGTGTTCCGTCGTCAGCGCAGTTGGAAAGGCAGCGTCAGCGCAGCCTTCCAACTGCGCTGACGACGGAACACGACAGTTCCGAAAGCTACGCCTATTAAAGCTCTTTGAACAAGGATACCGTATCTTTTCAAACTTATGAGACGCCTTGTTACTAATTTCTCTTGCTTCAGTTAATAAATGATACCGAAAGGCGAATCGATCATTTTTGGCAATAATCTTTCGATGGAGGTGAGACTGCTTTGTTTGTGGGTAGATGGAAGAGAAGACCCTTTTTGAGTGCCACTGTTTCCGTAATTGCAGAATGCGCAATTTACTATCATTGGGGACGTATAGCCTTTGTAGTTGGTCGCAAATGCCCTTTGGGAAGTGTTGGACGTTCTGCTGTTGTTCGTCTCCAAGGGCGAGGCCAATTTTCGCGAAAGCTTTCTTACTAATTTCATGCAAACGCATCTTCCATGCTCACTTGTATCCTTCAGCTCTTCGCCTGGTTGACCAGTGGTCGATAGGTTACGCTTTATCAGCTCTAGTTTCGTCTGGAAATTCCGTGGGACGTAAATCGAGTCACTGAGCTTTTCCAAGGAAGTGTACTGCGTCGACGAGCCACTTGCAGCATTGATACATTCTGGACCTATAATCTTTGTTAGAGCTTAATGTTGAAAAAGACGGCAAGACTAGGGAGTTAAGGCAGAAGAGGAAAGAGAGCGAGGACACGGGATCGGCCACGCAGAGACGGATACACGCACATATACACAGGTAGGGAGCTGTCAAGACCATCACTAGAGAAAAATAAGTAGAGGTGGCTTTATCGGCTTCGACCGCCGTCCTTCCTTTGGCTCACCCTAACAGTGAAAGCTTAGTTTATGTTCTCATGCGGTATACGCCTTGCGTAATTGCGCAGCGTCTGTCGCGTTTGTGAAGCGATTTGTTCTTTGTTAGCCATCGTTTCATTAGGTTTACAAAGCTTGCTTACTGTTTAGACGTAACGGATATCACAGGCCAACTGGAGTACCTGGTCAAATTTGAAGGCTCTGAAACTCCCGAGTTGATTTCGAAACCAATTGTCAATGTCCAGTGTCCCCTGCTTGTGCTGCAGTACTATGAATCTCTTCTGCGCTGGGATGTCATCATGAACAAGGATGCTTAGACGGGCGCTCGGTATCGTCCTTTGAATTTCAACGCATTTGCGCATGTTTGATGTTCAATTGTCGAACGCAATGTTCAATAAAGCGACTTGTAGGGTACGTTATCTGATCGCAGCCTTTGTTCCACGTTCTGTGGTCCTTCTCCCAGCTAGACTACTTGGCTCCAGTGTACGAGTCCCTGTAGATCTTGCGAATCCTTGTACATGTGCAACTTTACTGCTTAGCTCTCATTTGCGCTTTTTGATGTATTGGCATGGATGGTTGCCACGGTGAACCGTTATAATCACGTTACGGTGCTTCTGTAATGAATGATACTTGCACGCACGAAACGTATACGCCTACCTATGTGCATAATACTTATACACTTCGGTCATCATTGAAGATAAACCCTTACATGAGTGAGATCAAAGCACTTCGTAAGTCATACGTGTGGACATCTCGTAGTACAGAGAAAACTCATTGTCGCTGATACAGACATTCTATCTTGCAGGCGTTTTTGAGTATGTTTAATTTCTTAAGCAAGACGTAAGGTAGACATAATAATCTCATGGACAACAAGATGGAGATCGTCTCTTATCCTGGAAAATTGGAAATCCATTGGCATGAAAAAGGTGGTCAGGAATTTTTGCAATTCCCAAAATGGAAGACGATAGCAGGGGAATTGATCGATGGTGACCTTCTTTTCTACGTCATTACCTTAGAAACCTTAGAACGTAAACCTTCTCCCACCTGAATTCTTCCTCGAAGTCCTCTTGGAATTCTCCAATCTCTTATCACCCTGAGAGGCTCCAGGAGCGGGAGGTCGCAATGGACCCATTGAAAGAGCAAGCGCGACAGCTATGTTAATTCCGGTAACAGAAGGCACCTCGCCCTTTCAAAGACAGAGCATTAGGGAACAAGCATCGATTTCCGTTTCTGACCTCGTAGGTGATCATGTTTGTGAACGAGGTCCTTGAAAGAATTTCCGCGTCCACACCTATTCTTCCACCTACGAGCTCTAGAATCCTACCGTTAGTGAATAAGAGGTATCTTTTCACCAAATCAGCAGAACTATGAACGCCTGCGCTGCAAAATTTTTGTCAATGAGCAGTATAGAAAGGATATGCACGACGAATGGTCAAGTTGAACTATCCAACGCCATTCCATTCTTTTGTATAAATAAATTGCTGCGCAATTCAGCATCATTAGATTTTGACGTAAGAATCGAGCACAGCTGATTAATTTGCAATGAAGCTTATTTCGTCAAATGTCTCATGATGCTGCCGTTCGCCACTTGCTTTTTGGCGAACAGATTAAAAAATTATTATTTTCGCTTGCAGATCGTCTTTGCTTCCACGTTTAAGTGCTTAAGACGTGGCTCGGCTGAGTGGCTCAATAGTGTTAGACCAGTGTTTCTGAACCTTTTCCGCTCTATCGACCCCCCCCCCCCCAGGACGTTGCCGTTGCCCCTTATCGCCACCTTAGACATCACAATCGACCCCCTGCTCTGATTAGTCCCCTGCGGTGTTTAGGGTGTGAACAGCGTGCGAAAATCATCACCGAGAAATACAACGGTCGACAGTCGTAGTATTTCTCGTTCACTTGACAGGTTGGTTCAGCGTTCGTCGTTTGCCTGCAGGTTGGTGGACTCTAACTGAAGGTGAGTTATCGTTTTAGTATATCCTTTTTGGCTAAGTTTCACAACTGAGCGACACAGTAGGCTATTTCTCGTTGATGGGCGATTTTACGGCTAAGTCTTTTCAAATTCGAGCACAATACCAATGTCAACAGAATTAAACAGTGGCGCCACCTATGTAAACAAAAATACCTAGCCAACCATCGCAATACGCGACATTAGCACCATCTATGTGTAAACAAGAAACATGTTTCAACCAACTAAACTGGCGACATCAGCGCTACCTACAGTAAGAACGGGGCGCGAGGCAAACAAGATCCGCTGTGACAACATTGTTGAACTTCTTGGAACACAAAAAGGAACACAAAAACGTTGCGTCACTCTCCCAGTCGGTCGGTGGGGATGCTCGCTCTCTGTAGGACTGACTGGGCGGGCGACAGAGGCTTGACGGGTACAAGGGTAGTATATGATAGTTGATGTCGCCAGCCCGGATGGTCTAGCAGGGGAGCTTGCTGAACCGTTGATGTTTGCACTGATGACGGAAGAGGGAACTTCTGAAAGCTCCGCATGATCCTTACACTATAAACAGAAAATAACGAAGAAGTGCCGTGTCTATCCACAAAAAAGCTATATATATTACAAAAAAGCTATATATAATACATATATACAGTGGAACCCCCAAAGTTGACCACTGTACACGTTGACGGCCATTTTCATGTTTACCACACTATATATATATATATATATATATATATATATATATATATATATGGAATGATGGAAAACATAAACTTGGACAATTTATATGGAATGATGTATATATATATATATATATATATATATATATACAGTGGAACCTGTATAATTGACCACTCAAGGGAGGTAAGAAATTGGTCACCTTATAGAGGTGGTCAACATGTAGAGTGCCCCCTTGAATTCAGTCGTAAACATGTCATAACTCCTTCCAAGCACTTTACTGAAGAAGGAATGTAGCAATCTATATGAAGAAACAGTACGAAAGTAAAAGAATAAAAACTGAATTAATATTAAGACAATGAAAATAAAATAGTGGTAAAAGAGCATTACAATCAGTGCATTTTATGGCCCGATCGTTGCACATGTAAGGAAAGAGACTATCGTTGTCTGCTTTGCTTTCATGGAGCAGGCATATGCGGTGAAAGCAAAGTCAGCGTTAAATATTGCATTAAACATGTCAGGGCACTTTTCAGCAACAAATAACTTCAGCTGATGCAGTGAATGGCGAATGTCGTCGGCTGTTAGTGTCTTTTCGACTTCTGTGTCTCTATTGCTTTCTTCTTCTAAATCAGTGATCCTTCATTCGTATCTTATGTTTACATGAAACAAGAAAGCCACGTCAAATTGTTAAACATGAACACCGAAAGGCGAAAAAGCGTTTTTACGTTCATTAGTTCTTGTCTGTATATCAATATACTAGTGATCCGCCTTTGGATCTTGTCCAGAATCTCCCCGGGTACAGTATGCTACCTACGTCACTGCGTCGATAGAGCAATTTTGATGACGTATTCGAATTACTGATTTTTACCGGTGGCGATCGCCAGTTCACGCTGTTTCTGATCGTCGCTTTCGTTTTCAGCACGTCCCCTCATGTTTGATCTTAGCATAGGTTTAGGTGGATGGGTAAGACATCAATTTTACCTCCACCACAATACCTAGAGCCCTTGATTGCGCCTCTCTGACGGATCGTATATGGGCATGCAGAAAAGTCTTCTTTCATCACCTCCAATGATCTTAGATGGAATGGAATTAGGATTACGTTTTAAGCTATGTCCACTAACCTAAGTCAGGTTTTTACGTCGCAACCTCGAATCCTTTAAACCGTTGGAAAGTTACAAATGAGTGTAAGATAAAGCATCGTCGTTGTTCACGATCTGCAGCTGGACGTGGATTTTTATCGTTGAAATTCCCTCGCAAAGCGCATAGCGTCAACGCAGCAAGGAATAACGTTTACTTTTAATGTGCACGCGTATACAACTCCTCCGATGAATATGTTAATTAAATGTGGGCGAGAACGCGGTTGCAGCGACAAGCCGGTGTTAACGACAGTTCTATGTAAATTCTGCGAGAGGATGCGTTTTTGCACGTCAAGATCAAGACAGCAGCAGAGACGTACAGATTCCAGAATGCACAAAAAATAACAAAACGTTTCAAGATGTATGAGGCAGCAATAAACGTCTGCAAACCCCTGTACTACTCATTTCTCGTACAGTTGAGCTACGTGTGTCGTTATGAGCTTTTCCCGTCTTTGCCCCGGAGTAACTGACGAGGCCTCGGCCATACGGTTTTTGCAGCAGAAGGGCCTTTTACACAGCGTGAGGAACTGCTCCTGCGACTTCCCTATGAAGCTCAAAGTTCCTCAGACGGATCGACCTCCTCGTTGGAGGTGCCATAAGCCACAGTGCAATAAGGAGGTCTCACTGCGCAGTGGCACGTGGTTCCAAGGATACCAGTTAGATTTTCTGAAGTCATTGAAATTCATGTACGCCTGGAGCCGAGAACGCTCAACTTGCAAATATTGCCACGATGACCTAGGCATGTCGAGAACCACAGCAGTCGAGTGGAATTGCTCGATGAGAGAAGTCTGCCAAGAGGCGTTGCTCAGGAACCCCGTGTCAATTGGAGGTCCTGGTTTAACAGTAGAAATCGACGAGAGTATGTTTTCAAAAAGGAAGTTCAACCGCGGCAGACTACTTCCCCGACAATGGGTTTTTGGAGGTACCTGCCGTGAAACACGCGAATGCTTCCTCGTCCAGGTGAAGGACCGGAGCGAAAGAACCCTCATACCGCTCATACAGCGGTATATTCGGCCTGGGACCACTGTCATCTCGGACGAGTGGCGTGGATACCACAATCTATCCCAGGCACAATACACGCATTTGCGTGTAAACCATTCTATCAACTTTATAAACCCAGTAACCGGTGCCCACACGCAGAATGTGGAGTCTATGTGGGCTCAGGCCAAGCGACGCAACAAGAACAGGTGCGGTACGCACAGGAGAATGGTGGAGTCATATCTGTGCGAATTTATGTGGCGCAGACGACTTCAGCCTGGAGAAGATCCCTTCCTCAAAATCATTGAGGAGATCGCTACGTACTCGCCGCCGGAATAAATATGCCTGTTGTTCAATAAAACGATCTCGCTTGCTTGTTCCTGTTCCTGGTTTATATTGGTAGAGTATTGTAAGCTAAACAGCAAACCATTAGATGACCGCAACCAAAGCCTAACTTTAAGGTAAAGGTAGTCTTCGTGCAGAGTCTTTAAATCGCTTATGGGACAGCGGCCACCACAGCGCTGCGTGCGAGACGATCAGAAACAGCGTGAACTGGCGATCGCCACCGGTAAAAATCAATAATTCGAATACGTCACCAGAATTGCGCAATCGACGCTGTGACGTAGCTAGCTTACTGTACCCGGGGAGATTCTGGACAAGATCCCCGCCTTTTTTCATTCTTATCATTTCGTTTCACTTCCTACAGCAAGATTTAGCCCAGCTTAAAGTTTCGTATCCATTTGCATTGGTCAGAATTCATGAACGCGCAAATATGCGCATCATTCGTCCCAGCTGATTTCATCTACTTCAACTTAAAAATACTTACGTAACTTTAAACTGCTCGTGTCGATCAGCGGCGTTTAAAGCGTTTAAACTAGATATGCTCAACGAGTAGCGAAAACACATGTCGCTTCGCATTGTTGGTAACAGCTGGCTGCTGGACTGTTCCACAATAGATGCCGGAAGCGAAAGTCGCAATGGCCAAAGACGTTCCGTTTGATCCCATGTGTGATCCAGCCAATCCCAGGGACATTCCCTTCTCGGAAATTGCATGCGCTTCGTACGTCATCGCCGGGAGCGTCATACGGACACCATGTTTGAGATCGGCAAACCTTTCGGAGATGACCAACTGCCACGTGTACTTTAAGAGGGAATACATGCAAACAACGGGCAGCTTTAAGGAACGGGGAGCTCGGTACGCCCTCAGCAAGCTGTCCAAGGAATCCAAAGTCTCCGGCGTGATATGCGCATCCGCCGGCAACCATGCCTTGGGTATGTCGTTTCACGGACGCCAAATGGGCATCCCGGTTACCGTTGTAATGCCTAAATCGGCTCCTTTGGTTAAAGTGAACAACTGTAGAGTGCAAAAGGCAAAAACGATAATATGCGGTGATAACCTACAACAGAGCAAAGACTATGCACTAACGCTTGGCAAAGACAAAGGTATGTGCTATATCAACGGTTACGACCATCCGGATGTGATCGCTGGTCAGGGAACAATCGGTTTGGAAATTGTTGAACAAGTACCGGATGTTGACGCCGTCATTGTCCAGGTAGGCGGCGCGGGTCTGCTCGCAGGTATCGCGTTAGCCGTCAAGTCGCTGAGGCCAAATACGACGGTTATTGCTGTTGAACCGGAACGATGTCGCAGTTTCAGCAGTTCAATGAACGCCGGCAAACCGACACAAGTGGATCTTCAGTCGACTTTAGCCGACGGTTTGGCCGTTTCCGTGGTTGGATGCAATTCTTTCAAAATTGCCTCAAAATGTGTTGACAAAATTGTCTGCGTTTCCGAGACCGCCATAGCAACGGCCATATTGAAATTGGTCGAAGTGGAAAAGGTGGTCGTCGAAGGTGCGGGTGCAGCCGGCTTTGCGGCTCTTCTAACGAAAACTTTACCGGAATTGCAAGGCAAAAAAGTAGTAGTCGTCCTAAGCGGAGGCAACATTGACACAACGGTTCTGTGTCACACTCTACGTCGAGGTCTTGCCTTGGAGGGACGTCTTATTCGATTCACACTAACTTTGGACGACCGACTGGGCGTCAACCACTTAACACAACTGTTGACCAAATGGAATGCCACCATCCGAGATGTACATATTGAGAAAGTATGGACACCAACTGATGTCCACTGCGAACAAGCTAGAGTGGTTGTTGAAACGCGAGATGGAGACCACGCGGCCGAAGTCGAACATTCGCTGCGCTCCTTCTATCCAGAGTTGACGTGCGACAAGCTAACCAAAAGTGACAACTAATTTGCAGAACTTAAATTTGCGCAGAATGTTTTACTGCTCATCCAATAATAGTACGGAAAACTAACCAGTTAAAAACGATACTAATAAGCAAAAAACATTCTTCATTAATTATGCTTCCAAGATGAAAACAACGAAGACTTATTTAAGCTCTATTGAAGTACAAGATAGAAACTGAAGTGGTGCTCAAAAAGGAAAGACTTGTGCGGAATGGATAACAACAGGACAAAACAAAGCAACTTCCACTTGAGGAAACGGTAGCACAAACTGAATTTAAATGACTGCAGAATAACGTAGCACATGTACTCCACTGCAACAACTCTCATCATCAGAACATTGCGTATGCGACAGCGTTGTTGCAAAGACGTGTTTAACCAGACAACAGCGTCTGCCTGTTTCAGAGCCCAACTTTCTTTAACCAACGAGTTTACGTTACCGAGCCAATTTCCCAAACGTTCTAACACGTAGAAATATACAAAATTGAATAAAAATATTGTTACAGTCGTTGATCCCATCGGCAGAGGTAGCGCAAGATGTCCTAGCTGACATCTACGCGTTTGAAACAATCAGTACGCTAAGGGAAAACCAAAGCAATACTCTCTATTGGATTTGAATATTTGCAGTCTGAACGATCAGCTAACGGGTTGATGTCCAGCTCTGATTAATGCTCAGGTGAATCCAATTTCAGAAAAACTAAATCATGAAAACGAATTTTGTTTCAAACGACTTTGCGTCATTTCCAACTACGGGATTAAAAATCATGCGAAGCGGCTCGAAGGGAAAAACTTTTCTTTACAATCGCATTACAAAAATACCCTACATTCAAAATGATGAAAAGGAATGAAAAAGTGTCCCTTAAAAACATCCAAATCAGTAGGGTACAAGGATATGGGTGTCCCGTACTTCATATCTTTTGCCTACAGATTGCCCCTCGGTGCCATTTCCGGACAGCGCATGCCACTTATGAACAAATGGAAACAAAAATTCCTTATGTACGTAATCACCAAAAGAAAACAATCTAAGTAAAAACATTTCAAGTGAATTATTTGCCTTTGTTCGTGCATCCAAATACTGCATGGCAGCTATCGATTCAGAAGATGCTCCTAAAGTTCCTAAAATGTTAGCCATTTCTTCTCGTCACAAAAAGAAATCGAGCCATAAATAGTATAACAGCATCACTAAACATAAACTAAAGCGATATTTAGAAATGGCAACACATCAATGTTCGCTGCTGATAAAGACACCTCGAAAAGAGGTGTAACCTTCACAGCTGCTAAACTATTATAGCGCCACATGATCCTTAGTTTACAAAACCGAGGGTTGAGGTGACGCAACAATACGAACAAAACCTAAAGCAAATTGCTCATCGCAACTTTGCCCGCAGAAATTAAAGAGCAGCAATTATGGCACGGTCAAGCTGGAATCTCGTAAATACGGAGAAACTGCTTTATCTTAAAACCGTAATTTCAATTCAGTGAATTTGATTCATACGTTCACTGCACATGCTGTCCAAGCAATTTCTGTATTCGCTGTCCGGAAAGCCCAGCAAGCACCGAGACGCTTCGGCTCGAAACTGTTCAGCCAACTGTTTGGTGCGCAAAATGCCATCGCTTTGTCGAACCAACGACATGCACCAATCAAAATCGCCTGGCTCGGCGAACTGTCGCCTAATAATGTCCACAATTTCCGGATACTAAACAAGTAATCATTTGAAAGGCGCAACAAACAATAATCACCTCCAGAAGTTCAAAAAATCATCGATAACAACGGGAGCAAGAGCATGTATATATATACAGGGGGTCCTCGTTTAACGTCAGGATGCGTTCCTGGAGAAGTGACGTTAAGCGAAAACGACGTTAAATGAAACTGACTTTATTATTATTTTGATAGGGGCTGCGGGGGATGCGTTCGCAGCCCGTGATGGCGGCGCCAAGAAAACTGAGACTTCCGGAACTATTCCACTGTGCTCTGCGGTAGCTATAAGTTACCTTAAGATATTAGCAAAATAAAAAATACCTTTTATTCAGCTCTATTTTTAGTATTTCCGAGTAGCTGAAGTAATACTGATATTACAGGCTACCAATGTAGCCCATCTTCATACTTATCTGTGCTGCAAAAACCTATCCAGTGTCTGCTGCTGTGCATGCCTTTTCTTTCTTTTGTATATCGACGCGAATGATAAGCGGTTTGCATACGCGGACAGCGAATCGGACGAGCAGTGACCACGCAGGGGCATGGGCGCGTCCAAGTTATAGCGAACACTTAACCGGAAGAGGAGGCCGTCTGTCTGCAACCTCCGTGCCCCCCTCGTCAGACTTTGCCAGAGGGCGTCACTGAGTAGGCGCTGACCAGACACATCATCCATCATACCCTGGTGGGTGCTGGGCAGTCGCATCGTCCATCATAACGATCCTATTCATTTCAAACTGACAGGTAACCGTTACTGCTGGGCAGAGTTACACTAGCCAAATGGGCGAACCTGTAAATCTTTGTGTGTACTGTATTATTCCGCCCGTTCACGAGCGACGTTATAGCGAAAACGATGCTAAGTGAAACGACGTTAACCGAGTATATATATATATATATATATATATATATATATATATATATATATATATATATATATATATATATATATACGGTAGTCCCTCCCTTGTACATGATCTCACTCTTCCGCAATTTACAAGTCGAGGATAAACCTTATTACACTGCGATGCCTAATTTCACTATGTCGTGAGACGTGAGGTCAGATCATCGCTAATAAACAAAACGAGAAAATGAGTGAAATTATAAAGATACTTCGGTATTTACAAGCCAAATTGCTCCATTCATTACTGTGACAATTATTAAAACTTGCCATTTACAGAATCAACTTTTCACTCGTTCTGCTCACCGCTGGGAATGGTCTCGCGTGATAATGATATATGATTTGCATATAAACGTATAGCCTCTGCCCTTCCAACGTGAACCATTGCGATGTCCGGAATCCCGTTTTCTAACATTTTACACCCCGCATATGACGATTTCATTTAAAGCGAGATTTTACAAGGAAAATATTTACATTCAGCAAGGGCTGATTGTACACACCGTATATACCGGCGTATACAATGTAAGCCGAGTCTGCAATGTGAAAAAATGGATCGCAAAACTAGGGGTCGTCACAACAGCACTCGACTTTCTGGGTAGTGTAGTTAGTTGTATTACTTTGAGCGATTACTATGCGGCTACTAGGAACGATTAAGTCATTTTTCAGTTGTAATGTTTCCTTTGCGATTTATGTTTCTCAGGAACGTGGGATGTTGTTACTTATTACTAGCACAAATGTAGATTCTTACTCCTTTGCGCTGTACAGTTAATTACTTTAACTTAGCCTTCGACCATTAACAGCTTCGCATGATTTGAATCATTAAATTTTCTCATTGGCTTATTAGGAATTAAAAATTGCTTAAATTTAAATCCTTCCATTATTGCATACATGATAACGGTAGTTCGTACGGTAAGGTAGTTACCTGCCGTCCGGTAAGGTAGTTGCTCTGAAGCCCGGTCCGAACACGGACGTGATCACCCCTGATGGATTAAGGTTCGATCTGACTGACCCCCACCGCTGTTCAGTCAAGGTGGAAGAGCCTCTCCTAAAGGCCAGAATTGGTTGGCTGGACCTCAGCAAACAAGACACGTCCCACAGCGCTTATATACATAATTCTAGTTAATTTGTTTATCGCAGTTAATATCAAGTGTCGTCTACGTTAACGGAATAATACTGTCAAAGCATTATTAAGCAACTCATATCCAAATAGGATACACTTACGTACGATTGAAACACAGAACACTTGGACTCGATCGACGGGAAAAATAGCTAATCTAAATCACAACCTTACAGCAAAGCTGCACCCACTTTACGACGATTAAGTTGTATTCATAGATTTCATCCGACACAATTATAATACGCTGGTTTTACAATTCAGCGCAAACAGTAACTAAGCAGATGCAACAGAAAAACATTATAGGGTGGTGAAAACATAATTCTTCTGGTAACTGTGTAACTGTGCATCACTGGTACTTTATGTAAAGTCAATGACTGAAACACCGGCGTATAGATCGACCCCTAATTCTCGTAATTTGCCTATGTCGGTCGTATAAGTCAACCTCTTCATTTTAGTTTAGCGTTGCTATGATTCATCTTAAGTGTTAATGTCTTAAGTAAATGTACGATGCACGAACTAGCTTTGTCATGTATGCAACAATGGAAAGCTTTAAATTTAAGCAATGTTTAATCGCTAATAAGACTATAAGAAACTTTAATAAACCAAATCAGGCGAAACTATACATGACTGAAGGCTAAGTTACAGCAACTAACTGTACAGTGGAAAGGAGTAACAATCTACATTTGTGCTAATAATAAGTAACAACACCCCACGTTTCTGAGAAACATAAATCGCAAACGAAACATTACGAATGAAAAATGACTTACCGGTTCCTAGTAGCCGCATTATAATCGACCGAAATAATCCATCTAACACAGTGCCCAGAAAGTCGAGTACTGCAGTGACGGCGTATAAGTCGACCCCCAATTTTGCGATCCATTTTTTCGCATTACAGACTCGACTTATACGCCGGTATATGCGGTAATTTACTCTAATGATCTATATCTTTCGCAGTACCACAATCCTTGAAAGGTGTGGATCATTAAAGCAAGTGGATAACGGTGTGATCTGTTATCTTTACAAAATAGTACCATGGACTGCAAGAAACAGAACTGGATAAATTCTGCCATTACCTGCCGGCA
The DNA here is from genome assembly GCA_000612645.2 of Trichuris muris. Classification (NCBI taxonomy): domain Eukaryota; kingdom Metazoa; phylum Nematoda; class Enoplea; order Trichinellida; family Trichuridae; genus Trichuris; species Trichuris muris. Next base: position 5,228,490 of record CBXJ02000361.1, read on the forward strand.
TGCAAAGAGAACCGGTCCAGTGATTACACCGGCACGTAAATCTGCTCCAACTGGCTTTCCTTGCTCATCATCCGTTGAAGTGAAGTCTAAGAGATCATCAACTAGCTGGAACATTATACCAAAATTTCGACCAAAATTAAATGCCATATCAACAACATAATTGCTGCAACTACCTAAAACGGCAACCTGCAACAGACAATAAGTGTACAACAACGATACGGCCGCCAAATGGGAAGCATTACCGCTTTCAAACTATGACTAAACAAACTACCGGTCTTTTTGTAACTTTTAAGTACATAATCTGAGAAGGAGTTCTCCTCAGAAACCATTTGGTCCGCTTGCATAAATTCGCCTCTGACCAAGTCCTCGATTACCTGAACAAAAACTGCGCATAAAGTTCGGCACAACACCGCGAGCTGTCATGCGATATTTCGAACGCTTCATTACGCAACCTTGAACTAGTCCTAGGATGAATATACGGTGAATGTCTTTCCGGTCAACACTTAAAACGAATACTCTAAGCAAGCTCAGCTTTTTATTAGATAAACATCTTTCTTAAATGGGTCTTTAAGTTTCCTTGCTTGAATTAGTACCGGATATTCTTCGTTTCAATCTATCTTGTACTGGTTTGTACACCAATAAAAGATGGATCGGAAAGGCGAATACGCGCGCTTAGTCAAAGAAACCTGACTCAGCTGTATTAAAAATATGCGCGATTATATAAGTGCATAGCGAAATTTAACATAGCTTTAAAATACATAAATCAAGTTAATATGGTGCATGAGCAGCATTTACCTGAGCCAATATCTGTATAACGTCGGCTCTACCAACGGAAGTTAGCAGCAGAGTTGCTTGAGCAAGAATGAAGTTACCAAGAAAAACAGCCTACGAAAGCAAGAGCATTACGGCACGCTAACGAAAGTGAAGGGAATAATAGTGTGGCTGCTTATTAGTAACCGAAATCTGAAGATTTCAGTTTGACATCTATCAGCGATTTCTTTAGCGCCGTGCTAAGCCGTCGACAAAAGCAAAATCGAGGTTTGGTAACGGCGCAAACGCATTAAAAGACCAGTACGGCAAGGAATAGCGGAACTACAAACTAGCACGCCCGCGTATACGAATCGCATTGACAAACAAAAGTGAATGATCTTCAAGTCAAGACGAAAGGAGGCACCGAATTCTTACATATGAAATGCAACATCTTGGTAGCGCACCAGGAAACGATATCGAAATCCTTACTGTCATGCAACCATCAGATTCGTTAAACGTCAATGCACCTCTTCGAGTAGATGCCTCGTCTATTATGTCGTCGTGAATTAATGACGCAACGTGAATCATTTCGGCAACCATAGCTATCTTATACTGCTTCTTCGAAACTGCGCTAAAACAGTGAAAGCTTGTACACTTGTGTCGCAGGCACCGAAATTACCTAGGACCCATTGCTTCCTGCATCTTGTTGCACAATGCCGCCATCAAAAGGATGACGCGCGGCCTCATGAGCTTTCCGCTTGGGAAAAATGCCCGCTTTGCCAGTTGAAATACTTCCGCATGAGCATGGAGTTCCAAAAGCTAAACCAAAAGAGTTGATTTACGCTTTCTCATTCCTTGCAACACTTTTGAGCAGCGTGTTCCCTGGGAAGCTTTTAACTTTTCAAACATGGCACGCGCATACGTACAAGCTAGCTTTCATTTAGTTGAACGTGCTTCACGTCCATCCCATTCGTGCTACGAAAGCAACATAGTAGGACTCTACCTGAGAGACATCTCCCTGAATGGAGCTGAGCAACGCACAAATGTCTGAAGGCAATGAACGACCTTCCAAAGGCAGAACGTCGCCCGGACCTGAGTTGAAGCGAGAACGAGAACACCCAAGTGGCAAGCAACTTCCTAATCTTGACAGCGGTCCTAAATTTTTAAAGCTATAAGCAAGGCAAGAAGTACAGAAATACCGTGGCAGTGATACGCAGTTGAACCACGAGTACGAATCGCCTTGGCAATCCACCGAAGGAACGACTGCATCTTCGCTAATGGTAACGAAGGGGTGAACAAGACGGAAAACGAATGGCGCTTGACTACATGGCAATATCAACTTCTCACGAATATCACCAAGCGTTAATGAAGATATTGGTGGAGGCACTATATCGTCGAATTCATCCTGACAACGCAGCGCCTATCGAATGCCATTTTGATTCGCATGTACTTTCTTTCCTGCGCAACATGTCATTCGTACTTAAAGTTCACCCGTCAGCAGTAGTACTGCGTGTTGTAGAAGACAGGCGAAAGGTCGAATTACTGTTCAGCTGGGCATTGTTAGGCCTAAGCCAACCTAATTTTAGAATATCCAACTGAATTTTACACGCACTCCGCAAACATGAGGGGAAATAACGACGACTTCATTAGAAAATATGACCGATCATGGCAAGCAATTGCCACGTGAGACGAGCTATTTTCACTAGTGGTTCAACAAAGCAGGCTGTCTTGAAGAGCAATGGCGAAGAACGACAGGGGAAGTGAAATAAGAGTTATGCAAACCCTTTAGTTCTAAATATAAAAATTAGACCAATCGTACTTTTGGGGCAGTCCATTCATTTGATTAGGGCACGCGATTTTCGCTTCACTTACGTTAGCATATTTTAACGGTACTGGCGTAAGTACCGTATCCCGTGAATAATTAGGCTTTGTACCCACAAGTTTGACTGCGCTGCGGACGGACGTTCACAAAATTGTCTGAGCAAAAGTGGCCGATTCTTAATCGTTATCTGCAATTCTTGCGAGCATTTCTGTTGTAGAAGAGCTACATTCGCTGCGCCGGGCTGTACCACTCGTATCGGCCTTTGAGAAACGTGTTCGCCGCCGAGTGCTCCCATATCCTACGTCCGTTTGGCGGCAAGATAACGCGAATCGGTTCAAAAATGACGGGAGCCGAAGGAGCGAGCGTAAAGCCGCTGCGCAAGGTTTCGAAACTGTTCGCGCTCTCGTGCGTCGAAAGCAAGGACGAATTGGAGGAGAAGATGGAATCTTGTTACTCACTTTTGTTGTCCAGAATCCGCGAAGTTTCGGAGAGTGAAATGCACGACGCGCTGATGGTGCTCATCGGGCAAAACATGCAGGACGACGTTTCGTTGGGACTCTTCTATGGCATTTTGACGAATCCCACCCGTGCCCCGCTCTACTATCGTGGCTTGACTTTTATTACAAGAGATGGAATGAACTTCATTTTGACAAAGGTTAGTGTTTTTTGTCAGCGCAACATCGCGTGTTTAGCGCTTTCTATTTATTGGCCACCATTACGGTCTTTTTGAGGATTTGTACAACCTGATGTACCATAAGGCTGCTATACAATGGAACTGTAGATGTTGGCATGAATCGCCAAAGCAAATCTTCATGTTTATTCACGGAAAAGCCCCCGTTTTATTTGAAAATATTCCTAGCTTGTGTGCGAAGACGGAGGCCCCAATGGGATCCAGTTTCATGTTTGCTGCTATATTATCTGTTTAATTCTATTCTGTTTTATTGGTGGATATACTAATACGCTGTTGAAGGGCAGCTTACATCCGAAAGCTGTATATTAGACTGTTGGGTTAGTAAAATAGAACCAATTGACCTCTTATAAAAATGAACAGGATCATACCATGAAAAACAACACTAGTGATTTGTTTCCTGCCTATGTAAATTGTTCAAAATGTCAGCTGTATTTCTTTGCGTTAGAAAATATTAAATCCCGCCGTTTGTGGATAGCATTCGTGGGGGTACCACCGATTTGATCTCTTTTACCGCTTCGTAATTAACTTTGGTATAGGTGGAGCATTTCTGCTTCACTAAGTTGGGAAATTTTGCGTGGCTAATTGCTGAAAGTAAATCTTTTTGACAATGGATTGACGCCGCTTCATTTCCCCTGTAATGGCGTATACTCATCGGGCCAAGTTGTTCATTTCGGCGGGAACTTGGTCAATCGTTAGCTTGAGACCGTGAAATGAATCTTTTCCGCTTCGAAGAATTCGATGCGGAATATTGCGAAGCTGTGTTCATTTCGCTTGCTGTTGTCTCCTGTGTCTGACGAAGCTGAATCTTAAACGTGTATTAGCTTTATATAATCTAATGACCAGTAGGAAGTTCGTAAATGACATCATACCATCCTTACAATCATTAATTGTTTGTAGATTTCTCCGAACTTTCGGTACTTCGCGTAGCCCATATTCAGCGAACCGAAAACTTCAATCATACTACAGGCGTCGGAAACGGCGCATCGTGTATATAGACAACCGTTCTAAAGCCATTCTGTCTTCTCTTAACGGGACGTTTCTAATTCTTTTAGACTATTGTACGTCTTATCTCGCCTTGCGTATGGTTGAATTTTTCTGTACGCTTGGAACACGGCATGCGAAATCCTGAATGCTAAGGAATGTTAAACAAGTAACTAAATGGAGCAAGTAACCAAGTTAAGCTAAGGAATGTTAAAATGAACACGTTTAATTTAACCGTTACCAAAGAAGCAACGGGAATGAATAATGGCCTCGTCAGGAAAAGTAGATGTTCATTTGCTTTTCAGATTTTTTGTGCAGTGGAAATGCACGTTGGTTATCCTTCCACAGTGGCTGCAATAACGTGGAGAACCGAAGCTGTCCGTTCATTCACTAAATCCAAACGTTCATTTACTAGTAGCGGATGAATGTACAAGTCGATTATTAATTTTTGGAAGCTTTCAGATGACCTTGGTGCCGTGGTCAGCGAAGGAGAAATGCTTTCAATTTTCTTGCTTTTTTCCTTCGCTGACAACGGAGATAGACTGTTTTGAAAGCTCGGAAAAATAGAAATCGTTCGTATCTTCATTGGTTATTGTCTGTGTTACCAGTCTGCTATCCAATCCGTTCACTGGTTAGCTTCTTTGTGTCCTTACAAGCAAAGTTGGACGAAAAGCGAACGGGCATCATTCATTCATCATAGTATTCGTACTATCAAAGCAATTAAAGCGAACGTGAGAAGAATAGTTCCGTTAAGTATTACCCATTGACAAAGTTGGTAATAGCAATGCTCTCTGCTGTGCTTTACTAGCATTGCAAGCTGAGTTATTGAATCGCTTGAGCAGCCAGCCGACGGTTATTGTTTTAGGCCAATTGGATTGTAATCGAAATGTTTGCCAAGATGGTCGACACGGCTAGAGAACAATTGCTGTGGTTTTTTCGAGAGGCCATACGCAGCGGCATTACCTACATGGAAAACATAACCATGAACATGTTCCGTTGGTGTTTGGTCGGCGACTTGAGCGCTCGGAACGTGTGGGTCATCGATACTATGATAAGTATTCTCCTGGAGAATCGACCCTGGCTGGAGAAAACTGTCGGCCTGATACCGTATTCCGTGTACGCCTTCCTGCGCCTAATTCCGGACCATCTTGGGGAGCCGTATGAGGCGTTGCGACAAAAGGAGATACATTTCTGCATATCCATGCTACGGGAGCGCTTTGCCGACTGTTCGCAGATCGGTCGCGATTTGGTACGCCTGCTGGTCGGCGTCGGTGGTCTTCCTCAGTTTGCCGCTTTGTGGCGCGACCTGCTGCTAAATCCTACTTCCTTTTCACCCCAGTTTAGCGGCATTGAGCAACTGCTGTCCATACGGACTTCCCGGCGCTTCTTCATCTCGAGAATTTCCTTCGAACTGGAGCGGCGGCTGTTCTTCCTTCTTATCAATGTGAAAACGGTCAATCAGCATTACTACTTGGACTGGTTAGAGAAGCAATGCCTTTTCCGCCCGGAATGCACCAGTATTAAGCAGGATGTCGTTCGCTACGTTTGTTCTTGCGTTCATCCGAACAACAGCGTTCTCGCCTCGGACGTCATACCAAGGTGGTCGTTCATTGTCTGGATTATGAGCACCTGTACGGACCCAGTGGAAAACCAACAATGCAAGCTTGCCTTGTTCTTTGATTGGCTATTTTTTGATATTGAGCAGGACAGTATAATGAATATTGAACCTGGTCTGCTGGCCGCCTATCACTGCTGCCGTTCTCAACCATCAGTCACCGCTAGTCTGCTCGAGTTCTTGTCCTTAATTACCGCAGAGTTTTATCCATCCGGCAAGGAGGCTATGAAGTCATGCGTTCGACAGGCCTTTAAGCTAATGTTGGAAAAGGGCGTCGTGGTCACCCTGGCCCCTCTAATAGATAGCATATGCTACAATGCCAACTTGAAAGCCTCCTTGTTGGATCTGATACCCGAGGGTGCTTACGTTTCCCAAAGAGAGGGTCTACCGGTTGAAACGTTACCAATGGAGCCGGTTTGCTCGATGGAGATGAGCTCGGAGGATGCCGAATTCAGCGAGGAAGAGTCGGATGTGCTAGATATTGTTGAAGAGCCAAAAGAAAAAGGCCCAACTCTCGACAAGACCCCAACTGTTGACAAGACTCCAACTGTTGACAAGACCCCAACTGTTGACAAGACTCCAACTGTCGACAAGACTCCTTCATCTGTCATACAGAAGCCCGCGGAACCGAAGCGCGACGCCTTAATTAATCCATTGCTGAAAATCCAAAAGGTCGACATAGAAAAACCGCTAATGTCATTGGATCAGTCGTTGCGCCCAATGATTGAAGACATGAAAGCGATGGACGAAGATCGCGCTGCCCAGTGCGACCAGATGCAGTCGCTTTTGTTGGCCATATTTAGACTCGAAGACTTCGACGAGGATCAAGCATCTTGCCTGGCCGATTGCCTGTGCACCCTGTTCAAACCGTTGTTCAACAGGAAGATTTTCCTGTCGAAAGATGTGCGTGCCGATGCTGACTTGCTGAACAGCCATCCTCTGTTTGTTATCTTTCGCAATTTGTGTCTTACGCCGGAGGAAGACGCTTCTCGGCAGCCTCTTCTGTTATTGCTAGCCGAAATGTACGACAAGGAGGAAAGAATTGGATATCTCCTATTGTACTTCTTGCGTACCAGCAGTTGCGGCGACAAGAGCATGTCACCCTACAGAGATTTGGCCAAGGTGCTTAGCCGTGATTTGCAAGAGATGTTGGTTGCAGATTTGGACATGTGCGTCAATGACGATCTATATTTGTTCTTTTTCCTTCTACCGGACATGGTGGGTCTTTTCACTAGCGCGGCAACGCGTCTAGCGGAATTTATCCACATAATCGTGGCAAATACGGACTCATATTTGCTGCACGACTTTTTGATGCAACTAACGCAGGGAGACCTTCAGCTGTTCAGAAGGGACACGTTCTCCGGAGTGCTGCAGGCCAGCCTGGAGTGGGAAACCATGGAGCAGCTGTTCTTCTGGCAGCTGGTGAACGCCGAACGGGTGCCAATGGACTGGATCCAATCGCTGATTCCCAAATTGGAATATCCCAAGCATACCGAGGCAATGACTTGGATAAGCATCCTGCTGCGCCATATGGAGCGCGATCCTTCGACCATGTTGGTTCGTCTCATTCTCTCAAGGGATCCGACCAACGAAAAAGACCTTTGGGCGGTAAGCATGCTGCAATTTTTGATCGACGAGTACGACGAGCGCATCGCCGAGCTGATTGCCGCTCAACTGTCCAAGCTGGTAGGAAGCAACGGTTCCTCTTCCTCAGTGGCGTCGTCGAAGGGCGGTCGCAAAGCTGCCCCGAAGGCGCCCACCTTGGAGCAAGTGTTGGGTCACCTGGATCGGTACAGATGTTTCACCAGAAGGTGCCACATCTTTTTTTCAAAGGACGCCGTTGCCAATGCGCTCAATCAAGTGAAGCGCAATTGCTCGGAAGCGGTGAAAATTCAGTTCGCTGAACTCTTTGGGATACTGGAGGTGTTGGACAGCGTTCGCGGTGACAACCGGTCGTTACGTAGGGTTCGTCGTCCCGTTGTGTCGACTCCAAGTGCCACTGCTGACGACAGCAGCAGCGAAGACTGATTGGCCGTCCGTCAAAAAGTGTGGTGAGGTCTCTCCCGACGGCTTCTGCGGTTGGAATGGCACCCAAAGTGCACGGGAACAGCGAGCCATGGCTCTAGGAGTGCTTCAAGATTTCCGAAGAGACGAACAGGCAAACTCGTGTTTGCTCACATCTGGGTAGAGCCCAAGAGCAAACTTGATTGGAAGAGCGGATTCTCCACCAATGAGCATGGAAGCCCTTTGCGCTTGTAGATACATGTAAATGAAGTTGTCAGCTTTAAGCGTATCGTCTGTTGTAGTTTGCGCACTTTTTATTTGTACTTGCAAGAAGCGATCCAACTCTGCGTGTTCTATCTTTATCGCTTATCCTGCGTTCACTCTTCAATGCGGTAATTATAATCATTTGCGTTTCTAACTCGCACCAATCGTTCCAACGATTTGATTTGCCCGACAAACCTGCTGTCACATTTCGGTTTTGTTCAACTGCACGGTTCAAGTTGGTTACCAGAAAACGTCCGGATAATTCTTACGACTGAGACCACACGGTGGTAAACAAATCGTTTTTGGAGGATGTAGTGGTTCAACAATGCCTTTGATGCAGTGAATCGCCGAAAACGTTGTGTCAGTGGACGGAACACAATAGAACCAATGGAGTTGTCAGTACAGACAACTTCCACTTACATAGCTGACGTGGGCCATCTTTGGTTCAGTAGTGGAACTTTAGCATCCGGCAGTTGAGACGTAGTTGGAAACCCATTGGGCGACGAACAGTGCCCAGCGTTTCGATTAAAAGGCAGACTTTGCCACCTCCTACGCTATAGAAATGCTTTTTGCAGCAACTGATCAAAGAGGGTCACTATCAGAAGCCTGAAAATCAAAATCCTGAATGTTGAAAATTCTGAATGTTCAAAATACTGAACGCTCAGAATCCCAACGTTCAATATTCCGAAAATCAGAATGCTCTAAGTTCAAAATCCCGAATGGTTTAAATTCCGAACGTTCAAATTCCAGAAACTTGAAAAACCTTACGGATATGAATCCTGAACGCCGGAATTGTGAGAAATCGATTTCTGGCAACGGTGGCGCTCTTTCATTTTCTTTCCTGCTTTTCTTTCTTCGCTTTTATGAAAATTTCATCCCTAGTTCTTTTTCGCTACCAGACGGCCTTGGAATGCTGAAGAGCTGTTCTTGTAGGCTAGTGGTAATCGCCGACACGTTTCACGGCGAATTTCTTATGTCACGTCAATATTCATGCCTACGATCGCTTTGCTATATAGAGGTATATCTCTCATTTTTGCAGGCATAGAGCGCTGAAGAGATGTCGCAGACTGCAGCAAGTAATACATATCCAGAGATGATTAAATTCTACGTTAGTGCATGGGCATTATGCACGTAGTTGTAACAGGATAGCTTGCGTACCAACTAACGCCGGATCCCTTAATATTTGCAGCTCTTTGGCACCCTTCCCTGAGGTATGCTAGGCTCTTTCAGCAGCCTAGTCTCTAGGACGATAACGGCTGTTATACGGGAGTGCAATTATAAAGGAGGGTGCAAACAATTACCAATTATAGGAAAATGCATTTGCAATAGGTCTAAGAGTACGTTCCTGGACAGTTTGATCAAATTTATTAGAACACCATAATTCTACGCAGGACCACGATGCTTGAAGAAAATTAGCAGCAGCGGCATGAAGACCATAACACCCTATCTGCAATTGCAAATAATAAACCTTACATTCGATTTTGATAAAAGAATCACGGAGATTTCTTCCCGTTGATCACGGTCCAAAAACAAGTAGATGGAACACTTTATTTTTGAACACGTGGCGCTAAAAACACATTTAGCGAAGCTTTCGAGCCTCCTCTGGGCTCGTCGTCAGCGCTGTACGACGTGTCTTGTTTGCTGAGGCCCAGCCAACCTGTTCTGGCCTTTAGGAGTGGATCATCCACGTTGGTCGAACAACGGTGGGGACCCGTCAGATCGAACCTTGATCCGTCAGGGCTGATCACCTCCGTGTTCAGACCGGGCTTCGGAGCGACTGCCTTACCGACCGTCCGTGGTCGCTGCTCAGCGAGGAATGCGGTCAGGTTGAGTGTTTTCGTGGCATCGTCGGTTGTCATCGTGGTAGCTTGGCAAGGCACAGGCTTAAGCCGTGTGTCGCCTCGTTTCGGCATGCGGATGGAATAGGTCATCGTGAGGGGCAAGTCCGGTATCTTTTGTCTTGTGCTCCGTGTGCACATTGTCTACATGATGTAAATGTGAGACTTTTTTGTAACGGGTATCAAGTATAATTGATAAAAAAAGGCTTAAGGCGCATCCGCATGCCGAAACGAGGCGACACACGGCTTAAGCCTGTGCCTTGCCAAGCTACCACGATGACAACCGACGATGCCACGAAAACACTCAACCTGACCGCATTCCTCGCTGAGCAGCGACCACGGACGGTCGGTAAGGCAGTCGCTCCGAAACCCGGTCTGAACACGGAGGTGATCAGCCCTGACGGATCAAGGTTCGATCTGACGGGTCCCCACCGTTGTCTCGGCCGAGGTGGAAGAGCCTCTCCCGAAGGCCAGAACTGGTTGGCTGGACCTCAGCAACAAGACACGTACCGCAGCGCTGATGACGAGCCCAGAGGAGGATCGAAAGCTTCGCTAAATGTGTTTTTAGCGCCACGTGTTCAAAAATAAAGTGTTCCATCTACTTGTTTTTGGACCGTGATCAACGGGAAGAAATCTCCGTGATTCTTTTATCAATTATACTTGATACCCGTTACAAAAAAGTCTCACATTTACATTCGATTTTGCCATATTTTGATTGAAAACAGTTTTCGAGATTTTGAACGTTCGCGATTCTGAACCTTCGGGATTTTGAAACGTTCGTGATTTTGATTTTCGGGCTTCTGAAGGCGACCAGGCCAAAGGCGCATGGTACGGAATATAAGTACCTGCAAATCGTATTACGGTTGCGCGATAATCTGGGAGAAGCGGTGCGGCGTTCATTCGGCTGCTCTGCGCGACGGAGTACCTTACGGGACGCATTTTGATCAGAACTTCGCATGGTCCGTCCTGCTATCTGGGATAGCTCAATTTGTACAATATGTTGTCCGCGGCGCTGTTCCACCTGTTTGCTTGCTCAAAAAAGATAGCCATAACTACGACAGCGTAAGTGCAAATTGTTTTTCGGTTTTCTTGAATTCCAGACCGACTATCCAGCAGCAGGCATATTGGAATTTTCGGACCAATATCCTTGTAGTAAAGGTGAATTTATGTAGTGCCGAGCCGTGCGCAATTCACGGTACTTTTTTAAATAGCACCACGTAATTTTGGTTCCTAAAAATTACATTATCGCAGAGAAAGTGCAAGAGGTGATGGGGCTAAGTTTTGTTCGTTTGCTGAGTTTTATCGTCATTTGATAATGTCAGGAAAATGTCGATGGTGTCCGTAATGGGTTCACTCGTGAAAAGGTGTCATGACGCCCTCGTGACGTACTAAGATGTCATTAGGTTCTGTATGAACCTTTTTAAATTCTTCACAGAAATTCCAACTGGTTGTTTCGGGAAAGAACTCTTTTCCAATTAGTAGTCTTATGACTGTTTCCTGCTATGAGCGGTTCTAAAGTGCTGTTGATTATTGGGATAGTAGGTCTGAATTGTCTGCGGCGTAAACGAAAGTGGAAAGAGAAACCATAACTCATTCTACACGTTAACACGTCCTGGAGGAGCATGAGAAAACGCAAGTCTAATTAAATCCGTGTCCATAACAATTGAATGCCACGATCTGTAAGGATGTGTATGTTGTTGATAACTTTATGTCGTAGTTGAATATTGGATTTCTCACGGGTTTCAGTTTCATATTTGTGTGAAAACGGCAGAATACCATTTCATCAATGCTTTACTTCCAATAGCGTAGCTTTCGGGACCTCTCTTGGTCCCGTCTTCAGCGCAAATTTTCAAATGCAACCTATCGTGCGAGTATCACAGTCACGAGTCTACTCGTGACTGTGATACTCGCACGATAGGTTGCATTTGAAAATTTGCGTTGAAGACGAGACCAAGAGAGGGCCCGAAAGCTACGCTAATGAAGCAAAGCATTGACGAACGGGTATTCTGCCGTTTTCACACAACTTTACGTCATTTCAAAATTCCTAAAGCTGAGGACTGTCGCTTTCTACGCATTGTTCAATAATTGCGTGGCGTATGATAGGGAATATAAAAGTTTGAACTTAACCCTTAGCAGTCTAACCATTAAAATCGTAGCAGTTTTTGGTACGGTTAGCTCCATGATCACGATATCATACTGTACTAATGTTCATTGTAAACTTTTACGACTGCAACCGTTTTGTTTTCAATCAAATTCTTAAACAACCGGAGCTTACGAGGCTCTTCTGACCCCTTCTTCAGGGGGCAAAAGATGCGCTAAAATTAAGGATCTTTGATCTTGAGCGTGTAGTATTTGGGGTGAATATTAATAATAATAATATTAGCAGTACAACAACATTTTCATTGGTGTAGAATTCTTTTGATTTATCTTTGTTTACATTTGCGTTCTTGTACAAATATTTGGACTCTTCTTTCTGAGTTCGCTTTCAAGCACATCGTTCAACCTCCATTTCTACTCATATCCTGAGTCTTTGACGCGTAGCATGTAGTTTGTTTAATATTTATTGACAAGCGTCGCAGCGTTGTCAATAAGTTCCCCGTCTGAGCCTCAAAGTTAGGTCTAGCCTGCCGGCAAGTCTCCTCCTTTGCCGTTAGACTTGGGTTTAGGTTGCTTGCAGTAATTTGCCTTCATTATGACGTAGCTTGAGCAGCATACTGTAAACGGGACAGGTTTGACGTTAGATCTGAAGATCGTGCATGCTGGTATTCTTGATTTGTTATCAGTAATGAAAACGTTTAGGCGCTGACACGCCATTCGGTCCTTGAACGACATGTCTCACCGCAGTAGCGATCGTATACCTAAGTTGCCTCCTTACGATCCGCTGAAAGTTGGAAATGTACGTGCTTCGTTAAGTCAGTACCATGATCGCGCTCTTATATCTGCCTCTTGTGCACGTTATCGCCCTAATGAGCGGGTGAAAGGCGATCCTAAATGTACAGTCTTCGTGGCAAACCTGAATAGAGATACGGACGAGAAAGAGTTGCACGACACTTTCAGCCGGTACGGCACAATAAGGCGACTGCGATTGGTGCGCGACTTTGTTACCGGCTTGTCAATGCGCTACGCATTCGTTGAATTCACAAACCGGCATTACGCGCAAAAGGCCTATTTTAAGGCCCACCACTTGGTCCTAAATGGATATCGGATATTGGTCGACCAAGAAGTGGAACGACTGTTGGAAAACTGGGTTCCTCGACGACTTGGAGGCGGTTTTGGTGGACGCAAATCGTCTGGTCAACTCCGCTTTGGTTGCAGAGAAAATCCACACCGCAGTGAACCGTGCAGAAGGCCAAGTCCGTCTCAAGGAAACAATTCCAACAGAGCGACGAGAACCAATGAGTGAATTGCATCTGGAATCGCCAATTCGTTGAATAGCTGATATTGCTACAACACCGGATATTCGTTTTAGGCCAGCTGAAGTTGGTTTCATGTTTCGTGGAGCTGACTCCCCGCAACGTGGCCGGCGATTTCTCTCAAGCATCCCGGATGAGACTTAGCATTCATAACAGTATACGCGCGAAGAAAAGCAACTATACTTCCTCACGTTGTTACCTTCAGGACTCGTTGTACATTCAGATTAATATTAATAGAACGTCAGTACCTTTAATGTTCGAACGTCATCTAACTGTTCTTTTCATCAACTTGTTCAACGCTTGACGATGGAAGAGTTTGAGGCATTTCTACCTTGAACTCCGGAATTCGTGATAACTTTTCAACATCCTCCGGCGTCAGCTGGTCAATTGGAATTGACAGTGCCGCTCCTTGAGCGCACCTCCTTGATTCCGCCCGTAAAAGAAGCTTCTTTGGAAGAACGGAGATGGCGCGATGCGCTTCCATACTGGCCATGCCAAACAGGTATCCAAGATTGATGACGTCGTAAGGTCCGCGCAATTCAATTGGTCTACTGGCACGACTTGTCAGTATAATTCCCTCACGTCCCGCCGAACTACAAAGCGAACAATCTTAGAATACACGTACTCATTCCGATCTGAACGTTTCACAAATTGTGGAATGCTGCGTTAAAACGTAGTAAACATTTTTGAAACCGAACAACATAATCCCTCTCGTTTGGCCAAGTCGAAGGGTTGCTTAACCTGATTGTCATACCAAGAAAGCATTGGACTGACATCGGTAGATAAAGTTTAGCATCGGCTTCCTCTCCCGCGTTTCTGTACTATTAATATCATATTAATAAGTTGAAATAAGAAAATAAGTAAATTTTCTCGTTGTAGAATTGAAGGCATTCCTTCTTGCCACGTTTAAAAGAGCGGGATGTGTAGTAATCGTGTCGAGTTATCCTTTTTGCTAAACTTATTTGAATTAGGCTTTTAACAACTACAATAAAAGTGACTTGGTCTCAATTCTACTCTTCCAGTGGAACCTAAGTCAAAACGGCTAAAACAGGCTTGTTAAAAAGCGACATTGAAAAAATGTATGGTTACCTAAAAAGTTGGCATCCATGAGCTATTACGTCAACTCGTTGAGAACTGTCGGTCAAGGCGGGCTGATAGGATATTTCAGTCATTTTTCCCGCGCGTACAGCCTTCTTCAAAACTCTGCTTTTCAAAAGCCAATTCTGTCGTGATATCATGTCCGTTGAAATAATGTCTACCGTTTGCTTTTCAACAGAAATGTTAAACACTTGCTCGCTAAGGGGGCATACAGCAAGCAGGTCGTACAGCGCCGTATTGCGATGTTTCATGATCTGCTGCAGAAGCTCGGGATCGCTTGCTGTTACCGAAAGTCTTGAGTATATTCTCAAACGTTTACCGTTCACTAGCAATGCCGAGGTATCTATTTTGCTAAGATCAACAGAACATGGTTCTGGCACTTCGAAAGACAGCTTCCGTTTCTTCTTCTTGGTCGAACCGGCCTCCTTGGCAGATTCATCGGCAACGACAAACAATTCAGTATTGACGGCCAACGTGTCGTACCTTAGCTCTTCGACGGCAAATTTGATAACGCTTAAAAGCGTAGCGGCGCTTTGGTTGGGTTGGCGTACAATATTCAAGTCGGCGAACATTGACGTCTTGTGAACTTCAGAACGTGCAACTGCTCATTCATTAGCCTTTTGCTGCGTACAACCGCGCCCTTGAGCTTTGAATTCAAATTCACAAGAGCAGCGACATTGTTTTCTTCCGCTGCTACCAAATAGAAAAGGCCATTTTCGCTGAGGATACTGCAAGTAAAATACACAACAGACGTAGTGTAAGATTTTTTTGAAAAACGCTTCCAATTATCTGCAAAATATTTATCCATTTTCTACATACGAAAATGCTCAACTCACGATGGAAAGTGGGGGATTAAATTTTTGGGCAAAGCTGATCGGTCGTAATTTACATTTATCGAAACCAAGAATTTAATACTAAAATACCTACGACTAAAAGAAGAAACGTACTTATGAGCGCAAGTGATTAATCGACGAGCTACTTCTGATCCGTCCGATCCGCCGCCACACCAAGTGCGTGCAAGAGGATTAGTAGAGTCGAACTCGCTCTTGTACGGTAAGTATGGAGGATTAAACACTAGCACATCCACACAACCTGAAATAATTTTTTTAAAAACCAACAGCTCTTTGGATAACGATTTAGCTCTCTTACAGTGAAGTCGGTCCCACAAAGCAGTTATCAAATCACAACAGATGGGATTTACGTAATTCTGGCAATCGTTTAGTTTCGAGTTTCGACAAGTTGCCAGAGCAGAGATGGGGTCAATATCAGTGCAGATTACCACGCCGCAATGCCGAAGATTACGAGCGAGGGAACACGAGACGATTCCGCTACCGCAGCCTACTTCGACAAAGATAGTGGGACTGGAAGCCTAAAGACGACGTGCTCCTTGAAGTAAAGTTACAAGCACAGCAGGCTGGCTGCACATTACCTTAATGTCAGGCCAGTCAGACTCCAAAACATCCAGCAAGAAGTAGCTATCTTCGGCTGGAGGGTAAACGCTGTTACTAAACTTTTCAGCAACAGTAATGTCGGCAATTTCAAACTCGCGACGTGAAACCATTCACTTCGACGGCTCCGCTAGGAAAACGCTCTGCACAAGAGATTTCGGCATGGACGGAACAAGTCATTTCGAGGGAAGTTCACTACAGTAATGGAAGGCGGTAAGAGGGAACTGGTGAAATGGTATTCGCCCAACAATATTCATATTATGTTTTCTTTCTGTAGCTTTTATACGACTTGCAGTGTTTTATTGAAAACTTTTGTAATACCGTAGCTTTCAGGGCTGCTCACGCCCCCTGTTCAGCGGAAGCACAATATTCGACTGTACTTCCTAAACTAGGAAGTGTATAGTGATTTGGGACTGTTACGGCCAACTGCGATTGCGTTGTACCTGAATTCAGTTTTGACGCAACGCCTCACTGAACCTGGCTATCGGAAAGTGTGTGCTTCCGCTTTTCTTGATGGCGTGGATGTGCTGATACGTTGTTGAACCTTGGGATTTATTTTGCGGTGCCAATGTTCATAACGTATTACTGTTAAAGTGGAAGCAGTGCGGCTGCTAACTGCTCTTCTGCCGGAACAGGGACTATGCTTCGTGTTACATCAGTCTTATATTTTAGAGTGGTTCTAAAGAAGGGGTAAACGACTTCAAACAGATCATTTTTTCTTATTTTCTTTCCGCCTTTATCACTGTTCTGCCTTCTTTACTCTTGCTTTTTCTTTTATTCTTAATTTTTGATCCTTCTTTATGTTGGTAGTCTATAGCATTCTTCGTGGTTTACAACATTAATCCAAATTGCACTATCACCTCCCTTTGTCACGATTGATAGTGTGATTGTAATAGATGAAAAGCCCTCCTGATGATCGTATTTGTATTAGTGCGAAGTGGGGTTCATTAGACAGCATTCTAGCACATGGACTACCCGTACATTCTGCTGCTTGTTCAACAGCCACAGAACTTTGGTCCATTATTTTTCTTGGGCCCTGGACGTAATCCTCTTCTTGTTGTGACTAATCCATTTAGTATTATATTACCTTTGCAGTTACTCGGTTTGTAACAGGATTTATTCTCACTTTCATCTTGATGTTTACGGCGTATATGTCCTGCTCACTTTTATTCAAACAAATCGAATAATTAAGACGAAGCTTCCGGAGCTGTACCGCTCCGTCTTCAGCGTCTGGATGCATCCTGGGTGTTTCCGTCGTGGACTCGTTCAGAGCTTCCGAGTTTACATCACTTTGTTCTTTGGATTGACGACTTAGCAAAGCTCAGTTTGGAAGGGCAAAATACCGTATATACCGGCGTATAAGGCGAGTCCATAATGCGAAAAACTGGACCGCAAAATTAGGAGTCGACTTATACGCCATAGGGAGAAAAGCCCATAGGGACAAGTTGTCCACTTACAGTAAGACTTGGGCGGAAGGATTTAAAGATTTAAGCATTTTGTACAACAAGTCACTAAATTGCTTAATTTTAAAGCTTTCCATTGCTACACACACGACAAAGCTAGTTCGTACACTTCACTTAAGATAGTTCGCCGTATTCACTTAAGATATGAACACTTAAGATGAATCATAACATCACTAAACTGAAATCAAGAGGTCGACCTATACGCCTAACATAGGCAAATGATGAAAATTAGACCGCAAAATTAGCGCTCGACTTATATGCCGGTATATACGGTATTTCCTAAATGTGGAATTGATACCACCTTTCGAGGATGTTAGTAGTGCCGTAGCGATGCAGATGAATATTCCAGTTGAGTACTGATTAAAACTTTATTAAAGTTGAAACCAATTCTTATAAAGGTATAAATTAAACAAGCTACGAGTTGCTTCGATGGTAAGATCTACTGTTTCATGCTAGTGCATTTTTGCCCAACGAATGTTCCATCTCAGACTGACTCTGCAGTATGGAACAGATCTGATCGAAACTTGGCCTCCTTTGTGCATCAGCGTCCCAGCATTCCTGCGCAATTTTTAAGAGCAGCTTGTCGCTGTTCGTATTCACTGTTTCCGAAATAACGGGGCGCAACTGCTTAGCAACCACGCAGAAGACGACCGTGTGCGGGTCCAAACCTTCAAAAGGAACTTGCTGATATACGCATTCCCAAATTAAAATGCCGAAGGAGTAGACGTCCGCTTTCATGGTGGGCGGTTGACCTCTTAGCAATTCCGGACAGCGGTATATCAACGTTCCGGGAAGGTAGGAGTAGGAGTCGCCGCATGGTTTGAACCTTTCGGCGGCCGAAATTTTCATGCTGCAGCCGAAATCTGCCAGCCTGCATTGCTCCTGCTTTTCACAAACCAGTATGTTGGACGTTTTGACGTCCAAGTGCAAAATGCCGTTAGAGTGACAGTAGGCGAGCGCGTCGGCTATTTGATGGCAGAACTTTTGCTTTCTTTCCGATGACAATTTAACGTCTGGACTTTGCAGAAGCTGCTGCAAATTGTGCGGTCCAGCGTACTCGAAAACGATCTGCAAAAGAAAAGGGCAGTTGTATAGGAATACGTCCAGCTGACAAACGGACCTCAATCGACTCGTCGAAGCAACAGAATGTTAAAATCTTGGCAATGTTTGGATGATTAAGACCAAAGGCGTTCAACTCTGCGCAAAAGCTGTGCTGTCTTGCTTGGCCATCCTTTGACTTGTGGAGTTGCTTGACAGCAGCTGGCTTGCCATTGAATGAACCAATGTATACTGAACCAAAACCACCCTGACCTGTCAAATGCTTCAATCAGGATAAAGATCTTTGATTATCAAGCAGGTACAGTTAAAGATATTGTTTCTAGCGGGAGACTGAACATTTTCCAGTGTACGGGATGCTTTAAGAAGTGAGAGAACTTCAGTAGGTCAATTGGTAAAAGAAATTGCAGCGAAACGTGTGAATAAAAGACGGGTTTAACTCAAAATCCCGGCAGGATAAAAGTCAGAGGACCTAATTTCACCAAGATCTTGTGCAGGCGATAGGGTTCATGAAAGTATGCGTAAATCCGAACTTAATCTCAAGCCAAATCATTAGTATATTAATAACACTTAAATGGGGCTCTAGTGAAAAAGTAGAAGACTTACAAGGAGAATAGTTTATTCCAAGCCGTTCTAGAAAAATGGTAGAGTTCATGAAAATATGCCTAAGCCCAAGCTTCAGCCTAGACCCAAGATCAGTCATGAAAATGGTACATTAAATTGGCTCCAGAAAGCTGTCCGCTGTTATAGCTGCCAAAGATACTCACGAAAAATTATTTCCGAGCAGATATCCTAAGCGAGAACCGATAGCTGTGTGATTAAACAAGTATGGCAGAGCACCCTATCAACTGCGAGCATTGCAACACTATTTGATTTGTCTAGTGGTGATTCTGAACGACTTCGATAAATAACAGTAGTGCATATCAGTGGTACTGCTTGTAAGCTTAATAACTTACTGTTATTCACTCACTTTGATATTCCATAGCTTTCAGGGTTACCTGTACCACGTGAGCATGGCACGAAACATTCCGTAAGCTATAGTCTATTAAAAGAAATAAATAACTGTGCCAGTGGTTAACCCTACAAAAATAATACGAATGACGTATAATTGCACCGTTACCAAAAATCCTGTATTTGTTACCAAAGCGTTTCATAATGATGAAAAGATACGGGCCCTTGTTCTATGAGCTGTAATCGGCGGAGCCTTCGGAACGAACGTGTTCCATCATCAGCGCAATTCAGAAGGCGTCTTTTGATCATACCTTTTCATGGTATATATATATATATATATATATATATATATATATATATATATATATATATATATATATATATATATATATATATATATATATACAACAAGCATCAGTGGACTTTCGCGGGGGATTCCGGAGCGCAGGCGCAAATTGATGGAAAGAGGGAGCAAAGAATAAATTTTCCATGAATACAAAACATGTACCCAGTAAGGGAGTGTTCGGAAGTTGAACATCCGCCGTATGTGCGCCTTCTGGAATCGCTACGCCCAGGCTGCCTGAATAAAGTTTTCTGCCTTGAAATAAGGCGTTGCTCCATTTGCAAGGTCTCTTGCTCCATTGAGCCCATTTG
This sequence comes from Trichuris muris, assembly GCA_000612645.2. Classification (NCBI taxonomy): domain Eukaryota; kingdom Metazoa; phylum Nematoda; class Enoplea; order Trichinellida; family Trichuridae; genus Trichuris; species Trichuris muris. The sequence continues at coordinate 5,248,538 of CBXJ02000361.1, forward strand.
CTGATCTGAGATTTGGACGGTGGCATGGTCTGTTGGAGAAGTGCGCTTACGGAGGACGTTTGCATTTCCCTCTGCAGGAGGGGTCCCCTTTACCTTACTTATCTTTAAAAGACTGTCCTCCACAAATCGGCGGGAATGGAGAGTAGGCGTATAGAAACGGTCCAACGTCCGACTTGCCCTATGCTTCATCCTGCGTCTCGGTGTCTCCAGAAGTCGCGCTTTACCAGGAAGCGTGCCGTCACTGCCTGTTGTCGTAAGAATCGCGGCCTCATGATGATCTTCCGGACATCCAGAGGGCGACGCATGGCAGAGTATCCCATCCGTAGTGTTGACGTTTACGGCGTCTTTCAAAGTCGGCTGAACTAAAGGGGAGGGCATCTTTGTACTTCGGCGAATTACTGACCTCGTCAACGCCTTCCTGCGTGCAGCATCGCTTGATAATTTGCATACGTATTTACTTATTTCGATCTAGTTCAAGCGGACTTCTTTTGCGCACTGACAACCATGGCGGTTTACGTTAGCGCTGTGCATTGAACTGCGTACGAACTATTTTTCGTGACAGTGAAAATGCTCAACAATTTGCCGAAGGTGCAATCCCGCTTCAACGGTTTGCCTTTCCTAAAGATTAGGCGAATCCCATCAATATTGCAGCTGCATTAAAAATTTTCATACAGCTGAATTCCCATTTTCATGTAACAATACCTGATGATACTCCTCTAATACAAGAGCGGGTACGAGATCTATGCATCTCATTATCCGTGGAAGGAATGATTCAGTGTGAGAAAGGAGGCCAACATTGAACGAATCAAAGTTCTCATTTAAAATTGTGTTTCTTGAGTTCGAATCAAAGTTCTCAACATTTGCGATGGCGGAGTGGACACTGCTTCATATGTTATATGCAAATGTAAATATAATGCAGCGGTAATCCCTACAGGCAAAGCGATAATCAGTAGCCGCGGACGCTTTTGCACCAATCAGCATTTCCTCATTTTTTAAAATAGGTTTTACTGAGAACGCCACGTTCACCTCGAAGCAACACACACGCAAGGAGCGAAGGTCGCTAGAAACCTACAACGTTGGGCTAAGGGTCATTTACGAAATTGTCCTACTCGTCCACCCGTAGCAGACATATACGCCGATTAAAGCTAGTCGGTCGACAATGAAAACACTGGGACCACTAGAAAACCTGTATGCGGTGATTTTCCCTATCGGAGACAATGATCAACCCGTCCGATGTGACCTTGATGTCTTCAATGGCTCGCAGCTCACCGTCCCCGCTGCCCCAACCGCCGAACTGAGCAAAGAACCGACCATCCGGGTAGAATATTTGCACCCGACTGTTGCCAGAGTCGGCGACGAAAATAAATTCCTGATCGTCGACGGCCACGCCCTTTGGATACTTGAATTGGCCCTCGTGGTAGCCTTCGGTGCCGAACGAGAACAGAAACTGGCCCTCGTGGTCGAACACCTGAATTCGATGGTTGTTCGTATCGCTGACAATCAGCTGATTGTGCCGGTTCGAAGTTATAAAGTGCGGATGTTGGAATTGGCCCTCGTGGCTGCCCAGGTCACCAAACTTTCCAACGTAGCTTCCATCGGCTTGCAGGATTTGAATACGGTGATTGTCCTTGTCGCAGACGTATATAAAGCCCTGCAAGTCCATGGTCACTCCCCAGGGGTTGTTGAAGCGTCCGTTCGTCTGCCCGTGGGATCCAAATATGCGCACCGTACGTCCGGATGGGTCGAGCACTTGAATGCGGTGATTGTAGCGGTCCGTCACTATCATCTGGCCATACTGATTAACGCATATGCCGGCCAAGCTGTCGAACTGTCCCGTACCGTTGCCGTACTTGCCAAACGTTCGCAAGAACTTTCCCCGTATGTCGAAGACTTGCAGACGATGGTTGCTGCTGTCGCATATGACCACCTCCTTTCCGTTGGGAGTCAGAGCCAGTCCGCGAGGCCAGTTAAACTGGCCTGGTGAGTCGCCCTTGTGTCCAAATTTCAGTATCATGCGCCCTTTGCGCGCGTAATTGTTTTTGGGTGCGTTGTTCGTGTACGTATATCGTTTTATAGGTCTTCTCTGGATATTCGTACTCGAAGCCGCTTGTCTGGCCGAACGATCGTTTCTCGTGTCCTCTTCCAAGGAGCTCTGCCCGTTCTGCTTTCCGCCTCCAAACACTTCGTGATTTTGGACTCTTGATATCCCATGCCCTGTAGCGTCTTCTGTTCGGTAGGTCTGGCGCTTCTCCGCGTTTCTGCTATTCTCTTGCGCTGCCCAAGAACGGCGTTTTGCCTTCCTGTCCATTGAAGATCTGGAGAGAACGTAGTGATCAGGAGAACGCCTGTTTCCCGTCTCTTCTAGTTCGCCGTATGGTTCATTCTCTTCCTGGGATGGTTCCCTTGAGAGTCGCGACCTCTGGACAGGAGAAGAGGGCGCGTACGGAGCCAAGACACTTTTGAACACCTGGACTTCGATTGGTTGTACGTCAAGATCGTCGTCCAAGTCTTGTGGACTGACGTCGTCATCGGAGTCTGGTTCGGTGAGTGGTTCATTCATGCAGACAGGTGATCTGGCTTTCTGATCCTGAATAGTTCGTACTTGTTTGTCCAGCTCCCGCTTGCGCAGTTCAAAGTTTTTCCTAATATTCGCTATTCGATTATTCAGTTCTTCGTCCGTATCATCGCTATGCTGATTGCTGAGCGGAGTGGTCTTCTTCTCCCCTTTGCGACTTCTGCTGTAACCATTTGAGCTGCAAGGCTCAGACATGCTTTCCGCGGCCAATTCACTGGATGTTGCTCCTTCATTCAAGGCGTGCGCTATTCGATGCACGTCGACCCACGGGCTATTTGCCATTACTTCAGCCACATCGCTGCATATCCTTTCCGACTGCCTATGTGATTCATAAACTTCAGAGGGCTGAAAGCGCGAGCAAGTCTTTCTGGATCTTCCGCTTGCGCGTGCTTCCTCAGCGGTAGCTGTACGCTTATCCTCGACGTACTCTTCTCTGGGTTTGTTGACACTCGGGCGTTCATGATTTGGCTCATTGGCGTCAGATTCCAACGCTAATCGTAAGAAACGAGGAATAGCGATATCCGTATTTTGCAAGCTAATATTCGTCAGAAAGTTGCTAACCTAAGGCACAAAGCTTCCCTTTTGTAAAAACAAAACAGTGAAATTGCCTGCTACCTGAATCTCTCCAAAATGTGCAATAATGTTGGCCAGCGTTGCCGTGCTCGTGTTGATTGCGAATCGAAAGCGTTTGTTGCACATGCCGTCGATGTCCGGCGAAAAGGATCGCAAATGTTCAAGGCCCTCCAGGAACATTTGCTTGTAATAGACTGCCTCTTCGAGGGTCATTTCCCGGTCGCCCTTCAGGTAGGCGTCCAGACGAGCGCACGCTTCGCTTATGTTGCAGGATTCGAGTTCGAAAGTTTGCCGAACGCTGGTCATGATTCTTGACTCAGTGCTGCAGAAGGCGTCAACCTCGGCCATCAGTACCTCTTCCCTCTTTTTAACCTCTAAAGTGGTAATACATTTTGGTCGTCAATAAAGCCTGGTTACTCCCTACGCTTTGCAATGCGTCTCATCCATTCCTTGACTTCTTCCTTTGCAGCTTCTGCTTGAACTGCTAACCCGCTGATGGCTCTGGAGACCGTTTCAGACCAGTCCGTAATTCGGCATGATATTCGCTTTACTTGTGTCAGCAGTCGCTTTAGATCTCGCTTGATCATGTCCGAGTGATTTGTCAAGCAGTCGGGGCATATTTTCTTGTTGCAGTGGGCGCACGGCTCCAGTACCGCCTTTTCGTTGCACACCTTACAGCGTCCCATGTTGTACCTGCAACGACATCTTACGCCCGTTGGTCGTGAAACCATTGGCCACCCACCTTCGGACGTAAGCCTCAAACTCGACGACACTTTGCTCTGTTGCTCGCAAATGGATTTCCAGAAAGCCAACCAGAGTGTAATTTGTCGGCCAGCCACGGGCTCCATCCTGCGGAGCCAAATGCTCTACGCGACATTCAGGGCATTTAACTGTTCGCCTGGTCGAGTCCATCAGCCCTTCTAGGCACGGCTCCAAGCAGAAGCTGTGCTGGCATGGTAGCACCTTGGGGTTCCTAAATTAAACGGCACGTTTGCGCCTGCTGGATCCTAATCTGTAGAAAATGCTTCTGTCAAGCAAGCTCGCCTACGGAGACAGGCAAGGACCGTAGGGTTTGCTTTCTTCTCTCGTGCTGCCCTAGTAACGTGCCAGCAGCGCAAACGCATAGTGCTATAAAGTTTTCGAACGCACTTGATGTTCGTTAGCCCCTTTCTAAAGTTTTGAGCTGTGAAGTTTGATATCACCGGAGCAACGATCCTGGCAGAGCAGAATTCTGCGCAAAACCTAATCCCTGCTGCTCATTGGTATAAAGCTTCCGTTAGTGAAAGTTTTGCAACCTTGTGGGCAACACGAAGGTTACGCAGAATTACTGCATTCTGCATAATGCATGATCCTTAATACCACGTAACGGCAGGTGATATTAATAGCAAATGCTTTATATCCCTGAGTTCCGCTCCCTCTTTCGGAAGCTTCGCCTTACTTGTATCGGTCCAAGCAGATAGGGCAGGTCAGAAGTTCTTCTATTTTGTCGAATGGATTCACCCAATCAGAAGGGAATGCCTTCGTCGTGTACGCAAACTGCAGTAGTCTTTCTCGCTCCTCCATGTTCGGTTCTCTGCTCATCGTTCGTCCCGTCGCGCGACCCAAACCGCAGGCGCTTTCGTCCAATTCAAACGCGTCTGCAAAATGTTGTCTGAAAGAGCGAATCAAGTTAGGCGGTGAATAATTCAGACCGTTCCCCCTCAGACTGCTGTGATGGCTAAGCTAATCTTATTCGGATGCCATACGCTAGAAACAGCGACCGATTTTGCGGTTTCAACCCTAATGGGAGGCGGAATTCGTATACTGTATCGGCGAAGTCATCAGTGGAATATTTATGCTAATTTTCCTCAGGTACCCACATCAGCTGGAACACTGGCAAAGTAATTATGAAAAAAACCATGTTAGTACTGTTAGTTGGCATCCGCGCTTTCATGGACAGTGAAAGGGACAACGTGATGGTTGGTGTTTAATAATAACTTTCCAGCGAAATTTGCCGAAGCATCATTTCCTAATTCTGGCTTATTATTCCTGTTTATTAGGACGTTTGGACGGAATCACTGCAGTCGATGGAAGTTACTGTAAAGAGTCGAGAAAAGCCCTCAATGCAGTAAGTGAACCAAACCTGTTCGTCGACATCGCGCACTTCCTCAGATACTGATAATATCCAACGGTTTCAAAAGTTAGCGTGAACGTGGAATGATAAGTGGAATGATAACCGATGATTTTTCAGTTCTATTGCCATATGAGTAATACTGCCACCATCTTCAGCGTAGATTAATATTAATAATTTTTTATGCACAAGGTATTTAACGGGCGCACCTTCCCAGCAGGCTTGAAGTTCTGCCTGCGTGCTGTGCAACTTACTATTCCATAAAAAACGAGGGCAATTCCAAATGTTTCAACTGTTCTCAGTCACCTAAGGTCCGGCAATGTACGATAATACGTTTGCTAAAGTGAACGTTAGGGCACTGAGTTGATCGCATGTCAGTCAGTTCAAGAGTGGCGCTCTTAATTCATCTGGAAGATGTCTCGTGCGCCCATGAAAGTATCAATGCAGTTAGCGATTCACGGCCACATGCTTTCTAGGTAAACTATTATTCATGCTAAGAACAATGCTTAAGGAATGACCGTGTATTAATAGAACGTAAATGGCTCCGTTGTTCGAAGGTCTGAAGGTCCTTATTACGCAAGGACGGACTGCAAAGCAGAGTAACTTCTAAACTTGACGTTTTGTCATTATCATCCCACGGAGCCGAACTTGAAGTCAATTTCTCAACGCTCCAATGGTAGCTTACTTCATAGCCTACTTCATTCAAAAGACACTTGAAATGAAGAAATGAACATCCATTCGAAAGTGTAATTCACCAAGAGCGGCCTTCGAGCAGTAGACGTGCAAACTATTCACAACAATTAGACACGCGTAGCTCTCCTCATCATTTTAACTTTTCATTTTAATAACAAAGGCAACGTTGATGTATAGAACTCAGTTTTTCAAAATTCAAGAAATGAAGGCTGTAAACGAGAAGCTCTGCACATAGCATGCCGACAGACTTGCATTAATACCTCTTCGTTGGAAGCCTCCTCATCGCTGAAGCTTTCTGAAACGGCTTTCCTCAGCGGAGCAGCCGCAAGAAACCGGGGTAGTCAGCCGCTAATGCTCATTTGTTTGCTAGCTTGCATACACGCGCAGCAACTCGACTTGTGCCATCAATTGCTGAAAGCGCAGCACCGGACGTTCGCGTAGATGCGTGGAAGTTAAGCCGGACCAGTCAGTGGCAAACAAAGGTCGTATAAAAATAGAATAAACGACGGAAAGATCAAACTGTGGAAATGTGGTTTGCCGTGAAGGCTCGGATGGTCCTTTCAGTGTTAGCACCCTTCCCATGGATGGACCACAGTGTGGGCAGCCAATATTCAATCGACGCTTCCTATTTCGGGAGAAATGGCGGTAACTTGACTTTAAGTTCAAATAAATTCTCGCGAAGTACCATTTCTACTTGCAGCGATTTGAGAGCCGCTTATTCCGTTACCCCGCTTAAAGCTTCTCCCCAACTTTGCTGCAAAAATGTATAGTCGTTCCGTCCTTAATCAAGAGTTTTCATTTGTTCGCTCTTTGCCAATAATCGCAGTTGTTTGTCATATCTCACCTCTTCGCGTAGCATTGAACTTAAGTGAAGTTGCTGAAACTCTCTTATCTATAAATGCGTTCTTACCTCCTCACGATGAATGCCTGCTCTGAACTGGCTTTTTTTACATCCGATGACGCAAGAGTGCGAAGTCACGCTGTGTGTTAGTCAATAGGTGCGCTGCTATTTTTTAGTTTCTGAACGTCACATCAGTCGGCTGAGTATTACGCAATGAAGGTGTTGTTTTGTTAACAATGACAGCAGCAGCAGCAGCAGATACGCAACCTTCATCTACGATATACGATATGTTCTCTACGGAGGGAGCGCAAGGTTCAGAAGCCATTCAATTCGCAACTTTTTGGAAACTTATGATAAAAATTTGCCTACTGCAACGCTAAAAGCTTTGCGTAATTTTTTCCCGCGAAATACGCTTCAGCGACTTCGACATATAATGGTAGCCTGTTGCGGTCGTTCCCGGCAAACTGGCACGCGCTTGACCACTGAGCGAGATTAACGCTCATGGCGAGCAGCATTACACAGAGAATACGAAATGAGCTTGGCAAAGACCACGGTTTACCTACACAAGCAGGTGTAGTTTATTTGAAAGATGATTCCCACAATCGGATATTTCGTAGCAGCGTAGCAATGCGACTTCCACCGTGTTTTGTTTATTCGTTATTAAAATCGAACGTAGCTTTTGGGACTCTCCTTGTAACAAGCATAGCATAATCACGATATTTGTCGTCGTGCAGTGCTACAGAGTAGCAGCTTTTATTGCTCCTGAAGACAAGATGCAGAGAGTTTCGAAAGCTGCGGTCGTTTCTGATATCGAATGAACAAAAACCATTGCAATGTCGTATTACAAAACATAAAATTTACTTCCGTTGCTTTAAGTATTCTCGTACCACGTTTTCAGCGAACGTGCTTGCCAAGCACACGCCCACGCCGCTAACGCATACGCTGACTGCAGTGGAAACATTCTGAATAAAAAGGAGCAAAGCCATTCGAAGAGAATGGAAATGTGCTTTGTTTAGCACCACTACAAGTCATCGTCCATTCAACATGTCCTGCAGCTTCAATTGTGGGAAGTTCGCTTTGCATCTGCTGCTGCAATATTGGTGTTTGAGATTTCCTTGAAGTCACAAACCAAGGTGGCATTACTTGCGTGTGCTTAACTTTCATGTATTGGAATTCAGGTGTATGATGGGTCGATAGCTGAGTCCCTACGACTATCCTTAACGCTATATCCATCTGCCTATTCAGCCGCTTAGTTAAATATAATTAACGATTAATCTTTTCAACCGTAATGTCCAAACAGCATTGACTTACCTTGCCCGGGAGCGGGTGTGACAGTGTTCTTCAAGTTGAACACAACCAGTCCCGTTGTCGAGCGCGTCCTTCTTCTGCTCGTTGTCGAAGAAAGCGATACTCAGTGGGATGACGGATGATTGAAGCACATGATGAATTTCTCAAGCCATAAGAGTATGTATGCCTCCGTGAGCATTGCTCGCGTAGCAAATATTTTTGAATAGCTTTCATTGCATCGCTTTGCGCGCTGAAGCCACTCGAATCCTATAGTTTCCGGCCATGCGCAGATGAGTGCGATATGCTCAGAAATAGTTGCAGATGATGGCCTGAGTTCCTGAGGCGTTACAGCCCTGCCTTCCCCTGGTTTTCTTCTTCTTCAGACTTAGGCGGAAAAAGTGAACAAAATGAACGGCTGTTGCTGATGACGTAACGGTGAAATGGGTACAAAGTTGTCACGTGGCGCGTGGATGAATTGCAGCTGTAAATTTATTTAACCGGGCGTAATCCTTGATGCTGCCGATTTGCTGGCGTCGTTTTCGTGGCGCGCTTCCCTTTTCCGCACGCACATAACAAAATGTGGCGGGCGAACTTCTAAGGCAACGGACAGCTTTCCAGATAAGTGATGCGACAGCGCTTCTGTGGATTATCAATTGAATGGGAATTTTTATCCTGCAGTGTCATTGCATAGCCAAGGGAACTTCCAAGTGCAATTGCTTATGCAACATTACGTCGCCTGACTTCATCTGTCGTTTTTGAATTAGCATACTTGAGAAACAACAGTTAAGACTAAGAAATTAATTTTCCATTGAATATGCTTAACATAAGCTTATAGAATTGTTGCTGAATAATAAGGCAGTGTGTTGAAAGCATAGGGAGACTAATGGAAAAAGCGCATATGACTCCTCAACTGTCCAGTGAGAAAATTGCACAATTAACTGTCACTTGAATGCACTGACACTGCATATTACTGGAGCTGAGGGCTGGATGTTTGCTGACGAGAAGATTTTTACTGTTGTTATTAAATACAGCAAACGTCCACTCGAAGGAATAGGTTTATTTGGATTGTGTAGCCACAGTGCTTTCTGGACTGTCCCAAAAGCAACGTGGTTATACAATTAAATTCATTTTAATGAAACTGTCATATTTGTTTTCCACATCTTTTCTTGTTTTAAACTTTCTTTGAGTCATATCTCCTACCAGCGTAGTTTCGAAAATGCACTCGAGGAAGCTGCGTCAATATCACTTACCGGTGAGTCGTGGATGTGAAATAACGCAACATAACGACCGCAGTGATCCTTAACGACTTGCCTCGTTCTTTTGTGATTATATTTCGCTAGGCTTACTCATTGCTAAGCATGCTGGCCATATGACTGACCGTACAGACTCAGGAGGTTCATTTTATTTTGAAGCAATACGGTTGCAAGGATGTTTTGGTAGGTTTGGCGACAGACAGTCATTTGGGCAGGAGTGAATGAATGCTATTCATTTTTCCAATTCTTCATGCCGTTTACAGGTTGTGATGACTTTGTTATACCTTAAATTATGTAGGCTAATGCGGCAATTAAAAAAGGAAAGTTTTGCGCAAACACTCCGTCCATTGCGATCCATTTCTTGTCGAAAACTATGTTTTAATACACGAAGTGAAACCTTATGCTGTTGAACATGCGTCAAAGCACCTGCCCAAACGAAACCTTTAATTCCAAGGACTGACACCGGAGCTTTGTTGGGCACATTTGGGAACTAAATTTTTGATCTGCTGGTTAAAGTGACCTTTCCTTGAGTAGAAGCTCTGTTGAATTTTTGACAACGCTCATTCTTTTGTTTTATAATGTTTTATTGTACTATGTCTATTTGACGTGCGTATTAAAAACCAGTGGTCGGTAAACATTCACCCTTTAATTGTATTTCAGTTATTTTCAGTGCAAAGTTCACAAAGCAGTTGATAGAGCGAACAGGTTAATGAAAGCTGTCTTGTACTCATTGAGTGAAGATGCAAGATGTCATTCGCTTTGGAAGTGTTTATCTACGCATAAATACATTTTCACGGCTGAGTAATGTCGATTGATGATGTCCATTATACAATATCTAAAACCAAAAATTTCAGAACGACGGAGACTACAATACGGCCGGTTATTACAAGTTTTAGCACGCATGATAGCAAACTAAACTGTTGCTTGCGGTTTTCCACTACTGTATACTATGCATACTGTATGCATAGGCATGTATACTATACTGTATACTATACTATCCATATGCTGGGTAAACGAGACAAACCACGAGTGTTCACATGATGAACGTTTTTTCAAATTTGATAAATGTAGCTTTTGACGGTAAGGCATGAATCCAAAATTTTCACCTTGTCCAAACCATGACATACTCATCTTGATTTCTTCGTTGTATTTTTGCATTCAGAGCAAGGCATTCGAGGTTACTATTCATAAATGATTGTACAATCCTCACCGTTATCATCATGTAAATGAAGGAAGTGACAGTTTGCATTTCAGTGTAGATACCTCTGGTTATCGAAAAGTTGCTCCTTTTATTTGAAGTACATTCATCAGAATGTTAGCAGCAGATTTGCATGTTTGATGTTAAGGGGCTGCGCCTGTTGAAAAGCTGAATGGCGAGGGCGTTTGGTAAAGTGCGAACTGTTGAATGACATTTGAGTAGCAACTTTTTGGAGATAGGTCTCCAGCAAGTTGCCTCTCATATGTCATTCAATAGTTCGTACTCACAAAATATCTTCGCCACTCCAGCCCATTGGCATCACTGCTTGCATGCACTGGAACGTTACAATATGAATTCAGCTTTTGGTGGTGGTAGAACAGAGCAACACTTTCAGGTAGCCTTCACTGGAGAGAAGTGTGCTTATCATTGCGGAGCTCCGCATTCACATTTGCCGCTTGTTAACATTCTTTTGATTTTCTGTTAGCATTGTCACAAAGGAAGTCAAATTAATTTGCGTTTGGCTGCGGGGCAGATATTACTACCAAGCTTTTCCGATGCAAGGGACTTTTTCTCTGGCAAAGGGCATCAAGACTGATACCGCAGAACTTAAACAATTAGCGCGCAACATTTTGCGCAGCTAAACTGGTCAATCATAAGTGTTAATATGCATTCAGTGTTTTGTATGCATAGCCATTAGGCGCACATAGAAGTATTTGCTACACTGATCTTCCCAGTTATCATGCATGTATGTACGTGTAGATGAAGCTGAAATTATTTTGTTAAGTAAGATTGCTAAGTAAGAATGATCCATTTAACTTCGCAGGAACTTTTACGGAAATGAAAATTTTGTAAGAGAACTGGTACGCCAGTCAACATAATATTAATTAATATTAATAGTTTGTTGCTTTTGTTTGTTCTTGACTATTATGAATATAAACGTGAGCTGTTTCTTTGGTGCACAGTAGACTTCCAATCGAAAAGAAGTGCTTTGCCAGCAAGTAGACGGTTTACTAGCAAATGAGCACAGTAAATGTCTGATACTCAACGTTTTTGCAATGACTCACATTCCGTCTTCAGCAAGGAGATCGTAAGGCTTCTCGTAATTTGTTGTTGGGCACTAACAGGCATCTAGTTGTTTAAAAGTGATATGATTTCTTCAATGAAAGATAATATAAAGAGCGCAATCATTCAATTTCGTTTTTAATGCAGAAACGCAAGATAGACGATTCGTACTGGGGTGCCATATAGATCGTTCACGCTAAACTTGACGCTGCAGCCGTTACCTTTAGGAAATCACGAAATCCATTTTCCTAATTTCCATTTTCTGCTACTTATTCATTTTCGGAATGTTCTGGCTGCCATTCCATGCGCTATATATATATATATATACACGCACCAGTTATATGCATTGTACTTTCCAGTTTTAAGCAGGTTTATATGTCATGAGTTTCAAATCGTTTCCCTCTGTCTAATTTGGATTTGGAGGCTTTCAGTAAGACAGCAGTTGTGAATGTGCATCGCAACTCCATTATAGGATGGCCAACATAAGTATGTTTTTTTGCGCAGCAATTTCAAACATTTACTGCTAGTGATCATTTAGAGTGATCTTGAAAGTGGTCCCCCTTTTGCTGCTTAAATCTTCTAACCGCATGCACATGGGCAATATAGCAGAAAATTTGACCCTTGTGAATGGATAATAAAAGCGGTAAAGTTCAAATACAAGGAACGAACCTTAAAGAGAGACCATTCATTTTTGGCATTTATGAGAGGAAACGTAGTTTTAACAGCGGTCTTCGCTTTGTCCGCAAAATGACATCATTGGACAAATAATCTTGCCTGCAGAATCTATTCAGAGAAGGATGAAGTGGAAACCATTAATTACGGTGTAAACTAATATTAATAAGCTCACGGAAAAACTGCTTTAGATACCTAAATTGAATTACGCGGTAAATTAAGTACAGAGATCACCATCGGTAGAAAGCGCTTAAAAAAAGGTTTCCTAAGATTAATCACAGTGAATTTTCAACATCAACGTCAACTATGCAAACAGTTAAAAGAACAGAATCATGGTTGTCAAACTGAGGTAGCACTATATCTGCTAGTAGTAATTTGCAAACCAACCTGCAATCGACCAGAAACTGAAGAAAAAAATTTACGGTTTTCACTAGATATCAGTGCATGCCTCCACCATTTTTGAATTGGAGTTGATGATCAGCATTTACAAAACAGACAGCAATTTATGTCCCACAAATTATACTCCATCCACAGTTGGCATAATATGGCTTAATCCACAGTTCGCATTGTCGTTGCATATGCGCAGTGGAAAGCTCTTGAAAACCCATTCGCTTTTCCAGATTCGCCCAGCGCGTCGCAATCCAAAAGCGGGATGTCAGACGTCATTAGTTACGGAGCGCATGTGCGAAATTTAATTTCAGATAACGTCCGCACCTATCTGCGCCTTGATTGAAACCAAATATTAACCAGCAGATTTCCGCGCGATCTATTTATGAAAATCAGGCAGCCTCATTTCATTGATTTCCAATTTGCTGACCAATCTTGCAACGGTTTGCGCTCTTCAACGGGAAGCGATATGCGTAAACTAAAACGGTAAATTCACACACTTTTTTGGGTCTCCATCTGAACGCTGAAAGCTCGGGGACTTCCGAAGCTATCCTTGCTCGCAACTGCAAAACGTCTGCTTGCCCAGTTTCGTGCTGACCACTGGAAGCTTATGGAGTAGAGCCAACTCCTTGTAAGCACTATTGAAACATTGCCTTCTGGAAGAGGTCGCAATTCAAACACGCCTTACGACATTGAAGCGACCCTAAGGGACCGCCGAACAGATCTTATTAGCATAATTGAAGTTCCAGCAGGTACACGAAAGTTGGCAGAAAAATAAAGCTAGCAAGATGACACTGAAACTGGTTTTCATCGCAAACTTGCTCCAGCACAGGTGTTAAGTATTCCTTTGTGCGATAAGATTGACTTAAACTTACGGAAGTTGAAAAACTTTGACTTGTCAAAGGCGAAGAAGATTCAATACGTTCAGGTGCAAATACGTTCTTGCACTCTCTACTATGCATAACCTGAGAAATCGCTGCATTTGGGAGAATTCCTCTGTTGGTCACTTTCCGTACTTTGTCGCCTAATGTTCGAAATGGTTTGGCAGACACTTTTGCCTATAGAGCAATTGAACGGCCAATTTAACCAAACTACTGGCCACTTAAGCGAAACTTAATTTCCACCTCGCCATGACGTCGTTCAATGCTAAGTAAGGACCTTCCTTCTTGCCGTAACGGTGATAAGCTGATCAGATCGTTCGCTTGCATGACGTCATTCCACTTGATGCGAAGCGCAGATCGAGTCTATTTTCAAAAAGTAACAATGAGGGGGAGCGAAACTGAAGGCTTCTCCAAAATTGAACGGGAAATTCATTATTAGGAGCGTTTAGACCCTTGCCAGTCGGCTGTAAAGCGTCTGAGCGACTTATCGGCTCACACTTTGATTAGATTGTCTCACGCAACTATGCGCTAACCAACGTTTAGCGGTAGCTGCTGTGCCGTAGACCTCAGCACTAACTTGGCTCCTCGAATGTAGACGGAAGTGATCCTTGAAAAAGTCCCACAAGGTTCTCCGCGTGTAAGCACTTTTGAGCTTTGGTATTACCATTCCACTGAAGTGGGGTTCCATACAGATCGATAGGTGCAATTTCCCAAGTCAGGCCATACGTGCGGCCACCTAGCGGACAGCAAAGTGCTACTGACTTTGGAGAAATGCCTGCCGTGTGAGTAATGACTACAGTGATCTGAACCGAAGTGCTTGCTGCCTCTGCAATGCGATGGCTTTGAACGTCAGCAAATTAGTAGGCATCAACAAAATCCGTCTTTTTGGGCTTTGGTCAATCGCAAATTGGAAATCACTTGCAAGGGAAACTTATGCTCCCCAACCTGCGTACAGCATAGCGGGGGAGTTTCAACGTCCTCTTTAGGGGAAATACTTCGCGGATTGCATTATGCTGCTCGGGGAATAGACGGTGGACAGTTGCCACCAAAAAGATAAAGAGCCATACGGCATTCAAATGAGATGACTGTTTTGGGAGTCCAGTCGATTGTAGTGCCTAACGAACATTTGGAAGTGATAAATATTAATGCAAAATGGCATAGCCGGCAAGCTGCGGCAGACTTGCGTGCATATAAAACAAATGGGTCTATTAATTCGAACGGTATCTATAAATTAAAGGTCTTTCTCCTGGGAACAGCAGAAAGCTCTTTACCCAGTTCAGTGTGCTTTGCAGTTATCCGTAAGTCAAGGCATAGCGGTATCTTTCCAGGGAAACGTAAATACATAATAAACGAACAGTTTAAACTGAGGGTGAATACAATCGAATGCTCTTCATGATGAGGTGAGCTCTGACCAAGGGAACTGCTCCGCCTTGCACAGCTCCCTGAGGCTCCATACGCGCAAGGGCCATATTGGCGCCAATCAACTTCGCTTGTATATTAAGTAGGCTCCGGACTTTAAAGTATGCTTTTCTTTGAAGATTTATTCGTCCGCATAGAATTAGCCGCTCGTCAAGGCAAGGGTTAGGGGGAATCGCCGAGCGGCCACAACGACATGCTTCTTTGGCAAAAGGCTCATGGCAAATGCAGCGCAGAAGTGGAGTTCTCCCTCAGCTCATACGTTCGGCAAAGGGCTTGAGCAGTTGGAAATCCCCACTTAAAGTGTAAGAGCACTTCTCTATTGTCCGATTGAAAGATTCTTGCTACCGTCGTGCTGATGACTCTTAGCGCAATTCGAATTACGTTTTCATATTTTGTATGGACACTTTGGGTTCTTGCCCTCGTGCATCCGCTCGCTTCTTATCGTTCGCAGAGACCACTGCCTTCGTAACTAAACTTGTCCGGGATGCGCCGACATTGGGCAGTTTACCACAGGAAGTCGGTTCGTCCGTTTTTATAGTTTGAACAGCCGCAGCAGCGTGCATCGAGGTAACGCCTACACTGCCAACTAGTAACATTTGGGGATTCGGAAGAACTACAAATGGTAGTTCGTCGCCAAAGATCCGTCTTCCCAACTTAGTTCTTCTCATCAATCTTTTCAGCCTTTTCGTAATCCATCGTACTGCCACGTTTGCCAGCATCAGGCCCAGCATTGTTCCCAAGGCGATGCCGATGGTAATACCAACCCAAGGGTCGTATCTTTCGAACATTTCTCGTTCGGAGCGCACCGGATTGTGCTCTTGGAAGTCCCTCTTGTCGAGATGACGAATGGGATCCATGATACCATGACTGATTAGAAACGGGAAAATACAAATTGCGCTTATTAACGTCCGTGTTAAGCATGCACCACTAGGAAGCCGGCGCCCTTCTGGCTAGATCCTGGGCTTCTTCATTGTTGCTCGCTCTGTCTCGCCAGGTTCCAAGGAACCCAGTAAACCATCAATGGAGGGAGGAGCAGTGGTATACGGCTGCTATGGCAATAGCTTACCGTTAGGGCGTCTGATGCAGACGGAACCGGCTACGGCCGGAACGTTGTCGAAATATTCGGCAGCTGAGAACCATAAATTCAACCCCTGTGGCTCGTCTTGCGGAAATTCGCAAAACAGGCAAGCACAGGACGTTCGAAAGGCTCGAGTGGATGGCAGGTCATAAGCATAAGTCATTGAGCGGCGCAGCGAAGGGCTGGCATCCAGTCGAAAAGAAGGCAAAGTATGCGTGGCGCTGCAGAAGCTATTAGTCTGGCCAAAGCTGTTCGGAGATGCCAGGCGACCGCCTGCCGCTTCTGCTGTGGTGCCTTGCACCGCAGGGAGATAAATTTCGAATTGATTATCAACGAAGTTTCCGGTTAGCGGATTAACGAACTTCAATGGAAAGTCTGAAAGTTGGACCACAAGCCCGCTCCTTCGCGTTCCCTCCTTGCTGGGCGTTAACTGCACCGCCGTGTCCCCATATATCTCCTGGAGCGAATCGTTTCTGCTCCTTCAAATCACGTTAACCGCCAAACGAGTGCACCGCGCGGGGAATCGAAACCGCCTTAGAATTTGAGTGTCTGCGTATGTTCAAAAAATTTTGGATTGACCTAACTGGAGCACCAAACGTCGATTGATTCATTCAAAAAACCAATACTGCAATCTATCAAGAATCTCTTCAAGCGCGTATAATTGATTGACGACCAAGTGTGCCAAGGGAAACGGTGATGGACATCAATGCAAGAACGGTTAACTTCGACTGCCGTCAATGAAGCCTTTTCACCAGTCTCTCAGCAAAGAGAGCGACTTCCGGTACTTTTCAAAGTCCGCTGAGACGCCTTGAATACCAATTTTTTGCTGATGAGCGAAATATGATAACTTCCAAGACAGAGCGTAAGGGAACATCTTGCACAAGACCACTTGGTGACCGCCTACGCTCCCTATTAAACTTACTGTAACTTTCTTGTCGTAAGTGGCCACCGAAATTGCTCATGTCATACAGCTCCGAGTACACGTGCACCTCCTTGCAACTTTTACAGTTATGTAAATATTTTAAAGTTATGCTAGTTCATACGCCCAGCATGAATAGTGTTCCAACAATTGACGCATGCATTAGATACTAACTAGGCTTCACGTACTGCCAGCGTGCGCAGGATATGACAAGGAACAGCATACGCTGAGGGAGCAAGCTGCCCAGCGGTATGTGCAATTTCAGTTGTCACCAAAATGTGACAGCTGTTGTAGAAGCTCAGGCAAAATAGCACGAGCGCTTGAATGGAGGATTAGTGATACAGGCAGCTTTGGATGCCTGCTGTAAGTTTTCGCGTTCTGCAAAGTATCTTCCTGTTCATTGGCTGCTTACGCCTATATATCTCGATGATGACATTAGCGATTTGAAAAGCACAAAGCGAATATATTAATCGAACCTCCATTAATGTTCGTGTAGCTTTGTAGGGTAATCTAAACTGCTCCTTATTTTAAGCGCTAGTGGACATTCGAGGTTAAACTGCGGTGTGAACCACCAAATTAGGCACGCAAGTGATGGTCTCCTTGGAGAAGGTCCATTTCGACAGGCAGCTTTAATCAGGTGATCGCTGCCGGTTTGGACGAAAACTACGAAGATCACTTCGGCGGCAGCTAACGGAACCCAACAATTTCGACGCAGCAGCACTCAACAAAGCAAATGGTAAAAATTGTCACTCGTTAAATTGCGCTAGGCTGCTAACCAACAACTGCGGAAATCTCACATGACAACAATCAACAATGCATCTGGTGGGAAATTTATCTCCGAAAGAACGCGCCACGCTGCCGCTATCCGTGCAGATGTGTGCACTTGGTTGAGCAGGAATTGACAGGAGTATTTTGCCCATTTTCGTTGCGAATAGGTTGGTATCTTGCTTGTACGAGCGCTAGGAATTCTACAAAATGTGCCCTTTGCATTCAGCCTTGAGACATTGTACACTTTGTGGGCGATTGTCAAAACGCAACAAGAAGAGGTAGCGTTAGTCGTCAGCACTTTCTGAGGGCATGCTAACTACTCTTTAACCGCCCCGCATCGATGCAACGGCTATCCATGATCTGCTTCACTGGCGAAGCGATAGCCACTTTCATTTTGATGCACGGAAGGTGTCAAAAGCATATAACGAAAATGACGACGGCGTTATCCAGCGAATCAGAGCAGTCGCATTTTGAAATTGCCCTGTAATCAACGAGCTGTCAAATGCATAGCTTGCGTCACGCAGTTGGCAAATTGAAATATGCGCCCACCATTGCCCGCTCCGGCGTGAACGCGGAACGACTTTCCTGAGCAACTTTTCCCGCGCTTTGGCTTGTCGGCGCCGCAACCGATTTTTAATCCCAGCTGAGCTAATGGGCATAGAAGATTAACGTTTCTTGCGGACAGCTGCTTTGAGCGAAAATTGCGACCACCAAGCATGAGACTTCAACATTGAAATGTTAATATACGCCGCGTCGTCCAATCGCCCCTTCCTTTTGCCAGACGACGCATTGCAATGCCAAGTTTCATGGATTCAATGGTTCCGCCGAATGGCCAATTGCGTCAACTGCCCTGCGGTAAACTACGAAATGATTGATCCCCCGTATGCGAGCATAGGGACAATTTTCCATTAGGCACAACTTTCGTACAAGACGTTCTTGATATAGCGCCTGGCCTTTGTCAGTGTGCCAAAGCGTTGCACGGGCTCAGGGAGTGACAACGGAACTGCCCAAAGTGCGCAAAGTCTAGTGATTAGACACGTCAAATAGCACAATATTTCTGATGCGAGCGAAACCACAGCAAAGAAATAATTTTTCCGCAAGCAGCTGCTAGTCAGCCGAACAGAGCGTTGGGAAAAAGTTATCTGAGCATTTTGGCGCCCCAGTCAATCTCCTTTCGCGAATGGCAGTGAAGTAGTGAAATTTTTGATGCCGTTCGCCCTGTGGAATTTTAAACTTCAAGGACGCCGTTCAGCTAACGAATAGCCTTCATGATTTGAGCACGCCAATGGAACAACTTTGGTTCTGTCAGCCCTGCTCGCTTGGGAACGCACAGAAGAGGATGAAAGTGATTCTGGGTGGAGACAGAAGATGGGTAGCGGCCAAGGTTATGAGGTTTTCTTTTAAGTTAGCATTATGCTTGCATGCCCAACGATTGACTGGACAGGTTACAGCAATGACCAACCGTCATCAGACGCGAAGTTTCATATTTGGTAATTTGATGTGCATCAATGAAATGGTGTCAACGCCAACAGAGCCAGTATTCATGGAAAAGTAAGTTTAGGCAAACGTTAAGAAGCCTGAATTCTACTAGCTTTACGCTATCATTAAACGATCAGGCATTCGGCATATTTCACATTGCACACTTTTCAAGTAGTGATGAAAGTTAACAGATACATCAGGATTAACGGTTTAGAAGTCATAAAGGCGCAAGACAATCAAAGAACTATTTACGCAATTGAAATTATTGGATTCTGTGAGTCACCATAATTGACTCAATTGTTAGACACCTTAGTGCACCTTAGAGCTGTTGAAGGAAGAATGCGTCAGCCTATTGATGTATACACACTTCTAACAATCGTTGCCCGGTTGCCAGTTTGCCTGGCGGCTAGGAGCTTCAAGCTAGCTGTTGTATATTTGTGATACAAACAGTGATCAGCGCCGGTTCAGTGCAAAATAATGGAAAATTGCTTTACCACCTTGTTGCTTGAACACTTAGAGAATTGGAAAGAAGTTGCAGAGCGCGCGTAATTAGGCACGGACTCGGAACACACGAATATACCTCACTGGTTTAATAGTAAAGACATAACGTATTTATAGAGTAACGATAAACACATTTGTATAGAAGAATACTTGTCAATATGCATGATGGATGGAGATTGATGGAGGTGCTACTTCGACCTTTTTGTGGCTGATGCACCAGGTCAACCATAAGCTGATGTGCCTCTGAGCGGTCAAAGTAGCATCGCTTTCCCACGATCTGTGGTGAGGCTACAGATCGTGGGTAAGGACATAACACTAGCGAAGAAGTGCGCGCCGGAAAATTGAATGTGTTACAGTAGGAATAGACTGTAAGGCGAAACAACGGTGTCAATTGTTCTTCTGCTATCCTGCTGCGCAGGATCACTATGCACTGAACATTATGAAGGCTAGTAAAATATAGCTTTTTTCTCGCAATTCTTGCTTGGAATTTGAACTGTTTCATCCAAATAGCGCACATGAATCGTTTCGCTAAACTTGTGACCCGTTCATACTGCAGGTATTTTCCGTGCTACTGTATGAAGCCATGGACGATTGCTTGACCCTGTACACCACATGACTGATCGTAGTAACTAATACGGCATCTGGTAGAGTGAAAATGAAAAAAACAACCATTCCTCATGCACAGATCAGGTGCACAGCGGCATCCTTAATTTAGGCATCACTTTAGATCTACGCTTCAAGTGTGGAAAAAAAGAAATCATTCTTCCTCGTCAGATATTACATATTAGTGCTATGTTCCGTAATCTCTTTCCCAAGATTGTTTCACATGCCTTTTCTTTAGTGTTTCTTTGTTCCAACTGCTGTGGGGAGCGAAATTTTCCATTACATTTCCCATGAGTATACGCTAGAAGGACTTCTGCAATGGAGTAGCTTCTGGATCAATCTAATTCAAGTGTGCAGAGCTAAAATATGGCATCTGCTTGTCTGTCATGACTTAGAGGCAACTGATCTCAAAGTGACCAATTCAGTGAATCAGATTGTTAAACCAAATCGCATAATCGTCATTGGAAAAGTCACACATCTTGCTGCTGTATTGGCCTTTAAGGTAGCAAATAATTTTCAGAGAGACTCGGTAGATAAAACGTCACGCCTGCTACCTGTGAATAAAGCGAACAATCTAGTCGCTGCACCGTTTAAACCGTTTTCATACCTGTCCAGTAGCTCTTCTGCTCAACACAGGTGCAGACATTTTTTGCACCAAATAATTTTGTAAACCAGATATGCAGTCACACTGTGTCAAAGAGGAAACTTGCATTGATTATGTAAATAGGCTTTCAACGACAGAAGAGCAACTTTATTGGAATGCAACATGCTGACCGCCAGATGAGCAATCCACTGGATTGAGTTCCTTGTTAACAAACAAGTTTGATCTCATGTTTATTTGCTAATGGAAATGCATGGCAAACGTCGCTGTCATTTAAGGATCTTTTGAAATTTTGAACAGGTACCATTTCGACGAGGTGCTTGATTTGCCCATTCTTATCAATGGGCGCGACGGCATTCTCGCTTGATAAACTTCTGAATTATTCAAAGCGCATTCTATGAAGTATTCCACTTAAACATGCAAAGATTGCCAAACATCAAACAAAATCACCAAAAATGTGGTGAAACCTATGCATATGTATGCAGCATTGAACTATAAAAAGCGTTGAATAACATTTACATTAATAATTTGTAAAATGATTTTTCGTTCTCTTCAAAGGTAACTTTACTGAAATTATTCTGAATGCTCATTCGGAGAAGCACTCTTTTCCATGGAAAACTGCGCATTTCGAAAGAGAAGAAAAGCCTGCTTGCAGAAGGAAGCAGACCGCTGAGTACATAAGAAGTCATCATTGCAAAATTCTAATTTACTGAAAAGCCTATACTTCGTTTACTAATTTTTATTGGGCTCTGGCGAATGCATTATGCGCATTTAACATGCACCCAGTCTCGCATTCAAGTAAAGGACACCGCTACTCATCCCCCGTGGAGGTTTAAGCGCGCCAGCAAAAACAAGTGATGGTATTACTGCAGATTGACGCAAAAGCAAGTGATAACTACAAATTACTTACGGAGTATTTCAACCCGTTGTTGAAAGAAGCAACTTTTTATTGCGTAGCTTTCGGGAAGCAACTTTTCCCATCCTCAGCGCATACACGTAATGGCGGCATAAAGGTGAATCGCACTGGCCGAGTAAAGTAAATAGGGTTGTTTTTGAAAAGGTCCGATCAGGAGGGGGGCCTTGTGTAAATAAGAATGGGAAATAATTTAGGGCGTTAAACCTCGTTTGAATCGTACAACGAAGGTTTAGGTAGGCATATCCGGTTCATCCTTAATTCAGGGAGCAACATTTTGTAGATTGGACGAGTGGGCCCCATAACTCGTCTACTTCCACTCCTTTGTCCCTGTTGATAGTTGTGTTGTAACGGATTTAAAGGGCTTCCTTTACTTTTCTTGTCCTTAATTTGTTTTCCACGCAAGGGACTTCAGGTTGCAACCTACTAGAGCAGGTGGCTGCATGCTCAGCCACGGCTGAAGCCATCATACATTGCATCATTATTGTTGTGGGTTTATGCCGCCATTACGTGTATGCGCTGAGGACGGGAAAAGTTGCTTCCCGAAAGCTACGCAATAAAAAGTTGCTTCTTGCAACAACTGGTTGAAATACTCCGTAAGTAATTTGTAGTTATGAGAACTAACACGCCCGTTCATAGAAGCAGTATCTTCAAAAGCAAGTGATAATATTACTGCAGACAGAAGGGGACATCCGTATTGCTGCGTTAGAGGTGAAATTCTTGGATCGCAGCAAGACGAACAATTGCGAAAGCATTTGTCAAGAATGTTTTCATTAATCAAGAATGAAAGTTCGAGGTTTGAAGGCGATCAGATACCGCCATGGTTGTGACTGTAAACATAAAGGTATGTTCAAAAGTAGTTCAGATGCTCATTAGTCATCCATTTTTCGTAGGTAAACACGGCTAACACCCGTCATGGGTGTTAGCCGTGTTTACCTACGAAGATGAGATCCTACCCCGTGTGTAAAAATCTGATGTTTAATTAGTCATCCATTATTAATTAGACTCATGAAATTCAAACAATCAGAAAGCACAATGTTTAGTTCGTTATTAAGTCGTTTCATTTGACCATTTGCTCAAATTACTTTTATGCCCAGGAAAGATATGTCATTATTGTTCTTCAGTTCCACTGTAAAGGAGGTGGAGAATAACAATATAATGAATATAACGAATACTGGCTGTTTCACCGAGAAAGTACATCAGTGGGCATTGAAGAGTGATTTCAATTCCACCAACAGACTTCACTGCGTGAGAGAAACGCAGAAAACTTAGAAATTATATAATATTTAACAAATTATTGATTGCTTCATGGTTAGACAGGTTACCAAGTAGCCCTGTTGGTCTTTTTCAATGGTAATCGACACAATGGCAAAGAAAATTTTTAGCAACACTGAGAGACAGTGGCTTTTTAGACGATATAGTCTCGTTTTCAGCGTACGGTGTTTATGATCAGTGCTATAAAGAGGTTTGCATTCGCATTAGCATCATTATGGCTGGGAGATGAGCGATATGGATGGGCTACATGATAACCATTCAGCTACATGTATAAAAGAAACGGTTGTATCACCAATCTTGTTTTGGCTGGAGTTACAGACTGGCAAGGTAATGGCAGGTAAATCTTGCATGGAATAAAACTTGCTACAAATTCATTAATGAAACAATTATTTACACCCGGAAAAGAATTAGTCATCACATACCTTTATGTTTAGCCCTAAATTGGGTCTCTTAATTCTACATGACAATTGTCAAGTGATTCTTGAATGAAACTTGTGTTTTACAGAGGAATAATTCGTTTGGCCCTAATGCCTCAGGTAGTACTCTTATTTCCATGATTTGTAACATAATTGGCCAAACAAAAAGGAAATCCTATTTTCAATTACAATTTTGCTTAACTTTAACAGGCATTATTTCGCAGCTAAAAGAAATAGGATTATACCGTGAGAAATATGTCAAGTTCTCATTTCGTAATATTTCACCTACTGTATAAGACACCTATGAACAGTCAGTGAATAGCGTGAATGGCAGACAGTTTAACCAATATATTGATCTTCGCTTGTATTTCAAAAGTAAAAAACAAGGAGGGAATCTCTTTCATCAGTTTCAGGCTTTGGCAGGAGAGAAACCTTCCAACCAGCCACTGGTTGAGCTCTTGCTTAGGGCTATTGCGGATTCACTGGAGTGCACGAATGCACAATCCAATCATTTCAAAGACGCTATGAAGATTGGTGCTTCACTTGATTAAGGCTAACACGGCATCTTGATGCCAAAAGTAAGGCAGATGCATTCCTTCACCTCTTGAGCAAAATTGAGAAACTTTGTGCCCCAACTTTTCGCAAGTGCTATATCATTGCCCAAGGAGTGTTAGGTTCATCTAAATGGAATTTCCAGTGTGCCACTCCACGTGACGGGAAAGCCCATGACGGTTAATGGACTGTCCTGAGTGATTTGTAATTGTCACCATTGTGTTGTCTCAGAGCTTATTTCCAATATTTTCAGGGGCATTGGTTCTGCTAGGTCGGCTTCAGAGACAAATTTGCAAAGTAGTTCTTCTTTATGGTTTCATACTTACATTAGAAATCCAAAATATTAATTTAAGGAAACATTTCAGAAAATCATTAACTAAAATCTCACCAGAACGCTTCTTTAAGACCATTTGCCCTACAACTTGTTCTATATTCTGAGCTTGATAACCGCATAGTACTAGTAGCTCATTGAGTAGGGAGTGTCCTAAAACTGGATGAATGAAAAGGTGGGGAAGTACAGGTTCAGATCAAGTACGGTTAGGTTCAGTTCAGTTCGACTCAGAAACGAGATAGCGAGACTAGCTATAGGCAGTTTGCGAAGCTTATCCGAAGATATCTGTTACGTCGGCTTGGGACTTCAGCATCTATAGATGATTCCTCAGTCGCCAGTCTTCATATGAACGTAGTCGATCATATTATGTACAGAGCTCAGGTCTTGTGGCGAATTGGCCTGCAATTTCCCTGAGCCGAGCAGAAAATACGTCACCCTGCGAAAACTACGTCATCGTCGTGTTGTTGTCCCTTATCAATCGTACCTGAATTTCGTTGTTTACCTCTGGGGATTACTGTACTTTTTGCGGAGCTCAGTGAAATTGCTGGACAATTCGCCACAAGACCCCAGAGCTCTTTTATCTTCACGACTATCGCGCTTGCACAGTAAAAGTTGTTTCAGCAACCACAACCAAACATAACAATATCATTTTTCCGATAACGAAAGCCATAGACGTCTTGGACAGTAACGTATTTTTGAATGCAAACATTGCGGCAGCGCAACTGATTGCACGTCAAAAAAATAAGTTGATGTGTAAAAGCGCCTTCCAGCGTTCATCATACCATCATAAATAAGAACTAAATCATTCAGCTACAAAAAGCCCAATCTGTAGCACCTATCAAATCAACCTACACTAGAACTTACTTCTGCCACAGAAGAAGTAGATTCGAATTGCTGAAATTATTCAGTGAAATTGTGCTGATCTACCTAACAATGTTTTTAAAGGCATTCCACGTTGGACGATACATCACTGTATGCCAAAAGACCTGAATTTCCTCTAAGACTTACCGATATCTTCCTGTCTGTTGCCAGCGTGCTCGAGGTGAGGTAAGTATAAATTTATCGGAGCACATGAGCTAGGTTACCTCACGTCCTACTATATGATCTTGATCATTATTATTAATTTGGCTTGCGTTAATGGCTGAACGTTCAAATTCCTTAACAGTTTCATTTGCGTTTCTTGTATTAATGAGAGCAGGAAAGTTGCACGTTTTAATTTTGTTCTATGTTGAATAATTTCACCAGAGCTCATTGTACATCGATGTTTCGTTTTCTGGTTCAATCCTTTCCTTTCCGTCGCATCTATTTTTGACATGTGAACGTTCGCTAGGAGAGTATCTTAGCGCAATGTATAGGGGAATGGTGACTTGCCAAGAAAAACGACGAGCAACGCATTGGCGCAGAGTTTTCCAAACAGCTCAACCTTTGGCTACCAAAATTACCATTTCAGCAGCACTATGGTTCAATTAAACGACTTAAAAACTTCTGCCGGGCTGAGTGAAGTGAACAAGACGTTGGAATGTCAGAGCTATATTAATGGGTGAGCACCCATTTTTTTGGTAGCTTGATTAAGTTTTGTAAGTGTTGATTTATGATAGGTATTGGCCCACTTCTGTTGACGCCGATTTTTTCCGCCAAATATCAGCTCCAAGTGATCAGTATCCACATTTGCAGAGATGGTATCGTCATATGGAAAGCTTTACGGAAGCCGAAAAGTCAAAGTAAGACGCAGTACCTGTTTCCTTAGCAGAAACTGAAAAGTCTTGGCATCTACGAATACGCTTTAGAATTTTTTCTAGGTTTTTTGTTTTTTGGGAATTCGTAGTAACTTCGCACAGTTTGCATTTTCAACATATCCGTTTAGCATTGGTAACTGTTCTTGGAATTTATAGAATGTATGAAGAAGCTAAGTTTTTTGTGCAGAAACAGTGCTCATTAAATAGTGTACAGAATGGTCTGCAAGTTCACGTATTTGCTGGAAGACTTACAAATGGAGGTGTTTTGATCTATGAATCTCATGTTGCCTGTTTGTCTTGCCCTATGAACGATTTTGAAATTTCGAAAGGTACTAAAACGAGATGAGTCATTATCTCTTCCAAGTTTATACCGTCCATTGTACAATTTGTCGCAATGAACAGGCTAAAGATATTCTAAAAGAAAAAGTCGTAGGTCAAATTCTTTGTATTATTCTCCCGTTCAGGATGGCGTTGTCAATCATTCGTTTGCGTTCGAATGGTAGATGCTAATGACCGTTTAATAGATCGATGAGTTTTCTTTTATTTGCATATAGCCAAAATCAGGAGTTTTTAGATGGGAGAAGTGCAGCATTGCCGAACAGAAAAATACTAAAAAGGCTGAGGATGATGACGTCGATCTGTTCGGGGATTCCAGCGATGAAGTAAGGGAAAGAATCTGTACAAGATGGCCATAAATAATTATTGGCAAACGGTCACGTTAAGGAAATGGACGAAGAAAAGGAACGCATTAAACAGCAGCGCTTGCAAGCGTATGAGATGAAGAAGGCTAAAAGTATATGTCTGCTTGTTACATGATCGTCCACTGATCGGTGATTTTTCAGAGCCAGCGGCAGTTGCAAAATCTAACATAATTTTGGACATAAAGCCGTGGGACGACGAAACGGACCTGGCAGAGATGGAGCGCCAAATTAGGGAAATCAACACCGATGGTTTGCTGTGGGGCGCATGTATGTTGTCCCGGGACTTTTTTTGGTTTTTCATTATTTATTTTTAGCGAAGGTCATCCCCGTTGCTTATGGAATAAAGAAAGTACAAATTTCATGCGTTGTAGAAGATGACAAGGTAACCCAATGCGGTGTAGTAAGCAAGTAAAGCTGGTTTTTAGGTTGGAACAGACTTTCTTGAGGATAAAATAACAGCGATTGAAGACTTGGTGCAATCAGTCGATATTGTTGCCTTCAACAAGATATGATTTAGCTCGTTGCCGTGTTGAAGCAATTAAATTTGCTATGAAGTAGCTTTTGTTGATATTAATGTTTCTTGCTTCGTAAGTTGTGCATTTGAACATTTATACAGACCTGTTCAGTAGAAGGGCAACTTGTTTATAAAACGGTTTATTTGTAAACAACCTAACTTTGCTTCTTGCAGCGTTATCAAATTTTCCACCCATCCGCAGTTAGCCTGTTGGCGTGGATGGAAATCTTAAAGTACTGCATCATTGATCATTGCTGATAGAAAATTTATTGAAGCTCGCTGTTGAACCATTCTTCTATTGTTGTGCTTCTAACAGAGGTGATTTATTTCCATTCTAAGTTCAGAAAAGGTGAAATGTTAGTTTAAAGTATTACTGTGAATGCATTCTCCTTAAGCAGTTTTGCTACAGTTTGTTGGAAAGACCTTCTACGCTCGTTTATTAACAGCTAACGTTTGAACTGCTCAGTTGTTCTGCAGTTCCAGTGATGAGGCGCGAGCAGTATTAAAATTTTTAAAAGTGTTTCATAAATTTTTCGGCAGCGCAAGCAGCGCTCTGTTGAGATTTCTCGGAAGCAGACGTAATTTTATCTTGAATGAATGGAGCAAAATCTTGGTCCCTAGCACAGCCGTCGTTGAGATTCATTCTCGGCAGAATCACGTTTTGGCTGGTATTAATACGTGATCCATAAAACGCCATGTTTGTTCTGCTGTATCTGTTCCTGTGCGCTTTGTATTGAATTACTCAGTGCTTAAATGTGTTGCTTCGTCATTGATGCTTTCTTATGAATTGCTTCGTCATTGCAGGAAAACCGGATGCTAATGAACTGAATAAAAGGATGAAAATTATTTCATATCCCGTTTAAATCTATAGCTGTTGAGAAAAGCTGTAATCTAAGATTCCGGCTTAGATACAGTCAAAGGCTTTTAAACTTTAACTGATGTACTAACGCTTGACTTTAATGTTGACTAAGGATTACTAGTCTTAACACGTCCGCAACATTGTCTTTTCGTGCTTCCCTATTCTATATAATAAGCATTTTATTTTTATTGTAAGAAAAGTTACATCAACGTGTCTTTTCTACCTTTATCAGACATGTCTATATACGGTGGGGTGAACATTAAAGCGCAGCTTCTCGTTTAGATCTTGCGCTCAGATTGTCTGCAGTGACCTGCTATTTGCTACCTTTAGACTGCCATTTACTCAGCGTTTTCGGTAGCCTCTGGTACGTGGCGGTGCATTTACTTTTGATGAACTCTAACCATGTGAAGTGGTATTGAAATGAAGCTTGTAGATGGAAACTCAGAAGCTGCGTGCCCAATGCAAAGCAGTCGTTCGAATGGCATTGCAATGTTAATTGTCAATGCATTTTTTAGTCAGCTGAAACTGATCATGCGTTTTTCCACTCATTACTGTTTGTTGCTTATCAACATATCCAACAGTAGTCAAAAGATGCGCTTTATTTTTTAAGGTGAAGTGGAGTAACCTAACTTGTTTTGTCCTTTTTCTTCGTTCTTTATTGTTAAATAGAATTGTTCACCTTAAGTGCTGCTTTCGTGAACAATTGCTTTGAACAAAAAGCAAAATAAAAATTCTCAGGCGACATATACAACCAGGGTTACTAGCAAAAACGGGAACAGTGCTCGTACCTTTACTGCTCAGAGCCTCTGGAATCATTGAACTGGGACTCATGAAGTTTAAATCAAAATTTTTGAATTTTTTAAAACATCTTCAGCGTTCCAAAAGACGGCAGAACACCCGTTCATTTCGGGACCTGTCTTGGTCCCGTCTTCAGTGCTATACCAGACGCAACCTTTCACATGAGTGTATCTGTCACGAGTGAAACTGTGGATGAACAGTGTCGGGAGTAGAAGTTATTTTAAATTGACAAACAAATGAGATTCTTTAAACTTGTTATTTTTTATTTTTTCACCTGATGGAAATTCTTTTTTTAAAATGACCGTTTTTTTGTGACTTCCTATCAACGGAAACTCCATTCAATCCTTTCTTTCTTGTTTGGCTTCTGTTTCTTTTCTAATAAGCCGACATCGGGAACGGATACTTTGTGTGCTAGTTGTTATTGAATGTGTGACGGGCTCTTCGAATGTACATCCTGTCTTAAACGCCACCGTAGACTATATGCTGCTAATCTCTTTTCCTTCACCCCTGTTTATGCAAACGTTGTGCCGGATGCAAAAAGCTTCTATGATTTTCCTAATCCTGTAGTCCTCTTCGTGTTTCAGTATCGAGAAATTCATTTGGTTGTCTGCCAGAGGACAGTCTACTGAGTGCTCCACCCAGGCTGAGGCATTGACTGCTTCCTTCATGATCTTCACTGGGTTTCTCTTTTGTGGTCACCCTCTTGACACCACAGTTTCTCCACTCAATCCTTTATCTGCGTTTTTGTATCGTGGCAATGCCATTTTATGTTTTTTCAGCCGGTGTAGAACGGTGTGCCCAGTTTCCTCAATGTACCTTGCTCCGCAGTCGCATTTTATACTGTAAACTACCACTGGCCTTTTGTCTGACGGGATTTTGACCTTGTCAGATTGTAAGATTGACCTTAGATTCGGTAGATTCGATTGTGGAACCAATGCTTTTCGCAATCTTCTGAATCTTCTCCCCAATACTCAGGTAGTACGGTATGCAAATTGGTTTAGTCATGGTTTCTCTTTCATTTCTCATTCTAATGTCATGGTTCTTGCGCTTTCTTAGTCTCTCTCTTATAGAGGTCTCAATAAAACTCTTTGGATAATTATTTTGTTGTAGAGTCCTACGTATGTGGTTAATTTTGTCCTCCAGGAATTCATCGTCTCAAAGAGAGATCGCTCTGTCCACCATACCCATTATGATTACCTTCTTTACGTTTATTGGGTGGTTTGAGGAGAAGTTTAGATATCTGTATGAATTCGTAGGTTTCCGAAAGACATTGGCCTTTAGATGTCCCTCATTCCGTATTACTAAGGCGTCTAAGAACGCTAGTCTCCCATTCTCCTCTTTCTCTATTGTAAAAGTGACGTTCCCAGGGAATAGACCGTTCAGGTGTTCAAGGAGAACGGTCTCTTTTCCATCTTTGATGATGACGAAAATGTCATCTACGTAGCGTTTGAACATCGTCAAATTGTACTCTGAGATGTCGACTGGAAACGCCCTCTCCTCCAGATGTTCCATGAAAATTTCTGCAACAATTGGAGAGAGTGGGCTTCCCATAGGTACTCCTTTTCGTTGTGAAAAATAACTTCCATTCCATTGGAAGTAATTTCCTTCTTCCATACAAAACTTGACCAGCCGTGTCAGATGGTAAGGGTTAAGCTTGGTTCTTTGTTTTAAATTTTCATGCTTGGATAATGAATCCAAAATGATATTGTGAGTGTAACCCAATGGAACACTTGTAAAAAGGTCTTTCACATCGTAACTTACTAAGATGTCATCATTATGAAGTTCTACCCGTCTTACTTCCTGTACAGAGGAGGAAGAACTGGGCACACCGTGCTACACCGGCTGAAAGAACATAAAATGGCATTGACACGGTACAAGAACGCAGAGAAAAGATTGAGAGGGGAAACTGTGGTCTCAAGAGGGCGACCACAAAAGAGAGACCCATTTGAGATCATGAAGGAAGCAGTCAATGCCTCAGCCTGGGTGGAGCACTCAGTAGACTGTCCCCTGGCAAACAACCAAATGAGTTTCTTGATACTGAAACATGAAGAGGACTACAGGATTAGGAAAATCAAAGAAGCTTTTTACATCTGGCACAACGTTTGCATAAACAGGAATGGAGGAAAAGAGACTAGCAACATATGGTCTACGGTGGCGTTTAAGACCGGATGTACATTCGAAGAGCCCGTCACACATTCAGTAACAATTAGCACATAAAGTATTCGTTTCCGGTGTCGGCTTATTAAAGAAGAAACAGAAGCCAGACAAGAAAGAAAGGATTGAATGGAGTTTCCGTTGATAGGAAGTCACCAAAAAACAGTCACTTTAAAGAAAAAATGATTTCCATCAGCTGAAAAAATAAAAAATAACAAATTTAAAGAATCTCATTTGTTTGTGTCAGTTTAAAATAACTTATACTCCCGGCAGTGTTCATCCACAGTTTCACTTGTGACAGATACACTCACGTGAAAGGTTGCGTCTGGTATTGCGCTGAAGCTTACGGGACCAAGAGAGGTCCCGAAAGCTACGCTGAAAAAATAAAGCATTTACGAACGGGTATTTTGCCGTCATGTGACACGATGAAACTGAAATCCGTTAGAAATCCATTATTCAACTATCTTCAGCGTTCATATTTTTTGTAATATGCCCTAACCGCATAACTTTCAGTAACATTTCTTAAAGTTAGTTTGGGTCCCTCTGATAATTAGAGTTCAAGCTCCATGAATATTAGAAATTACCAGTATCATTGAGGAAATCCTCACGCTCTTTAGCATTGCCACCATTTTTAATGCTGAGGACGGGACAAGGAAGGTCCAGTAGGCTCCGTCTATCAGAGCATCATTTTCGAAAAGCTGCTCGCCGTCCTTCGATAACAAAACGTGATCACTTCCCTTTATCAGATTGAATATCAGGAAACCAATTTGGTTGAAACATCATTGTGATGTGTCGCTGCCTTTGCTTTCTTGAAAGTTTATTTTGTTTCTGTCTGTGAGAAAAATATCTACAGTTAAATCACAAAACTCTGTCCGACAAATATATGGAGGAGCAGCCATAATTAAAAGCGAGGAGGGTAGTTATATGGACATGAATACAATTTCCGAAACTTCGTTTAGAAGACAGAATGCTTGGTAGCGTTGCAGTCAACTATTATCCCTTGTTAACGACATCACACTACTTCTGACCGTTTTCCTGCTAAATTGCAGTTTTGCCTACGTTACTAGCTCTCCCATGTAGACGAACAGTTTCACCGCTGAAGGCGGAACAAGAATAGTCCCGAAAGACACAGTCTACCGAATAAGATGGCTGAAAATGCTGCAAAGTCATTAAGGAGACAAAACCTTTGGCTTATGTGTAGCACGCCTGCAGTGGTGCATGCTGAAGGCACAATGCACTGATTTTTGGATGTCTGGATTTTATAAGTAAAGCTGATCCAACGGCTACACCCTGAAGAATTTTATTCAAGCGTCAACACGGAGCTTTCGGGAACTACCTGTTCCCATCATCAGCGTCCATGTAAATGAACGTAAATGTTGTATAGAGAGACCTTTATGAATGTTTAAAGTGTGCTCAGATCAGTCTTTAAACTCCTAAACTTCCAATGTTAGTTTTCAGTAAGAACGTTCAGGTTATTGTCTTGGAACCTCCCATTATTACCGAGGGCTGTTAAAGAACAGCAGTTGGTTTGGGCGGCAATGCTTGACCACACCTCACTGACGGAGTGATCAAGCACAACCTTTCTACACAACCTTTCCGTTCATTTACATGCACGCTGATGATGGGAACAGGTAGTTCCCGAAAGCTCCGTATTGACGCTTGAATAAAATTCTACAGGGTGTAGCCGTTGGATCAGCTTTATTTCTATTGAACGTGTCCCCTGTTACTAACCCAATGTCTGGATTATATTAATAAATACGCATATTTTTAATGTTCCTCCCTTTTTCTCATAATTGCAAACAGTCCCTCTTCCATTTGTAGATTTGGCTTTATTACCTGAGTGAAAGACTTGCTTACAATGAACATGGAGAAAACATTGCGTAGGATTAATTATATCCAGCCGGAAAAGTGCTAAAAGGAGATAATAGCAATGCTTCAAAACGCTGCTACGGCGACATTACGTAACATAAGGTATATGGTTCTGTACGCCTTTTGTGAATTACGAAAAACAAACAGTCTGCATGAGGGCGTGGGTGGTAGGATTGAACGTCGAAAATTAGTGGTTTTGTTATTTGATGCAACAGAGTCATCGAAGGGCGCTCCACAAACACATGTGCTTTTGTTACTACGTAATTCAAGCGACTGAACAATTTTAAACAGTGTAGTGGCATGAAAACAGTTCAGACGCATATAATGCTCTCATATCCAGCGCTCCTAAATATTTCAGTTCGCTCTTTGCGCTCAGTATACACATCATCATGAAGTACTTGTTTCTCTTGACTATCTTATTTATTACTACAAAGCATGCGCTTTCGGTGAGTAAGAAGGAGTTCGCGTTGCACCAACAGATGCTACCAATTAGCTAGATACAAGCACAATTAGCTTAAAGTAAAAGTGCATTTTCCAAGTTAAACATTTTGTAACAGAATTTTCTTCACTAATAGCATAAGCATTCGCCATTTTGTAGGTAACTTTGCTAAAGCACAGTCCATTTTCTAGTAGAGATAATTTGAACCGATTGAAAGTGCCACCTGATTTCATTTCAATATTATACGGATAAAAATTGTCTCCTTTTAATGAATGACTTTTTGTTAAGAAAAAAATCAAAAGCACTCGTGGCAGAAGCAGGATAGTCCTAGATGTAAAGCCGGCAGACTCTGAAACTGACATGGTAAAATTGGAAGAAGCGGTTCGCAAGGTTCGCATGAACGGGGTTGAGTGGCGCACATGTAAGTATAAATTTTTAGTTTTGTGTAACTCCGTATCACAAATTCCAGCTCGACTGGTGCCTATTGCTTACGGTATTCAAAAACTGCGAATTGAATGCATGGTAGACAATACGGTAAGGAGCTAGCAATGCAGTTAATTTCTTGCCACAAAAAACCATTTAGGTGGATGTTTCAACTTTGCGTGAAACAATATCTGAGCTAGAGGACTTAGTGCAATCGGTGGACTTAGTAAGCGAAAAAGTAAGCAATTTTGCATTGAAGGCGTATTTAACGAGCCTAACACTTTATAATATGATTTTCGTCGACAGGATGTCTTTTTGCAAGCTAAAATATTGCACACTTCGCAAACTGCTCATTTGCCTGAGTACAGGTCATTTGCAAGCAAAGTGAAATTTAACAGGCTGAGAGTGCTATTCCGTTCCATGGCAAAATCATAATCATAACAATGGACCATTCTAATGGATGCTTTTGGCTTCAGGAAGAAGAAGAAGAAGAAGAACTGACCCATTACAGCTATAGGGTGGTACTAGACGTCAAACCGGCGGTCTCTGAAACTGACATGGCAAAAATGGAGGAAGCAGTTCGCAGAGTTAGTATTCCCGGGGTAAAATGGGGCTCATGTAAGTATAAATTTTCCGTTGCTTCACTGAATTCCTTGTTAAAAATTTCAGCAAAACTGCTGCCTATTGCTTACGGTATTCAAAAACTGCAAATTGAATGCACAGTAGTAGATACGGTAAGGGAACAGAAACGCAGCTAGTCGCCCAAAACCAACCATTTAGGTGGACATTCCAACATTGCAAGAAACAATAACCAAAGCAAAGGATCTAGTACAATCGGTCGACGTTGTTTCTTTCTCTGAACTGCGAAAAGGCCACTGATTTAACAAAATAAACACATCTGAGAGAAGTGCATACCATTCATTCGTTTCGGGGCGGAGTTTCCAACGCAGGCTGATTCGCAGCTCAGTGCCATGCAAAATCGAAAAGTGGTGCTTCAGGAAGAGACAAGTAGTGTACGCAACTGGGGTTTCCAAACTTCTGCTCATTACATGAATAATAAAGATTCAGGGACACAAGGGGCCACAACGATCACTGGATTCACAATTAAACTGGTAAAGGAATGAGACACGTGAGATCAGTTGGATCCGTTCAAAAGAAAAGAGTTATTGGGACAAGACGACAGCTCTCCGCTTATCTCTGTCGAACGTCAGCAGATTCAGCTGCTTTACTGATTCGGTATAGCTTTAACAATTGCTTGAACTTCATCGGCGACGCATGACAACACGAATTCGAATTGTTCTATGGAGTGCACCATGCACATCCGCTGATCACGCAGGTGTTCCAGACTCGCTGCTATATCCAACTCTTTTACTCCTGCTCGACAATGTTATGTAGAACCAAAGCAGTAGTCTACATTCCAAATATGCATACCTTTGTTTATTCTGTTCAGAACCATGTCAATCAAGATGTACGTTCCAGTTCTTCCGGCTCCGTCGCTGAAGAAACTCGGCATGCAAACGAGATTTTCAAAGACGAGACGCTTTGTTACCTGCAGTGTACTATGATTGGGCTTTGCTGTGAGCGGTAGGATTTGTTCACTTTCCTTAAAAGCAAAGCGCAATTGGAGAAATGGCGGCGCTTAAATTTTCCAAGCCGAAAATGCAGCAACGAGCAAGATACCGTTCTCATCGTAGAATTCTGCTGTTGCCGTCAAATTGACCCTTTAGACAGCCATTAGCCCATCACTTTTGTGACTATGCAATTTCAAAAGCATCAACTGCATCCCACAAAAATGATGGGCTATTAGTTGCAACATGGGCGCTCGAGCTTCTTTTGACGGCTTGCTGTAAAGGTATTTGGCACTACGGTTTGCGTGAGGTTAAATTTATTGTAATTGGAAAAACGGCATGCAATGTGTGGAGTCTCACTGCACCTGCGGAATTCCAATAGGGACTTTGTGTTCACAGGCAAGCCGTCCTCTGGCCATGACAAGTAGTGAAATTGCGTCACGGTGCGAGTTTCTTGCGTGGTGAGATTTTTCAAGTAGAATGATCTTACTAAGTAGTCTTCGCACCATATATGCTCCGAGACAAGATGTACCTGACGACAAATGCCACAGTTAGGACTTGCCAAACAGCGCATGAAGGGTTGAGTTACTTCAAATGCATGATACACTTCAGATCTATTTTCTGGCCAGTATTGGAAGCACTTTTCCTCATTATTCTCTATCAGCTTCGTTAGGTTGACTATGACGAGGCTGCTTTGTTCCCAAATCATTTGCCAAAAGTCCGTCGCAGTATAGGCGCTGGGTCCCTCAGCGGCGATGTAAACAGGATAGCGAGGGTCGTGATCACACTGCAATAAATGGCGCTCTTCTTTTTTTGAAAGAGTTGTTCGAGATTGCTTGCCATGCTGCGGAATGTTTAATTTGTGATTATCATTCGCCATACTTTATAAATGTATGATCACTGGATTCAGCTAATACTTATTTTCTACTTACAAGTGTCATTAAGAAAAATAACTATGATTCCTGCGTGATGACAGTTCAAATGTAAATAGCATGAACCAAGCGGGCGAAATGAGTGATAAAACAAATGATCTTTTAAAATCGTGGCTAACCTTTTAGCTCAGCAATACAGTCTACTTAAATTAGGTGTGTAGTCTGACGGTTCCATCAACTTCCGTCAAATAAGACGACCTATTAAATATTCATGCGTTGGCAATTAGAGCATTGATAGCCACACATGAGTTTCAAGGATATGGAAAGCTCAGACTGTTTAAGACTAACGGACTCCCAACCTGTTTGGCATACATATTGTTTTCAATAAGCTTATGTGTGCCAAGTTGACCTACTATTGGACTTGCATTGATGTAGTCGCTACCGTGCTGATTGGACGACTTCTCCAATGTAACGCGATACTGATCATCTGAAATAATTAATGCAATAGGTTGAAAGAATTGCATGCTTTGTTTACATGGCAGAACGCTGGATCGATTTTTGCCATCGTTGTCCGGTAGCGAGGCAGCTGCAGTTGACCACTGATCAGCCCTGTAATTTTCCATGGCCTTCCATTCCTTTTCCAATTTTTCGCTTGTTTTCAAGTGATCCTCCAGGTATGCCTATCAAAAAGGAGGGGTTGTAATAATTCACAACGTGGAATCATCAGGTTTGGATTTAGTTGAAAAAATAACTGAGATTTCTCAGAGCAAATGTTGCAGCAAAGACTATGAAAAGTGATAGGGTCTTGAATGAAGAGCGATAGAATCGCTTTCCAACGATTGGATGTTTAGTGAGGTAACATATTCTCGCTCGACCAAACTTATACGTGGTGTGCAAAGCGCTGTCATGATGAAACACCGTGTCGAGTACATTCGCAAAGCATAACACTGAAAATAATGCAAGAGTTTTCGCTTAAGGAAGGATTTTAGCCATATTTTGCGAACTTAAAGCCTAGTAAATTATTAATATTAATGGACTCGTAATGTTAGTCATTCGTGAATACGGTTTTGACAAGGTCACTAACGTATTTTTAACAATACATTTCATTCATGAACTCTATTAATAAGGAACTTGCATCTACATGTAACAGCTATCCAAGCATTGCTGTCCATGTTCAACAGCATTCATTCAGCAAAGCAAAAAAACAACAACAGGCTATGAATGACCAGTAGTATAATTAATACGGATGGAATATTTGGACTGTGATCTCATGCTATTTAGCTGTTTGCAAAACAGGAAACAAGGAAGAGCATGACTTACCAGTATCATATGTCCAGTTGAAACATCTATATTGCAATGCACCGGTTCTTCAGTCCTGAAGGTGTTTCCCATGAGTGTGAACGTTAGTTAGGATAAAACGTTTTGCTATATATATATATATATATGAAGTCGCAACTAACTGCAGCACAGAGCTGCCAATTTATACTGGAGAAATACAATTTTTTTTCAATACAAGCAGCCTAGAGTTTGTTTACCGATACTCTGGGAGTGCTGCGAATTAACTAGACTTGAAATCCAATTTGAGCCGTACAAGGCCGTACAATTGATTGCAGTTACGAGGGAACGTTCTAGAGTACTTTGCCTACCAGGATGACACAGAGGAATTTGTCGATCTACTGTAGGGCGGCGGGCTCGGTTCGCTAGTTTGCGAGCCAAGACGCTGTGCCAACGTGCCCATCACGTTTCGTAGCGGCTGCGGTATCTTCACCTTCCCACTCATATGACGCCGACAGAGCTCCTGAAAAATGGTGAAGATAATTAATTTTAACTGCATCATCACCAGCATGGAATATCGAGTGCGATTTCAATTGATCGCCTGAAAGAGAGTTGCATATGCCAGTTAAAATGGTATTACGAGCTCTTTTGAACAGGCGCATACAGTCTATGATCAACTTTGAATTCTGAATAGACATCTCGTTCGTTGACGCCATAAAACTGGCCGAATGATTTAACGGAAACGTAAATTACGTTACATACTTTCCTCCTTCCAAACGAACTTATTACAGCCTAGCTCAGCGGCTACCCATTTCCGCAACGTATCCCAAAGGCTCCATGAAATGTGATTCGGAAAAGAAGCTGCAGTGCAATTAAATTTTCGCTCTATCGATTTGGCCGAAGCGCTCTCAGCTAAAATTATCGTCAACAAGTAAGTACCTTTGCGCTGAGCAGGCTATCTTGCCTCTCGCTTGTGCTGAAAAGCTCTGTCAAAGAAAAGTTTATCCAAAGCGAGAAACCTTGTGTGATAAGTGAACGCAGTGTTCTTAGTTGCTTCTGATAAACATTGCCAAAGAAATCCTATTTAATTAAGAAAACATTTGCCCAAATAAACATATGATTTAATTAAAGAAACATTAACCCAATTAAACATTAATATTATTGCCAAACATTGTCAAAGAGTCTGACGTAAAATTATTATTCCATGCAAAATAGTAAGCTCATGCTAACTGAAAATTTAAGGAAACAGCCTTCATATGGTGTAGCTAAAGAGTCAAAGTCAGGCTGTATCCAAAACTGCCAAGAATGGTACTCAGCAGTAGACATACGGAAGGAAAATCTGCAAGACAACGGAGAAACGGCTTAGCTGACTATGTTTGAATTTAGCATACTGGAAGGAAGGTGCGTTGCTTCGGTTATTACTTTGCGATAGTTTGAAAAATGGTACCTCATAATCCTTCACCACCTTTTGACCCAAACTTGAGTTGGTCCCAAAGAACGATTTCCCGCCTTTCCGCTTGGCACGGTACACGTATAGTATCAGCAACACAAGGAGAGCCATAAACAATATCAAAGAGACGCATAGCACAGAAATCCAGGTCCGTCCATTCTTCATGCCTTTAGTAGGATATCTGTCCTGAAAGAACGCACATTGTTTAGAAGAATTTGCTTTGAGCAGGATTCCCTCTTTCTAAGTTTAAATGCTCACTAGGAAATTTGTGCATTCGCATTTGGAAACTCCATTGCAAAACTGCGTGGAGCCCTATGTCTGAAAAAGTGTTCAATGAACTTACTTCGCCTTTCGCAACTCCCGTTTCAATTATCTTCGCGTGGGGAGCTATGATAGGTGTTTGCTTCATCAACTGATCTATACGGAAAACATAAACGCAGGAAAATGAAAGCTGGGCTTTGATTTACAAGTCTCTTCTGCCACTTGACTTGCTTGAACTTTTTGTTGCTTCGTTACCTTCAGAGCATAGCCTGGACTGTAACCGGGCCCCTTGATGTCAGAAACTTCGAATGACAGTTCGTTTCCACGTACACTGAAACAGTCATGAGTTCTAGTGAACAGCGTTTCTTATTTTGGAAAGCCATGATTCAAGACGTTTCTAAGTTCGTACACATTAAATGGCCGAATGGAAACTATTTGGCTTACGCACAGCATTAAACTTTGAAGACTGCGCAAACAGTTTTCATCCTCCAACCGTACCTTTGCATAATCAGTAGCCTTTAACTTGCGCAGCATCACATTAATAGGTAAAATTCGCTAAATCAACCTGAATATCTTCTGGCTTGCAGCAGAGTTAAGCGATGGACGTTACTTTCGAGGAAAATTGAATTTTGCAAACGTAACTGTGAACGGGAGTTTGAACTTCCACTGAAATGACGACGAAAGTAA
This sequence comes from Trichuris muris, assembly GCA_000612645.2. Lineage (NCBI taxonomy): Eukaryota > Metazoa > Nematoda > Enoplea > Trichinellida > Trichuridae > Trichuris > Trichuris muris. The sequence goes on from CBXJ02000361.1 coordinate 5,288,531, forward strand.
AGGAGAAAGAACGTAAAGCCTAGGAGAGCCAGTTGAAGTAACCTTTGGATGCTTTGTGGTAGCAGTCATCAAGACATACTGCTTTGAGTTTACAAGGCGTATCGCCACATCCACATTACAAGTTAATATTGAACACTAGCTCACAACTGCTTAGTAATGGCTTCTCTGATTCGAACCTTTCTCAAATGAACTGCACCATATGAGCGCATGCAAAGTAATAACATTAATATTGATGTTTTATGTGCGAGTCTGTAAGTGCGTAAGTTGAATTCACCAAAATATGTCACCAGCGATAACGCAGGCCAGCAAGTTGCGCATCTTCTATGCGTGCTGGACGATTCACTCACTGCCTCAAAACGTGTAAATATTAACATGCATTTTTTGTTCTGCTTATAAAACTCTTAAGCATTCAACTGCCGCGCATCGGTAGCTACTTTATCATTTGCTCATTCACCTCACGTTGCCAAACGTCACGTTCCTGGGAATGCCAATTGCGAGCGTGAGAAAGTCCATCAAATTTTGAACCACCTCCGGATCAGACAGGCTGAAAAGTTTGTCTTTTCCCACTTTTTTTCACAAACAGCTTCGGCTGCAGGTACCTTTGATTGAAGCGAATATATACCCGGTCATTTGAAATCCAGTGCGCAAAAGCCGGTGGATCCATACTGGGAGGCAGCTTGAATACTTGCATCGGTTCGGGGTCATACCAGGGAGATTCAGTGCCTGACCGGAAGTCCGGCAATCTCGTCTGGATTTTGTGCTCTTTGTGCCCTGTTCCTAAAGTCCAATAAATAATCGGATTCGAGCCTGGAAAATCAAGCCACCTTGATCGATTATTCCTATTTCCTCAAAATCCTTCTTGTTCATTAAGCTTTCTTCTTTTCTTGGCGATGACAAATAGTAGTTGGCCAGTTCCATCTCATCTGAATAACAAATACTGCATGGCAAAATGCTCAATTGGCAAAATTGTTAGAGTTTTAGAGAAACAGTCATTAAATCAATAGCGTTGAAAAGATAATGCAACCGTTCATTATTATACTGTTAAGTAATGGTGTACGTTGACGGCCTAAGAGATATGTGAAGAGCTTATTAAGCCAACTAAAGCCTTGAACAAAGGGGGAATGGTGGCCAACATATCGTACAAATTCCATGTATTTACCCATAAGCTGAGAAAGTTTTAACAGTCGTAATAACCGTTGTCAATGCCTATTTTCAATTTTCATGGAGTTATATGTAATTTCCGTTGTTTTTTAAATATCCAATGCTGAACAGTGTCTCATTAAGTTGTTAGTTTATCCACAATATTGATAAATGCTTATACAGTTTCTTTAGCGCCCGTTTAACGGAAAACTGAATAAAACCAAATGCACAATTAATTGTGCTTTTACAATAGGTCCGTTAATTTGATATGTTCCTTGCTTCTGCGTAACGCGAGTGCCCATGCTGTTTTGTTATCCTGGATGAATGAAGAATACTTCTCTGCATTCAATTTGCTGATCACTGATCCTAGTACCCGCCACTATCAGCTCTCAAATAGTAAGCCATGCTTAGTTCACCTTCGTGCAAGCCAACCATGGTGACCACGACACTTGCGGCTTATGCTTAGGAGGGAAATAACGTGCAACCCAAGTGTACCTTCATTAGTGGCTATGGCTGCATCAAATGTGGGCTTATCAATAACAACCACCGTAGGAAAAGGCACATTAACTGTTTGGCTGACCTGAACACCAGGCTTCGTGTTCTACCAGTTCGACAATTTTTACACTAACTGTCAGTGTACATGCGCCCTAAAGTTGGAAGCGCTTTTGATTACTACTTTTACAAAAATGTGGAACAGTGCCATCAGCTAATTTAGTATCCCTGTAACAAATTCATGCAAATGACAAAGTGCCACCCCAAAATGAATGCTTTGCTTTGAGTGGACAGTAAATTTCCTTCCAACGCCTTTGCGCTTTTTAAAGTATGTGTGTACATTATTACAATTTCAGCCTACTGATTGACAAGAATCCGTTTGGTCTTAGCGGTAGTGATTAGCAATTTTAAATCAATGACTTCTTAGTTCATTGACTGAGCAGATGTTTGCAGAGCGATAAGTTAAACGACATCCAGCTTAGTCAGCTGAAGGTAAATTTGAAAACCGGGCTGTCCGTAGTGTGTATTTCTTATCATTAGTACAATTTACAAATCAGACCAACATGAAATAGTAACATATTAAAAGTTACAGGAAGGCTTACCTATTGAACTTGCTTTTGGGCTATCTAGGCCGGGTAGGCTAGGCTCAAGTGAGTCAAATGGTGCTGCAGCTGCATTTGAATCAGCTATCAACACGTTTGAGGAGGATGGTGCATTTAGACTGTCCTCGTCGTCAATGCTCCAAGGCGGGAAATCACTGGCCTCCATAGGCACCCATTCTTCGCTAGCTACGACGGGATCGTACGGACTGTCATAGGCAGCATCATACTGCGAACGAAGTGAATGTTCATCCTCAACTAGGTCATCATTCGCACGTCTAATGTAACTACCAATTTCCTGAAAAATTGTCCGCATTTATGCAGATTCACCGACGAGCATTTTGGAACAGTTGCATCATTGAGCAACCGGTTGGAGCGTGGAATAAAAACGATTAGGCAAACAAGCACGCATTGAAATAAACCAGATTTTCGAGCGAATCAAAGCAACGCGAACTCCGCAAGATTGCTCGCCAAATTCCAAGGAATGCATGAAAGGCGTTGAATATGTTTGCACTTGATCGTATAGGTTACAGGAAATATTGGGCTACTAGTTAGCCCTACAAGTCATGAAATATTTATGCATGCTAACACTTGCCGTAATTGCTTTCAACTTTTCTTCAGGATCACCGGAGTAGCAAAAGTCGGGATTGTACTCAAGCTGATAGCGCTGCGTCAACGCGAAATAGGATATGATGCACTGAGCCAGCGGATTAATCATCCGTGGGTTCCGCAGGGCTTCCTGCGCGGCATTTAATTTCGGTGCTTCTTGTTTCACTTCTTCCATGAACTCTAGATTTTCATTTCCGTCCTCCACTAGCTCGCATCTGCCAATCAGACCATCTGAAAACAGCGGACCATCATCACTGTACACGTGACGTTCACAAAGCTTGCAGAAGACGCGTGCTGTGCTAGTGGTTGTAGCTGCGATAAGTTAAAATGATTCGAAATGAAAAGATGGAAAATGCCCACAGTAACATTCGCACGCTGCGTCGGCCTGTTCGAGTGCACGAATGGCTTTTGTATACCTCAGAAGAAAGTAGCAGCTATTCTAACTCCAGCATTTGTGCTGCGCCAGCGAAAACTATGTCGTTTCCTTCAACACTGCTGTTCCAAAATAAAACAAATATATTTTGTCACACTTTTAGTCTCGTTCTAACATTAGCATGTTACCCTTCTGGCTATTGGTCCCTTCCTAGCCTTTAACCTCGTGCCTTACCGCTCTTTCTGTCTACTAGAAATGCATTATTTTGCCACAGCATTATCCATTTCACAATGTTAAAAGAGGCCATTCATATGCACTGCAATACCTCTTGCAGTTATTCGGAACTGTTAAGTTCAGTGACGTACGAACCAGTTTGGCCAATCGAACATCTTAATGATGAACAGCAACGTGAGCTCCGGATATTCCCTTACTACTGTCAAATCATTAGCCTTAGTGCCGCGAAACGCTGACGAAGGGACAAACATTACAGATCCTGCTGGCTTTGCACATTTTGTGCGCTCAATACTAACTATTTTTCTGAATTTAAAGATCATCCATCCGATGGGAAAGCTTTGCCCGGTAATTACATATTTAGTGACTCTTAGTTGCGGAAAGCAACGAATTTCAAAAAAAGCAATGAGGCTTTGTCATTTTGTTACGAGAGGCCCTGCTTAATGTTTTACTTTGAAAAAATGTTTACGTTCGAAAACATTTTGGGAAATTTTTTCACCTAAGTTTTTACTGCGAGACGTGGACGTCAGCGAATTATGTTTTCTTTCGCATTCAGATTCTAACAATGGCCAGCGCGCACTGCTGGTTTGCAAAATTCAAATAATATTTCATACAGGAAAGACCAAATTATCGTTATAAATCCTGCCGCGAATTGGAAACCCTTCCAAGACACTTTCATGTTGCGATCATTGAACCTATGATTGAGTGCGTGCTTCCTATTTGCGGGAATGTCACTCTTCAAATTTCAATACTGAATACCGCAGCGTCGATGAAAGCACACTTTTTAAACTGTGCGTCCGCTGCACTTCGCCATAATAGCTTGTTCATATCTCCCGAACGTACGACCTTTTCTAAAACTTGGTAAGGACCGTCAAGGCAACAGTGTTAGTTAAATATTAGCAACTTAGTTCCGATGCAACTCAATGCTACCGATCGAACCGGTGACACGTAAAATGAACCTGTCACGACAATGAATAATGCCGGATTTGCAACTTGTGCTTTTCCATAATTCTTAGTTCAGCAATGGGCGCGCAGAGAGGACGACAACTGGATGCTGCGCCAATGCTCATTTTGTGCCTTCGAGTAAACATCTGGGCTTCTGGTAAAGTTATTGCTTTCCCGCGATTCATTATTGCTATAATGTTTTCCATTGACCGGAAGCGAATGCTTTGCGGTTCCCGGCTTTTCGCCTGGCATTGATTGAGCAATTATTGATTCATGCTAATTATGCTACATAAGGCGATATCCAAGACGATCGGAAACTTTGGCAGTACAGAGTTAGGCCAGATATCCACTAATTCGAGACAGTCAACTTCTCGTTCAATTATTCTATTAAGGTCTTTTCTAGTTCAATGAAGACTCGCAAAATTGTGAGGAAAAAGTAGAAACTAGCAACAGATCACAGTGCCTCTCCTACAATCCTGGATCGTAGCACTACGTAAAGTTCAGCATCGTTTGACATTGGGACCTCAGCGAAGTGAATCCAACAAATGCGGGGCAGCATAGGCATTCCTCGCGCTTTCCAGTAATTATCGCAGAGCTTTTCAAAGATGAGTCTGGTATCTGTATAGACTGCGCTTGATTGTAGAGCGTCGTTAAGTAGAAAATGAAAACTGGGCCCTCAGATTTCGCATACCACGCTTAAGAATCTGTTTCGGATATGGTATTCACGCTGAATCAATATTCACGTTTACTCGTTCACGGTTGATCTGCCCAACAAACGTAAAACAGGCAGCTCACTTTCGGGCGGAAACGGTTGGCAATTGTTCGCCACAATCTTACAGTATTAATTTTTGATTTTTATTCACGCATGGGTTTATGGATTTTTGCTGACTCGCCCGCGCTTAGCCTTGGTAGCACGCGTCAATGCTTGGGCAGGTTGTGCGGCAATGGCGACTGCGCTGAATAAGTTATGAATATTCATTTCTGCGGCGGGTGAAATCAATTTAGTCGACCAGTTTCCAAAGATATACGGAAACGGAATTTATATCCTCGAAAGGTGACGGCTGCAGATGATTTGGCTGCCAGCCACCGTGAGCCAATTGCTCTAATTGAGTTAAATACGACCACACTTGCACTATTGCTGCAAGTGTCCATTGACAAGACCCACCTTGCATGCATTTGGCCAAGTGGGTTTGCCAAAGCTTTGAATCAATTTTCCATTCCTATGCGTACAGTTGCCCTCATCAGGTAATACTAAGACTGGAAAATGAGGTTCACTTTGGCATAATTATGACAATTGATGCCAGCCGAAAGCATCTGTGCCAGCTCATGGGTCCTTACGTCATTTGCAGTTCAGTCAATAGTTCGTTTGAATGGAACAGTACGACTGCGGCGGCTGGGAGATTAAAACAGATATTTAATTAGAAACGAGCAGCAGCGTGCTGAGAGCAGCCGAGAGTGATCGATCTCACATGCCTTATTTAACCACTGTTATGAAATTTGATGAAGTTTTTGCATCCCGTATGTAGGGACTTTGCTGAGGCCACTCCGTGCAAGTTTTACAATGCTGTACAGTTACTTTATGAATCGCTCATCCAATTGGGAAAATCGCTTGATCGTAAGTGAATTTTTCCTTACATATTTGTGCAGGACAAATCGAACAGCGTGGGCAATGGATCAGAGTTACAGCAACACCAGTGACGTCAACAGAGCTGGTTGTCATGCACAAACAACTTACCATCCGCACAGATCTCCTTCCTGTCGCAAATCGATTGGTCAATTAAGCAACCTAAGAGAGAGCATGTAATTAAAATAATGTGTCTTATATTGTTAAAGTGTGGCACATGGTTCGACTGACAAAGACTGCCTGCCTACATTTGGAGATGCGAAAAGTGTAAATCTTATAAAGACAGAACTTCTTGTACATGTATACGATATGTAACTTATGCTAAGCAGGTGTTTGGAGGTGCTTCAACTTGAAATGGCACCGTCTGGCAAGGCAGTGAGATTCCCAAGTTGGTTGTCTCTCAGAACAAACTGTCATTACAAGAGAGCTGCTCAACGGTCAAAGCCTGCTGTCAGCCTAATCGATACCATTCTGTCAGCCACGAAAAATAGCAATCACAATATATGAGACTGAAGCGCATAAAGAAAATCGAAATTTGCAAAGCTGTTGCTAATTTCCCTGGGAGATTCCCAGTGCCAACTGGGGTTATCTTTCGGTAACCAAACATTGCGATAACCAATCTTTGGGGCACATGCTGGGGAGACATGCTGGCTTATGCGAATTGAACTGTACTCTGTTGGATGCTCACCAAACTGTTCAGCAGCGGCAACCGACTGGAGAAAGAGCAATAGCAGCGCGGCACCACGGCCGCTTGATCTATCGAGCCGCATTTGACCGGCTCGATAAAAACGGCTTTCTTCAATCGCCAGTGCTTGAAGAATTGGCGCCTACATGGCACCGCTGCTTCCGTTCCTGAAAAAACCAGATTAAACGTTCCATACAAAACGTCGACACGAAAAGAATGGCCGAGTTGTACACGCCATAAATTAAGCGGAAAACTGTCCATTCAAAATTCTAGCGACTTCTTTTCCCGCCACACGACTGTGAACTCCAGAAATTCATAAGCCACTGAATGCTCGCTGCAGTGGCTGGCAGCCGCGTGGCAATTGCGGCTGTATCACTGTAGCTCCCACAAGAGGAACAGGAAACTTGGCGTGAGGATCAATTAATCAATACCACAGTAACAAAAGGGAATTTAGGTTCTTCGCTTTTGTTCTCCCACGCTTCGCAGTTCTTTGAACAGAGTGTCCGTTCAAGTAACCGTTGAATACAGGTGCCGAATTTCTCTCACTGCTCAACCTGTTGCTACGCGCGCGGGCATTTTCGTTTCCAATATCACGACGCCGACAGGTGACACTGATTCGAGCAAATGTGGATATTACATGAACGCCGTATTCAGTGAGGTAATAACGGCAGTCACCATGAGCACGAACAATAAAGTCGGCCGTAATCGGCGTATACAACGGCTGTAGTAGACAGATTACAAAAATATTTGGCGTAATATTGTTAATGAAACGACCTACAACCAAAGTAAGCATCGTTTCATTCAATGACTGGAGCACAGTAGTACTGGGCAACATTAAGCAATTAGGTCAAAAAGAACTCAGCTGTTGGCCTGTTTGTAATACAGCTAATCCTTGTGCTATACTGCTTCAAAATCAGTCAAAATTTTTGTGGCAATTTTATATCTTTATTCAAATGAGATATTTATTTCACGTTCATTGTAATTCCAAAAGTGATGTACCCAGACGTAGTGGCCTGAGCCTATTCAGCATTAGGTAGATGCAGTTTCCAAATGAACGTGGTCTGTGGTCAACTGCAGCACGGGCAGAAAAGGCATTTTGATTATTGACAAAAGTGCTCGCTTCAAGTGACGACCATAACGGCAAGTTTCATTGATTAGTTTGGAATTTGACGTCACACTGTTCCCACAGTCTTGTCCTTCCTTAATAAAAAAAAACATCCGCTCGTTCTTGCTGCTGAAATATTCGCGCCTTCCGCCCACGGACGTAGGCTAATCTTCACACTTGACAAAATGCATTGCAGGAGTCATTTGATGCGTGGCAGTGATTCAGCATTGAAGCGACACCAAGTGGACATAACACATTATCTTCTAGCACGGATCAGTTGTCTGACAAAGCATAGCGACAATGGTGACTGCTTCACATAATTATTAGCATCTATGGAATTCAGATCGGAAGAATGACTGGCAGAGCTTTCTTCCTTCGCCAGCACCGCTGAAGAGCTGACTCCTGACCGCTGCGGATTCACCTCTGCACTATTGATTTCGTTCGTACGTGTTAACAAGTCGGGGCAGCTAATGGGTCTGATTGAGGATGACCAACAAGCGTGGACTGGTTTTTCACGGCGGTCAATTTCTCCATTTCGCTCTTCATGCCCCTCGATCAAATCTTCAGCTACGTTTGCACTGTTGCATCAGCAGATTGCACGGTATTACGGTAAACTGGTCGCAGCTGAAAAGTCAGTTAGACTGAAACCGTACGCGTTTGGTATTTCGCACGAGCAGCTCATCTATATGCATCCCATATTGTATCAACAGGAAACGCTGTTTAGGGACGTTTGCTTAGCAAGGAAGGACTGCTTTTTAAGTGAATGCCGACTTGTCTCGCATTCATTTTTACATATCATGCCTGTTAATGACTTGGGAAGTAGCTAATGATCTTCGTAATTAAATGACGAGTTTTTGAGTAGATTTATGTTTGAAACGGCTGGGTTCTACTTCAGGTTTATTAGCAAAGCAAGGCCTGCACTGCACGAATGCACATATTAGTAGAACTATTGTAGTCAATTTTAATTGGCACGCTGCTGCTCTCGTCGCTACAGGAATTCCACACTTCCTCTACAAATTTTCACATTAAGATACTAATTACGTACGGCGGTGAGAAAAATATGGGGCGTAAAAAAGCTACTGCAAACATCTGCCCAATGGACAAAGGAAAGGATGAAATGTTGATGCCCTTTTGATATAATAAATGTCGTCTTTCCCAAGGACGATGACAATATGCTCTGTAAGCAGATGCATAACATTTTACCAAACGAGCATATTTCTTGGCATGTCCAAATTATAATTAAAGCATCTTGAATTGCGCAATGATGAACGAGTGGGTGGTAATGAATAAAACCACAATAATCTTCCGTTAACATGGCTGTTCGGAAGCCTGAACTGTTACACCAACTGAAATGGCAACTTCAGTTTGCTGTTAAGGCTCTTCTCTGGAAACCCTTGAATCAATATTTTAATATTACTCCAGCACGTAGACACGTGAGTCTCATTTAGAAACCTTGTTTCTTCATACACTCCGTCACTGCAGCCAACTATAAAATGATTCTAAAAACGGAAAGAAAGCCGTTGTAAGTAAAGATTGGTTGCGGCGTAAGATCCAGGAGTGATTCCTTCCCTGCAGAACGAACTGCAGAGTGTGTCGAAAGAGCCGCTTGGCTGCTGGGCATCTGGAGTCCGTTCCCACTGGTCGTGCATTCCTAAGACATGCATGAGAAAGACTAGTGCGTTTATATTCATAATAGTTGCAAATGATTACTGAGGAATATGAAACTACTAATTGAACAGGATGTTCATTAATTAAGCAGCATATGGTGAATTTCATTGCTCCAACCTTATCATCCCTTGAAAGACTGCGATGAAGTCACGAAATGCGTCATCTCGCAATGAAACATTTGTCGATCCATAACTGCGATATCTAATCTGCTTCGCGGGTTAAAGAATGGTTGATCGATAGAAAAGACTTCACAGAAATTTTTACGTGAACTCGATTCTATGCGCTCAAATTTGCTACCATAAGCATCTAGGGCCAACCACCCGTGCAGGAAAACGCAGATTGCAATTGGATCCTCTAAATTCATTGCAGTAAATGCTGATTACAGTTAAGAGGAAGGCTTCACAAATTTTTCTGACGTCATCGATGAGCAATTTATACATCACCGAGACATTGAAACAAATCTTTAAGCTTAAGTACGCGTCAGTATTTCACACCGCGAAGAACTGCCAGAAGTAGCGTTTAGAAAGCTTACTCAAAGGAAAGATTTCTTGGTCGCTTCAACGTATGGAAGCCTCGAACTTCCACAGCACTAAGCAAGATTAACAGCCGCAGCTAGGAAGTGTTCGCGAGCTTCAATAAAAGTTGTCACTTACGGTGTATCACTCATGAAGCGGTTGGTAAATGCTCAAAAACCAAGCGATTTAAATTGGAAAACTCGTTCGCACCTTCATAAAGCATCCGCAGCGGTGAGACAGCAAATCTGCAATCATACAGTGTCATTAATAATTTATGCAAATGCGAATTGCGGTTAAAAGGGAAAATGTAGGTAGGAGAAGAGCAGCCTGCTTCACGAAAAGGCATCTCACGCTTCGCGATTCCTTATGTGCATGAAAAGCGCTATATTAATAAACGACAAAGCTTCCGTTGAAATATGCGATTTGCGACGGCACTGAGCAAGAAAGCCTAATTGCCAACCAAAAGCCTAAGTAATAATTGCTAGGTACAAACAGGATCTTTTGCTAAAGTAACTGCGCATCTGAGAGATTTGGCAACTATTATTTTCAAAAGAATGCAATTCTGATGACTAACGAAAGCTGCATTACCAAGATAAAAAGATTTTCTGAAAGTCTGTAAAGACGGAAGCTCCACTACTTTCCTTTACAATGAACGTTTTATGCTTTAAAAATTTTTGACTATTTTAGGCAGATCCAAAGTTCATTTGCTTATTGTTATCATACCGCTCTGTTTCGCTCCGACGATGGGACGTGAGCTGCCACGAAAGCAGCGGATTGTTTGAAAGATTTCTAATAAGCAAATAAGCTAGGGTGGTCAGTCGTCCAAGAAGGTGATGATTAACTACACCGCTACTATGAATCCTATATTCAAGGTTCAAGGTGCGTGTACGCATGTTGAAAGCAATTATGCTTCTTTTATAAAAACTTTCTCCACGTCGTACACTTACAGACGAACAAAACAATTATAATGCAATTTGCTAATATTGAACCTACTTTTTAAGTGGGCACTTATGCACTGTTATGTATATCGTTAATGTAATGCTTATTCGCCAAATGGGCGTCCTGCCTTGTCCCGTTTGTGTTCATACGCAAACGTTCATTCCAAGTGCCTGTTTATTTATTGCGATTAACTTGAAACATACTGAAGATACTGTTTCTACGAAAGGGGGTGGTAGTTCTCATAACTGAAATTTACTTACGGAATGTTTCCACCCGTTGAAGCGAAGAGAAATACAGCTTTATTTGCGCAGCTTTCGGGAATGAACCTTTCCCGACCTCAGCGCAAAACGTAATGGCGACGAAACAGTAAATCGGGATGTTATTGGTAGTGTCCAATCGGGAAGGGGCCATGGGTAAATAAGGCAGGGAAAATTAAGTAGGGCGGTCATCATGATTTCGCCAAAGGCGTAAAGGAAAGTTAGGAAAGGCACAATAAAGCTGTATTTCTCTTCGCTTTAACGGGTTGAAACATTCCGCAAGTAAATTTCAATTATGATAACTTGAAACATTTTCGAAGTCATTTGTCATCCTGACACTTTTTATACGACTTTTAAAAATCAAGAATTGCAATGCTTGCAATTATTTAACGTTGTACAAATCGTTCACCAATTGGTATTCAGTTGTGTCATCGGAATATCGCACTGCTTGAATCAAAGTGAATAAAATTTATTTTCACTTCTCTGATTATCAGATGAAACGGCATACGTGCGACGTACGCCGTTTCATCTGATTCATTCATTTCATCTGCCATTCACGATAGGTTTATAAAGTCGTTAATGAAAGCTTTCAATCTTCAACTGTCACGCAGATTTAGGGGGCGCGAAGAGGCTTTCGGATCCATTACGCACTTTTTGCACAGGAAAGCTTTCTGGCACAGATAAACCTGAAATGACTCCAAGTGACTTTACATGCGATTAGCGAAGTTTTGAATCTCACCGGATCTAGTTCGATTGCACGTTTGCAATTTTTGCATTGCAAGCACCTGAAATGATAGTTCATTCCCAAGACTGAGTAGCACGTTCTGGACGTTATGGCGGAATCGCACTTGCAACACGCTAGTGCATACATTTCCTGATAGCATATTACGCAATAATGGGCGCCGTCAACCTCGTAAAACTCTTCATCCGCTAGCTGGTCTAAGCAATTGATACACACCAAACAGGACTTGTGATATATCTGCCGACCGTCAGAATAGTGGTGCAAACCAAGTATTTGCCCTTTGCAAGCTGCACAGCATTTTAGAAAACTGTTCTGGTGAGCTGAACTGGTCATTCGTGCTGCCGGCTTTTCAGCCATTTCGGCCATCACGCCCAGTCGCACGAAATACACGGCGAAGAGGCAAACGGGAGGGGAGACTCAAGTTTTAACGTTCTTAATGCTGCAATATCAAAACTTTAAAATCTTATTGTTTCGTACTGAAACAAATCGTCGAACAATGGACGTCTTGCGATCGTTCTCATGGGAAGTTGAACAATTCCTCGCTTCAATGATCAATGCAGCTTCTTCCTTAAGAGGTTTCGATTAAAGTAAATCTTCCCTTAGGGGAACAGCATGCTTTTCACTGTGAACACAAATGCAAATCAATACTTCGACAAGAAGTATGGCTTACCGGATGAACTTTGCTCAGGCTGCTAGTAGGCACCGCTTGCGCGTAACCGGAGATGATTGATTGTGGACCAATCCAAGATGGAATACATCAAAAGCACTGCTTCATTTCCACTGGGATTAAGCATGAGAAAGGAAAGCAAGTTGGGATTGTCATCGAGCAATTTCCGCCTATCTTAGTAATAAGCAGAACCGATTGTAGCTTTTCAATCTTTATCTATGACGAAATGCAGTAAAAGACGGCGCAATTTTTCTCTGATATTAGTACAGGCGAATCGAGAAATCACGGAAGATTATACCCGTTGTCGTCGAAGGCCACGTAAATGGAAAGATCTTTATTTCCAAAAAAGAAAAATAGAAAAACGTGGCGCATTGTGGTCAGGAAAGCGGAGCTTTCGGGTCAGCCTAGACCTGTCTTCAGCGCGGTCGGTTCTCTCTGTGCCCTCCCCCAGGTTCGGCTTTCAGGAAAAGTCCCTTCACTCAGTCGAACCACAGTGAAGCCCGTCAGATCAATCTAGATCCATCGGGGCTGGTTCAACCGTGGCCGGCCGGGTATTGGAGCCTTTCCCTAACCACTGTGGTTCGACTGAGTGAAGGGACTTTTCCTGAAAGCCAAACCTGGGGGAGGGCACAGAGAGAACCTGCCGCGCTGAAGACGGGTCTAGGCAGACCCGCAAGCTCCGCTTTCCTGACCACGACGCGCCACGTTTTTCTATTTTTCTTTCTTGGAAATAAAGATCTTTCCATTTACGTGGCCTTCGACAACAACGGGTATAATGTTCCGTGATTTCTCGATTCGCCTTAATCGATGAACCAGTTACAAAACGTTGCTATCAAGATATTAGAACAGGAGCTAAAACCCACGCGAATTCCATCGTGCGATCGTTCTCCTAACTTGTTTGTCGATTTTATCTCTTTTCAATAAATACCCGCTAATTCGAATCACCAGAGAGCACACTTGCTGCGTACCCATTGTAGTCGCCGCTAATTCATGCTGTGCACAGAAATGTGACCACAAACAAATGCACACACTTATGTGAATAGGCAATTTGAATGCAGCTTTGTTTATTTGAGGAATAAATTTTTTCGTTAGCCATTCACGCTAACATAAGAAAGGACGAGAAGTGAGTGATTGCAACGTTTGCCATTGGCTTCACATATGAAACGATCTGACTTGCTTTACTGATACCCAGTAAAATTGTAATCAGACGATGGAAATTTCTGCCACATGATGGCCAGTTGCTTGGAGAGACATTTCTCCATGCGCTGACAACGGAAGAAGGTATTAATATTATTTGAAGCCACGTAATTGCCCTTTTCTTTGCATAACGAATTTCGTCAGATTGATTTTACGTGCGTAGCGAAACAGCATGCTATTAATAACGCGATAAAAACAGGTTGCTTAATAATTACCAGATTGCACGTTTTCATTATGGAGCGATGGAGTGCAAGTCGAGCAGATTTTATCGAACGAAAAAGGAACGACGTTTCAGAGCAAACGTGTTCTGTCGTCAACCTAAAATGGTAAGGATACTTGCGCAACGCTCAATGAAATTTGCACAACGGCTACGCTGCCGTCGTTCAGCAATAGAAAAGTTCATAAATGAACATTGTTCGTTAGTTCCCGCGTTGCCAACAAGTCAACAAGTAGTGCTATTTTCCTGCCTTAAAGATTATGCTTTATTTAAATTAGTAAAAGCTTGCATTGATATGAGATGCTATTAATGTTTCACAAGTCAGTAGTCCGCTGTAGATGGAACATGCAAGGTCGTAAAAGTTCTGGACAGAAATTGACAAGTGAAATCAAGCGAGCACAACTTTCACATCTAAAAATGACAGCTATTACGCTGCTCAACAAAGGCAAGCACATCACTAGAGGTGCATATTCGCTGGCAACCCAGCTTGATGAAAAATCACCTGCCTTTATCTTAAACGTTATTTGAACTACTGTTGCAACCTACGTATTCTTTTAGGGCTATGGCCAAGTAATGAAAGACACGGTGTCCTTGTTCAATGAACTTTATTCAGCGTAGATTTCGGAACTGTAGTGTTCCGTCGTCGGTGCAGTTGGAAAGGGGTGGTACGTTTGGTGTGGATGTATTTAACGGTATTGGGAGGGGTCAAGTGGATATGTGGCAGCACCTGGTTCGATTGATCAGATCTGTCCACAGTTCGCTGACCTCAACCCCTTTGTCCCTATTCATCTGGCAGGTATTATGCCGGATGGAGAGGGCTTCTTTGTACTTTCGGACACGGAACAGGCTCTCGCGACAGATGGTCTTTGCTTGCAAGTCGCCCGAACATTGAGAGGAATGTTCGAAGACCGCTGAGCCTTCGGAACACGACAGTTCCGAAAACTACGCTGAATAAAGCTCATTGAACAAGGACACCGCATCTTTCATTATTATGAAACGCCTTGTTACTAATTCCTCTTGCTTATGGCCAAGTGTTGTATTACTATCGCTTTAAAGCCGCAATGAAAAGGAAGGCCAGTTCAAAGCATTAATTGCACTTAGAAAATTAAAATTGCTGTTGGAAGCAAAACAGCGCGGCCGTACTAAGGGAACGTACGGCACAAGACGTTAAACAGGTTTTTACTAACAGCAGCATACACGGGGGGTGCATGAAGAGGAAGTAGAAGCGCGAAGCAGTTGGAGAGCGATTAGCAAGTGGGCAAAAGGAGAAACGGTTAGGGCGCAGAACGGGTGATCGACGTCCTTTGAGCGCTCTCTGGTTCTCACGACCATCCAGGTGCTGCATAAATCAGAGGCGCGTGATGACGGACGTATTCAACAATTGTACTCATTACATCGAGTCTAGTCTGTTTCATGTCCGCTACCTAAATGATATTCACGTTGCTCACCCCATTGTAGCCCAATATTTACCACGACTTGATCCCAGAGCATGCCAGCGAGAAATATTCAATGAAACACCAGAGCCCATTGCACTTATAAAAATTGAAGTTTATATCCCTGCGATCACGCGAAGAAGCCGTGTCGAGGGAAACTGATCTGTGAACATGCGTAGAGCGGCATTGAAAAACGGAGAATACAGGAAAGTTGCGTGAGCTCAATGTGGGGGAGGACGTGGGAAAAGAAATATGCCTGGCCCCCGTCAACGTATCTTCAATCAAACTGTTAAAGCTCAGTGTACAGTTACAGCCAAAAGCTAAAGCGGACCAGAAGAGCCATAACATTGCAGTTATTGCACACAGATGGCATTACTGGCACAGGTGGAATGATGAATCACATAATAAGGATAATATGAGGACAACTCTGCGTAAACAGGATCAACCAGGGATCAAAATGGCGTAATCAATCAAGAAGTCATAATGATGTCGGGCATAGAACATACTAGAGCCATTACATCTGATCCCACCAAGGGAAGCTAGGACCGCTCCGTTGAGAAAGTCAACAATGATTCTTATTAAATGCGTATGGAACTTCAACTATGAGACGATATCCGGGCTGAATATGAACCTTTGGGCAAGGGACGTTTAGCCACCGAACATTTGACCGCTAAAGAATTTATCGTCCCTCATCTGAGAGGTTCTGCACCTTCTTACGAGCTACAACTCCTGCTTGAGGGGCTACACTGTCCAATTCTGAGGCCCTGCTCCCAGTTGCAAAGCTATGGTTGAAGCTCGTGGATTTGCATAAAGTTGGGTGATTGCACTTCTCCTTCCCGCAGGGCTATGCTATCCAGTTGCGCGACTATCATCCGAGCTGCGAGGACGTGATTCCCAATTACTAGACCTTGCTTCCATATGCTAAGGTGTGCTGCCAATTTCTGTAGTTATGCTGCGCTGTTGTCACCATAAGTGGTAAAACTTATTTTCAAAATTCAGTTTGTCATAAAACAACAATAATAGTTTGCCCGCGAATAAAGAACGCCAGAATCCAAGCCACTCAGCTTGGAGCAAGGCCTCGCAAGTTGACTGCGCAGCCTCGCAGACGGGAGTGATGTCTCGCAACTTTTCGACCAATGCCTTGCAGTTTGGGTCAGAGCACCGCTACCGGAAGTTCAGGGTTGGATAGCACACAATCGGAAGCGGGAGTTAAACCTCCTAAAGAGGAACAGACCCTCACAAATGAGACGTGCTAAATTTTTGGCGGTCAAGCGTCCCTGGTGGCCAAACAGCGGCGGTCAAATGGCAGCATTCAATTATCATGTTCCCAATCCAGCGTCTTGTTTCTCAGAGGGTCCCAAGCAATACTGAGTCCACCTATCAAGCATGCTTATCGCTAACCGTAAACAAAACGGCAACTGTGCCTTCTACGTCGAGATGGTAAAGTAAAGAAAAGGGCGCGACCTCAGTGGGTAACTAGCGAAGCGCGACAACGCGAGAAGATTGGGATAGTAATGTAGTTCGAATTTACTGTGGGGAACAGATAGAAAAAAGACCCCAAGGACGCGCTGAGCGAAATTTAACTCTCTGCAGTAAAAGAACACAGAAGGTCACTATTGCCACCTTCAGAGCATTGAAAATGGGGTGTCTTGTCACGGGTCTTCTATGTGTCATGATGGAATGTGCGGCTTGATCCCGTTGGAAGTCGAAAACGTGTCTGAAAGTATATCGCAAACAACGACCTACCAGCGAGTGGATATTAGGGAAATGTCTCAGAACACTGTAACCTTCGTAGCTTTCGGAACTATCTTGTTCCGTCTCCAGCGACCATTAACATTCGCTGAAGACGGAACAAGATAGTTCCGCAAGCTACGAAGGTTACAGTGTTCTGAGACATTTCCCTAATAACTGCCCATCCATTCGCTCGTAGGGCGTTGTTTGCGATATACTTTCAGACACGTTTTCGACTTCCAACGGAATCAAGCCGTACATTCCATCTGACATCTTCAAAACACTGATAATTTATGAAAAACGTAAACGTAGTGTTGCGACATTAAGATGACACTATAAATGATAATGTTATTCAGCAATTGTATTTTACAAATTACTTACTCAATCTCTGAGAATAAGTTAAATTCATGTGACAATTATTGCGGGCGTTAGCCATTGGTCTTCGTTTGATACGAGCCAATACTGTAGCACTCAGGATCACTGCAATTAACGTGCAGCTCCTTCGTGAACTGCTGCCTTTCAGCCTGTGGCGTTGTATCGGTTGTATTTACGAAGATGCACGACGATCTGAGTTCTGAATTGGACTATAACAGCGAAGTCGAAAGAAAACGGTACTGTACATTCCCTCGTGTATTTGCTTAATTGAGATTTGCCAAGTTTAGTAAACGCTTGGATTCGTTTAAAAAGGAATCCTTGCCACCAGTTCCCAAGCCAACAAAGGAGTTATTTTATGAAGAATGTGCAAAGTAAATGTGTGAAAGGCTGGGATTGTTAAACGTAATAGGTTGCGTTCAGAGAAAACACGAAGAGACAGAATGTTCTTCATTTGGACGTTGTGAGTTCATTGCGTTTCTCCAATTCTGTAATATTGCAGTTCGGAATTTTTTCAGTATTCACGGCACAAGCGACTGATCAACCAATATTTTTTGACCAATCCTGGTTCCAGCTCAATTCTGCAGCGCGACACGTAAGCTGCTTAGTGATTGCTATGTGCTTGAGGGTGGGTCAACTGCTTTGCTGTTTCTCTTTAGAACGGCAGCTATACTAGCTTTTCCTGCTTTGAAGTTGTTTTCCTCACAGTTTTTGAATGAGCGTATTGATGTGACGCCGTAAGAAAATTAAATTAACATGAACAATAGTACTCTATAGGAGGAAGTGTTGGAAAGAGGATGTGAAATCATTGGTCTTTTCAATAATCGCAAATCTTTTACCGTAGACCCTATCTGGAGATATATTCTGTTAAATGCGCGAAAAGATCGCAGCATTCATTCGTTTTTAAGTTCATGAACATAGTTTTCCTTCATATCCAAATGGTTGATAAGGAGAAAACTTATAACGCGCAAGGTGACAGAAACTGTTGACTGCGTTTTAAAATGCCATCTTCGTAGTGACCCTGAGTAAATCGTTCCTGTAGTTTTCTATTCATGCAATGCACATTGCCATTTCAGTTTTGACCAATCGCTGACGTTTTGTTTTATTTAGAAGCCGTGACAGGACCGACATCGACTTAATTCGCAGCAATTCTAAATTTCTTTGGCATGACGATGATGAGGTCGATACGTGGTACGTTAGATTGTTTTCCATTGATGTGCCTGTGGAATGGTGGCGCTTTAGGGAAAAGAAACTGGCCAAAAGGTACTACGAGAAACTTTACAAGGAATATTGTATTGGTGATTTGAGTCATTACAAGGAAAATAAGGTTATTAGACGCCGTGTTTTTGCAGTTGGCAAGCTTTTTTCCATTATTAGGTTGGCCTCAGGTGGCGCATGGAGCAGGAGGTTGTCGAAGGAAAAGGTGCAACTTCTGCAAGCGTTTAAGGGCCTTGCTTTGACAGGTGAAGTTTCAGGACAGTTTGTATGCGGCGAAAAGCATTGTAGTTCGAGGGAAGATTTGGCAAGCTGGGAATGCAAATTCAACTACATCGAAGATGGACAGAAAAAAACGGCCCTCGTGAAACTCCGTACGTTCACAAAGGCGCAGGACTTCGCCTAACTTTGAGCCTTTTCTGTTCGCATCTTTCAGGCTTGTGTCCTGAGTGCTCACAAAAGCTTAATTATAAACAACGGTGAGGGCTCGTAGGGTTGTGCAGGTTTATCATGTATATTGATTTGTAGAAAACATTTAGCAAAGTCAAAACAGAAAGAGAAATCCTCTGAACGTCCTACGCCTCATTCCGCTTCTGAAGATTGGGACTCCTCAGACGATGAAGATCTAATAGAAAGCATGCTTTTGTAAATTTTTGTCTTTGGAAGATAATTTCTTGTGCACTGGACATAGTTTGTAATTGGTAACAGGTGATCAAATTAAAAAGCTCTGTGACAAATGGAACCTGATCATCACGTTGGAGGCTCGTGCGCTCATCAGCGCAGTTGCCAGTAGCTATGGACATTTAAAGCCTAAACACTTTGGCTGTCCATGTTTTCTACAGAGATTGTGCGAAGCTAGCGTCCATATTGTAGTTTGATGACACAGTCTAACCCCTACCGTATTAGCTGCTACAGTATGCATAACTTGGAGATTGTTCCTACTAGGAATGTAAATCATTACTAGGAACAAATTGTTCCTAGTAATGATTTACACAAATGTTGGTCTACCACTCCGTATGTCTGTTATGAATGTCATTTTGAAATAGTGATTGGTTTAACACTATAAACTTCAAGAGAAATTTAGACGGAATGTTCAATAAGTTTTTCTTGAACAGATGCGCAAATCATTTACTATAGCACATGGCATACCGAATTAATGTATCATTAAGCATTAATTCCACGCAACGATGAAAGACTTTCTGCGTACGAAAACCATTTGCGACTGCTACGCTAAACGGCTGTCTATCTTGCTGCACAGTGTAGTAATTGCAGGGACATACAGAAAATGATGACTGAGAATCCATTACTCGCTAAAAACTTGATAGTGAGATGATAATCACGTAACTGTAAAAAGTATCACACATATGCGAAAACAATTTGGCTGCGATGGGACCACTATTCCTGGGAATTCACTGCCTGCGTACGTAATTTCTTCTTTTTGTACACCTGTATTGCACCAGTAACCGCTGCAATTTCGTTCTTGATTGCTGAAAACGAAAATACTGTTAAGTGACATCGTTCAGAATATACAGCTTACCTTTATCATGCGGCGCCAAGCGGAGGGCGGTGAACAAGTCGAACTAAAGCAAACCGTCATTTAGAATAAGGAAAATAAAGGTAAATCCCAACAAGGTTCAATACTGACGCACGACGCTTACGCTGCGCTAAGGAAACAACTGAAATTACCAAGCTCCTCTCGTAACACAGCTTCCCGTGGTAAGCTTGCCCTCTTCTATAGTAAGCTTTCGGATTGGACGGATCCAATTCCATTGCCTATAAATTTGAGGTAATAAAAGGTCGATTATGATTAAACATACTTCGTTGCAGTCTTCAAGAGCACCCGAAAAATCTTTAAGCTTGATCTTGCAGGCTGCGCTTAAATTGAAACAATAATTTTACCGAAAAGCGAAAAATAGAAAGGTTTACCTGTTCAAAATGCAAGATAACACTAATGACAAATATTTGGCTTCCAATTCCTTGTTCGGACGATAAAATGAGCACGCCGCGTTTACGTAGCGGATTGCCTTGCCAAAACGATATAATGCCATGTGGTACTTTTCCTGCCGGAATAGAAGGCTGCCCGACGACTTAATCGCCAGAACAAGATTCATAACTTTCATTACCTAAATGCAATACTGAACAACAATACATGAAAAGCGCGAGCAACGAACATCCCAGTAATTCACTGAAGTTGAGGTCGGAGAATCTGGAAAAATGTCCAAGAGGACGTCACGCTGCCTCAAATTTAAGTTACAGCCAGATGCCACTGTGCCGATTTCTTCGATGGAACAAGCCTAAAATTGTATTCAGCCGCAATTCACACAGCTACG
This sequence comes from Trichuris muris, assembly GCA_000612645.2. Classification (NCBI taxonomy): domain Eukaryota; kingdom Metazoa; phylum Nematoda; class Enoplea; order Trichinellida; family Trichuridae; genus Trichuris; species Trichuris muris. Next base: position 5,309,617 of record CBXJ02000361.1, read on the forward strand.
GAAAAGTACTTCTTGAGCATAAAATAAGCAAACAACGAAACTCAATCCCAATAGGCGCAAAACACACATTCACCTCGAGCGGTTTCTTATTTGAATTCGCAGGCAACGCAGAAATGTGCAGGATCAAATCAGTGCCTTTGTAAATTCGACCCACCAATGGACCAGCAAACGCTGCTGCACCCCAATGTGACGTAAACACAACTATGCGAGGTAGGACGGCGCTATCTGGTGCATCATTTATAAGACCGACGAACGCTATCTGCTCCTGAACATCAACAATCATGTATTATTAAAGGCGATGCACAAAAACACGACAGTTCAATCGTCGAGCACAACCCATTGCCGCTATAAAATGATACCAAGAATTACGCAGAAGAGCGATGACAACAAACTCCTGCTGTATCACATGTATCCATAGTGAGAGCAAAGAAAAAACACAGATTTACAAAAGCAAAGGTCTACTTCAAGCAGTTCAACGGGGAGAATTATTTGGGCAACTGTAAACTGCCTGGGGCCATAGCAACGAAACCACATAAACAGAATGATCGAATTCGGCCTAAAAATCCAAGATGGTCGCAAGGATACCTTTGCGGTGAGGTCCAAATCTCTGATGGCACTCTGAGCCAGTGGGCATGGAATCGCGATGCTGGTTGCACCGCGAGACAAGCAATACTGTTGAAATGAGTTTTTGATGTTGGAAGACCAGTCCAATTCTACCGATCGCAATCTATCAACTAAAAGCAGAATAATGCGACGGAGACATGACTTGAACGGAGTTTAGAAAGTATCAACCTTTGGAAACGAACCCAACTTCGCCACTGCTGATGTTATTTTGCAAGAAATTAAACACCTGGACAAGGAAGTTGTCAGCTGCCTGACCAATGGGTTCAATAAACAATCGACCGACTAAATGCACAATTTTTGGGAAAGAATTCAAGCCACGAACTGCCACGTGTGTTGTACTTACGCAAATGCCCATTGACCTTAATATCCAAGTAAAGGAGCTCCGAATGCAGGGTGTTGATCATCGAAGTGGCAGTCCTCAACGCAGCCTGTGCATTCCTTAAATTTATCAACCAGCAAATGGCAGACGTAACTGCGCGTCGAATTACGACTGGCGATTAGCCCGAACAATCAACACAAGGTGCTACGGTCGGAGTAGTCAGATGGTGAGCAACAAGGACGCTGCTACCATTCGAACGCACTGGTGTTGTTTAGCCGGCAACGGCATCGCGTTTTGACTACGCTTACGAAATACAGCGAAACGAAAATTCCCTGCGACATGAAAGATAACACGGATTCAACAGACATTAGCTAAAATGTCAACAAAGTGTAGCATGCGCAGGGAAAGCGCAAACTGAACAAACACCAAATTTACCGATGCACTAAACTCACTTAAAAAACATGCGCAACTAAAAGAGCAACACACCGCTTATATGCGTATTACAGTAAGAACAAACGAACGTTCAGGTGTAAATCAACAGTGTAATGTTTCCACTTTGAAGACCAATACATTCGCTTTGTTTAAACACAAAAATGGTTGTATCACTTGATTGCAATAAACGTTTCCAATAATACAGAAGGGTATTTTATTTTTACATCCGTAACAGGTGCTTACTGCTTCGGCAGTTGGGCAGTATTATGCGATTCCGTAACGTCGCAATGTCTTCTAATCGCACCAAATGATTCCATTGGGAGAACTTTTGTTTCCAAATTAGATGGAATCAATTTGCTACATTTAAGATGGCAACAAAATCTTGCTAGCGGCTTCTTCCCATTGGTTCTGATCAGTAAACTTGTAGTCACACAGCAAACGCTCCACCTATGTTTGAGTGAGCAGTTTATTAGGAAAAACGGGAGTAGTACTGAACGCACATATATGCGGAGCATTTGGAAGCACCTTAACCTATAATCAACGTCAAACGTCCCTGAATGCAGATGAACACTTGTTACAAAGAAGTTTATGTTAAAATGATGCGGACACTGATGCTTTCTTATAGTTCCTTAGGCTTTGGGGTTTTACTGATTGCGAAGCAAGCTGTGACAGTTCATTTCGGGGCCGCCACATTTTGACCACCCGGAGATTCTAACTGCAGCCAATCATCCACGTACATCGTACTATCGTTTCATCCCAGCTGGTTTTCCCTCTGTTCTAACTTATCATATGCTTTCATCATTTCCATATGTTTATTCACGATGTAAACCATGTATATAGTGGCAAGGTCAAATGAAACTTAAACCTTAGTTTAAATCTATGGAATCGCAATTAATCCTACGGGAAATAGTATGTGATCGTATTGCGAATGTTAGAAGCTTTACAGCTCCACAGTTAATGGCCTTATTTCCCTAATAACTGGCCATCCATTCGCTGGTAGGGCGTTGTTTTCGATATACTTTCAGACATGTTTTCGACTTCCAACGGGATCAAGCCGCACATTCCATCATGATACAACAAGATATGCCGTTAGTTTTTAAGAAAAGAGGCATGTGCTGCGCAAGTTCATGTTTCACTGATGATTTGTTCCGTGGAAGAAATAATAGGAACGAGCGCAACGCTCATATTACAGTAAACCATACCTGCAAATACTATAAGTTTTCTCACTGTTGCTGGGTTAGGCAGTGAGCAGTTCTGAAATGGTTTGTTGTTTCATTTGGCATTTCTTTGCTTTATACGTGCTATTCGCGTTAAGGGTGAACGCAAAGGAACGAACAAGTACTACCCACCTGATTATGATCCTCGGAAAGGCGGCCTCAACAAGTGGCAGGGCACGCACGCCCTGCGCGAGAGGGCGCGCAAGCTGCACCTTGGGATTCTCATCATACGCTTCGAAATGCCGTTCAACGTTTGGTGCGAAGGGTGCAACAACCACATCGGCATGGGCGTCCGGTACAATGCGGAAAAGAAGAAAGTTGGAAACTATTACAGCACGCCGATATATCAGTTCCGAATGAAATGCCATCTGTGCGACAATCACTTCGAGATTAAGACCGACCCTAAAGTAGGTTTCGTAAGCAGTGGAGATAGTATTAAGTGTAGCTTACTTAGAATTTTGACTATGAACTTGTTAGCGGGCTGCGACGACAGGAACGCCGGTGGAACATGGCTGAAAATGAACAAGTCTGCTCCGTTGGTGAAGATGAACTATTGATAATGTTGACATTATTCTTTATAAATTGCCTGTTTAAGATCGGACAACGAGCAATAAGCTTAGCACAGATGCAATGTACAAGCTGGAGCACGGCGAATTAGATCAAGCAAAGCTAAAATCCGTTGCGCCCGAACTCGAACGATTGAGGCAGTTTAAAGAGAAGTGGAAGGACGATTTTGCTTTGAATCAGGAATTGCGTCGCGTATTTCGGGTTAGCTGTTTCGTCACTGCCGTGCCGAACTTCGGCAGGCTAAGTGCTCGACAAATGTGTTAAGGTAAGGAAAAAGGAACTGAGGGCGCAAAAAGAGGCGGACGATGCTCTGCGGAAAAAATTTTCGCTCGCCATTCCTCTTACGGAGGAGAGCGAAAGTGACCGAAAATTGGCAACTATGATTGCCCAGTACAGAACCAGTGAAAGTGGGTGGTTGTGTCTGCGTTAGTGACCGTATTATTCATTGCTGTCTATTTGTAGCCCTAGAAGAAAGTGAAATGGCAGCTCATAAACGAATTATGCAATCGTCGGTGTTTTCCAGTCCAAGTACGTCGCGAAGAAGAAGCAATTCTACTCCGGCAAGCAGCGTGCTTGGATCTTTAAGTAAAGAACGCCAAATCGGTTACTTGAAAGGACAAGTATCGATTGCTCTTGATAAGCGAAAGATTTCCAAGTTGGACAATGAGTTGGATGGTTTCACCAAAATTCTGGGTAATGCTGTGAAACCTAAAGCGGAAGCAGAACTACAAAATGGGAATGGCCTGGACGTTTTAAAGTGCTATATGGATGATGACAGCTCTGGCGACTGACTTCCACACTGTCCAACAAGGGATGTGCTTTTCGTTTGTCATTCCCCAAGCAGGGGGCAATGTCGAAGAAAGTACGTGTACAATACATCAATTTGTATTATATTTGTTTCACTCGTCTTGTAAGTTTTGCCTTTCTGCTTCTATGTCCTCGGTGAAGTGTCAAATGAGCAGAACAAGTCGCCAAATATCAAGTAAAAGATTCCCCATCTGAATTGCTCTTCCAACTACGATTTGAATGATAAGGCACTTGCATTTCACGCCGCAAATCATTTGATAACCTGTTAAGAGGGAAGAAGTTCACGGAGATTTGCATATTAATTGCTCACTGAATTAAGTTTTGCCCATGCAGTTTCTCGAACTGTTCCTTGATTCGGAAAGCTTTTGTTGTTCGTTGCATTCGTTTGTTGTATGTGTGCAGCAGTAAGAAATGTCGATCCTAGCAAACCGGTTATACTGTCAAAAAGACCTTTTAATGAAACTACATGCACCCGTCAAAATGGATTCATCATGTCAGATATACTTTTGGCCAGCGGCATATCTTCAGGTGAAACAGTAGCATGTTATTAATTATTCGATGCAGTTTGTAGAAATCCAGGGTTCAGAAGTGAACATTTATAAGGAAGCTTGTAAACATTAACTTTGGGATTTCCATTCAATGGCAAAGCAATACGTTGAACATACTGTTTCACGTCACTGATTTTTGGCGACTGGCGCCATTCTTTCTACTTTTTGATGATACAGAAGCTTTCAGGGATCCTCAGTCCCAATCTTCAGCGGAGGTAGCAAAGTATCACTGTGTGGCGGAAAAGACCGTGGTGATAGTCTATCAGCGAGAGAGGAACGGCGCAGTCGACCAATGAAGAAGTTGGACGGCCCGATTTCTCTCTGAGTCCTGCCAATCGTCCTTTCCTGTCTCTACCTGAGTTTAAGCCTATGTCTTTGGCCAGGAGCAGAAAAGGACGGCCGGCAAGTTTTGGAGCAACGATGAGTAGAGCATGGCGTGTTGTCTGTGAAAGTTGCCGGACATTTCTCTCATTAACGCAAAATGGCTGTGGCGTTTCGGATGATAAGCTAAGAGAAAACGGAACCAGAAAGTGATAATGTAGGCTGGCAGACAGGGGAAAAACTAGTCAAAAAATTTCTGTGCAGAAAGGCGACCGCAAACGCTAAGTAATCCTCCTTTTATCCGTCACGTTGTCTTTTGCCTCTCGTACCTGCATTTCATTTCTCACTTTTCCATCGATTACTGCCGGTTTGCGGGCCTCAGAGAAAGAAAACAACTTTGTTGTCTTCAAGATGCGGGAAATCTAACCTGCACACACATTACGGAGTATACAGTAAGTGTTAGTGATATTTGCCTGCTGGTTGTTGGTAGACGTAGAAGTGTAACTTACTGAATAAGCTTTGATTTCCCAGCATGTAGGCGCGGCTCCAATGTCTCGCAGCAACGTTCATGACGGTAAGATGCTTGAATTCGCATGTCCGCATCGATAATCGCTGATTTGATAAGGAGTTTCCTGCGATTCCTGTGGTCGCGACAACTTCAGTGGGCGGCGTATGAAATGCCTAAAGTGCTTCGACTTCGACCTATGCGAAAGCTGCTACATTGACGGATTTAGAACGGAACGCCACCTGGCTGACCACCCTATGCAATGCATCCTTACGCGAGAAGACTACGGTACGTCTTATGTCTACGTTTTAGGTAGTTTCTGATGGAGAAAGCAGGATTTCGTGATTTTCAAACTCGCGTTTGCCGTCCATAATAGCTGTTAGGTGCTTAGCTGTATTTTATTTAAATGTAACCAAATACAGGTGTAATATTGATTGCTCAAAGCATGTTTTACGTGTACAGTGGGTAATACGGACTATACCCACCGCAATAAATAGCACAGCACTTGTTGTTAAATCATCTAGCCCAGTGGTTCTCAACGGAGGCACTGGGACCCCCTTGGGGGCTCTGGAGAGGCACAGGAGTCCCTGGAAGGCGAAGTGATTCTGGAAGGTGGAGGGGTCCCTGGGAGGGCCCTGACAAGATTAAAGTAATTAGGTGACCTACTATTGCCATCCTAGTGTGGTAATGGTAGATCACTGAGCGCTGGGAAGTTCGAAAAGGTAAAAAGCGATGTTGTGACCAACTGTCACAAGATGAGTGGACTGTATCGCAACGTTTATTTGCACACCTTGAGTATATGACTGTATACCAACGGATTGCCAACACGCATATGGAATTACGTCAATACTGACCGACTACAGGGAATCTCGCCCCTTTTGTATGTAAATGAGATGCTCTGGTACTTATGCGCAGGTACCCTTGAAGCACTGTAACAAATCGCCTCGATGTGTCCGCAACATCCTGCCCCACCATGGGCGTAGCCCGTTAATGAATGTCAGCAGCTTCGAGAAGATGCAACTTGCGAGTCGGCCGGCAAATGATTCCTGTCGCAGTTTTTATGCGAACTGTTCGCGTGCAGCCATCTCGTCCCGGTAGGAGTTCTGACACGACGCCAAGGCGCCAACGATTGCGGGGAACATTGTCGTTTACCACCAAAACCACATCATTGATATGTGGTTCCTTTCCTTGGAGGTGCCATTTACTTCTCGTGGAAAGCGTGGTGATGTATTCCTTCTTCCATCGCCTTCGGAAGCGAGCCATCAACTGCTGGTGGTATCTCCACCGTTGTCTGAGTCCGTGTGCACTCACTGACGTTTCCATTCGAGTTCTTCCACTTACCGCGGGTAACTCCATAGACTGTCTTCCTATCAGGAAGTGGGATGGAGTTAGAGGAGTCATATCCTTTGGGTCATCCCCAACGAATGTCAGTGGTCTAGCATTGACCATGGCCTCAATGTCGCAGAGCACACTGGACATTTCTTCTTCATCTAGTAATGCCCGTCCCAGAACCTTTCGCAGTGGGACCTTCATCGACCTAACCAATCTTTCCCAACATCCGCCCATCCAAGGGGCTCTTTCAGTTATAAATTGTCAACGTATACGATTGGATGCTAATTCCTTTTGTATGACTTCGACGTTTTCTTTCGTAAAAAGACTTTGCAATTCTCGACTTGCGGTCTTAAACGTCCTGAAATTGTCAGATAGGATTGTGGCAGGACATCCTCGTCTTGCACGGAGTCGTCGAAGGGCTTGCACAAATCTTGAAGAAGTGAGATCTGAGACAAGTTCTAAATGTATAGCCCTCGTGGCCATACAAATGAAAAGGCAAATGTATGCTTTAACACAAGTCTTTCCTCGTCGTAAGTATATCGGCCCAGCAAAATCCAGGCCTATGTTTTCGAAGACAAATGTCGCATGCAGACGACTCCTAGGCAGGATTGACATTTTTTGATTGAAAGGAGCAGTACGTTGAGCCTTGCAAACAGAGCAAGCCCGCGTGTTTCTTTTCACACAGCATCTGCCGCGGAGTATCCACACATGTTGACGAAGAATTGACAGTGTTTGCTCCACTCCCGCATGTAAGTGGCGTTCATGACATCTCATAGCCAGGAGATCTACAACCACGTGGTTATACGGCAGTAAAAGTTGGTGCTTTGCGGTCTCTGATATATTAGCATGCTGCAAACGTCCACCAATTCTCAATAGTTTATCGCTATCCAGATACAGGTCGAACTTCAACAAGTTACTGGATTTAGGCAAAGTTTTGTGCTTTACGATACATCTGATTTCAATCATGAAAGATTCGCGCTGAACTTTTCGAAACCATAGTTTCTCCGCTTGAAGTAATTCTTCAACGGAAATTGGGCCTTACTTTTTCATCTCCTTCGTACGTCTACAATTCTTTGCGAAACGGAACAGCCAGGCTGTTATTCTTATGAGCCGTTCAGAGCTGTTGTACCGCGCTGACAATGAACAATCATCGTCACTAATTTCCTTTACCAATAGGCTAAAGATAGCCTTACGTTCTTCTTTTTTGATAATCCGCTCCTGAGAATCTTTCTGTTCCGACGCCATATTTCTATTCTTTGGCCAAAATGACTCTGACGACTTCAACCAATCCGGTCCATGCCACCAACGTGGGTTAGACTTAAGATTTTTCACAGTCATTCCTCGACTTGGGAAGTCCGCAGGGTTGTCCTTTCCTGCGCAGTGACGCCAGTTTCTTGGCTCTACCAACGTCTGGATATATTGAACGCGATTGTGCACGAAGGGTTTCCAGTTCCTGGAAAGACTTTGTATCCAGCTTAAAGCAACGCTGCTGTCAGTCCAGCAAACAGTTCGGGCGACTGTCATTTTTAATTCTTGTTTCGCGTAGCTGACCAATCGGGCAGCAATTAAGGTGACAGTCAGTTCAAGTCGAGGCAAAGTGATCCTTTTCAAAGGAGCTACACGAGCCTTTGCAATAACAAGTGTCACAAAGCTCCTTGCATCGAAAGTTTCTACCTTCAGATAAACGGCGGCACCGTAAGCCATTTCACAAGCATCTGCAAATGCATGTAACTCGACGGATGAGACCGTCCTCATGTCCACTGGTACCAAAGCTCGTTGGACCGTCAACTGTGGCAGCATGATCAGCTCCTGCTTCCAGTTTTGCCATTTCGAGTTTAACCGGAATGGCTTCATCCCACTCGCAGCCACTTTGCCAAAGCAACTGGAGTAACATCTTCGTCCGTATGACAAACGGACACACAAATCCCAGAGGATCAAAGACTTTTGCAACTATACTCAATAGTTTCCTTTTCGTATCGGTACCTTTCGAAGCGCTTTCGAATGGCGTGACATACGTAACTACATCCGTGTTGGTATTCCATGGCAGGCCTAGTGTCTTAGAAACGGCTTCATCCTTTTCTGACATAATGTCTGTCACTGAGGCCGTTGCATAACTGAAGATGAATTACATCTCCATTTGGCTATCTCGAAACCACCCAGATGCATCAACCTTTGCACTTGAATCACTAGCTGAGAGGCCTCATCAGAGTCGTTACAGCCAGTTACGAAATCATCGACGTACATGTTGGAAAGAATTTCTCTTGCTGTCTTTCCATTTGTTTGACTGTGAATCTTCGCATGATACCGAACCGTCATCATAGCCAAAAATGGAGAGCATCTTAGTCCAAAACTTATTCTCTTGAAGCAAAAAATTCTTGATGGATTGTTGATGTTCATGTTTCGCCATAAGTATTGAGTAGCGTCTCTATCTTCCTCGTGCAGTCCTACTTGCATAAACATTTTTTAAAGGTCTGCCTGCAGTCCAAAGCGGTATCGTCGAAAACGCAACAGTATTCCAATCAGATCCGCTTGCAGCGCTGGACCTGGCTCCAACTGATCGTTCAACGACACACCTTTGTATCGTACTGAACCGTCGAATACGACACGGCATTTTGTCGTGATCTTGTCTTCTCTGAAGACAGCATGGTGTGGGAGGTACCAGCTTCTTCCGCGTAATTCCTCCTCTGCGTCTACTTCCTCGACCCAATCGTTCGCTAAGTAGACGTCCATGGCTTCTAGGTAAGCCGACCTTTGTCCCGAGTTGTTAAGTCTTCTTTCAATATGAAACAGTCTCTGTTTCGCTTGATCATAATTATTCGGGAGTTTGATATTTTCTTCTTTCCATGGTAATCGGACGACGTACCGTTCGCCATCAAAAGTCAGAGTTTCTGCGAAATGATTCATTGCCTTTGTTGGCTGGCATTTCTGCATTGTCCCTGCGTCCTGGATGCCCAAGGCTTCCAGCTCCCAGAACTTTCTGAGTAGTTCGTTAGGATCTTGCCTTACTTGTACGTGCAAGGATCGCACGCTTGGTCCTGTGCTACTGTGACTTGCATTGCCACATACTATCCAACCGAACAACGTTCCCAGGTCGACTGGTTCTCCTGGATGCCCGCGTCGTACCTCTTGGTCAACAAAATCATAGTAACGGTCAAGACCGATCAAGTCGTCAACCGTCGCACATTCTCTTGGGAATTCGTCTGCGAACCTCAGCCCTTGTAAATGTTTCCATTCTTGTTGAACGAACGGATTTGCTTGAATCGTAGCACAAATCTTTGGCAAGCATAAAGCTTCCACGGGCAATGACATCTTGGCTTTCTGTTGATGTCCGCCAAGAGCACTTAGAGTGAATCGAACTCGTCTCACTCGTTTGCATTTTGTCCGTTGTCCACCCAAGGTAGATATTTCCACATATTCAAATGGACCATTTAGTTGCATCCTGTTTGCCAGTTCTGTTGTAACGAAAGAGCGTTGCGATCCAGCATCCAACAGGCATGTAATCACTGTGCGATCTCCGTCCTTGTTCCGCATCGCAGCTTGGGCTGTTTGTAACAGGACTTTTCTGTTCGTTGGCACGTTTGCCACAGCTACATGGACATCATTAGCCCCTGTCAGTACTTCTTTCCTTTCTCTTCGTTCTGTGCTGAGCAGTAGATGGTATTGATGACGTTCATGTCTTCTACTGCAATCATTCATCTGGTGTCCTGTAGACAGGCACGAGAAACAAACTCGTCTTTCTCTGACCATCTTCCAGCGTCCTTTGACCTCTAGGTCATTGAAGCGCCGACACTGGTCATTGTTGTGATTCCCAGAACAACACGCGCATCCATCTTCTTGACTGTCAGTTGTCTGGAGGGCAGCTGTCTGCCTTAACTTCGCAGCTATTGAGTCCAAGCCAGTAACCAACTCCTCCACTTCCAGTGGATTTTGTATGGTCTCACAAGCATTCGTGATTTCTTTAGCCAGTATCGTGAGCCTGGCCTTCAGGCCAGCCCGCGATCGCCTTAGTCGATTCACCTGTTCCATTCAGGTAGCAGTGTTCGGTTCACCGAAGTAAGCAAAGCGATCTGGCTCGGAGGTTGTTGTGACCAACTGTCACAAGATGAGTGGACTGTATCGTAACGTTTATTTGCACACCTTGAGTATATGACTGTATACCAACGGATTGCCAACACCCATACGGAACTACGTCAATACTGACCTACTACAGGGAATCTCACCCCTTTTATATGTAAATGAGATGCTCAGGTACGTATGCGCAGGTACCCTTGAAGCACTGTAACAAATCGTCTCGATGTGTCCGCAACAAGCTATACGGTTTCGGTGATTTTGTGCAGGACGCGAAACAAGCAATGTTTTCTTTCGTCCAAGTGTTCGTATAGCTGCAAACTTGTCAGGAGTCGCGGACTTCTCGCTATGTGATACTTTGTGCCAGCGCTTCTGCCAAATTTGGTTTCTTTCTACCTCTTTCCAACAGTCTCAGAACTTGATTCCACCTTGCGCAAATTTGACAAGCACTGCGAATGACCAACGCCTTTAGTCCGGAAGTAAGGGCCATATGTAGGAATTCGCTTACGCTTGAAGAATTATTAGACGACTTTGCCCTGTTGTTTGGCATTCGATTGGGCAAATCCAAATGGTGTGAAGTTCGACGCTTCATTCTGCGCTGAATGCTGACCATTGCTCAAATACCTATTCAAGCAAGTTTACTATGAAGTCACACCCCCCCCCCCAAAGCGCAAAAACCTGTGGGGAATCTTATAGGACAATACAGACCATTGTAAAGAGTTGGTGGAGGGTCTATAATGTTTGTCTGCAATGATAGGGGTCCCTGGCTTCAAGAAGGTTGGGGAACTGATGTAGGCGTTGGGTAAATCGCAGTACGGTGTTTTTCCTTTTGATTTTGAGGTAATGTTATAGTGTTCCAGTTCGACCAATAATAGAAACTTAAGTACGTCCTCCAAGACTGTCTTATCATGTGTTCTTATTTAATAGCGAATATGTCACACGCAAAGTGTGGGCTGCGGTTTTCGACTTTGATCATAGGCGATCCTGCTAACTTTTCGTGAATACACGTGGAAGAATAAAGAATCTTGGATACAACGGCCGAAATACAAGCTTCAGTTCATTGTCCTTATCTCTTCTCAGCATCCTTCTCGTAACTGGTCGTTTTGCGTTTAGAACTTTGTTATAGCTACGGCTATGCGACTAATATTAATAGTGTTTAGGCCAGCGATTCTCAAGGTCGGAGTCCCACCACCGTTTTTAAAAGTTAGTGTGTTGACCACTGCTTCCTAAGCTTTAGTAGCATGAGAAATGGCGGGAAAAGGATCTGGAGGCGAGGGCAGGGAAAATGACCGTGGTGACAGATCAAGCGATAATAAGATGAGCCCTTCCGCCTGCCATCCCGTGCTCTCTCTATCTTTTCCCAATACTTTGCTTTATCTCACCATTTTCTGGGAGGAAGGATTCGGTGGACTTGTGCATTAGCGCTCCTGTAATCCTTCATCGGCCGCACCTAGCGCTCCGCCGCCCTCCAGCTGCCTCTTAGCCCCCATCGTCCCCTTGAATCTTTCACTATCCGCTGAGGGGAGAGAGCCGATACCGCTCCTCCCTTGCGAGACACTGGTTTGATCTGTATTCCTCTTTCGAAGTACGCTGCAGGTAGTTTCTGTAAATTTATTTCATGGCTATTTCGCTGCTTTTTGGCATGCAACTGCGAAGTTCTCGTTATTTATGCAAATTTTAGATCTGCTTTTTTCGGGAGACGGGGCCGAAAACCCGTACATGCCCCGATCCTTTACTTGCCCACACTGCGGCGAGATGGGTTACACGGAGAGCACACTGTGTGAGCACGTACTTTTGGAGCACGGAGATTTTAGTTCCGCTGTAATGTGCCCAATTTGTGCATCGACCCAAAACGCCGATGCAAACCTTATGACTGAAGACCTGGTTACCCATATTAGCATCGAGCATTCACGGTGATTACTTTTGTTCACATTTAGATCGTCGACCCCTTACAAATCGGTAGATTTTGCAGGTTGGATTATGCGCAAACTGAGGAGGGTCGTCCAAGCAGGCGTTCAGGCAATTCCAGAGGTGGGCAGTCGCGTGCTTCCCGTCGCTTAGGCCATCAGTCGACTCAGCAGAACAACACAGCCAGAGACGGGGATGCTATTGCTGGATTGATGTCAGGTTTGTTAGCTATCAGTTCTTTCAAGCAGATCAGCCTGTTAATTTGTCTAGCATTAGTCATTTTACCTGTTGTGTAGTAAATATTCAGTAACGGTGTCGTTGATCATTATCTCTTCCCGGAGTACTGTGCACTGACATGGTCCACTCTAAACTTCCCAAGGTTCGGCTGCTCACAGTTGTTGCTGCTAAAGACGTGGCATGACAGTCCTCAAAGCTCCGGTAGTATTGATTGAAAATAAAGAAATTAGGAAGGACATACACTTGTTCAAGAAGTAATATTGTTCACTTTCCTCTAAATTCATTGAAATTGTAATTTCTCCAGTAGCGATGGGTTGATATGATGCAAATCCATCTCATTTTTACGGTTACATTTAAGTTGAACTGTCTATGGTGAACGAAGGCGATATGATGGAACTATCGAAGTATTGAGGCAATCGCGTATCATATAGAACTGACGTTATTTCGTCATCAGTCTGTCAGGGTTCATTTCTGAAGTTCCTGCCGACGTGCGTACGGTGGACCAGTGTCGATTCTGAATGGTGTACAATATTTGTAACGGTCAAATTAACCATGGTGTTGTTTTGGCGACTAGCATCGCCCTACTGAAAAGTCGTATATCTTTGCAGCCTTCGAAGCCTCCCACACCCTGTCCTCAGCGGAAACAAAAAATAGTCCAGCTGTTCTCTGTGGCCGCCAATGTGTACAGTGATTTGGCGCAATGGTTATGGGGCCAATCGATCCGTTGCCCCAAATCAGTCTTTGAGTGCCAGATATCTTTTGTTTTTAAGGAAGGTTCTAAAGATGGGAGCGAAGCTATTGGGTAAATTGTTGTTTCTTTTTTGTCCTTTTCGTCTTGTACTTTTCTGTTCACTGTCCATTTTGCTTTTTCGCACTTTTTTCTTCTTAATGCTGTCGTTTATTTCCTTTGTCTTCATATTGGTAGTCTGCAGCGTTCGTCGCGGTTTGCGCTATTAGTCCAGCCTTTATTGTTGTCTACTCCTTTGTCACAGCCGGTAGTGTTTTTGTGTCTGATAACACTAACCGGGCGTAATTTATGAAATTAAGTGTGAATGTCCGCCATCATATGTAGAAATTGGCTTCAAGTGGAAATATTTTGAATCTTGGCTTCAAAGAGCATTTATCGAGTTTGACGTATTGCAACAACTTTGAAGCATTACAACAACGTTGAACGGACCAGTCATAAGAATATGGCTATAAACGTCCCAATAGCAATTGTGGCGCAGCTGAAATTCTGGGGCCGTTGAGCATGCATGGGAATGCACGGGGTCAGCACATCCCAGAATTCAGTGCGATGAACCTGACTTCACGGTATGGAAGCTAAAGGGGCCCTTTTTTATTCGACATGGCAGTTAATCCTGACGAGATGGTAGATATCTGTGTAATACACCACTGTAATACCTTTCGCACAGAACATTCTGCCATTTTGATTTCATTCTACTCAGCAGGACAGCTTTGTAATAAAACGATAGAGCCAGTTGTTAAGTCTAAAGTAACAGTTGCGTCTGAAGACTGCTTCCTTTAAATTACTGTAAATGTCTTAGTGATTCTTTTGTGTAACTTTAGAGTTGATAAGTCATCTCGGCGGTCTGAGACGAGCCGGTACGGCGTTGACTTCAACTATGAACCACATTCAGCAGTTGCAACAGCAAATTAGTCGCCAAACAGCGTCGAAACGGACAGCTGCGGCGACGGACGGCGGACAGTCGAACGGGGCAACGCCTTCGGCACCACCGAGTTCGGTATTCAAATTTCCAATAGTTCATTGCGACGATCCCTGTTCAACGTGGTGCGAAATTTTTGAAAACGAGGAGGAAAACAAGGAATCCTTCACGCAGAAGTGAGCAGCGTGTTTGCATATGCTTAACTGCGAGAGGAGGATATTACTTGCAGTGCACCCGCGTTGGAACCAAATGACCAGCAGTTGGTTGGCCGCAAAGCACGTTTCGGCAATGTCAGTGCAGTTCGGGTTCTGTGCAACATGCTTGAACTGCCCAGGGAAGCAAGTTCGTCATCAAAAACCAGTATTCATGCGCACGTTCTGCGTAAGCACAAGTCAGAAGGCGACCTTGCTGTCTGCGCCTTTCCTTAAGTGTGGTGAGCGTCAACAAGCTCTAAAATTGACGATTTACTTTTATAATGGGATTGGCGCTTATGATTCACCATCGTGAATCTGTTTTGGGGGGCACCTCTATTCGCTTCGAAATTATTGCCCGTCGTGAAGAGTATGGCGAGTGGACAGTGAAGCGCCTGTCCATGAGTAGCTGTCGTATGCTCTGGACGACGTATTTCCTTGAAACATGCGTAGCTAAGAAATTTTGAAGCCGATGACTCATTGCTGTATGGCTAATGGTTCATTGGTCGCGTTTTAATGTTGCAAAATAAAATTAAGCAGCTTCATCTTTTTCTTGTCTGAATGTGTTGGAAATAATAGTGCGTAAGGTCAAAGTACATTGATGAATAACGTTCATCACTTCGGAAGACGTACATTGTACTTTTTCAAAAACCGCATTCTCGGTACCGTATGAAACTGAACGATGATATCAATGCAACAGCTTAACAGTTTGAAGTGAATGTTACACCTCTGTCATCAAATGCAGCAGTCTCTTCCCAGTGATCTTGGCGAACATTAGGCAGTTGAGGATAATGTTCTATTCACATTTTAAGCCAGCATACGAGAGCATATCCGCATTATTTTTTCGCAGATCCAATTAAACTATTCAAAGATTCATTTAGTGCGAACAAGTTGGCCTGTTAGCTGCGTTAATCAAAGGCAGACCATTGAGTAACAAATCTTTGCTATTAGACAAACGCTAAGGAATTTCTAGCGACAACAAAGTCGACCAACTCTGCTACATTCACAAGAAAAAATTAAACGATTTAATACTTCGGTGGGCCATTGTTGACCTATATGCTGTCGACAAAGAAGTAAAAAACATACTACAACTGAAGAACGAAACAGCATCCAATCAACGTGGAAAGTGAGGCAGATACATGTTTTGTCCGTAAAGAAAAGGACACTGAACGTTTGGATGAATCTGACTGCAGTCGACATTCAAAACTCTGCGCACTGAACTCGAGGTTGGAAGGTACGGTTGCGTCACTCTGGAGGTGCTTGGAATATCCGCGGCCAGCTGATAGGGCTGTGGCATACTTATCGGCGCAGTTGGTGAATAATAAATACTTGCTATCGCTTCAGGACTGGGAACCACCCTGCTCTGCGGACACTGCCCTGAATCGCTGAACACAACGATTGGATAACACATGCCACATGGTTGTACATTCCGCACATCCCTTGCATATTGCTCGTGGGCCCTTTCGACTTGCGGTGCCGCGGAACGATGCTCACACTGACACTGGTAGGTGCACTCGGAGAATTCGCTTTGAACACTATTTTCGCAACTTGAACAATTGTCATCCATAGTCAAATCTATTATTTCCGGCGATGCACTTCGGTCCAGCTGCGTTCTCGTCGTTCCATTAAACTGACCAACATTGTGGTCCGGTGCTGATTCTGCTGTGGCTGCAAGGTAGTTGATCACCACAGCTAAGCCTAAGCTGGCTGAAGTACCTGACGTCGTTGGACTAGTGCAAACTGAAACTAAGTGTTCATCACTACCAACCGATATTATATCCAACCGTTCATCACTGTCTTCGTCTAAAAGGGAAGTTGTCAACTGATCATCAAAAAACGCCACCACTAAACTTTACCTGCAAAATATGCATTCTCAGATTTAATGCGCTTCTGCAGACAAAACTTAGCACGATCATCCACCGGAGTCCAAGTCCCATCGTACGACACATCCGCTTTCAGTACGTCTGCCTGCGTACTGCTAAGTATATCGGTCAGCAGACTAGGATGCGCACCGACGGATTTTACATGATCACATTTCCGAAGCAGCGGTCTTACCTGTCGATTCGCAAGTCGTTGAAACTAATCCGGGATTTGCACAATGGACACAACCACTCTATCTGACACTTGTTCGACAACAAAAAAGTCTTGGCGTCAAAGCAGTCCACATGCTTGCATTTAACGCTGCGACACGGGATATTTATTCTTGTGAACGTAATCTTAAAAAAAGTTCAGTCATCTTAACGTTGCAACTAGAGTTCAGTTCAGTCACTGCAAAATTCTCCTCTTAACTAGTGCTAACGGTAAAAGTTACAACAAATAATTAGCGTATTATTTGTAGCGTCTCCCGATTCGTATTTAACCGTATTTAACCCTTGTATTTTGTATACCGCTTCGTATTTAACCTGACAACGTGTTGGATACGTCCGTCATCACGCGCCTCTGATTCATGCAGCACCTGAACGACCGTGAGCACCAGAGAGCGCAAAAAGGACGTCGATCACCCGTTCTGCGCCCTTATAGTTTCTCCTTTTGTCCGTTCGCTAATCGCGCTCCAGCTGCTTCACGCTTCTACTTCCATCTTGCACGTTCCCCCCCCCCCCGTGTGCTACTGCTAGTAAAAACCTGTGTAACGTCTTGTGCTGTACGTTCCCTTAGTATGGTCGCGCTGTTCTGCTTCCAACAGGTTATGGGCCCAGCAGGCTCCCTCTGCGCCTGAGGAAAGATTATGCAATCGTAGTAATTAGCACCGACCATGAACGCGGCTGTCGGTAAGGACACCGTTACTTTGTTGAATGGTGGGGACTACATGTACTGGAGGACGAAGGTAAAAGCGATTCTCATTCGAGATGACCTGTGGGATGTTGTGTCTGTTCCAAAGACTGAAGAACCCACGGAGGCCTGGAGGAAGCTAAACAATATGGCTATGGCTTTGATCACCTTGTCGGTGGATTACAGCCAACTGCTGTATATCGCTAATTGCGATACAGCATTCCAGATATGGGAGAAGCTCCAAAAGCAGTAAGCAAGATCCAGTTTCGGCAGTCAACTGTATGTGAGACGGAAGCTATACGGTGTCGCTTCACGTCAGGAACAATGCACGCGCATATCAACTCCACGTTGGAGGTGGTTGAACTGCTGAAGGGAGCTGGCACGGAAATAAGTACTGGTGAATTGATTGCGGTACTGTTATGCAGCCTCCCAGAAGCTTGTCACGGCCCTCGAAGGACGTGATGAAATGGACCTTTCAGTTGAGTACGTTACCAGCAAAATGTTGGATGAGTACCAACGCCGTGTGGAGAGCTATGATCTCAGGGAAAACGACGACGACGTTGCATTGCGGGTGTCCTCAAGAAGGGGTGGTCGTGCGCAAAACGGCAGAAAGGATCAGCCATCACGCAAGGAAGACAGGAAATGCTTCTTCTGTAAGAAGAATGGCCATTTGAAAGCGGACTGCGAAGCGTTCAAGAAAAGGAATGCGAGGATGACGGCAGCAGTTGAGGAAAAGAGCTTTACTCAGGCAAAGCAACTTTCTTTCGCAACGCGTGAATTCCTTTCCCCAGTCCATGACGACGATTGGATTGTTGACTCAGGTGTGTCCAGTCATATGTCCAGCAGTAAGTCCTTCTTCATTTCGATGCGAGCGTACAAGCAGGAAGTACTCCTTGCAAATGGCGCTGCAGTCCATGCACCAGGTATAGGAGAAGAATGGCTACATTGTAGATTGCCTCGCGGCAGGGTGCAAGCTGTGCTATTGAAAAACGTCCTATACGTCCCAGAAATTCAAGGAAACCTGCTATCGGTCAAACGAATGACGTTGCATGGATTGCAGGCAACGTTCAGGGGCATCAAATGCAAGGTAGTACAAGGGACAAGAGTAATAGCGCTCGCAACTCGAAATGGAAATATATATATAAGATGAACAGGGTAAAGGAATCCGCCAGAATGGTTACAGATGCGATAAGTATGCATAGGTGGCACCGTCGCTTACGACACAGAGACCCAGCAGCTATTAGAAGACTATGCACTCAGAGACTGGTTGCCGGAATTAGTTTGAAGCTATCTGAGATAGTTTTCCCCTGTGAGCATTGCATGAAGGGAAAGTTAGCTCAAGCAAAAATTTCCAGAAGGTGCCAGGAGGACGACTACACCACTCAACTTAGTTCACAGTGACTTATGTGGTCCAATACCAACTGCGACACCGAGAGGGCATCGCTACATGCTCACCTTCATCGATGACCACTCTAGATTTACTGTGGTCCGACTACTGAGGTCAAAGGATGAGGTGTCTGGTGCGATAAAGGAATACGTGGCAATGACGGCGAACCGCCTATCTTTCCAGTTTCTTTCCTCATAAACAAGCACGATATCAGGCACTGTGCATCAGGCAACTATCCCATATACAACGCAGCAAAACGGAGTTGCCGAACGTAAGAATCGCTCCTTAACGGACATGGCAAAATGTATGTTGCTTGATGCTGGCCTTCACAAACGTTTCTGGGGAGAAGCGGCTCGAACTGCTGCGTATTTGCAGAACAGACTGCCGACTCGAGGCACACGGCTAACACCGTATCAACATTTCTTTGGTGAGAAAGCAGACCTTCGACACATGTGTGTTTGGTTCAAAAGCTTATTCCTTTTTGCCTAAGCAGAAACGGCTAAAATGGGACGACAAGGCTGAGGAAGGCGCAGTCATCGAGTATGACGATAACAAGAAAGGCTATCGCATTTTGGACCCACAGACAGGCCGAATTTGGGTCAGTCGGTAGGTTAGAATTGTAGGAAAAGCTGAGAAAATAGAAGACACAACCATTGCAGAACGGGAAAGAGATGTGGAAAACGACGAAACTTCTCTGCCAGAAAAAGGGATAGTCGGAGAGCTGCAAAAGACAACGGAGTACCAATCACCCAAGTTAGTACCGAGGAAGGCATCTGCTATTGAAGAAAAGCAGAATTCGTCGGAAGACGAAGAGACTGCAACGCCGGAATCCTCATTGCGGCGTTCGCAAGGAGCGAGCAAAGTGTCCTACCGCGTTGAAGCACCGGTGAAGGAGACGTCATCGTGGGAAGAAGTGACCAGTCTTCCGGAACTTGAAAGGAAGAGCTGGACATTGGCTGCAGAAGAGGAGATCAAATCGCTTAAGGATCACCACGCTTGGGAATTGGTTGACCCACCTCCAGGCAAGAAAATGATCACTTGCAAATGGATATTTAAAGCGAAATACGATTCCCGAGGCAGGCTACAAACATACAAAGCTCGACTAGAGGCTAGAGGTTTCTCGCAGAAATACGGGCAGGATTATGACGAAATAATTGCGCCCGTGGTTAGATATGACAGTGCGGATGCTGCTTGCAGTTGCGGTTTTACGAAAGCTTCACGTACGTCATTTGGACGTGAAATCTGCTTTTCTCAATGGCGAGTTACAGGAGGAACTATATATGGAACAACCCAAAGGTTTCATAGAAAGAGGAAAAGAAGAAAAAGTGCTTCGTCTGAAGAAAAGCATCTATGGACTGTAACAGTCAGCCAGATGCTGGAACAGGAAAGCCGCCGAAGAGCTGGCGGAACAAGGGTTCTCGCGGAGTCAAGCTGATCGGTGCTTGTTTACGAGGAAAGAAACCGGAAAACAGATCACAAACGTTCTTCTGTACGTAGACGATCTCCTCGTGGCCGGATCCTCAGCGAAGGCAACTGCCTATGTGGGAAAACAGCTGAATACCTATTTCCAAACGAGGGATTTAGGAGATGTCACCCATTACCTCGGCATAGAGATAAAGCAAGAAAGTGACGGCTCTTTCCTGTTATCGCAAAGAAGAAAAATTGCGGAACTGCTCCAAAAGCACGGCATGCTGGAACCGAGACCAACGGCTACATCAACAGAAGCAGGCTGTCTATATAGCCTTCAACAAGAAAGCAAGGGGCTGCCTGACAACGGAAAATACCGCCAGGCCATACGCTACTTGCTTTACTTAGCCACTGTGTCCAGGCCAGACATATCTTTGGCAGCACCAATATTATGCAGGCGCGTCGAAGAAGCCACTGAACGTGACTGGAAGTCCGTAAAGCGGGTTATGCGTTTATCTGGCCGCAACGATCACTCAAAAATTGCGGTTTTCAGCAAGTGGAGACATGCGACTGGAATGTTATATGCTGATGCCAAATGGGCTGTTGACAAAACGGACAGGAAGTCAAACAGCGGCTACATATTTAATCTGGGTAATGGCGTGATCGCCTGGTTAAGCAGCAAGCAATCCATATGTTGAAAATGCCGTATCTATGAACGGGCGCGTTAGTTCTCATGAGTACACTGTACTTACGGAATGTTTTCAACCCGTTTCAACCTGTGGAATTCCATTTGCGCTGACGACGGGAAAAGGCAATTCCCGAAAGCTACACCAATAAAGTTTTTTGCTTTTTAGTGTTAATGGGTTGAAAACATTCCGTAAGTACAGTGTAGTCATGACAAGCAATCCTTAGTAGCACTGTCATTTGCTGAAGCAGAATACGTAGCAGCTCCGCACGCATCCATACAGTTGATATGGTTAAGGGAGCTACTGGCCGGAATGGATATTCCCCAGCAGTCACCGACCGTCTTCTACGAAGACAACCACAGCTGCATACGACTAGTGGAGTCTGAAAGTTGCAGCGCTCGAACGAAACATATTGATGTTCGCCATCACCATTTACGTGACACACGAGAACAACGGATTCTCGAGATGCGGTCCTGTCCGACTGATGATATCATTGCTGATGTCCTAACAAAGCAGCTCGGGAAAGAGCGCTTCTAGAAGTTGATCAAGCAGTTAGGAATCAAAGGTGAGGCCAACGAAGGTGACATGTGACTGATGAGGCGCAAGATGTCGAGAAGGGGTGTTGAATACGTCCGTCATCACGCGCCTCTGACTCATATGCAGCACCTGGGCGACCGTGAGAACCAGAGAGCGCCCAAAGGACATCGATCACCCGTTCAGCGCCCTAATCGTTTCTCCTTTTGTCCGTTCACTAATCGCGCTCCAGCTGCTTCACACTTCTACTTCCATCTTGCACGTTTCCCCCGTGTGTGCTGCTGTTAGTAAAAACCTGTTTAACGTCAGGTGCTGTACGTTCCCTTAGTATGGTCGCGCTGTTTTGCTTCCAACACAACGGAGTAAAAAGTTTCTCTTGCTCGCTGAAGAAGGAACTCGAGCGTTCCGAAATATTCGAGAGAAAACGCGTACAAAGTTTTCTGACCATGTCGTCTTATAACTACTCTCATCCATTTGCTGGTAGGGAGACCGTGTCAGTTTACTTATAGATCCATCACGTACAGAAAGCAACGGGACAAAATCCGTAAAAATACAACTCCATGAATATCTATGCTCCAGTTAAAATACATCCCGTCTTTCGAAATTAGCGTAATAATGTAATTGCAATCCGCAATCTACCGACAAAAGCACAGGATACTACACGACTCCAACAAAGTAGAATTACAATTTAATCTATTAGGATTTTCATCCAGGAAAGCAAAGGTAAACACAGTCAAAACGCACTTGAATTATTTAAACGTGCCGTCACGCACTTGATAAAGTTAACTTCGTTGCGCATTCTCAATTCAGGCAACAGTTATCAGTGCCTAATTTAAATTAGGCATTTTCACCCATTCCCATTACTCACTTGCATGAATATGTGGTTCACTTGTAAAGGGAGAACATGTGACTGTTCCACGGCGCCGGATTACTCGTTTTTCTCTTGCTCGCGGTGTCTGTAATTATGTATGTACAAGTCTCACCCATATTTGTCATCGTCTGTCTTCACTAACAAACCCGTCCATCTGTTACAGGCGATGCTTGCTTGTATACGTCACTACAGACATCGCGAGCAAGACAAAAGCGGTTAGTCAACCGTCCGCCGCTGAACACTCACTTGCACTACGAGAGATAAAAACGAAATGCAAATTTTCTTACTGGGCATAGAAGAGACGTTTCCACGTTGCACAACATCACATCGTCATCCTCGTCGCCGTCTCCAGAATCTATAACGAAAGGCATATCTTTGAAAAGCGCACTATCAAAGATTGATTCCTTGACAACGAAAGCCAAACAGGGAAGAGAAGCTGAAAACCGAAGCACAGACGACACATCCCGCCCTTTCTCAGGCAAAAATACCAATATCTTACTGAACAACTTTTCCAAAAGGTCCTTGGATGTAAACATCGGGCGAGCCTGCAGCTCTGCTAACAAAGCCTCCAACGTGCGCTCCACCACGAAACGAATGGAACATATGAACTTCTACAAAAGAAATTGTTCAACTTTCGTTATAAACAAAGTAAATCTTACCCTCTTGTCCGCAGGCGACCACATCACGCGCACATAGTTTATTTCTACGGGCGTTCCATCCGACTGGTAGAAACAATGGGTAACGTCCAACAGCTTTCCTTTGACAACGGGCAGCTTGTCTTGGTTGTTTAGCCCAGGAAATTTCTCAAAGGAACCTTCTGAACTCAAATCTCAGAGCTCCCCAGAGAAAAGCCTACCCCAACGTCGATGGGTATATTGTTTATAGCTAGAACGAAAAGGTACGGATACTCGTCCACGGTAACCGTCTTCCCATCGTAAGTACGGACTCGAAATTGCACTCTGACGGAATCACGATACCTGCGAACAGGCAAAACATAGAAAAATCGTTCAAAAAGAAAACTTCAAAACTTACAGAAGTGAGTCCTTTTTCATTCTAAAATACTCGCAGCAAGAAACAGGAGTGCAAGCCATATTGCATGGTCCTCTGTGACCTGAAATGGCAATTCGCAAAGTTAATCGCCCCGCGTGGAATTAAGCAACGAACGACACGCAAGTAAAACTCTAAATAAAAGTGGCGCTCCGGAAACAGAACGCAACGATATGCATTAAGTTGACCCTAAAGCCCGCTTACCAAAGAGACTTGCAGGAGTGAACTGCTTCAAAACCACGTAGTACGGGTTTTCTATGAATTCCTTGCAGGGCGAACTTATCGCGCGTTGCATCAGCAGAACGTCCGGGACACTGACGTCATTCTGTCCGTTTTGCAAACAGAGGAGATCAGAAAGTAAAAACTACATTTTAAGGCATTACCAAGTCTTGTTCAACGGAAGACGCATTCCTAAAAAGTAAAAATTCATTTAAGCCAAAACCAATTGTCCATTAATTGAAAGCTGAAAGTTTAGTAATGTGCAATTGCCAACATAGTCGCAACGGGTGCAACCAAAGGGAGCACAAGGCAACCAACAAACTGCTGCATCACGGAAACAAACAAATGGCGTTTATTCTAATGGAACTTTTCGAAACTATTTAGGACTAGAAGCATATACTATATCCACGCATAAAGACTCTGCTTTGCTTGCCAGCAGAGCCAGTACTTCGCTAAAGCGTTACTGCGAGTCATCCAAACACGAATGTCAGCGACAAATGGACTTTCACGCTAGGTGGAATAAAATAATATGCAAAGCAATAAACGCTCGCAAATTCACTGGCATCATTTCCAATATAGAACTTTCGGTGCTTGTGAAGAACATGCCTGGCGTTACGATACGCGTGATCAAATTACGTCATCTATTGTTCCGCTGTGCAAGCGTTCGGCGGCCGAAGCGCCGGAACGAAAGCGCGCTCAGTGCCACTGGTTACACATTACTGATGTGCGCTGCACGTGCGCTACTGTACGCCGCGAATCAAAGCAATCGTCCACTCTAGTGGGCATGAGCCGCGGAACAATGGGACAATACGCACAACGTGCACAGTCGTACAATGGCGACCGTTTTCGCCGATGTCTAAGCCTACACCGCAATACAACCGCTAACTTTCATTTGCAGTATCCGTACGCTGGACGTTTCCTAATCCACTTAAGTGTAACAGTTACCTGTGCTTACACATGAAGACTGAAGCAAAGATTTCACCGCGAACTTATTGGGCGGCACAAGATATTAAGGAAAACGTACATTGAGTTACCGAACCTTCGAAACTCCAACGTCATCCCTGTTCCATGCGCAGCACCACGTCCATACGAACTCAGATACTGTGTACGAACGCGACCGTTCAGTGTCTTCGCAGACATACCGAATGGCACAGAAACGGGAATGCGGTCCTTTTCAAGAAGGAAGGCGTACATATGTGGGTCAAGAGGTATTGTATTACTGCGCACTGCGGTCATCTGCATACATGTCGAGAAGTTTTAGGGCCTCCGTTCCCTTCGTGGTTTCCTCGGTGAGCTCATTCCAAAGACCGAATGAAGCCGCTTCCCTGCCTTCGACGAAACACCTCTTGACCTTCACACAGACACCTTTCCTCTTAAAGAACCGACATCCCAGTACTAAACCATTCGTTATGTCAGGCAACGTGGGTTCGCTCATCAATTTCTATGCAACCAATGACATTATTTGCAATGAAGAACACGCCGTGCGTTTCCTTCAGGACAGGGGCATCTTGCACCGTCAAAGATCTTGCTCTTGCGGTCAGCAGATGTCCCTATCCGTAGGGACGCATGCGCACCAATCCTGGTGGAAACGCACTAGGAGACAGTGCGACGGATAGACAAGTAGCTGCACGTAAGGGTGTGCTAGTGGAACTTGGTCGTAAGATCCGTTGCAGAAGATGTTGTTCTGCGCAATCCTGTAAAAATTGGAGGCCCGGGCCTCACGGTTGAGTAGACGAAAGTCTCTTCGCCAGAAGAGAATACGACCGAGGCCGGACCTTCCCCCAACAGTGGATTTTTGGGAGCGTCTCCTGTGAAACCGGCGAATGCTACCTCGTAGAGGTTCCCGATCGCAGCAGCGCCACCCTCATCCCGGGGATAAAAGTTCACATTATGCCTGGGACCACAGTCATTTCGGACGAATGGAGAGGTTACCACAGCCTGTCAGATGAAGTTCACACGCACTTGCGTGTAAACCATTCCATAAACTTCATCAACCCGGTGACTCACCCTGGGGCCACAGGGATTCCACAGGCAGACCGTGGAATCCCTGTGGCCCCAGGCTAAGCGCCTGAACAAAGCCCAGTGTGGATCGCAGGGAACATGCTGCAGTCGTACCTGTGCCAGTTCAAGTTGCGCAAGAGACTGCAACCCAGTGAAGACCCGTTTCACAGAATATTGGCAGACATTGCATCGCACTGGTGCTCCGAGTGAAACATTCCCCGTGAGTTGTACATAGTGTGCGTAACCCGCATTTTGTGTTCGCGGCTTGTTCGTGTGATTAGTTAATAAACGTATTACAACGTTTCTTCGGCTTGAACTTGCAGACCGTAATGAACCTTCTACTACACAATGCCGTGAATGCCGCTGCGCGATTCAATACACCTTGGTTATCGATTGGTCTTTTTTAGACGGATTGTAGCTCGTTGTGTGATATATAAACTGTATCAGTGATGCCACGTAGAAACCAAACAAGTGATGGTTGAAAGGTCTTTTAATGGATACGTGCGTACAGTAACAATATCGAAGCTTTCGGAACAGCCTAGTTCCGAAAGCGTCGATATTGTTACTGTACGCACGTGTCCATTAAAAGACCTTTCAACCATCACTTGTTTGGTTTCTACGTGGCATCACTGATACAGTTTATATATCACACAACGAGCTACAATCCGTCTAAAAAAAGACCAATCCATCATGCGAGAGCTCGTTACAAGCAACCCAATTTTCAACACCTTGGTTATCGGGGAAATTAACCCGTACGCTACGGTCCACGGGCACTGACCCCTCGGTAGGCCATTCAACAACGGGAAAAGTCGCGATGCGAATCTGCGTGCATCATTGAGCACGCGGGAGGTCGCGGGGGAATTAGCACCGGCGCAAATTCCCCATATCGCACAAAGGATGACATAAGCAAGGCGTTGTCTTTGTTGATGCGCAGGATGCCAGATACACAAAACTCGAACGTTCACGTGTATTAAGAGATACATTAGGAAAGCCTGAACGAAGGCAACTAAGAGAATTACTATTTAAAACAACACACCAAGATTTTGCAACAACAGAGCACCGCCAAGTGCCAAACACTTACATGTTACCACTACATTGCAGGGAGGCCCAACACGGATTCATGAGTTCGTTATTGTTGACCACCGTAATACCGAACACAGTAACCTACCAATTATTACTCATACTGTACTGTGATTTTTACAGATTGCACAATTTAACTACATTACTCAAATTTTGCACTTCCAGATGAAATAAGCCGCGCAAAGTGCAACTGAAAATAATATGCATTTAAAATATGATTTCCAATGCCAAAACAGCATTTAACAAGCCTAACTTTTGGTCCAATAGAAAATAGGCTAATTTGACAGCTGCTCACCTGAACGAGAGAAGACAAAAGAACGAAAATATTAGCAGCAAAGCGTAAGCGCGATTATTAGTTATCCACTTACGAATGAACAATTTTCATGGGTCTGATTCCCCATCCTACTGTACTCCGCCAATCGCAAACAGCGGAATGCAGGTATCACCACTAGGCCAAACAACAGAACGTGACCGTAGGCGTTGTCTCCGTTTACGGATGCTGGCGACTCTAAAGTTCGGGAAATACGGATGTTCTCATGTTCCCAGTGGCCATAATATAGGTGGAAGAGCTTAAACGAGGCAACAGTTCTATTTTTGTCTCAACCTGGTCGGGCATGGTTCAATTCTAATTGCTAACGCTATTCCGAGCGTAAATTTTATGCTTCCCAACGGAGGGGATCTGAGACTCTTAATCAGCGATGGAAGAGAAGGGTGAGACATTTCCTTATGTGGAACTTGTAAAAATTTAAATGCGTCCGCTTACATGGTACAAGATATTTGGTTGGCTTCATTTGACCCTGTTCCGTTGACCGTAGCGACTTAGCCATGGCCATCGTAAGCTAATAGAAGGCAAGCATACACCGAAACAGTTGTAATTGAGATCTGCGTAGGCACGCATTGTTATTGTCTGTTTTTGTCTCCGCTACTTTTTCATCACACGTTCATCCCGCTGGTAAGTGCGCATATTGAATAACAACGAATGATTTTGTACGCAACGGTTAATATACAACAAAAAAGCACACATATACAACAATAACTGTACAAAGATCACTGTGGCGGCCAGTACATTGCAATATCATTGACAATGCAATCGAATGGGTCCTGACGGGGGCGTAGCCTGCGGCGCCACATGAACTCGGACAAGTACGGATCCAAAAAGCGCCCAGGTGTGCCGCAGCGGAGGTTGTTTGAGCGCTTCACTTGTGCCCAGAGGGATTCCACGGTCTGCGTATGCTCCCCTATCACAGGGTGCACAAATTGGAGGGAGTGGTTCACTGCCAAATGAGTGTAACCACTCGCCGACAGACCGAGGTACCCTCGCCATTCGTCGGTTATAAGCGTAGTGCCAGGCCTGACGTATCGCCTTATCAGGGTCTGGCGACTACGGTTACTAACCGGCACAAGTTAACATTCTCCGGTATCACGGCACACGCCCCCGAAGACCAATTGCGTTGGGTACATTCGGCCGCGCTGATACTTTCTCTTCGAGAAAGCGTCTCGTCAACCTCTACGGTGAGTCCTGAACCGCCTATCATAAGAGGGTCCCTGAGCAGCCACTCTGCGGCTACTTCACGCAGGCAATTCTGCAATCCAAGCGCACAGTTGCTGCTCATCCCTACAAAATATGAGATAGAAGTGTACCCGATGCGATATGTAACTACTGTTTCACCTAATTCGCGGCGACAAAATGCCATTGTCATATACCCACGGCTCCATGAGTACACGAACACGAGGACCTTGTTCAGCTTCAACTTGTGTGCTGTGAAGGAGGCATTAGAAGATAAAGGTGCGTGTCTGCAGCAGCTGCCTTACCGTCGAACCAGGTGCCCCTTCGTACAGGAACCTCCTTCCTGTAGTTGACCTTATTACATCTCCACCTGGGACCATGGCGACTGTTTCTCTCGCAGAATTTCATTGCGTTTCCGCTAACGCTATTCCGAGTTCTTTTGTCTAACGGCCGCGTAACGGTGATCAAACTGGGTCCAATCAATCATTAGAGACGCTCCCTTTAGCCCACCCCGTTTGCGATCACCAACCGTTCCTAAGCGTACGAAGGAAACCAACGCTGTCCCATCAATTATAAGATATTTTCTCTGACATTACGCCAGAAGCAAGATAAACAATGTCATAAGGCGTTTTTCCATGAATCAGCTCATCACTGACCTCCTGTAGGTCGGAGTTATCTGGTTTAGTTCTGCTGTACAGAACACCACGCCCCGTATGTCATCTTCCCAGCAGTGCGTTCGCCAAATTTTTCCCAGAAGGGAAAGCTGACTTAAGAGAAGCACACTAAGTTAACGCAGAAGCGGTAGCACAGTAAGTCAGACGATCACAGATACGATTCACATTGCCAGCCACACGACATTGTCTCTCCGGTCGCGGCATACGTGATTCAGTCGTAGACTCGACACCAGTAATTGCATGCTAAATTTCACCTTAAACATGTATCCGACGGAAGGTACAAGGAACTTGTCTCATTACTTCACATCGTCAGCTGTATTGCCACCTTTTAGTTTAATATAGTCCTCCACTTTAACACCACCTGCTTCAATTCTCAGCAATGCAAGAACCGAATGCGCTGAAAACCCAGGTGGCGACATCTACTGTGGTGGAATCGAATCGAATAAATACCGGGTCGGCTTTTCACGTTCATTTTTCCCTTTCTTTAGCACACAGTGAGGTCAACAGCAGCTATATCTTTCAATGTTTAGGAAGCTTGTCAACCGTTCGCAGAGGAAAAAGAAGTTATACGTTTCCTGCAAGACAGAGGTGTCTTCCACACGGAAAGGACCTGCGTGTGTGGAAACGCAATGAAATTCTGCGAGAGAAACAGTAACCATGGTCCCAGGTGGAGATGTAATAAGGTCAACTACAGGAAGGAGGTTCCTGTACGAAGGGGCTCCTGGTTCGATGGTAAGGCAGCTGCTGCAGACATGCACCTTTAGCTTCTAATGCCTCGTTCACAGCACACAAGTTGGAGCTGAACAAGCTTCTCGTGTTTGCGTACTCATGGAGCCGTTTGTATACGACAATGGCATTTTGTCGCCGCGAATTAGGTGACACAGTAGTTACATATCGCATCGGGTACACTTCTATCTCATATTTTGTAGGGATGAGCAGCAACTGTGCGGTTGGATTGCAGAAACGCCTGCGCGAAGTAGCCGCAGAGTCGATGCTCAGTGACCCTCCTGTGATAGGCGGTCCAGGACTCACCGTAGAGGTTGACGAGACGCTTTCTCGAAGAGAAAGTATCAGCGCGGCCGAATGTACCCAACGCAATGGGTCTTTGGGGTCGTGCGCCGCGAGAACGGGGAATGCTTCCTTGTGGCGGTCGGGAACCGTAGTAGCCAGACCCTGATAACGCTGATACGGCAGTACGTCAGGCCTGGCAGTACGGTTGTAACCGACGAATGGCGAGGGTACCGCGGTCTGTCGGCGAGTGGTTACACTCATTTGACAGTGAACCACTCCCTCCAATTTGTGCACCCTGTGACAGGGGAGCATACGCAGACCGTGGAATCCCTCTGGGCACAAGTGAAGCGCTCAAACAAGCTCTGCTGCGGCACACCTGGGCGCTTTTTGGATCCGTACTTGTGCGAGTTCATGTGGCGCCGCAGGCTACGCCCCCGTAAGGACCCATTCGATTGCATTGTCAATGACATTGCAATGTACAGGCCGCCACAGTGATCACTGTACAGTTATTGTTGTATATGTGTGCTTCTTTGTTGTATATTAACCGTTGCGTATAAAATCATTCGTTGTTGTTCAATATGTGCACTTACCAGCGGGATGAACGTGTGATGAAAAAGTAGCGGAGACAAAAACAGACAATAACAATGCGTGCCTACGCAGATCTCAATTACAACTGTTTCGGTGTATGCTTGCCTTCTATTAGCTTACGATGGCCATGGCTAAGTCGCTACGGTCAACGGAACAGGGTCAAATGAAGTCCGCCAAATATACCATGTAAGCGGACGCATTTAAATTTGTACACGTTCCACATAAGGAAACGTCGCACCCTTCTCTTCCGTCGCTGCTTAAGAATCTCTGATCCCCTCCGTTTTGAAGCATAAAATTTACGCTCGGAATAGCGTTAGCAATTAGCATTGAACCATGCCCAACCAGGTTGAGACAAAAATAGAACTCTGTTGCCTCGTTTAAGCTCTTCCACCTATATTACGGCCACCCGGAATATGAGAACATCCGTATTTCCCGAACTTTAGGGTCGCCAGCATCCGTAAACGGAGACAACGCCTACGGTCACGTACTGTTTGGCTTAGTGATGATACCTGCATTCCGGTGTTTACGCTTGTCGGAGTACAGTAGAATGGGGTAATCAGACAATCAGACCCATTTTCACAAGTGCGCATCCGCTTTTGTGCAAACAAGACATGCAAACTCTTTCTATTTCATTCTTTGTTAGGTGAGTGATTAATGTTGGACAAACAGGGGGCTTGCTCCTCGGTTCGCTAAGCCGGCCGTTGAATAATTGGGAAGGTCGTTACAGGTGGCTAAATTACCGACATCAAGCTACACCAATTTACCGAAAACGGCCGCTCTTTGCTTTGTTAATCTCAGGTAGTATTATGCAGTTTGTAGTAGAAGGCGCAAGATCCGATTTCCACGAAGGGTCCAACTTGACGGCGGAGAAATCGAGACGAATTTTTGCAAGGCTTCGCTCCCATTTACGGTACTGTACATAGTTAGATGATTTACGCTTAGAATTAAAGCCACATTCGCACAAACAGGAACAAAGTGTCGCAACTTATCCGTTCTAACTCGTCATCTGCCCCTAGTTGGCCCTGAGTCGAACTCTGCTACAGCCTGCTGCGAGGGCGCGCGCGCACACACACACACACACGTGATCAATCAGTGACATGCAATGAATTTATAATTTAGGGATTCTGCGAAACAACTAATATACACGGATTTCCCCCGTTCACTGAATGCTTTTATTCTCTCCAAAAGCAGTGCTTTCGGGTACTGTCCATGTACCCGTCATCAGTGCAAAACACAAAATATGTCGACTGCCCAGCCAGTTAAAAGTTCAGCAAGCTCCCCTGCTAGACCATTTAGGGATTCTGTGACAACACGAACAGACAACCTACCTTAATGAACTTGAATGTCACGAACTGTACAGTATCTTATAATTTTCAGCAAAATAATGACGGCTAATATGAAATATTACAATAGCAGCACAATGATCATAACATGAAATTGCGTTGTCTGATTCGACTCGAAACCTTAAAGCATGACATTCTCAATCTACCGCAATCTATTACAGCAAATCCCTACAAAAGCGAAATGCGAACTTAACTTTTGTACTCTTCACTTCAGCTAATTGTGGTGCCTTCGGAACTACTCTTGCTCCATCATCAGGGTGTTGGAATAATTTTTAATTAGGCGCAGAATTCCGAAGGTTCTGACGGTTTCCAGTCTTCATTGATTTGCTAAATTGAGGAAAAGAGCAATCCCATTACCAAACAAACTCTGCTACGCAAATATTATTGAAATGCGAAAACAAAAATTTACATTTCGTGTAATTCCAGAATCATTTCAGCAGGACAACTGCTGCAGTGGCGGAAGTCCACGAGGGTAACTTCTTCTCACATAAGGCAATGTTCAAGGGTATTTAACAGTCTCAGACCGTCAAATTAACAGGTATCCGTTATGCTCAATCGCAATGAAGCGTTTACCCCGAAACAGCGTCTTACTTTCTACACTGTTAGGTTTCTGGTACAGTGAACTGTTTGATGGAAAAATCACGGATTTCTCTCCCGTTGAGGTTATCATTATCACGAAAAAGACGGTAAAGCTTTTATTTCATGAAAATGAAAAAAACAAACGCTTGGCGAAGCTTTCGAGCCGAACCTTGGCTCGTCGTCAGCGCAGGTTCTATGTTGGCCACCTACCAGGTCAGGTCTTAAGGAGAAACTTCTCAACCAAGCCAAACAGCGGTGGGGAACCGTCGGATCAAACTTGATCCCTCGGGGCTGATTCCCTCCGAGTTCGGCCAGGTTTCAGAGCAACTGCTTTACTGACCGCACCCAGTGGCGGCTCAACGTCCAACGTTTTACAGCCTTTGCTAACTGCTGAGGACT
The DNA here is from genome assembly GCA_000612645.2 of Trichuris muris. Taxonomy (NCBI): domain Eukaryota; kingdom Metazoa; phylum Nematoda; class Enoplea; order Trichinellida; family Trichuridae; genus Trichuris; species Trichuris muris. The sequence continues at coordinate 5,342,459 of CBXJ02000361.1, forward strand.
GAACTAGGCTGTTCCAAAAGCTACGGAGAAAAATCGTATCGTTCGCAAGTATTTGACTGCGTCTGTTTTTACTAATAAACTCGCCCATCAGCCACAGGCGAGGCTTGCTTACATATGATTACAGTCACCGCGAGCAAGACCAAACGGGTAGTCAACCGTCGGCACTCTCTAGTCTCAGGCCCCCGTCAGCGGCGCTACTGTCGCCTTCGTTGATTCGTCGACTCCAGATGCGCTATACTAATGATGATAGGGTACAACGTCGCATGGAGAAAAATCGTGGAAAATTGAAAGTGGGGATGTAGAGGTGGGAGAAAATGGGGAAATTGTTGCTGGGGATGGAAGAGTGGACATTCGGTACAGAAGTAGACGGTGATAGAACTTAAATAACCTGCACAGGCTGAAAGGCAGCAAACGATTAGGTGTTTGTTGGGTTAAGGTTAGGTAAGGGCAGAAAACGATACCTATTGTCGCGTTGCCTTCGTAATCTAAAAGGGAGACAAGATCCTCATTTTATGGTCTAGGCTTAGGTAAAACGATGCCTACGGTTGTGTTGCTTGCATATTCTATAAGGGAAACACAATCCTTATGATAAGGTCTAGGCTTAGGTAAGGGGAGAAAACGATGCTTATGCTCGTGTTGCTTTCGTAATCTAAAAGGGAGATATGATCCTCATTTTAAGGCCTAGGCTTAGATAAGGGCAGAAAGTTAAGATGAAATTGGAACTATCGCACTGCCGTAAAGATGAATGTCTTACTGGACCTCCAGGGAAGCAGCACAGTTGGACCTACTGGACGTTAGTGCCTGCAGTCATGAGAGCAGAAGGCGCAAGCGGGGGTAACGAATTTGTGAGACCGGTTACTCTGCTGAAGGAATTCGAAACACCATGTGCGATTGCTTGACAGGGGAAAGTTAAGATAAAATTGGAACAATCGCATTGCCGTAAAGATGAATGTCTTACTGGACCTCCAGTGAAGCAGCACAGTTGGACGTTAGTGCCTGCAGTCATCAGAACAGGTGCAAGCGGGGGGTAACGAATTTTTGGGAGCGGTGCCTCTGCTGAAGGAATCCGAATGACCATGTGCGAACGCCTACTAGTGACATCATCGCCCCCTACAGGAACAACGGGGTTCAGAACATCAGAAGCGCAGTTTCATTTGTGAGAATGAGTGCTAACGAGCGGGTGATCCTTTCGCAATTGTGTGCCAAATTTGCTAATGATGAACTGGCCGCGGTCAAATTTATGCAGGATAGAGGTCTAATGCACCGGCGGAGGATATGCTCGCGTTGCGGAAGACTCATGGTGCTGTGGTATGTGGTCCATATTCTTGGGTAACATAACTGTTGCTTCGTTTGTACAGGCACACGAGCGGTGTACATCGACGGAAGCTGTAAAAGGACGATGGGGGATGTGGTTTCGGTGTGCTGTTGAAATTAAACATGTCTTCGTATGAGAAAGTCTTTTTGTAGCGAAGTCCGTCAAGTTCGCGCAAAGGTAGGCTACTTTTCATTTGCCAGCAGTCTTACGTCTGCCTTTCCAAATTACTGAGGAACTATTTGTACAGTTCTATTAAGAATAAACAGCTGTCTTCGTACGAGAACGGCGTTTCGCGGCTGTCGTTCAACTGGGCGCAAAAGTAGGCTATTTTTCACTTTTCGACCGTTTTGCGGCTAAGTCTTTTCTAATTCGCGCTAGGAATACCACGACGACAGTGGCGCCACCTACAGTACACGGGGCTGAGATTAGAGACTACCCAACCGCCCTTCGTTGAACAATGCATTCAGTTCTCTGATGAGAACGAACGGATGTATTACGCATTAAAGATGAGAAAACCCGAACTTTCGTGTTCAGTTTAATTCAGACGATTTTAATCGGAACTGTGTTTGCAGTTGTTGTTTCTTAAACAGCAAGGCATTGCTCATTTCTGTCAAGTCAATGACCACAATTATTTCATACTATTCAATTAACTCTGCCTAAGAAAGAATATTTTCACATCATTCAATTATTAAAAGAAAGATTCTGGGACAAAACGTATTAGCTCAGGTTAAAAAGCTATTTACTTCAACTATAGTCCTTTCCCTGTTTCTAATAACTGCCTAATCATAGGATAATAGCATGCTGTTCAGTATAATTTTAGAAACTGGAGTATTTCACCGGGTACAAGTTGTACGTCAAAATAAATACGACATACTGAAGACCTCAAAACTGGGTCCATGGTAACTGGAGATGCGACTGACCTGTTTTTCTAAGGATTCTTCCCGTTGTTCCTCGCCTTTGCTACTCGCTGAAGACGAAACTAGCTTGTTTCGAAAACTCCGAGATTAACAAGTGATCTGGAATTCTTACTAATAACTGATCCATTTGTCCGTTGGTATGGCGTTGTTACGCTTAATTTCAGTCACAGAACAACGAGAAGAATTCGTAGAAAAACAGCTCTTACAGAAGACCTGCTACAAGACACCTCATAGTCAACATTTTAAGGCACGTCAGGCAATTTGCAAACTGAATTTTGAAAAACAGCACAACATGCAACTGTTAAATTGTACACGTTAAAAAAACAGCAACGTTAAGTGGGAACAGAGGAAAAGGGCCAATTTACTTACCCATCAGACGTACAGGCCTCAGGTTCAGTCCTAATTTCAATGAAATCTAGGATTTCGTTCGCCCTCGGTTCGGCAAGGTCCACGCTGCACAAATACGTGGCCAAATAAGGATCGCCTGGTGGCAACCAAACAGGTGACATCGTCATTTTTCTCGCTGGCACGTAGTTCGGAGAAGTTTTTCTCTTACGTCGCATACTAATTTCACGGCGCAAAATGTAAGCTGTTTGGGCTTTCTGAAAATGCTAATCTACGAATTAAAAATCCCAGCACTAGGATGGACAACTTAGAATGCGAACTGGTTATTAAGGTACATACTTGAACTGGATCCCTATAACGCAACGAGCACCGTAGATTAATGAAAACCAAGGTTGAAATAAAGAATACGGTATCCAGGAATCGGGAACCACATAAGCACGGCTGATCTGTTCGAACTATTGCCAATGCAACAAAACAAGTGCTTCCGGAAACGAAATAGGGACTTAACAAACAACACGTGTGTTACTGTGCAGGGAAGAGAGCCGGTGAATTGCGTGGACGTACTTGACGATCGAATTGGTGTCACAGGTTGTTGTGAGAAATGGAATATTTGCGTTGTTGTTCAGCTTGGCAACCGGCTCAATGTACGACAGTTTGAGCGCTTCTCAATTTAGCGAAGCTTTGGGACCAGAATCTTGCATAGAAACGGTTGCATTCGATCCGACCATTGTTCCAATGCATTTAAATGATTTTCATTCCTTCGACACGGCTTCATTGCAAACATTTAACAAAAAGTGGAAGCACAAATTAAAGCGCCCACAAATGTAACTAAATTTATCGGGTTGTACGACTGATTAAAGTTAAAGCAAATTTTTGGAAGCAGTGATGAAACGTAAAATTGTAACCCGTAATTTCCGTTTATTCGCACGCTGAACGAGTATTACCAACTTTAAAGCTAATAGGCATCGTTCTGTCGCGATAATCAAGTTCAGTTTACTGTTCGTGCAAAACGACTTTACCCTTGACTTGTAAGGATTGCTGTTCACCAGTAGCTATGAGTCTTGGACTATCGGAGCGGAACGAAGCTTCGGATGGTGACGCGGATGGTGAAGACGACTTCCACAGCAACTCTGATGATGACGTTATTTATTTAAACCAAGACGAAGTAGTACTGAGCGACCAAAGCGAGGAAGAGGAGGACAGTAATGATGAAGCTTCGATTGACGGTTCGGCAGTTACGTTTACAAAGCATACAGACACAGTGTTCTCGATAGCAATAAAAGGCGACATTGTAATAACCGGCGGTGCCGATAACCTAGCCTTCGCCTGGAATGCGCACAATGGTGATCTGCTTGCTAAGCTGGAAGGCCACAGGGATTCCGTGGTGGAGGTTCGCCTAAATCACGATCAGTCGTATTTAGCCACCGGGGACATGCGCGGGGTCGTTATAGTATGGGAAACGCAGCGGTGGGAAGTCAGGTCAATCTTGGAGTCAATTGATGGGATGTTGGACATGAACTGGATGTTCTGGCATCACAGCGCAAATGTAATCTTTCGAGGCTTTCTTTCCGGTCAGATCGCCATCAACACAAGCAGCAATAGCAAATTCAGGTTTCTGCCCACCCACGACAGCTCGTGCACTTGCGGCAAGCTGCTGCAAGACGGTGTACGACTTGTGGCCGGATACGAAGACGGTTTATTGAAAATTTGGGACTTAACAAACAACACGTGTGTTACTGTGCAGGGAAGAGAGCCAGTGAACTGCGTGGACGTACTTGACGATCGAATTGGTGCCTCAGGCAGTGAGAATGGAACATTTGCGTTGTTCAGCTTGACAACCGGCGCAATATACGCCAGTTTGAGCGCTTCTCAATTTAGCGAAGCTTTGGCACCAGAATCTTGCATAGAAACGGTTGCATTCGATCCGACCAAGTCGCTGCTTTCCGTTTCCGGCCTCGATTGTCCTCTTATATTCTTCGATGTGCAAAGCGGTCGACCAAGAGCGGTTTTTGCCAACATTAGCAGCGTTACGAAGGCCATATGGCTCAACAACTGTTTGCTGGCCTGCTGTCTTGATGGTGTTATACGCCTGTGGGACAGTCGTTCCTCGCAACTTCGAGGGGAATGGCACGGCCATAGAAGCCCTATATACGATCTGGCTGTAAACAAGGAAAGAGGCTTTTTCGTTACGGGTGACAAGGATGGTGTGTGCAAAGTCTTTCCGCTTCATCTATGATTTTGACATCGATGGTTTCTGTAGGAAAATAAAGACAAAATAAAAACGGTATACACTTACAGCGAGCTTTAGCGCGACTAAATAGAACGCCCGTATGCAGAGCAATTCACTTGGCAGGCATTTTCAAAATGGAAACATTCTGCGTACGTCTACGCCACTTTATTAAAACTCATAAAGCATTTACTTTCGAAACGGCAAGTGGCGTCAGGGAACTAAACCCAGTCGAAGTAAAATAACGCTTACCCTGTATGTGCAAGGCATACGCATTCAACTTTCAACTGACTGCATTCAAGTTAACTTTTGACTACCGTACAAGGAGGACCATCATAAACATGGACGCAAGTAGTTGTTCTTGAAATTGTCCAGATCACCGCGAAGCATTGCCAAGTTATTTCTTCAAAACATGTCAACTGCGTCTATGCGTACATAGCACATTGCAAATTAATACCTCATGGGAGTGATCACTGAAGAGACTTCGTCCAACAATTCGCATTCGCGTTTAAGTTCTTCGACTTCCAATTGCAAAGTGTCAAGTTCCTCATTAGCTACCTCCAGCAACCTCGAGGACAGTTCCTTTATTTCTCTAAGCAATGCAAATGAGGCGCTGCCATAATTTCGACGCTGCAGCATTCTCACCTGGTCACCTGATGCTTGCACGTTTCAGCGATGGTGCTTTCGAGAAGTTTCACCTTGTAGTCGAGGTGGTCACAAAATTGGTGCTTGAAAGCTTGCTCCTTGGCTCGGTCGTTCCAACAAAGCCTCTCGTACAAATAAAACAATTCGTATATGGCCACGATGGCAACCAACACCGGCCAACCGACTACTCGTTTCACCTGTAAGGATAATCGCCCAGTAAGCAACAACGGACGAAGAGTAAGGATTCAAATCACCACTGTACAAACTAGAAGAAATCCAATCCCACCATCGGCGACTAGGGAAGCGCTAGTGACGAGGGCGGAGCTAACTGCGGGACTTCCGGTGAACGTTACCGCACGTGACGAAGGATTGTCGGTCTGCGACCATGCCTGAAGGAAAAAGATAACCCAATGGCTGCGTCCGCGCAGGCCGTCAAAGCCTTCGTCAATACCTGGGACCGATTGTCGCCCTGCGAGAGGTATCGCAAAAACTTTTCTTTGGAAATCTTGGACAACAACGTTGAGATTCCCAAGGAGAAGCGAAAGTCTAGATCTTCTTGAAAATCGTCTAGCAGTTCCATGCAGGGAACGGTGAACGTGAACTCAAATGTTGGCCTCATTTGAGCCATCATTTCTGCTTTGTCGTGAGCCTCTTGGGGAACAAGTTTGGCAACAACGCCTACGTTAACATTTGCCAGGGTCATGAATGAACCGTCTACGCAAGATTCAAAATACTCGCAAGTTGACGTTCCGTTTCCATTATCTGGCGTAGAACACGAGTCGAGCAGCGTTCTGGAAGCTCAGCGTTCATCACGTAGTCTACCTGGCTGATGAGCTCCTAACAGGCAATGACAAAATTAAAAAAGACCCCGTAAGTGTCACCTACGATAAAAAGAATTAAACACAATTAATACTGCCACTCGAGGCATCGGCAATGGTGCTCGGGCACAATTAGACTACGCGAACCAAAGTCTAAGTCACCTTTCTATAAGAGTCGAGGAAGCAGGGGTCAGCAGCGAACTTCTCCGAGTAATGTTCAACGAACGTCTCCAATCGAATCATTTGATCATTAAACTCCTTGGATATCTGTAGCACGATCGCGTAAATTTAAGTTGAGCTTCATGCTGGTCAACCTGTTCTTTGACATTGTCTCCCAATTTCAAGGTGGTATTTTTCACGTTCAATAGAAATTCGCTCAATCCGGAACGCGATTCGCTTACCATTGCTTCCTTCTTCGTGTACGATCGCACGCAGCGTTCCCTAATAGCACAAGCTGCCAATACATCCCAACCGAAAGGCGTTATAAGCAGGAAATGAAAATGCAAAAATTTCCAGTAGCCAACAAGGTTGCTTAGTGCGCCGGGAACCATGGAAACCTAACATCGGCCATGTTGTGAAGCGCCGAACAATGTTCGCACGTAACATTACGAACAAAGAATCAGATGTACCATTCATGGAAGCCTACCTCTCTAACTTAACATTCTTCTGGACTACGTTCAGCGTTTCGTAGATGTCGTCGCAGATAGCCTTCCCCTTTTCAACATGCGAATCGAACTTCGTAAGAATAGCGCTTTTTGAAATGCACAGCTAAAAAATGCAAAACCATTTTTACGAGCATACGTACAAGTACAGATTTTTGCAAAGCACACAATGATGTATCACTTTTTTCTCTTACTCGAAGCAATCACACGCAGCAATGAACGAAGATAAGCTGCTTATTGATGGCCAAATAAATTTCGAAGAGTTTCTATTACGCGGGGACAAAGTTCGTAGCAACTACCCATTGCATAATACCCAAAATATTGAATATCGACTGCTTGTTAACGAGTCGATAGATTTTCACATAGTGTTAATAACGTGGAAGAAAGTGCTCGTACGGGCTCGCACGTAATAACCGAAGTACTAGTAAATATTAGGTAGCACTAAACCAGTGCTACTGACGTCGTCGTCAACTTCTTCACGGCCATATATTGTCGAGAAAAATACATTGCAAGCTAATAATTAGAGGATGTACCTTTGACGAAAAAACTTCACGTACAAATGCCTAAGATTCCATCCCCAATATTGCATTCGCCGAAGACAGAGCAGGTCGACCTCTACAGTTACGAAAAGTTCCCCCATTGAAGGCGCAGTGCGTAATCCTCGTTAACTTACACTGTACTTTTCACGACAAAAAATGGTAGAACTCCCGTAAAGAAGTGGAACAAAAACCAGCAGCCTGTTATGAAACATCCCGCGTTCACAATGCAACAGGCGTTCTCCGTGAACGGACATAAGTAATGGATAGGAGAACGGACAGCCTCACATTTGATTGGCATGATAATCAGTCGACCATCAAGGCCAAGGAAAACTAAGAATTGTCGCACGTTAAGCAATTGCGTGCAGTATGTTCCATAAGATTATGGAAACCTTAAGAGCAACATCATTTGAATCAGAAAACACCCATACTTCGAACTGACGCTCGAAGTTTTCAAATTCCTCCAAGCGCTCCTCGGCACCATCCGTCGCTGACATCAAATCTGCAACGCAGCCAACTAAAAATCAAGTTAAACTTATTCCAACTAACTTGGAGAGGCAATCCCTTTACGCTGAAGCCGCCTGCATAAAACTTCGCGAGCGGATACGAAAAAGATTCTGTTCTTCGCTTCAGCCTCGTTGCACACCTTAAGTTCTTCAACCAGGAAGTCCAGGCACCTCTTAGTATGTTGGCGTCGAAGCTGAACGAAAAAGGTACTGCATAAGTACTATATTGTCACGGTGCGCAAATAAGAACCGCAGAACTGCCAAGCCAAAACATTTACTTCGAATTAAACAACAAACACCGTTAAGTGACCCTAATGTTGTGAGATGCAGTTAATTTACGCTAAAGCGTAGAACGTTATTCCAAAGAAAACATACTTTCTTATGGTTAATCGAAGCAATTATACAGTTTACCTTGTCGACTGTCTCCGATTCCATCATACAGACGTCCCAACGATTGTTCAATATGAAGACGTTCGGTTTTGACAGCTTGGCATTTACTCGTTCGAAAAATTTCTTCTCCTTAACGTAAAGCAATGATAGGCATCAGTCTGCGGGATGCCTGCAACGGCGCGCGCTGCGACCATTCCATATAACGATTGGAAAATGGGCACTGCAAAGTTTGCCTACCGAATTCGTCAAAGTAGCTTCCGCGTTACAGACGAGAACGAAAACGTCGGCGTCGAGGCAGTGCTTATCAATCCATTCATCAAACTGTGGCGTCACGTCTATTCCAGGGCTGAATAAGACGGCAGCAATAATAGTAATGCTTGAATGACAAACTGAATTTGCAATGAGGTCTCTCCCAACTATCAAGACCTGCAATATTTTTGAAACTCTACACACTCTGGTGCGACGTCGTGAGACTACATGCACCTAAAACAGAATCTTAATCAGTGCACAATTCGATTATTTACGTTTTCTGCTTAACTAAGAAGGAAAACAGAAAACCCAAATTTCCAACTATGGAAATAGGCCACTCCGCAAGCTCCGATTCATTTGCGCTTTTAGGCCGCTGGCATGTGCTTTGCTTGAAGTTATCATAGACTCATTACGTCGCATCAAAGTGTATACCGTTTCAAGAAAGGCAACGAGAGTGGGCACATGATAACGCACCTATCTACCAACACGACTTCGTTCTGCAAAAGACGCGAATCCGCTTTTGGCCACAGAACCCGAAACAATACGTCTTCTCCCATTTCTTGGCTGCAGAAGGCGTGGGCAATTTTGTCAATCGACTGCAATAAAAGAAAAGTCGATAAACAAAGCAATATTGGCACTAAATACATCTAGGCTTAAGTTGTCATCTGATCCTTCTTTTACCAAGCACCTCCGATCACTCGAGCTGCCTTCCACTTGCAAGAAGCATCTTGTTGTATGTCCCATGCCATAGGGGAGTACCTTGGAATGCAGCATGGCATTTACAACTGTACTTTTTCCATTGCTGGTCCTGCAGATAAACGTTCAGTGTGCAAACTTTCCAAGCGAAACGGTACCTTCCAAAGAAAACCACTTTCATATGATCACGCGCAAGCATACCACTGATCTGAGAAACGCCTGCTTTGAAACTTTCAACATGTTCGAGGAAAGACGATTCCACTGAGCTGCACGTCGATGCACCTTCTAAATTTGATGGGAACCGAATTTGAGATGGGTCCGTGAAAGGCTGATATTGAGTGGCGCGTAGCTTACCACTCAATATCACCACAATTTTGTCTATGCATCGCTCGATACGTCGGTAGATATCCTGTATCTTAGCCTTGGCTTCTACAAATCTTTGCAATGGCGACGAAAAGCTGCTGAACTCGGAAAGTCTGGCATTCGCTGAGAAGAAAAGGAGCCATTACTTCCTATGGCTTACGGAACAGAGAACAAAGCATATATACCTGAGCATGACCGGCTGTTAGAAGACGACGTAGGATGTAAATACGGTTCACCATTTTCCTTTCGCGGCGTTAGGGTGACATCCATCTATCTGCAACTGCCTAGAGCAACACAATCTTGAAAGTGCTGACTGCTGTCGAATTATTCACTAGAAACATGAGAATGCCAGCATGAACCTTCGATGGGCGGGTAAAATTGTTAAGACAATTTCTCCAGCTTTCATCTCTATTTCTTAGCACTTCTTACATGTATTACGCGTGCTACAGAGCGTTGGTCAAAACCCAAAACGCCATACGATAAGTGCATGCGTAACAGGCCCGTAAGTTGAATAAAACGTTTACCAACAAATCTAGCAAACCATCGCACCAAAACTGACATAAAACGAGGTATTCGTTCTTTGCTAAAAGGAAAAAAGTTGACACAGTTTTCCAAGCTTTTCACGAACGGAACGAAGCGAAAGATGGAACAATTCCAGTAAACACGATGACATCAACTACTTAACAGTATCGGGAAATATTGGCAAGCAAACTTACAAAGACGCTCTATAGAGATCGCAGAATGGCAGCGCAGAACTATGACAAACAAATATTAATAGTCACACATTCAGGCTCACTTCTAGTACTAGTTGCCATATAAACACCCATGCCATCCAAAAAAAAGTCTAACATGCCCTTTCTCCTCAATTACTAAGTCAGTAAAATTGACAGCTTAAAACCTACGATAACTATGCGAACGCGGAAGATGATCCGGACTGCATCGCAGCTAAGGCAGTAGGGCCCCAACAGAGCCGCAACGGATGGAAGCCGTTGTAAATATATTTTCTTGTAAAAGCGCTAATAACGAGGATATCATAAGCGCGTTTGCAAGCGGATCGAGCATTCGTTGACGGTGATGGCAGAGCGCATGCAACAAGCAAACGCCCAATTTCAACGCCTACAAAAGTCAAGCGACTTGTCGCAACGAAAACGCCGACAGTGCTCGACTTCGCCTATGTCGAACGAAAACTAAATCCTATCAGCAACAGGGGCATTTTGCGCTCTTTGCACAAGTGCCTCCGTTCCTACGAGTTAAGTCCGGCACTAATTTTGATATTTGGGTCTTGAAAATCATCTGACGGTAAACTGGTTATATATTTTCAGGCTTGTTGTAAATCGTCTACTTTCGGCTGTGCTCAGGGAGTCAACGGATGAAGGTGCACGCTCAATAGGATTTCGTTTTCACAATCTGTGGCTTAATTCGCTGGCATAAAAGGTTCGCCAATTCATCCACGCCAGACGCTTTTGCGCACATTCGAATTTTTCAGTCTTTTTGATAAGAAGGTAGGTTCGCTTTTGGTAAATGGTTATTCGGCTAGATAGCCTCGCCGAATGAAAAGCGAGCGAAAATTGCTTATGCATAGCAGTCGTATTCTTCATTTCATGAAGTTTTTGCCTTGATTGTTAAAAATGTTTCTATCCGGTTGCCAAATGATGTCTTGAACATCGTAAAGTAGAATGAAACCTTAAACTGATAGAATTCGTTTTAAAGCCCTTGCTTGAACTTAATGTCCGTTGAGCACTGTCAGAACGCTATGTCAGGTATCATTGTACAATTTTGTCGTGCTATCGGAAGGATGGGTTGGGAAGTCGTGAGAACTAATGAACAGTTATCAAATGGTATCAAGTCGCCAGCAAGAGGTAATCCTTTATGATTCTGCGCTTATCTTAGGCTACGAGAGGGCATGTCCGCTGAAGTTGCAGTTGAAACGGAACTGCTGCGTGAAGTGAGAACCCGCACTCTTGGGGTGCGATATTTCTTGGATGGCGCTGTTGATTTCATTGCTGGAACTGCCGGTAGCCGCCTTTGCAGTTGATAAAACTGTAGTTGTTAATTTTTGCCTTAGGAGGTATAGCCGCGGTATACGCTGGCCAACCGCTGGATACCGTCAAGGTGAAAATGCAGAGCTTCCCGCATTTGTACAAAAATGGTTTTTCCTGTTTATGGGAAACGTTCAGGCATGGCAGAATCAAAGGACTATATGCAGGCAAAAAAGCATTTACGAAATGAAATCTTTGGTTTACTCTTGGTTTGAAGGTTCCTTGCCAGCATTAACTGCCAACATTGCCGAAAATTCAGTTCTCTTCGCCGCCTATGGTGCGTGTCAGAAGTTGATTGCCACAATTTTGGCAAAAAATGGTGATCCGAAAAATCTTCATCCGGTGGAAAGTGCGTGCGCCGGTTCGTTGGCATCCATATTTGCTGCGGCCGTTCTATGTCCAACGGAACTGGTGAAATGTCGCTTGCAAACAGAACGGGAGTTGTTCGGGGTTAATGGAAGCAGGGCACAAAAGTTGCTTATACTTGTCGCGTGACCCAAGTCATGATTACTGTATTTAGGGGACCTTTTGGGATCACGAAAGGCATAATCAGAGAGGAGGGCTTCAAAGGCCTTTTTCGAGGTTTCACAGCTACCGCTGTTCGTGAAGTTCCCGGTTATTTCTTTTTCTTCGGCACCTACGAAGGCTCTAAGTACATGTTAGCCTCCCACGATGGCACGAGGAATGACTTGGGTTATAAAACTTCGTGTATCTATTTGAATTGCAAATCGTGTCGTTTAGGCGTTGTATCCACGTGCATTTGTGGGGGACTAGCGGGCATTGCCTTTTGGGTTTCAATCTTTCCGGCAGATGTTGTGAAGTCGAAGATACAAGTAAGCGGATCTGGTTCCTTCCTTGAGACGTTTGCATCCGTTGTTCGTGAATCAGGTAAAAGCGCGTTTTTCATACCCAAAGATCTCTATTCCGCTTAGGTATTGCCGGTCTGTATTGCGGATTGGCTCCCACAATCGTGCGAACATTGTTCGCTAGCGCTGCCTTGTTCTGCGCCTACGAGGCTGTCCAGCGGAGAATGCGGGATATTTTCAGGCCATTGTATGAGAGACATTCTTAGCTCGCATTTCGCGATAAAACTGAGCATCCATCAGCTAATGCTTTGATACATGGCTGAAAGACTTCTCGTTTAGCTACAAGCCTTTTCTCATTCTTTCTTTCATTACTCTTGAGCACAATCGATTTGTGCTTTACGTGCGCACTTGTCACGCTTGTATATGATTTCGCATGTACAGCCCATTGCTAAAAATGCTGCGTTCAACAGCGAATGATTCGAATCACTGTTGAGCTGCTTTCCGTTTTCTTGCTGCTTCGGTCACGTTGTATTGACAGCAGGTATAGTGTGCCAAAAGGATTAAATGTAATCCTTTTATGCAAACGAATTACTTAAACGATGTCGAATTTGTGGCCAGCAACAACCTGTCAAGGCGGCAAACTGATTGTGCAAGAATGTTATGATCATAATGACAGTTGTCCCTATCAACAAAGTTTTTCAATACCACCTTGGCTTTCTGAAACGCCTTTTGGAGTGTTTTAAAAGGAAATTCATGGTCCACCGTTTTCCACTTTATTATAAAATATGTTCTGGATAATTTCTGCCACCTTCATAATTACCTTTTACCGCAGGAAGCCTTTGCTTCCAAGAGTTAATGATCGTTTCAGGAAAAATGCCAAAAATTTATCTACTGAGCGAAATCGGAATAGGCAAGAAAGATGGCGTTGACGGTACCCCAAATGCCTCACCTAATGGTCAGAAAGATGGTTCGAAACGCCAGGTGGCCGTTGAAATGCATGGACGACAATGATCCTCTAAAAAGAACAAAACGATCTTCAATAATGAGCTCCTGGCGGATTGACAGGTTACCGTTGGCAACAGCATGGGTATTGAACTATGACTGTTATTCTCATGCATTTGTTCATAGGCAGTATAGTCTTTTACATCTTTAAGCATTCTGTAATTCTTTTATATAATTCTTTCCTGCCACCGTCTCGATCTGAGTGTTTGAAACTAGCAACTGTGCCGTATGACAATTCTCTAGTACAATAGTATTAGGTATAGTCGACAGCGAACGACGATTGCTCGAGCCTAAATCACGGTTTTCTAACTTTTTAAAAGTGTTCATCATTTTAGACTTGTTTCCTTCTGTCAACGTTTCTAATACTCAAATTCTTTCCTTAAATATATTTCTCCTCCTAACTCCATTAATCTTCGCATTTCCTTTCCTGTTGTCTTTTATCAACATCTTCCATTCTGAGTCGTTTGCATTTGATGACCTATCTGCCCTTTTATTCCAACATTTTGTACTTTACTGTTTGCTTTTCTTTCCCTCATTTCATTTCGTACATTTTAATTTATCTTCTGCTGTTGCTTTAAATTGTCTCCCTCTTTTCCTTCTTCAGCTCTTGTTTTCTTCTCTCTTCTATTTCTACATTGTCAACAACTGGCGTTGTTGAAAATTGGATTTCCAGGAAAGGGGGTAAGATCTCATATTTTTTAAAGATAAAACCACGACAGTTTCCCGTTTTTCTTTTATTGTACAATGATAAACGCGGAGTTTTTGGAAGTTACCTCTTCTGTCATCAGCGAGCATGTCAAATGGATATGCTTGGGTCAACCCAAACAGCCATTGTCCCTAAACTATTCATTCCATTGTTTCTTCCAATACCAGTATTCGAAGTCTGGGGCCATCGTCTTCAAATATTTTTTCGTACAATTATTTATTCTTCAAAGTCGTTAGATGAGGTCAATGTTCTTCATCGTTAGAAATTTCCATTCCATTGCTTCTTCCAATATCGGTTGAACCAGATTAGCAGCAAGATTCATGTAGAACTAAATTTACCCAAATCAGGCCGACATTTACCCCTTCGTCTCGGTTGACGGTGACGTTATGACGAATGGTAAACACCACAGCTGCAATGGAACAGGCAATCAAAGGTTCTGCGGTTGTAGACCACGCTTTTGAATGTTCGCCTTCCCTACATCACAGAATCGTATGCCACGAAACTCATTTCGCATTGAGGAAAATAAAAGAGACATTGTTCATTCGTTATAATGACATCATCAAGCGAGACAAAGTGGTACATGTCAGCCACGTGCGGACAAATTTAGTTCTTAAAAATAGGAATTCTAAACATGACATGTGATCTCAGTTGTTTATTCCAAAACGCGACTTCAATTTTGTTAAATGTGAAGCAACGACATATGGAGCTTTCGGGACTGTCCTCGTCCCTTCTTCAGTGTATGTCTGACAGTGCCGTGTGTTAAAGTGTTGATGATATTTCTGATTTAAAATGAGCTTTAAGTAATTTAAATATGTATAACGTATAGGTAAGAGAAAGGAGACCCGTTTGTTGCCAGACCTTTGGTGCTTTTCGAAGTCGCTCCTCTGGTTAGCTCTCGGTAACTTCTCCTTGATAGTTTAACTGTAGTCGTGGGAATTCCATGTTTGAAGTTGTTAGCTGTCAACGTTTAGTTCCCACTACCACTGTGGACTAACTATCGCTAATTTGGCACCCTTCGTCACTGTTTGTACATTGGTTGTTGTGGATAAAAGCTTCTTTGATTTCTCCTAGTCTGGAGTTATCTTCCTGTGTTAACGTGCTGAAACTGAACAGCTCGTTCAGCACTGGGCATTCAAACACGTGTCCAACAAATGCGGAAGTTTCCCTTGGACTCCTCTATGATTATATGTGGTTTTCTTATATGACGTCTTTCTCTAGTGACGAAAGTCTCATCTGTTTGTATCCTTTGGGCATTCTGGCATCTGTTTATGCGCGCTAAATGTTGTTGGATACGATATTCGGTTGAGTGATCTGTCTCACCAGCGTAATGTTGCTCCATACCCACATTAGATGTGACACACTGTCCCTGGTCCCTCATTTGCCGGAATTCTGGTTTTGTTCGATCATTTGATAGGTCGAAGGTTGAAGTGACCTTTGGAATCTGTCCTGACACTGATATGTCTATTAATTCTGAGTACAAGGTCACCAATGACAGGATAATAGGGTAAAGCCCATGTCGTGCTTCCGTCCGCGTCTTCCCTTTTTGTTTCTGCTCCATTTCTCCATTTCTTTAACCTTTCCTTCATACGGATGGTAGTAAAACTTACAGGATAATCATTTTGTAACATGGTCTTGTATATGTAATCACTTCTTTATCTGAGAACTTTTCGTTGCATAATTTTATCGCTCGCCGCATCATACCTGAGAGAATGCCCACTATCACGCTCAATGAGTGGTTGGCGTCGAAGTTTAAATCGGATAGATACTTAAGCTTTACTCCAACCACCCACTGAGCGTGAAAGTGGGCATTAACTCAGGTATGATGCGGAGAGCGATAAAATTATGCAACAAAAAGTTCTCAGATAAAGAATTAGATTACGTATACAAGACCATGTTACAAAATGATTCTCCTGTAAGTTTTACTACCATCTGTATGAAGGAAAGGTTAAAGAAATGGAGCAGAAACAAAAAGGGAAGACGCGGACGGAAGCACGACATGGGCTTGACCCTATTATCCTGTCATTGGTGACCTTATACTCAGAATTAATAGACATATCAGTGTCAGAACAGATTCCGAAGGCCACTTCAACCTTCGACCTATCAAATGATCGAACAAAACCAGAATTCCGGCAAATGAGGGACCAGGGACAGTGTGTCACATCTAATGTGGGTATGGAGCAACATTACACTGGTGAGACGGATCACTCAACCGAATATCGTATCCAAGAACATTTAGCGCGCATAAACAGATGCCAGAATGCCCAAAGGATACAAACAGGTGAGACTTTCGTCACTAGAGAAAGACGTCATATAAGAGAACAACACACAATCATAGAGGATTCCAGGGGAAACTTCCGCATTTGTTGGACACGTGTTTGAATGCTCAGTGCTGAACGAGCAGTTCAGTTTCAGCACGCTAGCACAGGAAGATAGCTCCAGACTAGGAGAAATCAAAGAAGCTTTTATCCACAACAACCAATGTACAAACAGAGACGAAGGGTGCCAAATTAGCGATAGTTAGTCCACAGTGGTAGTGGGAACTAAATGTTGACAGCTACCAAATTCAAACATGGAATTCCCACGACTACAGCTAAACTATCAAGGACAAGTTACCGAGAGCTAACCAGAGGAGCGACTTCAAAAAGCACCAAAGGTTTGGCAACAAACGGGTCTCCTTTCTCTTACCTCTACGCTATACATATTTAAATTACTTAAAGCTCATTTTAAATCAGAAATATCATCAGCACTTTAACACACGGCACTGTCAGACATACACTGAAGACGGGACGAGGACAGTCCCGAAAGCTCCATATGTCTTTGCTTTAAATTTAACAAAATTGAAGCCGCGTTTTGGAATAAACAAATGAGATCACTTGTCATGTTTAGAATTCCTATTTTTAGGAACTAAATTTGTCCGCATGTGGCTGACATGTGCCACTTTGTCTCGCTTGATGATGTCATTATAACGAATGAACAATGCCTCTTTTATTTAACTCAATGTGAAATGAGTTTCGTAGCATACGATTCTGTGATGTAGGGAAGGCGAACATTCAAAAGCGTGGTCTACAACCGCAGAACCTTTGATTGCCTGTTCCATTGTAGATGTGGTATTTACCATGGCTTTGTTCATTCGTCATAACGACACTGTCAACCGAGACGAAGGGGTAAATGTCAGTCTGATTTGGGCAAATTTAGTTCTACATTAATCTGGCTGCTAATCTGGTCCAACCGATATTGGAAGAAGTAATGGAATGGAAATTTCTAACGACGAAGAAAATTGACCTCATCTAACGACTTTGAAGAATAAATATTGTATGAAAAGATATTTGAAGACGATGGCCCCAGACTTCGAATACTGATGTTGGTAGGAACAATGGGACGAATTGTTTAAGGAAATGGCCTTTGGTTTTGAACCCCTTTTCTTCAAAGTTGGGAGCATTGCCGTAGTTGACCCCTTCGTTTGTCTTGTGACAACTTTATTATCCGACGACTACTCGGTTTATTCGACAAATCCAGTGAAGAAGGGGACAAAAGTTCCCCGTAAGCTCCCGAAACATGAAAGAACATTTTTTGTCAAAGCTGCATTGAACCTCGTAGTGTTTCACGCTGTTGAATTCCTCCGTTAAGCAAAGACGTCCAGTTTTTAGTGTGATAATGTAACGTAATGTATTTTAGCTTAGTGGACGGGAAGTCATCAGGCTCGATGATTGTGGGAAGACTCCTGTGTACATGAGGGCCATACGTTTACGTCGATACCCCCGTTTCTCTGTTAGTACAAAACAATATTTAACAACAGTTAGTATACATAAAGTGATTAAAAATAGGGTTCTTAATAACGGAATGTAATCTCATATTTTTGCAGAAACACGGCAGTCAATCCGTTAGTAAACCTTTTGTTCTTTCGGAGCTTCCGGCGTCCCACCTTGATATCCTCTCCAGCGAATGTGTAACTATTACTATATACAGTCAAATGAGATCTTATTTTAATTTGTACGTGGTAGAAGTTGTTTAACGTAATGAAGTTCTGGTTTACGGTCTCACGTTGGAGACTCTGTTGGCAGTAGCGGTCTGAATTACCACCGTAGACCAAGTGTCGCTCATGCCATCATCTTCATCCCTATTCATACATATACTGTACGAATATAAATATCATCTTTCAACTTTCTTAACCGGAAGTCCCTTTCTTGTTCCAATTTAATTAATCTGAAACTGTCTTCTGGGTGGGAGCATGAGGCAACATGTTTTACCACCGCTGAAGCTTTCAAACATTATTCCATAGTCGATACGGAATTATTTGATTTGGGTTGCACTCTCCTAGTATTGGCTTCACCCTGTTCCTTCTTTCTGCATTCCGGTACCTCTTCACTATAACCATATGTTGTTGAAATCGGTGTTCCACGGTATGTCCGGTCTCACCGATGTAACTGTTTCCACACCCACACTGGGTTTTGCAAACTGCTGCTGATGTCATCGATGGTTGGGGTCCTTTGTTCATCAGAACGTACTATACTTCTTGAATTTATATAACACTTAAAAAACGCTTTGCCCCTAATTGATTTGGTGGTTTGTTGTATCCTTTCACTCCTACCAGGGTAGTACGGTATGATCTGCGTAATGCCGACTTCACGGCATAGTGTATTAAAAATAGGTTAAAAATGGATAAAAAATGAAGCCATAGTTTTGCACCATGAAAGGATTAGCACTAGGCTTATCATACCGTACTATCCTGGAATGAGTAAAAGAATACAAAAAACTACCAAATCAGTTGGGGCAAAGTATTTTTTATGTGCCATATAAATTCAAGAAGTACACTACGTTCTGGTGAACAAAGGACCCAAACCATAGATGACACCAGCACCAGTTTGCAAAACCCAGTGTGGGTGTGGAAACAGTTGCATCGGTGAGACCGGACATACCGTGGAACACCGATTTCAACAACATATGGCTATAGTGGAGAGGCACCGGAATGCAGAAAGAAGAACAGGGTGAAACCAATACTAGGAGAAGGCGACCCAAATCAAATAATCCCGCATCGACTATGGAACAATGTTTGAAAGCTTCAGCGATGATAAAACAAGTTGCCTCATGCTCCCACCCAGAAGACAGTTTCAGATTAATTAAATTGGAACAAGAAAGGGACTTCCGGTTAAAAAAGTTGAAAGATGATATTTATATCCGTACAGTATATGCATGAATAGGGATGAAGGTGCTGGCAGGAGCGACGCTTGGTCCACGGTGGTAATTCTGACCGTTATTCTAGTTTACGGTCTCACGTTGGAGACTTGGCAACAGAGTCTCCAACGTGAGACCGTAAACCAGAACTTCATTACTTTAAACAACTTCTGCCACATCATTTTTTATTCTATCATTCGGCTTATTTCCCGTTGAAAGTAAATGACCACACGAAGCTTTCGGGACACAACCTAGTCCCGTCTTCAGTGTGTACAATGTACACGCTGAAGACAGGATTAGGTTGTGTCCCGAAAGTTTCGAGTGGTAATTTACTTTCAGCGGAAAATAAGCCGTACGATAGAATAAAGAATGATGAGAACATATCCCGTTATAAAAAAATCCTATTTTTAACTTCTACCACATACATATTATATATATATATATATATATGAGGTCTTTTTCACGGATTTTGTCCCGTTGGTTGCTGTACGTGAGCAGATCTATAAGTAATCTGACACTTTCTCCCTACCACCGGATGGATGAGAGTAGTTATGAGAGAAACGCGTTCAGAAAACAACGTACACTTTTCCTCGAATATTTCGGAACGCTCGAGTTCCGTCTTCAGCGAGCAAGAGCTCGCTGAAGCTCTAGCTCTTGCTCGCTGAAGACGGAACTCGAGCGTTCCGAAATATTCGAGGAAAAGTGTACGTTGTTTTCTGAACGCGTTTCTCTCATAACTACTCTCATCCATCCGGTGGTAGGGAGAAAGTGTCAGATTACTTATAGATCTGCTCACGTACAGCAACCAACGGGACAAAATCCGTGAAAAAGACCTCATGAAGATCTACGCTCCCGTTAAAAGACACCCTGTCTTTCGAAATATATATATATATATATATATATATATATATATATATATATATATATATATACTTCGCTATAATTGCCCCTCGCTTTATTGCGCCTCACTATAATTGCGCCCGCGGCGCCTGCAACATTGAATATGTAAACTGGGTGTCGGTCCGCGCTGGACACTTCATCTCTATTCTTCGAAGTGAGGATACTCAAACGTAGACGGCCGAGCGACCTGTTAGCGACTCGCTAAGAGTTCGGCTAATGAATAGTAATTTTTTAGCAATAAAGATGTGCTATCTACCGCAATTGCGTTGTCCTTTGGTCTCAGTCTTGTTGCACATATTATGTACAGTGGAGAAGCTAGGCTTCTTGACCAGGACAATTGGCCTTTTTCATAGGGTATCCTATATAACGCGGAATTCATTATCGGCGGTGTAATGCTCAAAATCGGGACGAATTAACCGCGTATAACGAGGGCCGACTATGTATACATTTTTTTACTTATTTATATGTATATTTATGAAGGCAATGAGTATGGCGGGGATAGCATGGCTTGATAGAAATGATGTATTGGTGGTCAGCTGTTATTGACAGTTCTCGAAACTTGACTTGGCTGAATGTACGGACTGGAAAACTCACGCACGCTGGTCATTGTTGCGTATAATTGAGACAACTTTGTCCAGTTTACTCAATTATGCCAGTTGTGAGGGATATGTACTTTATCCAAAGCGGTCTACATTGGAACAAATTAATTCTGACGGGATTAAGTTTCATTGTGCCAAAATAAGGCAATATACCCGTTGAATAAAGAGATTATTCTTTGCGAGGCTTTCGGGACCGCTCTTGGTCCCGTACTCAGCGCTTATGAAGGCAGACCGTTCTTCAGTCTGTATCTACCATCTATTTAGTGGTAGATACAGACTGAGGAACGGTCTGCCTTCATAAGCGCTGAGAACTTGACCAAGAGCGGTCCTGAAAGCTTCGCAGAGAATAAAATCTTTTTTCAACAGGTATATGGCCGCATTTTGACACAGCGGTCTACATTAGTATATTATTAATATTTAGTAGTTCGCCGTGTCGTATGCCTTCGCAAATTAATGAAAGCAGATTGAAGGCTTCACCTGCTTGCAGCTACATGCCCATATTAGACTGTATAAGCATAGCTTAAAGGTTTGTACGTTTCGCCAGCGGTAGCGATTGTGTACTTCAAATTTCGGATGGCAAAATGGTAAACTCCTTTGAGGAAGTATGCCCAAGTCAATAAAAGCGATATTTTGGCTTTAACGGAAGGCTACGTGGCCTGCCAATTATTTTCAGAGTGTATTCATGGATACAGTTCTCGTATCGACGTGAAGAACTTCAAGGTGATTTCACTGCGAGCAGTTTTCCCTTTCCTCTGGCCGAAGTGCATTTTTAGCGAACCATTTCACCGCTTACAAGAATTCTGCAACAATGTTAAAATCTTCGAAAACCTACGCATGATTCAGAAGCGAAAAGCTGTGATTAGCGATGCAATAGAGGACAGGTTCTCTGCCTGCTATCATTTTATAAACTTCAACGTTTCTATGAAGTGTGACTGCGTTTGCCGTAATGGGCCACGTTTCAAATCACCCTCTATTATGCGATAAGGGCGCCTGGTTCAGGTTTATGTGACATTTTCCGGCTGTTTAAAATTCGACCACGAGACAGGAAAATGAATTCGTTGTGCATCACAGGATGGAAGCGGAAATGGACTTCTGGTAAGACAATGGACGTCCAAAGGCATGCTTCCGTTACCTTTATTCTGTAAATGAGATGCGCGCGGTGGCGTCCTGTTTTTCACAAGACAATTCAAAACAGTTTATAAGCAGTGTCCTTACGCCTCTGGTTCTGCTTTTTCCTTTACTGTAACGATGGAATTTCGCAATTATACTATCGTAATAGCTGTGCTGCTTTCCATCATTTCTCGAACTTTACATTGCGAAAAGAATGAGTGCAGCGAAGTTGCAAAGGAGTACTTCGAATGCTTCATGCAAGAACAGGAGTCGATTATTCCTGAAGCAGTGGTCAACGAATGTTTCAACAGAGTTTCACAATGTTTTCAAAGGTATGCTCTTCCCTATCAGACGGCTTGTGCACGGTTAATATATTTCGCTTCATCATTATCTTCTTACGTTGTGCTTTGCCTATGTTACTTTTAGTAGCTGCTGTGAAGAATTGACCAAATCATTGCGCGAATCAGTTGATGAATCTGTCGAAGAGCCAGTGCATATTTTCGTCACATGCTTAATGAACATTGGCAGTGATATAGCTGGTTCAGCCCTGGACCCCTTAGCAAAAGCCGCTGGCGATGTGAATTCAGCTGGAAAAGATTTTGCCAAAAAATATTTTGACGAAAATGGAGAGTACCACGACAAGCTGTACGTTTGCCTCCGCATGCATTATGGGCAGGAAATCCGTACGCTTGCATAGATTGTATTTAGTAGTTTCAGGGGTAGGAAATGTTGGCATGAGGGCATTTTTGAACTTTCCACAGAGCAACGGTTAATACGCTTAACCTCGCTTTAGCTGATGTACATTAGTAACTTTCCAGATCTTGCTGGTTGGAGTTAGTTTCCTCAATTGTTTTGAAAACAGTTGTTTAACTTTGTTAACTAAATTTTGCACTGTTTGTTATAGAGAAGAGGTAGTAAAGCTCGGAATTACATATCAAAGCAGTCCTATCTGCACGGAGGAGCAGCGCACTGCTATAAGCAACTGTTTAAGCGGATCGGTACAAGAAAGCAGTAACAGGAGTGCCCAGCGAAAAGCAGCAAACGCGGATGCAAGGAAGCACTGCTTTGACAAGTAAGTGAAATGAATGTTTGACAAGCGTTCCCACGGCATAGTTTCAGAATCGCTGATGAATGTAAGGAGCATGTAAAGCAAGAGGAAGAAGCTTTAGCCAAAGAAGCTTCCACCGGATATACGGTACCCGACGTGTACACCCAGAAGTTCCAGAGCTGTGTTGGCAATGTTACCCTTCCAGAAGCAAAAGCTTTCGTTGATAATATGATAGTCATGATGTCTGAAATGTTTCAGAATTAGTTTTGAAGAAGCAGCACTGTTTTAATGCGGGACATGTTCAATAAGGCACTCATATTCACGCATGCTTGTGCTTCCGATTTTTCAGTAACGAGCAGTGACATTGTTTGAATATCCTTGCATCCTTGAATAAAACGGTTCATTTTCTTGTTCACTGTTGTTGGCTTTGTTGTTAACCAATGCAGACAATAGAAACCGTTGTTCATCTCATCTAAAATTAGAATTGACCGCACACAAACTGCTCCTGATGCAATTGGCAATGGACAACCACTGATAGTGGAGCGGAAAATAATTTGCTTTTCGTCTACTGGCAAAGCGGTTGGAGCAAGTGGTGCTAATTCTGATCATTTCCAAGCAATATTCATTGGAATAGTAAGGTATGACTTGCTGCTTATTTTGGAGCCATTACGGAAAGCAGTCCGACGTCAACTAGGCATCCGTTCAAACTTAACGTCGTTCTGTCTTGCCATGCTTGTACTTCTAACTTGCTTGCAGCTTAGTGAATGCAATGGAAACTGAGAAGCTATATGTATGATTCTTCCAAAGCACCAAGCAGAAGCAACCGGAAATGTTTTGGCATTGAACCATAAAATGGCTAATCGTAATAAAGTTGAATAACCACGGCTTGAGGTTGGTATGTTTATATTCTACTTCTTCAGCAACTCGCTCTATGTGGCAAGGTTTAATGAACCGCGAATTTTTCCAGGAAAAGCCAACCGTGCAAATATTTGATGGCATATAAGCAAAGATGTGTTTGTCATACGGCATGCTTATAATGTAGCACTTCTCACGTTGCTTCGATTAGATAACAACAGTTGTGGTTTGGGTTAAATGTGCCTGATATAGAAATGTTGTCAGTGGCAATTATTCGGTGGTTTTGCTAATCGTGCAAAAGTATTAGCACACAGGCCTGGTAAGCAATATCATGTGACCTAAACTAAAAGTGGAGCAGTGGCATCACTTGGCTGGAGCTCACTTTGTAGGATCATATTAATCTGCCTTTCTTCTTCCACAAGGTTTTGAACAATCTATTGCTATTTAGCTTTCGCATTTGCACAATCGCACGAACTGACTTTATCATGGTGACATGCGTATCAATAATATCAACAGTTATACGCTACTTAACAAAAGTCGCCTTTCGCTGTTTTCCCACGGTATGATTCATGAAGCGGTCACCACCACTGTACAAAAGAAAAACAACAGGCTACCAGATCGATCCATCAGTGCGTCCTACATGCTGGCCGTTGCCTGTCCATGGCACTAAGTTTTAAATTGGAGGAGAAACGAATTTTCCTCCATGTCACATTAAAGCAATGCAAGCAGTAAACATCTGACGCCTGATAGACGATTTGATGCTGTTCGACGAACTTGCACTTTTCATCTGACTTCTATGGGCGGCCACTTATGTGCAGAATTTAGTCCTACGGTAGCTATATTTTATCGAATTTCCAGATACAAGCTTATCGAACTCCGGAACAGGTGAATTGCTTGCTTCCGTGCATTGAAAATGGTACATAAAAATTCCTGAAAGGAAAGGAATTCTTTTTCTTTAATGAATTACGGATATTCCTCGTTGTAATCCATCTTTTATTTGTATACAAACCAGCACAAAGCGGAGCTTTCAGGTTGCGCCTGGATCCGTCATTAGCTCTAACTATTAATATGTATCGTCATCCCAGTCAGCAGCGGAGACGGATGGTAAACAATGAAAAGAATAAAACGAGAGGTCGCGGAAGACCAGGAAATGCAAGTGTAAAATAAGTTTACTGTGAATTGGTTCGCCGCTATCATTGTTCGTTTTTGTCACTGTCGCGGTCGGTAGGAGGGAAGGCTTGTTGTACCTTTGCATGATAGGGTGATCATGCGATAGGGGCTTCATGGGTCAAGGTTCAACCTGACAGCTGATGTTGCTAGTCCGGATAGTAGAGCAGATGAGCTTGTAGACCCAATAGCGTTGAGGATGGCCAAGGGGGCGACCCGAAGGCCTGCTTTGTATTGGCTTGCATACCGATGAACGATGGATCGCAGCAGAGGGCATCCGTAATTAATTTAAAAAAGAAATTAGAAATGCCCGTTAAGAAATATACACGTATTAATATAATAGTTTAAAGAAAAACGGATGTGGAGAAAAGAAAGATAGGGAAAATGTAATTATTTGCTAAGGTCCGCATCAACAGTCAAGTCGTTAGAGAAGATCTCAGTCTTACGAGGACCAATGTTCAGAAAAGTTGCAAGAGAAAATTTTGAAACCCGCAAACTTCTCTATTTAAATAGTTTAGCAGTCATCTTAACGCTTAAGGTACGCAACAGTCTACTAGCTGAAATAAAAGCAGCTGTTGGCACTGTTTTATCTGTACCGCTTGAACGTTGCAAAAGCATACGAAAGTGTGAACAAGAAAACAGTCAATTCATTAGCATTTCTGCGGCACATTTTTCAAGTGATAACAAGAATCACAGGTGTATACGCAATTTTCAAAATCGTAGGAACCTAAGAACAAAATGGCGGTCAAAGCGTTAGTACAACATCGGGCAACAGTGTACCGGAATCGTAAGCACATGGAAAGTGATACTTCTGTCCGCAGCCACTGCAGCAGATAGACGCTCCGACGCAGTTACAAATGCAACAGTTCTGAAGGCAAAAGTACACCAGTAAGAAATATGTTTTCCCATTGAGAACAATGAACCTCAAGTTCAAATCAGCGGCCAAAACTTGAAGCACTGCGCCATGAATACTACAGGAAAGGGTTTCGTGGCTTATATTAATAATATTATATTTTCATGTTGCAGGCGTCATTTCCACTCGCTGCTTACAGTTTGGCGGACGGGAGTATAGAAAGGTGAAGCTACTAATAATAACCTACCTGTCCCCAATACGTCGGTAAGTACTCTTGGATACCAGTAATAAAATGACCGTCGTGCTCTAGCTCAGGAGCAGTAGCGACACAGCGCACGTGGAATCTTAAGCCGGCTTCGTAAATTGCTGATTCATTCACTGGTTTTAACTTTCTATTGATGAAAGGTGGCCAGTGCCTCTTACTGGTTATTCTGATGTAATAAGGTCCGCAAAGAATGCCTAATCCTTCGTAGCCGGCGGGTTCTTGACACAAAGCACATATTTGAGGAACGGAAATTGGTTCAGCCAAGAAGGATGGTTTCATGAAGTATCGGGCGTCAAGGCTTTGGATTGTTCTCATTGCCCTGTTGTACGCAGTAGTGTTACATATTTCGGCGCTGCCAAGATCATTTCCACGTACGATGACAGCTGGCTCTTTAGTGGTTCTCGGTTTTGGCTGGTTTTTAAGCGCTTGACTTTTGTAATAACGTTTTAAGTACTTTTCCTTAATTTTCGCAATGTCAGCTTCGTCGGTATCACCAAAAGGTCCAGATTTTTTATCATGTTCTCTTTTTTTATTGTACTTTCGCTTTTTCAAGCTTCGTCCACTTTTTGCGGGCGGAGTGCTTTTACCGCCCGCGACTTCCACGCCCCCTTCCGGTTCAGACGTATCCACGTCGCTTTCCTGTTCATTCTGTACTCCTTTCACCCCATTTTCGACGCACTGCTCCTTTTCTGCCAACTCAGCGGCATCAACAATCGTAACTTTTCCTTTCAACTTGAAGCCAATGAAGTTGCCGTTCGACATGCCAAACGTTTAACCGGAATAGAATGAGCAGTTCACTTCTGAGAAAAGCGGAGCGTCAAGAAATTCCTGAAAATCAGAATAGGCTGTCAAAGTGATGTTCTCTGTCATTTGGGCAATTTTTCCTAAGTTGGAACGGATAGTGAATTTCTTTCGTAGACCAACCTGAGATCATGCCGTTGCAGCAACAGCCGAGCTGAGTTGCGCAATTCGTTAATTTTAATAATGAAAGCAAGGTTGCTTTTGCTCAATGGCGGACGAAGTCCCGAAAATAATATCGTCTGGAAATTACCAAGGCAGTCTGGCGAAACATGGGTCACTTGTGTATGGGTAACATACTTAAAACTCGCGCATGACATTGCTAGAAAACTTGGCGGAATAAAACTGGCGATAGCATGCTTGGTGTAGGCTTACAGTTGGGCTTCGTTTTCTCGAAGAACAAAGTTTGTTTCTCGCCAAAATGAAATTACTCAAATTCAACTGTAACCTTACAAGGGTGCAAATGCACGCATCTAATAAGCATAGCAAGGAGAATATACCAGCTGCGTCCTTGTCGAAGCTAAGCTCCTTTCCATTTAATTGCGGAAAATCTTTGACTTTTTCATAAATTTTTATTAATTACGTTTCTCTACAAAAATGCAAATTACATATTCTTATACTGCTCATTCAACTTATTTTTTTAAATTTAATTTGGTGTTCAAGATTTTGACAGTTCGAGATTTTGATTTTCCGAATTTCGTCATTCCACTTTTCGATGTGCACACGTCATGGCTAAGTACGTTATTGAAAAAGTGGAAGCGCGCGAGAGAGCTGCAGCGGTGATGAAACACCAAGCCGGTACTTGGCAACGTAAGATAAGCATGCAAAATGAATTTCGACTAAAGGCCAGCGGCAACGGCAAGATACAAATACAAAAAGAACATTTCCCACGTTGCGACGGCATAAGGAAAACGTATTTGCATGAATCAACGTAAAGTAGCGCAGGCCGCTTAAGCAGATTACAAATACTTAACGTATGATCGTACCGTCACAAGAAACAGAAATTTGAAATGGATCTTTTAAGCAACTGTTCCATTAATGAATACGCTGTTATTACAGCCAGATTTACCTAATTTAACGCAAGAAGAAAGATGGAGACATGGCGGAACAACGTGAAGTGCTAAATGCGTTTCTGCTTCCTTCCACGGAGTCGAATAGCGCAGTCAGTTAAAATTACAGAAAGGTGTAGATGTACAAGAAGAATTAGCTCGCAACACAGGGATGTGCCATATAGACTTGGAATGCCCCTTTTGAGCAAGCGAAAGCGAATTACCAGGAAAAGGATATAACCATAATCGCATATAACTAACACGCGTATAACAAAAGTGAATCTGCTTGTAAACAACTAGCTGATACCGTTAGAGTTTAAAATGATGGGATGCGTAAACTTTCATTGGAAACGTGTGCTAACCTTTTAATCTCTAAATATATGAATAAATTATTTCCCGTCTCCATGTCGTTACATAATTGAACACCGGTTGGATGCTAACGAACCAGTATCGCTCCATGCGTTTGAAGTTATCTGTTTTCACTCGCAGCTTCTACGACGCATAACGCACGCCTGTAAACAACGAGCCTCCTACCTACAAAGCATAGACGGATACTGGTAAGAAAATAAGAACACTGCTTCCAACTAATGCAGTCACTGAGACTCAGCAGTCGCTAAATTTCGCCATCAGCACTCTGAGATTTGTGTTGAACGTTTAGTTGGAAACCCAAACGCCGGTGAAGGAATGCAGTGGTTTTCCAAAGCGAATGATCACTGGATGACTGACGACTAACTCGTCCTTCCCATAACTACCGGCTGATCCGTCTCTTGGTCTGGATCAGAAGCAGCATCTTATCAGCCAAACAATCGTTTCGACCGAGTGGAGTGAACCATACGTGTGTTAGGATGAGTATGCAGTAAAAGATAAGGACAACCAGCCGATTTACATTAAAATTTAAAAAGCAATGGCGTAATGAAGTTAGGTAAAGTGTGCTATGGATTCTTTGAAACTGCTCAAATGTCATCCAGACAGTCTCTTACTTAGCGTAGTAGAACTCAGCCATAAGCAGTCGCTGACAGAGAAGGAATGGTCCATCAGGTCATTGAATTCATATTTGTCCCGCGGAACGTAATCACGCATGGAAGTCATAAACAAGACTTCGGTAGGGAGTTTGTTTAATAACTATTTTCAACCCCATGCAGGACTTGCGAATGACAGATGATTTGGCCGGATTGCAAGATGTTCGCTAGCCAAATGTCTGATCAAAGCCAAATAGCGGATCAGCTTCCTTGATTGTCGGGTCATTTCTTGCTGGGACACATGTTTTTACCCTGTGATAATGATTCGTCCTGCATTTCAATATCCCAAATAGAGTTGAAGCAAACATAGGCACGTAGCCCTCGGGAGCGTCTCTGCCCCGTCTTGAGCACCCAATGCGCTGAAGACGAAGCTTTATCACAGGATGATGCCACCGCCCTTCCGTATATAGAACAAAGGAAAACGGGTGGGATTCGCCATACTGATATTTGCGTTTATAATAAGTAAACTAGAGGCAGCATATAAGGCAATAGAGGTTGCGTCTCACTGATTGCTGCAACTACAATACAAACTCACAGAACGGTGACACAGGAAAAAGCACAAGCACTTACGACCTGGTAGAAAAAATATGTTAATACTAATAGTTCAAACCAAACAAGCATTAAGAGCGAAAGTGACTGTGTGTTTTCTGAGTCAGTACAGAATGCAGCCAGCAGAAGGATGCGGAAACTTAAAATGGCAAAAGGGAAGAGAAACATTAGCGTATAACAGAAAAGGAGCAAGGATTAGCCTGCCTTTCACCTGGAGGTCGAATGAGCACAGCTGAGACGCCGAAGGATGCGTCAAACCAAACGCAATCAGCGCAACAGACAGTCAGCTATCATATGTTACCCTACAATAAAAAATGTTTTCAGGTTTGCTGCACAGTTCAAATAAAATATTCCTTTTCTTGTCACCGACGCGGTGGCAATCGCAATCGAACTGTTGAATTTGTCTCACGGGACTAACTATATTGGCAACAAGCTGACTAATGCTTATCATCTATCTTGTTAACTTACTTATTCATGTCGGCATTGTTGCCAGATTTAGTTGAGCTTGAATTCATTAGAAATTACGCGCTGAGCGTCTCAGGAAATTATTATTTTAGCAGCTTCTAAATATAAAGTAGGACAACTGCATTGGTGATTCAATATGCATGCGTCCAGTAAAATGCTTTCCACGCTGCGACAAAGCATCGACACAGTTACTAATGAGGCATGAAACGACTTTTACGGTTAAGTATGAATTACTGTGACTTGCTCAAAAGAGTTAGCAAGTTCCATTATGGTTATTAGGCTTTAATTGTTACTGAGTACATTTTTCTTGGTGAGCTATCCCCTGAGTTACTTTGTCTCAGTATTAAAAATGCTGTTGAATTTTCACGGATTTTTCCCGTTGCTACGTACGTGGACGGATCTGTAAGTAAACTGACACGGTCTCCTTACCAACGGATGGATGAGAGTAGTTATTAGAAGACACGGTCAGAGAACAACGTACGGTTTTATCTCGAAATAAACTATTCGAGATAAAACCGTACGTTGTTCTCTGACCGTGTCTTCTAATAACTACTCTCATCCATCGGTTGGTAGGGAGATCGTGTCAGTTTACGTATAGATCCATCCACGTACGTAGCAACGGAAAAAATCCGTGAAAATTCAACACCATGAAAATCCATGCTCCCGTTAAAAGGCATCCCGTCTTCCGAAAGTATTAAAAATGAATAAATAACCGAACGGTAAAGCGGACGCGCGGTGTCCAAATGGCTGAACAATTCCA
Source organism: Trichuris muris (assembly GCA_000612645.2). NCBI lineage: Eukaryota > Metazoa > Nematoda > Enoplea > Trichinellida > Trichuridae > Trichuris > Trichuris muris. The sequence continues at coordinate 5,373,290 of CBXJ02000361.1, forward strand.
CAAAATGAGCAGGCATTACGGAGATCATTCAAGAACCGCTATTGTTAATATTAGCGTTCATTCTTGAAATACAGCTTCGCTATTAGTATTCCTATTTAGCTGTGCTTGCTGCTGTGCCACTGCCTATGTCTATCCGAATATTGCTGCATCCAGCGTTTCTCTGCCGAGATTCTCAACATTGCTCCCCGTCTTCTTCCTCGGTCGTTCTCTGTTCTTTTCCAAAAGTAGCTTTATTCGTTGATGCCGCCTGTAGGCAGTCTCTTTGCTCAGAAGTCAATATCTCAAGTTAATTGAAATAAACGATTTCTTCGCATATTCGGATCATACGTTATTTTGTTTGTCATACTCTGTTTTATGTCTACACTATCATTCTTGTGTTGTAGTTGTATTGCATTTTTTGTAAGAAGTGCATATGTTTTCACTAAAACTTTTTCTTTATCGCCGTAATCGGTGTGGTGAACGTCATTGTTCAGTAAGTTTCCACTTACAGAACAGATGCTCTGCCACGCAATGTTGGGAATGCATGACGTTATATCGAAATGTGCAACATTTCAAAGCTTTCGCAACTACTTTCTTGCATACTAGTCACGTCAGACGTGAAGCCGTGCAAGAGGATCCGATCGGCGAATACGACAATCACACTAACACATTTTTATGTCCGTTGCATTGATTTCGTGCTTCCGCCTGTCATATCACTACTAGAAGCCATTCTATGCATTCCAAAAAGCAGGCCACTGCGCCGTGGGAATAATGGCACAATGTAAACGAATACTGCGCTTCCAAATGCCATCCTTCCACGTGGCATTTCGTCAGTCTCTCTGAATTTAAATTTTGTTGACCACCGTTACCCAGTGGGTCTTCCTGTGATCCATCACTAGCTCACCTTCGTTATTATTAAGAATACCGTTGACACTTCGTTTCTTCCCTGCAAATTCTCACTAGCGGGAATGCGACGGTATACAGCATGTTATACGTAAACATTGAATTGTTTTCATTTTACGACAATTGATTTGGAATAACATATTTCTGCAACTCCCGTTTGCTCGCTGTCGATACTGTTTGGGAAAGGCAAAAGCTGTCGTAATGTAGTCATGTGGCAAACATTAAACAGTGCGGCGGTTATACATCGCAATGGACGTCCCCTCCCAGAAAGACAATATTGAGCAACGCAATAGCATTGGAGCATGCAGATATGGCATTTCATCGTTTCCTTCATTCCAACATATTCGCTGCTCCCTGGGGCCACTCTATCAGCATGAATTCAAATCATGTTGACCCTTCCTCCCATTTGTACGTCTCGTTGGGTTGATTGCACTGCAACCGCTGCCTGTTCTTTGAAAGTAACGGGATTTGCACGAACTATGCCGTTCCATCATTTTTGCGGTTTCAAAATCCATGGACAGTAATACGGTGTGAAAATACACTGATTGTAAATGACGAAGCAAAGGAGCGTAATCGATGATCAAAGCAAACTTCATGCTCGTGAAATCGGACCAATTTCACTTGGTCTAGCCTGGAGGAGACAGGCCTTGTTATTACAAAGTAGAGCGCAATCAGCAGACCGCCGGATGGCTTGCTGGGAAGAATGGACGAAATTGAACGAGCCGATGGGAGATCAAATCTTTTGAATCCTTCGGCTAATAGCACCACCGGTAGATTTTGCCGTAGAATATTTTGAAAGATCTCCCAATAGATTAATTCTTGTTGATCAGTGAGTTCATTTGGTCTGAAGAATTAATCAAATCGCGAGGACAAAGGACAAAGCGGAGAGCTTGTGCCTTAGTTAATATACAGTCGAAACATGGCGTCACAGTTCGTTACTTCTTGTATAAAGCATTCCAGGCTTGATGCATTGTAAGTTCCCTTGATTCAAACTGATCTCTTTCATCGTTCGCGCACACTTAAAACAAAGTCCGCGCTATCCCACATCAAATTACGGAAATCTTTTACTCAAAGTATGATAGGTGAAATCTGTTCTTGTTTTCGACAAGAAACATTTGCTATGTAGCCCTGAAAACAGCCTTGCTTCCCATGCGAACTGTCGCGTGAGCGTGAACGAAATAAAGAGATTAATTCGTTTTAGACCGCCATATGACTTGCCCCACTGTTTTGTTCAGCGAAGAGAGTGCTTCGTGCAAGGGACAACACAGCAAGATGCACCCAGTGTTAAAATTTGAATATATTCTCATAACAATAATCCGTCTCACAATGCTAACAGAAAGGTATGATTCAAAATCATTGCCACCGCTCGCATGCTCCATCCAAATGACAATCGTTGTTTCGAACTGACGGCAACTGGAACAAATGCAACAGCTTTATTTAGAGCAGCGCAAAGAGCTAAGAGAGAACTTATTTTTGCAAATATACCGCATGCTTCAAGAAAGATTTTTCCGGGCGCTTAAGCCAAAGATAGATACGGTGTTCATCTTTAGTTTTGCTAGGTTGTCCTTGTTTTCGACGATTACAGTCAGCGACACGTCTAAGTCATCTCTGCCTCTCCACTTGACCGAACTTTCGCCATTCCGCAATAATAACGAAATGGGCTTGGTAAGATATCAATCCATCCCGTGCTCCTGCAATGCAAAGCTAATTGTACTGAAATGCAAAATTAGAAACTATTTATATAACAGATGCAAGCGCTTGTGAATAGATTCGGTTGCGCCTGATTCTTATCATGGAGACCATTGTGCACAGTGCGAATTGCTTGACAGAATGAATGAATAGATATTGGACTGACGTGATGCGTTAACTTAGCTATTACTTCATCGTCACCTCTCATTAGGATTCATGTATCAATTACGCACTAAGCAATGGCATGCAGCTTGGCAATGACTCAGATTCCATTTCAGCCCGTCAGAGTGTTCATTTTTCCGACAGACAATGAATGAACTGTGAAGTTGAGCACAAACCGCTTCCTGAAGCGACAACAAGAATTAAATCGGCGCTATTCGTCCAAAATTAAAATCTGCGGAGCGGTCTCAACCGCGTGCATTGGAAAGGAATGCAGAGATGACGCGATGATGGCGATATACGAGTTCGCAAGGACGCAAAGCTAACTTAAAAGGCAGAAAGCTCAATGAAGTTATCTATGAGGAACAACATGACGGCGGAAAATATTTCGCCGATATGCAAAAGAACGGAAAAGAAACTTTTCCCGTTGTCCTCTTCGTAAGCGGAATTCCAATTGCGTGGTTCCGTGGGTATTACCTTTACGTAGTCAGCCCAACGCGCTAGCTCGTCATCGCTATTGTCCCCTTCGAAGAGCGTAATTGCGAAAACGTAGCGGCTCAACTCGTGCGACGAGTGTCCATAGATACCGACGTACAGAGGCCGACTTGTGCTCGCCGGCAGCTCGATGTGATCCATTCCGCAAGTGGCAGACTGGAACTGATGTTCATCAAGGGAAAACGTTGGTGTTGGAGTTGCAGTAGACACGTACAAATCCGCATCGCCCTCGTACGATATCAGCACCAAAGCGGCAGCACCTACTTTGGAAATTTTAAAATAGGTATAATTGCCAGCCACCACATCTCCGGTGATTATCTGTTGACTAGGAAGAGAAGTGTCGCCCTTCACCAACCAGTAGTACAGCAATGACAATATAAAGGTAGCGAACTGCATTGGCCAATGGTACTAAACACCTGCCATTCACACATCAGGCTGCTTGGTCTCCGTACGGCCTCTAAACACAATTTAATAAGTTCACTGAACACGGCTGGCCGAAGATTGAAAGATTAACGAACGCGCCAAAATGACGCAAGGTAACGCCTCCTTGTACTCCTGAGTACCAAAACAGCATGCTTACATAAGTGGACTAAACAAAGTTACCTAGCTGAAGTATTAACAGCTTTGTTCAGAATGATGACACACCAGCGTTTGCCCTAATCAGATGCATCATTTGACCGGACGAAGAATCTCGTACAGTACAGTACGACTATCGCTTGCTGATCATTACGCTTACCTACTGTGTCAACTGACAAGTCAGTCTGTTGGAGGCGAAGAATGGGTCGAAGACCGGCTAGATGGTAGGTAAAATTGCGCTTGCGAAATAAGCCACGATTGCTTCTGCTTCAGTTATCGCTATTGTAAAAACAAGCCGTACCCCAAGTCACGATTCAATCGGGGAGTGCCTGGTAAGTGCGGTGATGTCAATTGCCCATCTCACTGTCGCTTTTCCGTGGGCAGATCCGAAGATCCGCATATTCGATTTGGGGCGAAAGAAGGCTACCGTTGACGAGTTTCCTCTTTGCGTTCATTTGGTTTCCGACGAGTTTGAGCAAATCTCTTCGGAGGTGAGCTCCGCCGAGCGATTTTGCCGGTTGGCCTTGTTCAAGTTTTGTTTTGCAGGCATTGGAGGCTGCGCGCATTTGCGCCAACAAGTACTTGACGAAATCGTGTGGTAAAGATACTTTCCACGTGCGGATACGCGTTCATCCATTCCACGTTATCCGCATCAACAAAATGTTAAGCTGCGCCGGCGCGGACAGGTACGTTGCCCTTTTGATTTACGGAAGGCCTCCTTGTTTACGCTGCATTAACGTTTTAGACTTCAAACTGGCATGCGCGGTGCGTTTGGCAAGCCGCAGGGAACCGTTGCTCGCGTTCACATTGGACAGGTTTTGATTTCCGTTCGCGTCAAGGATCAGCACAAGGCGGCGGTCGTTGAGGCCCTGCGAAGGGCGAAGTACAAGTTCCCTGGAAAGCAGCACGTATGATTCTGCCTAGCCTATAAGTCATAGCATTGATGGGGCACATTTCCTTTGCTAGATCGTGGTTTCCCGAAAGTGGGGCTTCACCAATTTTGATCGGGATGTTTACGAAAAATTCCGTTCAGAGGGTCGCTTGGTCCCGGACGGATCCAACGCGAAGTACATCACTGGTCACGGTCCATTGAGCGAGTGGAAAAAGCATCCAGTCAACTGATGTGTTTTTGACTTAAAGGACTAGCGAGAAAATTAAAGGAATAACAGTGACTGCCATTGTGAAGAGGTACTTTGTCTAGGATATTGTCTCGTAATGTTGATAGGCGCTTTATTCTTTTTTTGCGTCAATAAGCAATATTTTGCCGTTGTTGTTTTCGTAGTACGGCGGGCAAGAAACTTTAAGCAGCCCTTTTCATCGGATATGAATAGACAAGTAGTCTTGGTTTATGAAAAGGCACGGTAGACCCATTATTGGCGTTATGATGATGTATTTCATCAGAAACATTTTTGTCTGCTAGTTGCCAGAGTTGGTATGCGATGGTCGGATTACGCAGTGATACGTAAAGTTGGAAATTCATTCAATTCATTTAAAAACTCATGTTGTATGTATCCTTGCCTGCTCATTGTGGTGTGTTCTAAGTATGTTCTAAGCGTTTTATTTTTCTTGTTGCGAGTTGTTCCATTGGGTCTTTAGTATTAGTCCCGTAAACATACAGTAACCGAAGACGGTAAACAAGAAAATGCAGGTACAGTTAGTGAAAATAAACATGAAGCCGTAAGTAAAGATGACGTAATTCTCTCCTCACTGCGCGGCTGTTCCCTGCTTAAAGCGATACCTATGGGCCACCATGTAAAGCCATATGGATTGGTTGCCACAGCATTATGTGAAGTCAAAAAGCAATTCCTTAGCGCCAATTCTGGAAGAAATCCTTTTCCGTCGTTACCTAAGCTTAAGTCATAATTTCACACCTACGTTTTCACCTAAGCTCGTGTAAGGCATGATGACAGACATCTGGCTGGGGATAAGGAACATTCGAACATACTGCTTGTTAGTAACGTGACGCACGTTGATCACTGTCTAGCGGTCTTAACACGGTACTGCTAGTGCGTCCTGCGTCCCATAAACTCGCACAGATGTATTACGGTTACGGTTCTGGGGTGCACTTATAGGCAGCCCGGATCTATTCTGCCTCGTTCCCCGTCATACTGTAACTTCCGGGTATGACGTGATCCCCACGCTGATCGGACCGTTATTTTTGGAGACACAGGTGGCGCCACTGTCACATTTTGCGACGTATTATGCGCTAAATTGACGAATACTCGTCGACTGATGATGGCAGTCGTTTTCGCCGATACCTAAGCCTAGACCGAAACAACCGGTCTTTCCAGTGCGCTCTACTTTCATGCAGGTCGACTGATGAAGGCAGTCGACTTCCCCGATACCTAAGACCACGAGGCAAACATGATCCCCGTTTAGGTCTAGGCTTAAGTATCGGGGAAGTCGACTGCCTTCATCAGTCGACCTGCATGAAAGCAGAGCGCACTGGAAAGATCGATTGTGTTTCGGTCTAGGCTTAGGTATCGGCGAAAACGACTGCCATCATCAGTCGACGAGTATTCGTCAATTTCGCGCATAATACGTCGCAAAATGCGACTGTGGCGCCACCTATATATCCAAAAATAACGGGCCAATCAGCGTGGGGACGACGTCATACCCGGAAGTTACAGTATGACGGGGAACGAGGCAGAAAAGATCCGGCAGCCCTATGGTTGTCTTCCCACCGTTACAGAATTCACCAGGTCACTAACAAGCAGTATGTTCCAATGTTCCTTAACCCCAGCCAGCAGTCTGTCTTCATGCCTTACACGAGCTTAGGTGAAAACGTAGGTGTGAAATTAAGGTTTAAGCTTAGGTAAGGACGGAAAGGGATTTCTTCCAGAATTGGCACTAAGGAGTTGCTTTCTGACTTCACATAATGCTAACTGTGGCAATCAATCCATATGGCTTTACATGGCGCTTCATAGGTATCGCTTTAAACAGGGAACATCCTCGCAGTGCCGAGAGAATTACGTAATGTTTATTTTCACTAATTGTACCTGCGTTTTCTTGTTTACCGTCGTCGGTTACTGTATGTTTACGGGACACTAATACTAAAGACCCGTTCCGTTTTCTTAGTGAGCTATTTTATTTCCAAAGCTTCTAGGACAGTGTTTCTCACCGACCCCTGCATGCTCTTACTACTCCTGCGGGGGTGAGAGATTCGCTGCTAACTGTAGATCAGCAGTGGTCCACTCTGTTGCCTCTAGAATGGCCCATATAGCGATCCGATCAAAGTGACAGGGTGTATTAGAAACATCTGATTTTTCCTCTTTTTACCCTCCAGTCTTAGAAACCTTTTGAGAACCGTTCGCCGCCGATTTTGCCATTGAGCGGCTGCAGAGGTTCAGAAGCTTCAGTCGTCTGCTGCTCCCAGGGGGTCAGTACCGACCCCCTGGCCGCGCCAGCGCCCCCCAACTGCCCCTTTCGTCTCCACCGCCCCCCTCAGAATCTCTGACCGACCCCCGGGGGGCGGTACCGACCCCTCTGAGAAACACTGTTCTAGGATATTCTCCGTTCCGGCATCATCGCGAAATCGAAAAGAACGAGAAGGTAAGTTGCGATTTACCGCTGATGACGGGACAAGGTAAGTCCCGAAAGCGCGGAAAATAAAATAACCGATGAAGAAAACAGACTTATCCGTAAAAAGCAAGTGTGAGCTCGCGATCGGTTACTAAATTGTTTTCCGTATTCTAAACTTGCGTAAATCTCCAGCAACATGGCGTCGTCTGATCGGGACGTACGCCATAATGCTTAACTTCAGTGTAAAGTACATACGCGAAGCTGCTGTAACTTGGCTGAGTTGGTCAGTTTATTCTTTCTAGTTTGGAAGACGCTGTCGCACAGCGAATGGACTCGCTTTAAAGTTACCTGAAAATCCGTTAAACTTCTAACTGTCACTGTCACCGTTTTGTTTCACTGTGCGGCTTCTCAGAGACGCTCTGGGCACGGAAGGCGGGATCTTATTGGTATAACAAAATGGATGAAGGATCAAAGTTGCGTCTGTCTGCGCTTTTGAAGAAGATGTTCAGCTACAAGCCGCTGACCGAAGAGGACATATTCTACATAATAAACAAGGGAATAGGGGCAGTTGAACGCGACGGTGCCCTGGTTGAACTGGATGCTCCGGTGGTCATTTGCGGGGACGTGCATGGCCAGTACTTTGACCTGCTACGCCTCTTCGACTACGTTGGTTGGCCACCGCACACCAGGTATTTGTTCCTTGGAGATTACGTGGATAGAGGGCATCACAGTATCGAGGTGATTTGCATGATAATAGTTTATAAGATACTGTTTCCCGTCGACTTCTACGCCCTAAGGGGTAACCATGAGTGCCCAAACATAAACCGCATCTACGGCTTCTATGACGAATGTCTCAGACGCTACTCGAGCGAAGTGTACAAACGGTTCCAAGTGGCCTTCTCTCACTTTCCCATTGCGGCTCTTGTTTCTGGACGCCTGTTCTGCATGCACGGAGGCCTTTCCCCAGAATTGAACAGCTTTGATCAGATTCGCAACATGGAATTGCCATTCCTGATTCCTACTCAAGGCCTGAAGTGCGACTTGCTATGGGCTGATCCTGACCAAAGGGCAACAGGATTTATGGCCAGCCTGCGTGGTGCAGGCGTGGTTTTTGGTGCCGACGTCGTGTTGGAGACCTGCCGACGCCTGGATATTGATATGGTTGTCCGCGCTCATCAAGTCGTTCAAAATGGTTATGAATTTTTCGCCGGAAATCGCCTGGTCACTATTTTCAGCGCTCCGAACTACTGCGGCGAATTTAACAACTCTGCAGGCGTTTTGACCGTCGACGAACAGCTCCGGTGTAGGATTACGGTACTGAAGCCCACGTACGACAACGAGCAGACGGAGGAAGTTCAAAAAGCTGCTCTCCAATAACTCACCAAAATTAATTAAAAATATAATACATAAAACACTTAAATACGGCCATAATCGCTTTTCCAATATTGTAATTCGCTTCACAGCTGTCACAAGGTGAAACGCGATTGCAGAAAATGCCTGTAAAGGCATGTACAACAAGAACGGCCAGGATCGTAAAGCAAACAACAACATCTACCGGTGAGAACTAACAGAACAACTTTCAATCTTCGTTGGACTCCCACCATGACAGGCATCCCAGACCGCATTCACTCATTGTTCCGTAAAGCATAAAAGACGGTTCCACTTGCCTAACTTCGGTTGACGATCCCAACGGATCCCCGTCGCTCTGTCTTTCCAGCGGGGGTACATCAGTGAACGTCATATCGATCACTTTGAACCTGACGTCGCTACCTGAAACGACGCTGTCATGCAACGCCTGCCAATGGCGTCTTTTTCACCAAAGACTACCTTTTTCCAAGTACAGCTCTGCAACTCCGTCTTCAGTTTCGTAATCCCAAATCCAGCAAGAGTCGCTGGCGATGTAGCGACTTGGATGAGGCAGGTTTTCCACCGAAACAAAAATGTCCGCAAAAAAGTACATTGAAACTGGAAAATTGAAAGGCAGCAACTCGAACGGGAAACGCGCCAAAGTGACAACTCACTCCAAGCCCCGGTGTTGTCGCATTGGCTAATTTTGCCGGTCAGTATTTCCCCAATGAATGGACGAAAGATGACAAGTCGAAAGACAGCTTAAAGCGAGCCGCGTGACGAAACAAACAAAAACAACGCATAAGCGGTGCATACTGTCGGTAAAGGTGCATCCTTCGACGTGCATAATGCGAGAGGCGCCTACGTTCTCGAAATCGAAAAGGCCAATGCACAGACCAACGTTTAAGATTATCTGAAAGTAACAAGGTTGAAACTTGTCGTCTTCAGCGAGAGGAATACCTTGTTGCTGAACTGACGGTTGATTGCATACTTAAGGCAGTCGAGAAAATCAAAATTCAACTTCTGCGGTTCCGTCCGAATCACGTGCTCTACGCGGTACAGTTCGAACATACGCGCCGAGCCTGGAAAACAAAACAAAACAATCAATAGCATCTCCATCTACCCCATTTCTGCAACAACGGTTGTAGCGACAAAAAGCGTTAACCGCTGATATGCAATAGAAGTTTCGAAAAGACTTGTTTCGGACTAAAAAAGATTAAATAGCAGTTATTTTGGAGTGACGCCTCTTCAACGAAGAACCAACACTAGGGAAGGCAATATTGCCCGCTAGTCAGCACAGTTAGCAAAAGATTAAAGGACGAAATGCACCACATTCACTGTCGGTATGTATAGTTAAGTTCAATGGTACAGTAAGCCATTTTCCTGATTTTCATTAAAACGACAGCCAACTGGGAAAGGTAAGCATTTCGTTGCTTGTTGCCGCGGTGACGCAAATCTTTATTAATCATTTGTTTAAGCGCGTGTTGAGCTTTAAGCATTTTATGCGGTCCGCTTCACTCGATGGATGACTCTGCGAATTGGCATCCGATGTCCTTGTGCGACGGTTACAATGAAGTGTGGAAGCAATATTGGGATAACTTTAACGCAATGAAGGCTTGGTTTCGGCACCATTATGCCTACACCAATTGGACGACCGCAAGCGCAATGTCGACCCAACCGCAGCCGGACTGGCGTCCAGGCCGCTATCATCGTCGCAAGTAGGCATTTACGGGAATGTGTGTTTCGGTGGGTATTCCATTTTGGCACAGTCGCAGACGACGACAGCGGCGGCGAAAACGCGCGCAGTGGAAGCTGTCCAGAAAGGCTCGTTCGAAACGCAAAAGGTGCACTAACCGCGCTGGTCAGATTGCTCAAAGCCGTGATGATACAGAAGTGGACAATGAATTTCTCTCGTTCATGATGGTCACGAAGTTGCACCGGCAAGAGCGTAAGTTGTAGTTCGGCTTTCTCTTCACGTGCGATATTTTATCCCACGTTTCTTTCGAATTGTCACTTCGGGCGTACGTTAAATGGGACCTGCGAATCATTTCATTATTCCAATTTGTAGGTTCTTTTATCGCCAGCATTGAAAATTTCAACTATTGCGAAGCTTTATTGCAAAGATTATGAGTAGGCTATTCTTATTAGGATGCTTCAGAAGTTCTGTACGGCTACTATTGTCAACTCAAATCACTAGCTCGAATGCGCGCTCTTTGAACTTAGCCTGACTGGGCATCAAAGCAGAAGCAGTGGCTCACGAGCAAGAAGCGCGTGAAATAGGAACGCCTATCAAAACTTTCTGGACAACTCACCACAACTAATTTGCACAAGGGCGTCTGCTTTGGTCAGCGCATATATTTGTACTAATGGTTTACTCGACAGCTGACTGCCTCATCTTCTTTCTAAGATACCCTGCAAATCAATGCAAGTTAGTTCATAAAGGGAGTGGAAACTTTACATGAAAAATTGGTGAAGTGTGATGGAGCACACACAGATGTAAACAGTTTTGTTGATTGAAGTAAGAAAGTATATGAATGCCATTTTAAAAGTGAGTAGTTGAAGTACAGAACTGAACTGATTTATTTATCGGAAATTGGGATCTGTCAGGAACCCATGTTCATCTGGAAAGTTGATCTGCGCCATGCCAACTGATGATGGTGGTGGGAACGGATCTGGATGAGCAGAAGTTGATAGTGTCGGATTTTCAGGCGTCAGCTCTTTTGCTGCGCAATTTTGTCTATCTTTGAGCATATATTCGTGTGCTGGTCTTTTATTTTCGCAGGCTATCCAGCGCCATGTGAATTTGCATTATTTCTTGTTCAGTCTTAGAATATCTTGGTGTGGGTCTCCTAGCAATTCACATGTTCACTGAATTAACTCATCAGTAGACATTATTTGCTTCGTTTTTATCCCAGCTTGCTTTTCCGCTATCTTTCTCTGGGCATGCAACCATCTGCACAATTTCCGAGTCGTTGTACCATTGTCCACATTCATCAATTCTTGAACACTCCTTGTCAATTTTCGAGGCCATATCCTTAGCAATAGGATTTGTTAGATTATAGGCGAAAGAAAACGGTTCATACGTGCACTGCTTTAAACTCCCATTCTTGTAACGCACGCATTTCGATTGGTCACCGAAAACTGTCAAAATTAACGAAGCTTTCCGATTACGGAGGGTTAACCACAGCTCTGTTAATGTTTCAGGAGATGCCATGAAAATGAAAACAAACAGGGAAGATGTGAAGCAAAGTTGGCTTACGTGTACCGACGGCGAGTACATTGATGTTGAAAAGGGTACATGTGTATCCAGACGCTTTTCCATGCAAAACTAATTCCTGATTTTCTAAGTTTCCATCTATTATCGGCCAAGCAGGGTGGAAGACTTACAAGCTCCAAAAGCGGACCGCCGAAGCATTGCCAGAATGATGTACGGTGCCGCGGGGGACAAAATATACGATATGGAAGAAGCAATGCAAGCCAGGTTCGATGCAGAAATCGACTCGTACGGTCCGCCTCTTTGGCCAGCCACGCCTCTCCGTTTGTGAGTATTCCCATTTGACCAAAGCAATTCGCATTTGGCCGCTGAGCTATTGTGAGAGTGTTAAACGAAGTAAAACTGCTTTACTTATGATACATAATGCACATATACGCGGGAATGTCTATATCCTACACTCGGTTTCCAATTCTTCTTGGACGCTGGCTCGTCGCCTATCCGACGGCAGCTTTGGCAATGTATTGTAGCGTTTAGACTTTTCAGTGAGGTCAGTCCGTTTTACCCATGGATCAGCATCGTGGGTAAGCCCACCCTCGGTGCTTTTCCGTAACGTACCTTGATGCGATTTGATTCGGGTTATTTCTGAAAGCACCTGAGTGACGGGCTCAAATCCCGGACCCCAGTCGCTAGGTGGCAACAGACCGCCAAAGGGAAACGACCTATTGGCATACTGGTTTGGAATCGGCAAGGACGCCCCGTTGGGCACCCTACGTTTGTCCGCTCGCCTATCCAAACTATTGCTGGCCAGCACTTCGTCTACCTTCGAGTAGATCAAATGTTGCAGATTTATGCCATCTTCATTGACGCCGGATGTAGCATATGTTGAACGCCCCTTGATAGGCAGTTCCACCGTGGCAATTGGCGGTGCGTCGCACGAGGTGATTCCCAAGTTGTTAAGGTACTCGTTGGTGGCACCGGCTTTTTCCGCATTGGGAGGCTCATCGTAAAGCCAAGACTGCGTGGCCGAATCCGGAGGATCCGAGCAACGCCTTTGGCAGCTCTCAGGACGAGTATTTTCGTCAGGGCTCTCTTCTTCGTAGGAACCTCGCCCGCTGGACTTCACCGAATGGTCAGATACACTTTTCACTGGACATTTGTCGCTGAAAATGAATGAGGGAAGCTTGGGGAGCTTCTCTTCCGTGTCGGACATGTCGACGCTTCCGAAAAGATTGCTGTACTGTTTCAGTTGGCCATTCTTGCCGCCCTTTAAAAGGGCACATTTGCTGCTCGAACTGTTCAACTGTTGTCGGGTCCGTTTGGGATAGCTGACCGCCTTCATTGAGGAACAAACCGTGGGACGTCTCAGGCGAATGGCCGTACCGACGCACACCGCGCAGCAGCACAGTAGACCGAGTAGGGTGCCAACGGCGAGCAATATCGTAGAACCGAACGTGAGCATTTTCGAACTTCCTTGATGACGGACGTGGATTTCCACGGTGGTAGTATTCTGCCTGAGGTGCGACGGATCAACTCCGGAATAGGCAACAACGGCAAGCGTCAGAACATTCGAATGACCACCGATGGAACTTTCGGAACTGATCGCAGTAGAATGGTGAGCCCTGTGTAGCGCTAGGTCCGTATGCACAAGGGCATTCTCCCTGCTGTCAGAAAGAATATCCCTTAAGTTCCGTTTCAATGACAGTACGCCAGTGTTTGGATTAATTTCAAAGTAATCATTGGATTCCTTAAAACCATACGTCACTTGGCCATCAATACCGGCGTCTTCATCTTCCGCGTATACGGCGCCTATGCTTTCGCCAGTGGTAGCTTCGTACGAGGTCTAAAAGACGAATGGTGTAAAGGTTTTGAATGACCAGATAAAAGAAATTCCATAGCATGTCATCGATGTATCATGCAAACTGGAAACTCGAAATCATGAACTGAAAAATCTCCATCCGTTTTCGTCTAATGGCAATCTTGGAAGGTTGCCAGGCAGCGAACTAAAAGTAGACATGAAAGGTATCCCTCATTACTACGGTTTATTAATAAGTACAATCCGTGAACTATGAGTCGTCCAAGAAGACGGAACTGAAAGACTACGTATTGAGGTGAGTCAAATGCTTAAGTTGTCATCCCAAATACTGAATACCTATAGTTATGTTTCTTATTTCTAAGTTTTGAAAAGATGGAACTTCCGAAAGGTAGGATGTCGTTTGCCGAAGGGCAAATTTAAAAACTAGAATCAGAGCACCGTTGTGTTTCGTCGTTCCCTAAGTGTCCCATTCAAGCATAAGGCGTATCCGCAATCTGATCATGTTTCTACGCCCAAGCTTTTCGGATTTGCACGACCCGCGTGTGCACGCTTCGAATGACATTCGGAAAAATTCTTCCAAGCAATCAACGTATATTGTATTGTCGTTGCAAAAGTTTACCCGCTTTGAGACTGCACATTTGTGTGCATGCTAAAAGCTCCAATTTGTGCTTTTATGCTCAAGTTGAATGGATGTGGATCAAAAACGAGTTGAACTTTTGTAACTACCTAACGCAATCCTAAATATTTAAGCCCTTCATTCACGGGATGATGATCAATGAAGCTTCCCACTTCATTAAAACTCCTCCTGCACATTGACGAAGAACGAATCAAAATGAACGACCTTAGTTCTAAGGTGAGGTAATCCTACCTTGAAAATGTAGAGAGTTTCGCTGAACACAGGTGCGTATTCGTCAACTCCCTTCACCAGCACCTGACAGGGCACCGTGTTCACCTTGCCGGAAGAGTCCTCTACGGCCAAGGTGAACCTATACGAGGTCTGAGCTTCATAGTCGAACGGCTGCGTGGTGCGCACCTCTCCGTTCTTCTTGTCCACCGTGAAAAACCGACCATCGTCTTCGCCCCTTTGTATGTAATAGGCAATGCACTGCTTTTCCTTAGCATCTGTCCGTTTGCCATCGTCCGTTGCTGCCTTGACGGTGAACACGAGGCTGCCAGCTGGAGCATTTTCCACAATGTTTCCAAGGTAGAGGCTGACCGGAAAGAATGGCCCGCCGCCATTCATCGCACCTCGCACCGTAATGTAGCACATGGCCAGAGCGGACCTGGGCGGCTTCCCTGAGTCGGTTACTTTCAAGATCAGCTTGTACCGACTGATGCCAGTCGCGGACAATTTCCTGTCGACCTTGATGACTCCAGTACTGGAGTCGACAAGGAAGGTTGAACGGGTATTGCCTGAGGTGATTTCAAAGTTAAGCCTTGCATTTGCCCCTGTGTCCTGGTCAGTAGCCGTTAACTTTAGTACTACGGTACCCGGCAGCGAGGAGTCGTCGATCGTCACGCGATATTCGTTTTGACTAAACACGGGACTGTTGTCGTTGACGTCGTCCACTTTGATCAACACAATGGCAGTGGAATTTATTGCTGCATTTTCCTTGGAACTTATAATCGCTTCGAGGCGATGTTCGTCCTTCTTCTCTCTGTCCAATGATCGCAGCAGGATAATGCGTCCAAGTTGATCAATTTCAAATAGGCCGTCAACGTCGCGCAAAAGGTATGTCACTTGACCATGATTTTCAGGCAGCTGCGTCAAGTTTAACTGAC
Organism: Trichuris muris; assembly: GCA_000612645.2. Classification (NCBI taxonomy): domain Eukaryota; kingdom Metazoa; phylum Nematoda; class Enoplea; order Trichinellida; family Trichuridae; genus Trichuris; species Trichuris muris. The sequence continues at coordinate 5,388,769 of CBXJ02000361.1, forward strand.
CGACAACTGTACGGATGGGAAAATCTTCAGGTACGGTAAAGCTAAAAAACGCGCACATAAGATTATCACTCGTCTGCGTCACTTCAAATACGACAGGCTGAAGGAAAGGGGCACCCTTAGAATGCATCTCAAAGCGTCGTGACTTTCATATTCGACCAGCAAAGGCGTTACAGTTATCGTAAATTGAAACTGACCTGTAAATCGGCCGAGCAAACTTTGCTTGACTTTTTGACGTGGCCGAAAGTATCTGCATAATTATCGGCAGGCGACTACTCCGCGGGGGATTTCCATTGTCGCTGGCTTCGACGACCAACTTGAAAAGCGGGGCATACTTGGCACTTTGGCTTATTGTTTCGTTAATGTACAGTATCCCGCTGTCAGGATAAATGCCGCAGTGAGGTGTCTTCCTTTTCCTATCGGAATTCTCGTCCTCCAGCAGACGATACGTCACGCGACCGTTCTCTTCGCTATCCCTGTCGACAGCCGTAATGCGACCAATGGTGGTACCTGGCGTGGAGCCAAGCGGAATAGAAAATTGGTATATTTGCTGGTCGAATGTAGGTGCGTTGTCATTGACATCCAGCACTTTGATACTTCGCTTGGTGAATGCGTTGTGCTTCCCATCGTACGCCTACAAATGCGACTATGCACATTATGCATTGGGCGCAGTGGAGCGTCTACTTGGATTGCGAGAATGTGCGTTTTGTTTAGTTCGTAGTCCAACTGTTTGACCAACGTTATTCTCCCGGAGAAGCGGCTAATTCTGAAATGCTTTCCGGGATTGCCGTCTTGAGTGAAACTGTACTGAAGCAACGGAAAGGAGTCAACGTCATTGGCGGTCACAGTTGACACGAAACTTCCAATCGGCGTATCTGCAAAAATTTAAGATCAACCATATCAATTCTTTCCCAACGTTGCTCTCTTACCTTCTCGGATAACTACAGGTCGACTTGGCGGAAATGACGGGCTGTTGTCATTGACATCCAATACGGTTATGTGCACCGTAGCTCGCGCCATTGTCGTTTTCATTCCGTAACGCGTGGCCGACACGGTTAGCTCATAGCGATCCTTGACCTCCCGATCTGCATTGCATATTGAGGATTTTTCTTCAGTCTACATTGTAAAACTTACCAAGTTCGACCATGGTGGTTATCTGTCCTTTCCGACCGATCGAAAACGCGGAATCCACATTTCCACTAATGATGTTGTACGTAAGCTGATAATCTGCTCGCGCGTTCATATGGCCGACGGCTGTTATCTGAAAGTAAACGCTGTTAAATCGTTGTCAGCTACTAATGCAATATTAATGTCAGTATTCGATAATCTGTCGACTAGCACCATTACCTGTTGCGGTGCTGTAAAACACTTTTCTTCTATCTTACTTTTCAAATCACTGCACAGCGTTTTTATTAAAGAAAGCTTTTATGAAAATTAAGTGCTTCGTAGCGCTTAAACTAAAAACCAATTTTTACGACTTAGTACTGCGTTTAATAACATTATTCTTATTGGTTAACCGTAGAGATCATGATTTAGCGTGGCCCTTCTTCAATTGTCCCATGGGGTCTCGCCAAAGAGGTCAACCAGAAGTTCTGAAAGCCGCAGATATCCAACGAAAATCATACTGTATTATCATTAGTCAGCCTCAGCCACATAGATGAACCATTAAAAAGAGGATATACCTCACTTAACGATCAGTCGATTCGTTAGTGAATAAAGTCTTCGGTCACGGGTTTTTCATAGGCTATTTTATTGCTTAGGAATTACACATGTTATTTTGCACATGCTACTCAATTTTTATATTTTCTTCATTTAAATACCGTTGTATTAACGCAAGTACGGTATTACGGAGTTAACGCAATTTTTCAGAGAACATAGCTTAAGTTTCTGATACGACCTATCCGAATTTTTACCTGTTTCTCCATGAACATACATTACATTAAAAAGCTTCACGCGAAGGAAACGCAGAATGGTGCACCTCACCTGAATCACCTGAAATCCTCGAGGCAGACCCTCAAAGATGGCCACAGTGTACACTGGTTGTAAGAAGTACAGGATATTCTCATCATCGTTAGCCGATTGGAAAATGACCGTGCAAAAAGCGCTTGTATTGGTCCCTGCCAAACCGGCTTCAATTAGCAAGCTTTGCTGCTGCTTTTTAAACAAGAATTCAACGGAGTCATTGGCGGCCAGATGAATTTTGCCTTAAGTCACATAGACAGCGTTTGAGATAAAAAAGAATACACGTGCGCTCCTATACCTGTACGGCTTTCAATGGAAAACTGCTTCCCTTCGTTGCCTGCAACAATGTGGTACTCCATTTCTGGCGAACTGCTCGGACGCCATCCATCTGCACTCGCCTTCACCTCGCCCAGCAACGAGTGGACTTTCAACGAACGGTTAACGACAAAGTGGTACAGACTGCGTTCGAACTTAACGTCTTCCCCAACAATGCCGTGCTTGCTTTGAACCAAAACTTTGGCTAAGCCAAGAGCGGACATTGGAGGTTCGCCCTTGTCCGTAACGGCGATCTTCAGGTAATGGACGGAACCGATCGGCAGAACGATTTCCCGTTTGGCGCTGATCACGCCGGTGACCGGATTGATGCTGAAGCGAGACTCGACGGCGGCGAAACTGCAAAACAGAGGCAACCGCATTGAAAGGTCGTAATTTGTAAGCCAAACGTTACCTGTAATGGAGTTCCGAATTTGGGTCCTCTCCGTCGGCATCCACAGCGGTCACCTTGACTATGCGCTGCCCGGCCGATACGGACGGAGGAATCACTGCCTCGAAAGGGTGTTGCATGAACTCTGGCGCATTGTCGTTCACGTCTAGCACCTTGACATCAACCGACGCAACTTGATCAAGTTGCTCGGCGGCACCTTGATCTGAGGCGCGGATGTACAGCGTGTAGCCTCTGGTGGTTTCAAAGTCCAGAGGCCTGAAACGAAAGTTCAGCGTCGAAACAAGTTCCCCGAATGGAAGTTCTTCTAGTTACCTCAAAACCACTAGCTCTCCCGTGTTGGGCTTGACGTCAAATAGCCCTGTAGTATCGTTCACTATACTATAGGTAACACGGCCGTTATGACCTTCGTCCAAGTCGTTAGCTTCCACTCGAAGAATGGTGCTTCCCGGCCGAACGTCCTCGCGAACTTCGGCAGTGTAGGCAGGTTGGCTGAACTTCGGTTTGTTGTCATTTTCGTCCGTTACTGTGACCACCAAATTGCAGGTGTCGCTTAACCTCGGCGTGCCAGAGTCCGTCGCCAATATGGTCAGATTATAGGAAGCTAACTTTTCTCTGTCCAGTGGTTCGCAAGACAGACGGCCAGTCTGTGAACTTATCTGAAACTTTCCGTCTACGTTGCCTTCTAAAGAGGCGCAATGTATGTGCACAGCCAACAGTCAACAAACACATCGGCTTCTTACCAATTATACTGTAGACAACTCGACCGTTGAAATCCACGTCAGGATCCGTGGCATGCAAAACAACCAATGTGTGCACTTTGACATTTTCAGGTATCATCACAGGATAGCAGGTATCCTGGTTTATTCTTGGACGATTGTCGTTCACGTCTTCCACGGTCACCACAACGACGCAAACGTCGTAGTGCAGCAGCGTTTCTGCATTGTGGACAATAACTTTAAAAAAAATGATTTTGTAAATACGCCTGCAAGTGAACGGGACTATGTTCACCTTTGAGAGATACCTCTTCGCTCTCCTCCCTGTCCAGAGGTATGGCCGTTGTTATCAGACCAGTTTGTTGGTCAATTCGAAAAGCTCCTTGCCAAGAGCCACCCGGCAAGAGCTGATAGAGCAAGCGATTTCGATTCCTCGCGCCTCCGCGGCGTTGCGTTGCCTTCACCTGAATAACGACACTGCCTGGTTCGGCATTTTCCACAACTGTCGCTCGATAGATGGACCGCTCAAATCTTGGGGTCTCCAGGCTAATGGGAACAACTTTCACTCGTAAAGTTTGCCTTGAAGATAGCGAGGGGACACCGTGGTCTGTTGCTTCAATCACTAGGCGATATTCCGTTGGGTCATCCTTGTTGAGACGACTGTTGAGCATTAGTGCTCCTGCAAAATATTCATATTCAACATTCTTAGATATTTACTTGACGGGCTACGTTGCCTCATAGATATCACACGCGAACTATCAGGTACATCGCTAAAGTGTAGTTCGAGAATTCTCATATTTATGTTCGTCCAACAGAATATTGGAATAGATGAAATCCTGCTAACGTACACACCAAGCGAGGCCGGATTCTTACCACTGCTAGCATTGATGACGAACTTGCTATTTACGTCTCTGTCCTTGATCGAATAGGTAACGCGACCGTTTTCCAACCAATCCTCGTCCGTAGCAATGACGTAAAAGAGTGGATGATCAGTTAAGGCATCTTCAAACACTTCCACAGTGTCGTTGCTTATGAATTTCGGCGCATTGTCGTTTACGTCAACGACGTATATTTTCGTGGTGACCTGCGTGCTTCTGCGATCGTAGGGCGAAGCAGCCTGGTCGGTTGCTTCAACGACAACCATGTACTCCGTGCACCTTTCGTGGTCCAGGTTAGAGCGTAGCTGAAGCGCCCCTCGGAGAGGGTCGATGGAAAATATCTCGTTTCCATCGACTATGCCATATTTAAGGCGGCCATACTTGCCCGTGTCCGCGTCGGTGGCATTGTACAACCATACTTCCGCTCCCGCTGGAGTATTCTCAGGTATGGAAAATATAACGGGATCCTCAGGGAAGACGGGCGAATTGTCGTTCTCGTCGATCACCTTGATGCGAACGTATATTCGCCTCACATGAGGGTGGGACAACCTGGAAACGTTAGTCCTCGACAAGGTAAGAAAATGGAAATTGGCTGTTTCATAGTCTAGTCGCTTGACCGTGAACAGAATACCGCTGAATGGGTCTACATCAAAGATGCCCATACTATTGCCGGCCAAAATGCCGTAGGACACGTCGATGAGGTGCTCCAAGGCTGCCTGATCATCCTCGCGCTCCTTGAAAATCTCAATGTCCTCCGTACGCCGTTCATCGACGGACCCAACAAGGGAACCCACAGGTGTAGATTCGCTAAGCTCGAATATAAGCGTGTCATTGCGATCATTGTGCCCGCCGAGCGAAGGACCAACTCCATCGTCCACGTCTACCAGTTCTATGGTGAATTCCTTTTCCGTCGACAATGGTGGATAGCCCATGTCCTCGGCAACTATGGTCAACTTGTAGGTGGTAAGCCCTTGCTCGTAGTCCAATACAGCCGTTGAATAGACGATGCCCGTTCTGGCATTGATCCGGAAGGGAACCGGCATGGTCGAATGCAGCGGATCTATCCTGTACCTGACGGTCCCATTGCTGCCCTGATCCAAGTCCTTGGCTTGCACTTGAAACACTTCGCTACCCAGAGGCAATTCTTCCCGGAAGAAAATTGGCTTAGCTCTTGGCGGAAGAACAAAAAATGGGGCGTTGTCATTTATATCCTGTACTCGGACAGCCACGCGACATTGGGTCGATAAGGAAGGCTGACCAGCATCATAGGCGGTAACTTTAAAATCGTAGCTATCTCTGACCTCGTAGTCAAGCACCTCCGCCGTGACCAGCCTCCCGTCGGGCGTCAAGTGAAAAGCATCCGTCTCGTTCTTGTCCAGACGATAACGTACGGTGCCGTTCAAGCCGAGATCCGGATCAGTGGCCATTACCTGACCAATCAACGTTCCCACGGGTCGATTTTCTTCCGCCCTGAATTCCTGCAACGCTTTCCGGCAGCTGGGAGCATTGTCGTTGACGTCGAGCACGTTGAGGAAAACGCTGGCCCACGAACTTCGCCTCGGCTGTCCATTGTCGCGGACAGTGGCCGTGAACGAGTATTCGGAGATCGCTTCGCGGTCCAGCTGTTCGCGCAGGTATATCCAGCCGGAGTCGGCAAAAATTCCAAACTTCTCCAGGCTCGCGTTATTGACACTTGGCTGCAGTCCGAAAATAATTTGCCTAAGAGAAAACCGTTTCAACCATGGTGACGTTGGAACAAACGAACGGGCAGGATGTCGCATTAAAGTGCTAGCAAACTTTTAGAAACGGTTAACCATCCACACACACTGTTCGAATAGTCGTGTCACGCGACTGAAACGTGCTTGCATCGTTTGAAAAGGGATGCGCTCGAAATCCCCACAGGTAAAATGGAAAAAGGTTCAAAGCTTGCGAAGTTACAATCCATCCCCATGCCTGTGGTCTTTCATTGATTCAGGGTAGGTGATTACGAGCAATTTGGGTTTCGGTTTTACGCGTGAACAAAAAATACGAAACATTGAAAGGAATGACAACGAATTCCATTACGCAACTGCTTCGCATGAACAATGAGAAACGAAATTACTGGCTGTGCAAAAATGGTACAGACACTGCTTACCCATTAGCTCCGTGGTCCAAGTCCAACGCTTTAACCTGCATAACTCGAGTCATTGTCGGCGCGTCTTCCGAGACGGCAGAGCGGTAAATTTGCTGCAGGAATTCCGGCGTGTGGTCGTTGATGTCCACAACGTTGACATGTAGGTTCATCTTGGCGCTAAGCGAGGGTAGGCCTCCGTCCTCAGCCAATATGGTGATCGCGTAACTCTTTCGGGTCTCGTAATCGAGCGTCCTCCCGGCGCTCAGTCGCAGCTCGCCCGTCAGCGGATGGATCATGAACACATGTTCGGGATTTGTCAGAAGTTTGTAATGGATCTCCCCGTTGCTTCCACTATCGCGATCCGTCGCCTTGACGGTATAAATAGGAACGGCCGGGTCGTGGTCTTCCATTACATTAATCTCCACTAGGTGCTGCGCGAATACCGGTGGGTTATCGTTAATGTCCTCAACGACCAACTGAACTTGGCTGTGATTGTAACTCGCGGGATGACCGAGGGATGCTTGTATATTCAGCAGAACAGTGGGCTGTGACTCGTGGTCGAGGTATTTCGCCACTTGTATCTCTCCCGTGGCGGAATCTATGGAGAACCAGCCGGACGGGTCGCCCGAATATATGTCATAGACTATGGGCCCAGGTCCATGGGCAGTCACTCGACCGACAATTATTCCAGGCAGTGCATCTTCCCGTACGGTGAATCGGTAAAACTTCTGCTCAAAATAAGGGCTAGGGAACGTCTCCGTGAGCACGGTAATGGTCACAATTGCCATTTGCGACGACACCAAGCCGCCTTGATCGGTGGCCCTAATTTTAAGCTGGTATACGGTCGGGAAAAGCTGCGTCTTCACGTAAAGTTCGCCATTTCTGGCGTCCAAGCGAAACGAATTGCCTTCATTGCCGGATACTATGCTATAGCTGATCTTTCCGAAGTCGCCGCTGTCCTCGTCCGTTGCTGACACTACAAGGACAGCAGTGCCCGGCAGTATGCCCTGACGAAGGCTTACATTGTATATCAACGGGTAAAATACGGGCGCATTGTCGTTGACATCTTCGACGTTAACGCGCACGATGGAAGAGCTGGACAAGCCGCCTAAACAGGTAACTTATTTGCATAACGCTGGGTATACCTGCGGTTTAGACAACAGCCAAGAACACTCAGAGTTGCTTAGTACCTCCGTCTGAAGCGGAAACGGGAATTTCGTGCGTAGTCCTGTCTTCATAATCCAATTTTCCTTGCAAGCATATCCAACCCGTGAACGGATGCACTGAGAAGAGCGTGCCCGTTGTTGCGCTCCTTTCTATACTGTACTGGACTTCAGCGTTTTTGCCACAATCAGGGTCAACTGCTTCTACCTAAAATAAAAGAGATACCGCTGGACCCGACTGAAATGCACAGCTACAGAGCTCCAGTAGCTTTTAGCAACTTTGTCTACTCGACTTTCTCGGCACAATTACGTCATTGACAAGTCGGCTCTACAAAGAGAATGTATCTTTGACAATGCAAGCTATTAATAATTTCGGCGCGTATATATTACTGCAATCGACCACGACTTAATCCGGCAAGCTTACGCTCGAGCGATTTTATCGGGGGCGCAACAGCTTTGGCGAAATTGTTACCACTAAACGCGCCCCCATTTTGAATAGAGGCGACGGACGCGGGTACTTGAGTTTAACGAAGGAATGTCATAGTCGAAATCGTCCTTTCATTTTTTATCAGTGACAAAATTGGGTTACCACCATTTATTGATGACATATTTTACAAATGCTAATCCAAGATCCTCGACCGGTATTGACGCAGCTGAACAGCACCGAAAGCTTGAAACAAAAAGCAAGGTTCCGTTTTTTAACAAGAACGACCGAATTTGCTCATTAAGTTTCTGACGCTTTTGTATTCACTGCTCGATCAAAATATGCCTCAATTAGCATGATAAAAGTACGGGATAACTAGTTTTCCCCGAATGGGCGTCTTGAAGTACTCATCCGGTAAGTGCTGCGTTCGATTTCACCTTGGTTTTTGAATGCTCTTGCGCTTCCACGCGCCTACCTCAGTTCAAATGCAAATGACCATAAGAGGTACCCTGACTTTGGTCGCAACGGCTAAAATCAGTTCAACTTTCGCCGATAGTCAATGCGTAGTTCTACAAAGCAGGGATTTCCCCCAATGGAGCTACACAAGCCCTACTCCAGAGTTTCCGCTACGCTGCTAAAGTTAAAAGGCTGTACCTATGCGCATGAAAATTTCAGTAGTACCGATTGTGGCACTCAACGAAGCTTTCTTGGGAAATCAAAAGACCAGGTTGACGGTCGAAGTGCAAGTGAAATGAAGACCAATTCACTTGAACAGCAGAGACGTTGCTAAGCAACCCGACGCACCCAATATGCGCGACGTGCACTTTGCTAAGGCATAAACAGAAAACTTAGGAAGTCTCGCTGAAATCGCACGCCAAGCCAATGTCGTTGAAGGCTCTGCCCTTACTGGTTTTTAATATGGCCGGAGAGATGTGCTATATTTTGGACCAACGCTTGCGGGCGCAGAAGGTGAAGCGCGAAAAGGCCAGGCGCGTGATGAACGAGATTGTTTCAACCATATTTGGAGCCCTCTTCCTGGAGAAACTGTTCGAGCCACAGGAGCTGCCCAGCAGGGACACAATGAGACTGCTTTTCGAAAAGCTATCCCACTCGAGCATCATGCGCTTAAGCAGTAGCAGCCAGGACAAGCTCTACGACCTGATGGCCATGATGTTCAAGTATCAGCTTCAGAACACTATAAGCCCTCGGCATTTGCTCGTCATAACGTTGAACCATTTGGATGGCATTCGACTGATCATATATGGCACGCACAACATTGTCACCCAAATGGACCACGCGTACAAAATGCTACGCGCCACCTATTTTGATATGAACATGAGTCAGCTTTACTATATACGACAGACATTGCTGAACTTCTTCCACGAGACGCGCGTCCGGGTCTGCCTCCTGCTCCAAGAAAAGTTGCAGTGCGAGGATGGCCGTTTCACCGTGCCGCTCAAAGTGGAACTGCCCTCTCACATGTCGAAGCCCGGTACTATTCGCTTTTACGCGCCCGGCGGCAAAATGACAAGCCAGAAAGCGTTCAACGCGGGTGGAGTCTACATTCAGAAAACGTCCGAGGATATCCTGGATTTTCCCGCCGAAACTATCGACCGGGGTACCGATTTGGGAAAGAACATCTACGACGAACGACAGTCCGGCGTTCGCGTCGGAACCAACCTATTCTCGTTCAGAAGGATGAGCCGCCGAGAGTGCATGGCGAAGGAGGAGCTTACCCTACTAAACCACCTTATTGCCGCAGGTGCGCTGGGCGAACAGCCTTAAATGGGACCCAAAGGGGAACGTGCTCTTTTTGCAGATTGCGAAGCGGGATTAGGCGACCGTGTTAACTTAAGCATATTCGGAGAGGAAGAAGGGGAAGAACCTGTTCTGCCTGAACACGACGAAGGGCAACTCGAAGGCGCCTTCGACAATGTTACGGAATTGAGCGTCAATCCCCACGTGCGAATTGACGTCTCCAAGCGTTCCGACGAAACGCTCAGGCTTTTGCACACGTTGGACATATCAAAGGAAGAAGTAAGCTCCGCGAAGACACCCAGCGAGCTGATTTTGGACATGCTTGATAAATCGCTTTAATTGGATTCTAACATTTGCATGAAAATCCCACTGTCGTGGAATTGATTGTACATAATTGAAAGGTTTGCAATGCCAATAAAGGTGGCAATCGCTCAACCGCGATTAAACATTGGCGAAGTACAAGAATCGCAAAGAGAAAGGTTGCTTTGTGAATTGCACTATTACGTTAATTGAACGGCTTAACTTTCAAAGCCCTCTCAACGAAAGCCATTTGCTTCGCTACTATACATGACGTTGACTGCTCGTCGACGGGAAAGCAATAACCGTTGGCTTCGCCCATTCATCATTCTGTCGCCTCGGAATTTCATACCCAACGCTTCGGCATTTCGGAACTTTCTTCATAAGACCGCCACGTTGGACTTACGGCGCTTGCGAAAAGGAAATCCGGCGCGTGGCCCTTCTGAGAACGAGAAGGACTTGATCTCAAACTTCCAACGACAATGCAAAACACGGATACGGGGTGTCTCAGGGAGCAGGGCAAAAATTATTTTGAAATATCCTCAGGGACCACTGCGAAAGTCGCGTCCGAAACCAACAGCTACGGTATATTTTCATAAAGTATCCGAAAGATAGCTCTGCAAATTTGCACGCCTTTCTTAATGGTATTCCGTTCACTTATTCAAACTTTTGCTTCATAATTACAAGAAATGCTTAATCACGCTTCATTAACTACACCGTTGCCGTAAATCTGACAATGCAAATTTCAGAAATGTCAAGTTTCTCTGGAAAACCAACCGCTCTGTGAACATTCACGGGAGACATGCTCGCTCGGTAAATGTAAACGCATCCAACGCGTGACACTGCAACGTCAAACCTTCTGAGAATGTCCATTATTTCGATTTTTATCTCACCTAGACGCGCGAACTTTTTCCCGCTCATTCATAGTGGAATACCCTACTTTTGACGCTCCAAAAAAGGCCTGCTCCGAGGAGGCAGTATTCCAGATTTGGCGTGGCGTGAGAAATCAGTTGCCCTTGACGGTGTACACCAAGTTCCCAAGGGTATCACGCTTGTTAGCGTTTCGTCAGCTTTCCTTAATTCGTACTTCTGAATCAGCCTTCTCCCGGGCGGTCGGGCTCCTTCAGGAGGCTTTGTCGATCGGCTAACCGTTTTAGTAGCTTCACCATTCGATCGATCCTGGCAAGCCATTACCCGTACGACAATTCCGCGAAAGTAACGAGCGAAAGAGAGTCCACTATTAAAGACATTGCGTTGGAAGTGAGAATTACTAGCTCCTGGCAACGGATGATTGCGCTTTAGGTCAATGGCTCTTCAGCTGACTCGTACCTCGCTAATTTAATCAATGGAATGGTTGCTACGGGTCACCCTAACAATCGGAAGCGCATGCCACAATGCGGAAGCACTGCTCGAAGAAAAGAAAATTCCGTAGCACAGCTCCTTCGCAAATGGACGCTTCTAATAAGGTCGAAAGTAAAGCAGCGCCGCCGGGATATTTGCAAGGCAGTCGGCACGAGATGAGGCCACGGAATCTAACTTTTGCACCTCTCGCCGCCAGCTTCGAGCGGCAAATGTGTCGTCCACAACTACACTACGGTATTGTCGGACATTTCCTGCCAGAGGTGGCGCCACAAGTTGAGCAACCGATACAGGACGCTTCACTGTCGAGTGGGTTCCTGACCAACGGCCATTAACGGTCATTCATCAAATTCAAGGCCGCGAAAATTGGTCTCCACTAATCGTCCTCTCTCATTTGGACACGCAGAATAGCGACGCACTCAAAGTGACCACAGACATTGTGATCAAACACAATGGAACGACCCCGAAAAACGCTCCGATGCCCCACAATCATGCGCGGCTTACTTGGTTCATGACCCTTCCCACGTTCAGGAGGCCATCCGCCTTACACGACGCTCCACGGAACATGCAAATGAGGTTTCAAGGGGAACCCAGCGTCCGGACAGAAGTGAAAAGCGTCAACGGAAAAGAAGAACAAATAAATAAACATGACAACTGCATGGCCAATTGTCGAGGGACAATGTTCCATTGTACAATACCCTGAAGAGCCGCCTTGGTTAACGCAGGAGGACGGAGGGCATCGCGGGAACGTTTCCAACGGAAGGTAAAGGAGACGGCGAAGCTGTTCGGGGAAAATAATAGGATTCCCGCGCTGAAAGCCAACGGGATGTTTGCCCGACAGCTTTGCTGTTCAGAAGCCTGATAATCGCCTTAAAATAAGAAGCGCCTATTCTCCGACGAAACCTTCACCCGTCACCGCTAAGCTGCCTTCGCTTTGACGCGCTGCTCGTTGGAACGACGGCCAAGCTTGAAGACAAAGTGCAATCGCCGTGACCCCTCAACGGCAACAAATATGCGGTAACTACATTATAGTCCTGGCGCCCGGTCGGCATTGTTGCACACCAATAATGCAATGGATCAATTCGGAATCCGCAAGCCGAATGGCACTGCGATCGGTCGGCAAACGACGCTTGGCTTTTCAGTCTACTTTGCTGCCGATTGTTCGCCTCTATTTGCCCTGCCGACCGCGACCAACTGGCGACCACAAATTCCTTCGGTCTCTGGGCTAATGCCGGATAAACCTGCAAGCTCTGCGTATGCTTGTTGACAAGAGAGACGGGAGAGGAGTGCGTGAGCGGCCCAAGGCCGCCACGTCAACCCAGCCTCCAATCCAGCACAGTATCCCGTCGATTCGGAGCGCAAGAAACTTTTTATGGGATACCACGCAGCTTGAATGATAAAAGCAACCGGGTCGGAGACAAAGAGCAATTTGCGTTTTCGCCAGGCTGTTCCCGGAACGCAAAGTCGGGGAGTAGGAATGAATGGCCGACTCGCCGCCATAATTTATGGAACATGCCAATAACTTAAAGGCAACATCAACTTGAATGGCCCATCCTGAGTTGGCCTCGATTGGCGAACGGTTTCGCATAATGCATTCCATTTGATGAGCTCTGGCTCGGCGGGCACCCCGTCAGGAGCGCAATATTCGATTACAGCAGCTAGGGGTCATTATGGAGCAAACCATATGGCCATCGTTGCGGACAAGCTACGGTAAACCGGTTCAAGTGGTGCTCCAGCGGTTCTCGCCCCTGCGGAGCCCCTCGCGGGCGGCCATTGAACGAGGTTGCAAGATCGAAATGGTTCCCTTTGATTGGCGGCAGCGCCGAGATTTCGCCGGCCACTTCACCCTAATTCCACCTTATCATGACCGCCGAACGGATGAACTGAACGCTGGCAAGCCCTGAAGGGCTCCTCGACGGGGCTAAGTGACCCGGAGAACCCTTGGACGATCGAAAGCGGAACCGGGTGAGCCGACCTAAGGCGGTCAGCCCTAGCAAGCGATTACCGACGTCGATAATTTGCATGAGTGCCCACGTAATGGCTTAAGGCTATTCGGCTGGGCGCCTAGGAGCCCAGTCGAACCGTTTGACTTCTCAACAAAGTTAACTGAAAACCCAGAACATTAAAGGTGCTAATAAAGAGCTACACGTAAGTGCGGGCTCCTGGCGGGTATTGATTTTGCGCGGCGCGGTGAATTCCCATTTCCATTTAAATATTAATGATTAACCTTTGATAAGAACCGCGGACGTTTACCTGTACAAAGCAGTGACCAGTGGGCGCATCCTCAGGCACTGAAGAGTTGTATATCCGCTTGTTGAAAAGCGGGGGATTGTCGTTGACGTCAAGGATGGACACCGACAGGGTTGCATTTGAGGACAGTCGTTCCGGTTCGCCAAAGTCTTCCGCCAAGATGACGAACTTCGCATTGAAGCTCAGCTCGCAGTCCACAACGTCGGCAGTTGTGATAAGGCCAGTCTGGGAGTCTATGCTAAACCAGTGCTGGTAGCTGGCATCCTCGGCCACGAGCCCGTAGCGAACCTGACCATTGGCGCCTTGGTCGGGATCAAACGCCTGCACTCGAATAACGGCGGTTCCCGGAGGGGTCTTCTCGCTAACCTGGACGGTATACAACGGGCTCTCGAATTGCGGCACGTTGTCGTTAACGTCCGTTATTCGGATTTGGACTTCTCGGCTGGCCGTTTTGGTGGACTGACCGCAAGCCGCCGCCTTGATGGTGATATTATAGGATTCCCGGAGCTCCCGGTCGACCGGCTTGGCCAGAATCAGGTAGTTCACTTCCTCGCTTGCCTTCACGGCAAACACGTCGCCGTGATCGCCCTCCACGGACAGCGCGCACCTGAGGTTTCTGTGGGACACCGAAGGATCCGATACGGATACCCTCCCAACAAGGCTGCCCGGTTTGGTATCCTCGACAACCGAGGCGCCTCCGTCGGCGCTAAGGAATATTATGCTCACCTTGAGCTTGTCCATTCCTACGGACGTGCTAACGGCGACCGAGGTGCTCGACTCCAACGGCTGCTGGCCCTTGTCGCGAGCCAGCACCAGCAGTTCGTACAGTCGGCCCATTCTTTGCGAGGAGCTCCAAGTGATAAGCCCAGTATTGGCGTCTATGGAGAAGAGTCGTTGGGCGTCGCCCGGACTGGGCGCCAGCCGGTACTCGACCTGCCCGTTGAGACCTGCGTCCTGATCGGTAGCGTGCACCGTAATTATGGGACTGCCGGGAACAAGGGAGTCCGAATTTCCCAAGTGCACCTCGTAACGGGCGCGGTCGAAAACGGGAGCGTTGTCGTTGACGTCCATCAGTGTAACGTTGACGGTCAAAGTGTCCCTTAATGGCGGTTCACCTCCGTCGAAAGCGTTGATCTTCAAAATGTACACTTCCCTGAATTCGCGGTCCAGCTCCGAGTTGACCACTAGATCCAGGTAGAGCACCCCGTTGATTCGCCTAGTCGAAAGCCGAAAGGCGTTGTTCACATTTCCGCCGGCAATTTCGTAGCGTTGGACGTCAAAAGGGGGTGCGTCCGGGTCCTGCGCCGACGGCAGGGGCACCTCGGAGTCCACTTTGGCAAATTCGGACAGCTGGAGCGCCACGTAGGAGGGTTTAGGGAAAGTCGGAGCGTTGTCGTTGCGGTCTTGCACCTCGATGAGCACCCGCATCCCTTCTGCGCCCTCGACCGGTATAGCCAAGAAAACGTAACTGGCCTTCTGCTCTCGGTCGAGCGCCTGCCTGGTGCGGATTTCGCCAGTACGATCGTCGACGGAAAAGGCAGCTTCCACGTTACTTTCCGGCGGATATATGAAGAAATACTTGATTCCACTGGGGTCCGCCAACGAAGGCGACGTTGGATGCCCGCTGGGCAGCATCCCGACCAAGGTTCCGCTGGGCTCATTTTCGGCGACCCGAAATCGCTGCACCAGTTCGCCTGAGATGGCTAGGAAAAGGCAGCAAAGGCCAAGGGCCCAAATCATGGCCACGTGGAGCCGTGGAAACTTGAGCTGACGAACAGCCTGGAAAAGTTCGACATGGGTCGGTGAGAAACAGCAAAGAAGCCTTGTCGCGAACTCCGCTTGACCTCGTCGGCCGCGGCGCGAGTGTTTACCCGAACAGGACTTACGCTACTGTATCAACAGGTCCACCTGACCTCGGCAGCCTTGAAATAAGTCGTTTGAGAAAGCCGACTGGAAAACTTGCCACCGTAAAATGTCAATCAGCTGACGTATAGGACGTTATGCTAATCTGAAAGTTCATTAAACAGTTTGAACAATTCTTTCCCAACCTAATGCATATCCGTACGGCGACGCGTCGGACACCAAATTGGTGATGCATCAACAAGTCCTATTTCCAGCAGTGCTGGCACGTTCATTAGGGAGGGATGCACAGGTGAAATGCCAAATTAGAGCGAAGGCCGACGAGGTCGACGAACCAGTCACAATTCGGACCGGGCGGTTGCGAGCGCCACTCGCGAGTGGTGGAACATAATAACCGTGGACACTTGAATGGAGATGGATATACCAACGCGATGGACTCGATCCAATCACACAGGCCATTGTAGCACGGGTTCGGCTGCAAATGATTGATCGCCGGCCGTTGAACGCCTAGTGGTCTATCACGGCTACCGCTGCTTTGACGACGTCCAACCATCGTCATCCAGAATCGTTCGTCAAATATCACTGCCGCAAGTCTCAGTTGAGGGCGACAAATTTCCAACTGACAAAGCCCCATCGGAAATCCCTCTGCGGATGGTTTTTTGAAAGTCCACAAGCAGCCGGCTTTCGTAATTGAATTCGGACGATCGTCAGCACAACAAGAGGAAAGGGCACTTCATCGCAATTGAAGAACCAAACCTTATGCGGTTGATCTGCTAACAAGGTCAGTCTGGCCCGAAGCATATATATATATATATATATATATATATATATATATATATATATCCTTCGGGACTATACCTATTTGTATCGTTTTCATTGAACAAAAAATATAAATCAATGGTATCTCGGTGAGACAATGATCACTGTACAAGCCATTCAAGAATAACGCATAAAGAATGATTTGGAAATTTTAAAAATCTCATCGTCAAAGCGGAACCGAAGTTCAGAGCAAAAAAATGACCTTTCAGTGGCGCCTCGGGTCGAACCGTGGGATGCCCTCGTTTGGCCGCAAACGGAGTCGAACATTTTTGAACAACACCGCCTGCGGCCTGGGAACGCTCAACTCGTCCAGCATTCGATTCAAAGGATGACAAGGACAATTGCAATCAGAATTTCCGCAAATAGCTGAACGGCAGCTGCCGCGAACTGGCAAAAGCGGACATTTTGCGTAATGCGAACTTTAGCCGCACAGGAGAGAATTGGCTGCTATAGTCACGCAATGGAAGCGACCTGGAGTTGCAAGCAAAATTGGAGACAACCCGCCAGCGGACTTACGCGGGAATGAGTTCTTCTCGTGGCATTTGGCCCCTTCCATCGGTAGTCCCAAGGGTATACAGGCGCGACTTCGGTCAGCAGCCGGAGTAACGGATAACTTCCGCCCTGAAAGTGGAACGTTGCCAAGAACAGTTCATTCATGCAAAGCATGCGAGGACACAAAAACGAACGGGGTCAATGGACCTGAGGGAGCAAAAGCGATTCGAACGGTATATACGCGTTGTCGAAATGCGGCATTTATTGATTTGTGAACGCAAAGAACGGTGACAGAACTTGCAAGACAAAGAATTTCCTGAACACCTCAATCCTAAAGTATGTTACGATGCAGGCAAAAGTCCAGGTAGCTGTCAATGGAGGAAAAATGCAAAAGTCGATTGCCTGACCAAGCCACGCTCTTTTAAAGGTAATGGAGAAGCCGGCTCCATCGGAAATACAAATCACTAAGAATGGATCATTCTCACGCTTAACTGGTGGATATGCTTTCCATAAGACATTTGACGTTTTGAGAAGTCTCTCTCTATCTCTCTCTCTCTGCCGCCAAAGCACGTGGGCAAAGACTGGCGGATCAATTGTCAATGGAATGACAAAGAATTTCCTGAACACCTCAATCCTAAAGTATGTTACGATGCAGGCAAAAGTCCAGGTAGCTGTCAATGGAGGAAAAATGCAAAAGTCGATTGCCTGACCAAGCCACGCTCTTTTAAAGGTAATGGAGAAGCCGGCTCCATCGGAAATACAAATCACTAAGAATGGATCATTCTCACGCTTAACTGGTGGATATGCTTTCCATAAGACATTTGACGTTTTGAGAAGTCTCTCTCTATCTCTCTCTCTCTGCCGCCAAAGCACGTGGGCAAAGACTGGCGGATCAATTGTCAATGGAATGATGCTCCTGGGAAAACAATTACGAAGGCCATACTTAACATCGTCCAACTTAGCAGGCGCAATGCTCAGGCTGGGCGACAAGAATTTTACCTGATTTAATTCCAATCGCTGACGATGGCAAGCAGGCGTAAGTTGCCAGGCAAAGTAAGGTGCAACGTTGCGAGGTGAAGCGATGGAATTCCAATGACTCCACTGCCAAACGGGGCGGCACAACCGCGGGTACGAACTTCGCACCTTTCAAATGGGTTGGGGAATTGCAATTTTACTGGTGTTCCACTGGCCGTCTGTCATGCCTTGCCAAGAGCTTTGCAACTGCAAAAAGGAGAAAATATGCAATCTGCCGGGACGAGATACACCGGGATATAAGGCGATTGAAATAATACGACAAGGAAGCAAAAAATATTCGCCCCAGGAATATTACCAAATGCATTTATAAAATAATTACAATTGGAAAATATTAATAAATATTAATATGAAGTGTGAACTTACCCGCAAAGTTGACGCTGCGCTTGGCAAACCAATGACGCAAAAGTATTGCAGTTGGCGTAATAGCGGAGGCGAATGGTCACCGATACGCAAGCCTCTAGTAACCAACTCCACGGCTTGGATCCTAGGAGTTGGCGCAACTGCGTGTTGCCTGCTGGACAACAAGAAGCCAGGCTTTCACTAGCACTTCAAATCGTGGCTCAAATTGGATATGCCACGCCGGGATTTGGTGGTTCATTTCGCGCGGAGTTCAATTCGTCAAAAGCAATATCAAATCGCACCTTCCGGTCTCGGGGTCCCGTCGAAAGCCAACGATCAAATCGGAGGGACTTCGCCCTTCGTTAAATCTATAGAAGTTACTTACGCCCTGAGACGAGAAAAAGCCGCTGCGTCGGTAAACGTTACGGCCAGCATGGTTGCCAACATTCCACGAACGCATCCGGTTAGAAATGGAGCTTTATGTGACGGAATGTTGGCGTTTTTTGCCGACATTGGCTTTAAAAGCGGAAATGTTACGACTTGGAAATTGCCCAAGATTATCGCCCAACATTCAGTCCTTGGAATAAAAAGTTGTCCTGAAAGTTTTCTTAGCAATGCCGCTACACGCAGCTGTTTACAATTACAGCAGCGCACGACGAAATGATTCTAAGCTAACGAGTTCACTATTCCAAAGTAGACGAACAGGCTCCTTAAATCGTAGCAGCCAAACTCGTCCTATCCCCACGAACTGCTCCACTGAAGGAAAGTACAGCCTGCTTAGGAAAACGCTAAAACTTATTGCCGTCACATCTGCTTCTGCTTTAAGGCTTAGGACACTTTAAGGGATACTGAAATCATAAGCATTTCGCACAAAAGCCTGAAAGGTACTCGAAAATTACGCAGCGCATTTCCTGCTTGAGGAAAATCTAAAAGAAGCACATGCGACTTGTCTAATAATCTGATAGCTTTAATCAAATACTAAAAAAGCCACAATGCATATGAAATTGAGGTGCACTTGTGCGAAGTATACGCGAAGTTCAGGTTCAACTTTAGTAGGAACACTTTAAATTGGCAGGCATCCCAGTGGGCCAATGGATTCACAAGTTGTTTGCATTTGCGTATCCGTCTGCAAGGGTCACCTACGTAGAACGGTTGTGTAACAATCCGCCGATAGGCGCGAAAAGTAAATCATTATTGCAATTAAAAATTATTAGTACAAAATGAGCGCCTGGACACACAATGCTATCGGCTCATTCGACAAACCCGTATCCATTACATAGGATAACAATCCGCCCCATAATTTACGCAAGCGTAAGACGGCGTGACTTCATCTTTTAGAATAATAAATAATTGTAACTTAATCCCTGCTGCTCTGTTGTGCAAGCATAGGCATCGATTTTCAAAAAGGAAAGAACCATGACGCAATTTGAGCATATGACACGCCAGTTAAGTAATATGGGATGAAGCAGCAACTGACGATTCTAAATTGAAATTCACCGCTGACCTGTGTTGTCAGGGCTCGTTCAAAATTAAGGATGATTACCTGGCGGCATCTCACCAATCGAGATCGACTGGATAAACTCCAGTTAAGCATGCAGTACAATAGCCGCGCCCAACTTTCGAATCGGCGCCGGCGGATATCACTTCCAGCAAACCTTCAATGCTAAGGTAGGCAACCGAATCTGCGCCGAAAAACGCCTTGATATCCGCCAGCGACTTTTGATTGGCAAGCAGCTCCTCCCTAGTTGGAATGTTGATGCCAAAATAGCAAGGATGTCGAACGGGCGGCGAGGCGATTCGAATGTGAACCTGCAATAACGGTTTGAACCGAACTTGAGTTTCACTACTGCCTCAACAGCTGGCGATGACAGCCGAATGAGCGCCAATGGAGGTACTAACTTCAGTCAATGCAAAAAAATAGTTTAACTTCTTCTACGTCAGTGCTATGAAAAATGATATGCGTCAGCACTTACTTCGGAAGCTCCCGTTTCCTTTAGCAATTTGACCAGTACTGCCATTGTGTTGCCGCGCACAATTGAATCGTCAACGAGAACCACTCGGTATCCCTTGTAGTTTTGCACAAGAGGCGCAAACTTCTCGTTAATTGAAGACTTTCGGGCATCGTCAAACGGCTGTATAAAGCTTCGACCAACGTAGTTGCTTTTGCAGAGCACCTCTTGGTAAGGAATGCCTGACTGAAAACAGCCGCCTTTGCCCAACTCGTATCTTTACTTCACCTTACGCTTTGAGAGAAGCCCAAAGCGGCGGGAGTAGCACTGCTGGGAACTGTGCTGATGAGATCCGCCTGGACGGGTGCCTCTTTCGCTAGTTGAATGCCGCATCTAAATCGAGCACCGTACACTTGTTGTCCTGGGAGCAGAATTTCAAAGTCAGCCGTTGACCCCCCGCCCCCAAACCGAGCTTACCTTCGAAAATCGAATCCGCTCTAGCGAAGTAGATGTACTCGAAAATGCAGAACGCCGATTTGCCACCGTTCGGTTGAGATACGCAAACGCTTCTTGCAGCCCCATTGACGGTTAGCTCAAGAATTTCGCCCGGCTGAACCTCCCTAAGCAGGTCGGCGCCGCGAAGGGAAGCAAAGGCGCAAGATTCGGAGGACACAAACCAAGCCAACTTGTCCGAACCCTGACCGCCTGTGGAAGGAAAACGAATATTAGACCATTTGCAAAAAATACCGCATTCAAGTAGTACCGCTCAAAGATCCTATGCACAGCGGCCGATTTCCCCAGGGGTCTCGAACCGCCAACAGGCGATCGGCAAGCATGATGACCAGGGAATAGGAGGCGGACAGGGTCCACATGATGTCTCTTATAGCCATCATACAGTCGTCATGTTCATGGCCAGCTATCAGCTGGGCGATCAATTCGCTGTCGGCATCCGTGGACAAGCCTATGCCTTTCCGGAGCAGCTAAAGTGGATTTCAATCACCTGGAATATAACCACAAGTGAAGGAGCAACCTGTTGGCGAACCTTCTTGACGTTGGATAGTTCGCCGTTATGGGCAACGGCCATGATGCCTCTTTGCGTGTATACAACAAAAGGCTGAACGCTGCTCAAGTTATCCTTTGCCCCGCTTGTGGAATACCTCACGTGCCCAAGCGAGGCAATGCCTGAAAGATATGGATCGCCAAATGGAAGTTCACTTTTCCCTAACATAGTGTAAGAATATCGCGATTCAGCGCCTGTTAATTGAGCTGACTGAACAAGCGGCTCAAATCATTTCAGAATATCAATATATGAATAAAGGAATAATAATAGGCCATGAATAGAAGCGCAAAAGAGCCTGATTAAAATTACGGAGTTTCAGATTTATTGGAAGGACGCTTTTCTGGCGCAATTATTCCATTCAAAGCAACAACAAGCGTCAGAAAGCATTTGGAAGAAACTTCCAAAGCACACATTACCTTTGGCGAGCGACTGAAGTTTGGCTTCATTGAATACTCGGTTCACTAAACCAATTTCCTTTACCGATCGAAAGTGGCCGGATGTTCCGTCGGCGACTACGATTCCCGCGCTTTCCTGCCCTCTGAAATGCGCGTTCGACGATGAAACATTCGAAAACGGAACTGCAACAGGCAAACCGATGCTGCAACCCAAGGAGGCCTAAATAGGTCATTTCAGCAACGTTTGCATTCATTGGGACCTTCGTTATGGATGCGAAGATTCCGCAAGCTTCGTGCATTCCGCGAGCTGGACGGTACTGAAATGAACCTCGCGGTGTTAGCTACAGTACGCCCAAAAGCAGGTTCCTCCTGGCAGCATATATGCATGCACTTTCCAGCTTGGCTGTATCTAGGACAGCATGCGCTGCCCGTTGGTCAACACGGAGGTGCGTTCACGTTGTAGTATCCAGGAAACTCATGACACTCGTGCTCGTAGGTTTACTTTGTAAGATGACGTAAGTGAATGTTACGAGTAAACCGCTTTTGTATTGTAAGTAAACAAGCATTTCCTTCATCACAGTTGGAAGGCTGAACAGTATTGAGTTGTTCAATGGACTTGGATAAGAAAAATATTTACCACATTGCTGTTTTTGCCCACGCTTTAATTGGTTCGTCCGATTTCCGCAACACGACAAATGATAAGGCCCATTACAAATGCAATTTAAGAGGGCGGACGAGCGGAATTGGCCCTCGTGAAAAACTGTGTTTGTACGAGAGATTACGAACAAACAAACACTGAGTGCAAATCTACAACGGGAAGTGTACTGTCGCCTGCTCTGCGAAAGGTCGAGATTATCGACAGATACCAACGTGTTCTTTCGTTATCTAAAACAGACAAAAGAGTAAAGATAGATAAAACATTGGATGAGGGCCTAAATTGAAAGCTTGTTCGTTATGAATTTTCTCTTTTTTAATTACAAATGGTTTACATCGGTGTTGCTTTGATTGAAACAGTAGGTGTTGTGTCCGTGGACCGAGTATAAGTTTATTGGGCAAGCATGAAGACCCAAAACCACATCAGCACCGAGTCACTGCATGTACCGTGCCCCCTCCAGGGTGTTCAGGTACACTGTCAGATGACACCTGTACACTACGGTAGGGTTCACGAAAATTTTACAAACAGATTTACTAGAAGAAATTTTAGAAATACGAATGCCTGAGAAGGGTCAGAACTTGCAAAAGCGGTTGCGGAAAAGCCGTGGTCGATGAACCAACCTACAGCGCAGCCAACTGCTCCAAAAGGTCATTCGTCAAAGTTGCCGTAGTAAACAAAAGACCGACAACAGCTCTGGAGCCGTATTCCGGATGGATCAAACATTTGCAGCAGCCCATGTCAGCGAGTCGAAAGCCAAAGTAGCTCATGCGCTCGTCCACCTCAAACAGCGTTTCGTTGGTCCACGGAGAGAGATACTAAAAATATATGCGTCAAGTATAGTGGAAGAATGTAAAATTAACAGTCTTGACGGGCTACTGTAGTTTCCATTGATCAAATGCTATGAATAAACCGACACGGAAGGCAATTGTACCTACAGCTAGCTGGATAATTCATACAAGCTGTCTCACCGGCTTTCCTGAATACGGGTCAATGAAGTCAGCCCAGTATCCCAGGTCCTTTAGCTTGTTCGCCATTTCGATGGCAGTTAAGATCAGCTAGATCGCAAACTGCCCAAGGAATGAAATTCTACTTGATTACTTACCTTGTTATAAATGCTGCACCGCTCATTTTCGATCTCCTCTGACCAAAGCTGCATGTCATGCACTGTCGCGTGAGATAGTGCTACGACATAAAGCGGTTCACTTTCTATGTCTCTTTCGGGAAATAGGCCTTGCAAGTCTTCACTTGAAGTGGCAGCAACAGATCATTAAACGAAAGAGCTATTTTTACCTTTCCGCACAAGAATTGAGCACTCGTGTCCTGAGAACTTGAAATCCCTTCTAGCGAGGTTGGTGTCCGCTGCTGCTTCCATATTTAACGTTTCAGCGCGTTTCTCCACAATTCCACTTAACCTGTGCACATGTGCTGAAGTCTCGTGGATACAACTAATACTGGAGTGGTCTACGTAGTAACTTCACAATTTCTCTGTCTGAAAATGCGAAATTAATGTACTTAAGATGTTGTTGTACTTTTTCACGGATTTCGTCCCGTTGCTTTCTGTACGTGATGGATCTGTAAGTAAACTGACACGGTCTCCCTACCAACGGATGGATGAGAGTAGTTATTGGAAGAGCACGGTCAGAACACAACGTACGGTTTCTCGGATATTTCGGAACGCTCCAGTTCCGTCTTCAGCGGGCAAGAGCTCGCTGAAGACGGAACTCGAGCGTCCCGAAATATCCGAGAAACCGTACGTTGTGTTTTGACCGTGCTCTTCCTGTAACTACTCTCATCCATCCGTTGATAGGGAGACCGTGTCAGCTTACTTACAGATCCATCACGTACAGAAAGCAACGGGACAAAATCCGTGAAAAAGTACAACATGAAGATCCATGCTCCCGTTAAAAGACATCCTGTCTTCCGAAAAAACTTAAAATATTGTAAGATACTGTCAGTATGCATGCATTGAACATGTACAAAGGGATCCCGTGCTATCGTTTCTTCAAACCTACAGGATGCTCTCATGGAGTCCGACATTACTCGTCTAATACAAACCATCAGGAATTATCGCTTCTCAGCTGATTGCGTCTTCAGCCACTTCGTGTTACGCGCAACACGAGCTCTTGTAGTTTCAATTTACGGCTACCACATATGTATTCTTAAAGCAAACAAAAGCAAATTTTCTATTGAACTGCAAATTAGCACGAATTTTCGATTATTGGCAAAGCGCCAGCGGATTAGCAATCCAGTAAAGGTTCAGCAAGCAAGGCGGCATTCCCGCCGGAACGAAAATTTGGTGATACCAGCTGGATGCTGGCCAACCGTCAACTTCAAACTGCTGTTAAACGTAAGGCGCGGAGACTTCGCGCGAACAAATAAAGCAAAACGTTTTCACAACGCATAATTTAACTACCGCTTACGGAGAAGAGTTTTGTAAACTTGACTCTCTGGGCAGACGATGTGTGCGAGAAGTGTTTCTTAAATTGTACCTGCAAATATATTAGCTTTTGTACTGGGAATGAATGTGGACCTTAAAAACGGCGTTCGTCTTGCTATGTCATTTCGGACGCCGCAGCATTTGTGCGACATAGTTTTGGGTTGCCTTGTTCGTCAAGAAATTGGCACCGTTTCATCGTTGTTGTTAACCTTGTACGAAGCGTAGGCATATGTTGCCCTTAAGCGCCTTTGCGTGGAAGTAATATCTTCGGCTCAATGGCCAGCCTTGTCGAACTTTGCGCAACAGAAGATATCTCCATTTCCGAAAGCTCTTGCTCCAGCAGTAATCCAAGCTTCCAGGAAGCTCCGACCTCCAGTCTGCACGCTGATTTAGTCGGCTTGGCAGGATGTTCAGACGACGAAGTAGCTTCCGGTTGCGCATCGAACGGCGATGAAGCAAGGGTGACTTCTACTTCGTACAAGCGAAGGTTTTTCGAAGAGATACTTGCCGCTGTCGAGACGGATCCACGTTTCGACAGCTTATTTTGTCCCAGTGATGTTGCCCATCTAGAGGCTTATCGCAGTCTTCCCGGTAAGGCATTGTGCGTATGCTTTCGTCACTTAAACGTCAAGTTGTTGTCGATCCGGCCAAAGAGCTTTACTGCCGGCTATTCCTGCGAACCGACAGATGGTTAGCTTCATCCAAACTGCAGCAAGTGTATCGCGAGCTGTGGAAAGGAGCGGAATCCAATTTTCAGTGCTCTATCGTAGCGCTTTGCCAAAACGGGTTTCTCATCTCCGGTGAGCAGAAGTTGGTTTTGCACATGCCTGACCTGTTGCCCTTGCAGCCTTCCGTGCCGGCACTGATGCGGCTGAAGCGCTTGAACCTTTGCCAAGGGAGGCGCTAATCGAATTGGCCAAAGAATTCAAGTTGAAACCTGCATCCACAAAGGAAAAGCTGATTCTGCAGCTAACTAAACATTGCGCAAGTCAGCGAACGCTTTTTGGAAACCTGAAAGATGTCTTGATGGAGAAGTGCGCCTAGCAGGCATCTCCTTGCGCTACAAGTTGGGTTTCAGAGCGAAGCAAAAGGTTGGCGACATACTCAGGTTGTCTCCCGATGCCAAATCGGTATTCACTCGCTTTTTCCATTTCTTTTCGCCGACCGAAATGTCGCCCTTGCGTTTGGGGTCTAACAATGGGAATCACCCTGCCTCAATCCTTGTGTAAGCTCCTGCATTAACTTTCTCCCTTTTCCGTATGCACGTTCTTTTAGATATACAATGTTGCTGTCTTCCATCGGAAAATTTAAAACAGCCTGTTCTGAAAGAAGTGACCGCAACCGTTGCTTGTTTCCTTGTCGATCGGATTTGGAAAGGTGCGCCATATCTTGAATGGCAAAGTGTCGTAGTGCAATCTTGTAAAATGCGTAGATACTGCAATGCCTGCGAGACTGAGGTAGTAGCAGTGCTTCTGTGGGAGGCCAAAAAGTACGAGCAGTGCGTAGCGCATGTCCAGGGAGTGAAATCGCTCCTTTTGGAGGAAATGGAATTTTTTGCTAAGCGGTATTGTCTTTGTGTTTACCGCCGTTTTTAATTCGCACTTCGTCTGATGCATTTTCTCCTTAGAATCGCATTGGACGAGCCAAGATATTTCTACGACTATTCAGCCTTTTTTTCGTTAATACGGGCTTACGTTTTCCTGCCACAGTCTCTTGAAAAGTTGAGACGTTATAAAGAGGCTACCGATGAATTCGTCTGGCTGATTAGCCTATGCGACTCTTCGATTATGCCACGGAAGCGCGGTAGATGGTATGAAAGAGTAGTGCTGAATTACGACCGCCACCTTAGAAAGCCTTTGGAGGTACTTCTTGGTTGCTTGAAAAGAAAATGGGATTCCATTTTGATAATGTTGTATACTTTGTAGGCTCTGAAGATGGCAAATATGGCACTGGCCGAGCCGCATCTTGATCATATAATTCGGAGAAGCTTAGCTGAAAGGGCTAGAAGGCTGCAACAGTCGTGTTGTAAGAAAAGAAAGGCCAGTCGTGCGGAACTATGTGAAGCGGCAGTTTGTGATAACGATGACTTGCTGCAATGCGTTAACATACCGCTGAAGGTCATACGTGTACCTGTGCTGACCAAGTCTTTTAATCCATCAGTAAAAACCGTCTTCGTGATGCCTGGAGACAACCAATTTTCGTGCCCAAACGTAGAGACGGTAGCCTTACAGTATTATTTTGACCAGGAGAACTATTCAGGCGGTACGACGATCTCATTTATAAAATCAGTTCCACCTTTTTACCTTGGTTGAAGGAATGCACACTGAGTCGACCATTTGGTTGACTCTCTTTGGACTGCTTTGCTGGCATGAGATCTACGACAACGACGTACCTGACGTGTGGTTCTCAAAATACCAATTCGAACCCTTGGACATGCACACCCCCGACTTGTTCTGGAGCCGAAGGAAGGATCGCTTCGAGCGGAAATTTGAACTTTTGAATGCACTTAACGACCAGGTATAGCATCGCTTGCATTGTGCGCATTGAACGGGGTTCCTTGGCAGGACATCTGTGAGCATATTCGAAAGACTTGGAGCGAGTATAAAGACACTGTATCGCTTGTTAGCTGGGAATCATTCGAGACGACCACACTTCTCGAAGTATCTGTCGCCGCTCTATTATCCGTCAGGGAGTAATGCATTATTTTCAGGAAGCGGCTGCCATTATTGGCGGCGCATTGCTTGCTAAAATTTTTTATCGTCTTGCATCCGGCTTTCGTCATCACCGTTCCGGGATGCCTGACTTGGTCGTCTGGAATGCTTGCGACAAAAGATTTAAGGTGATGTTGTCCCATTGTCAAGTTTTCCCTGTGCATATTAATTGCCTTTCGTTTTCTTTGCGCAGGTTGTGGAAGTGAAAGCCGTTGGCGATAGATTGTCCATGAAGCAGAAACAGTGGCTTGAATATTTCCATAGCATTGGGGTGGATGTGGAAGTATGCCGTGTCGAAGGTAGGCATGAAGCCCTAATTTTTAATTCTTGAATCATTTAACGTTTCCACGTTTGTCGCTGTCAATGGTGCCAGTAGCTTGGTGGCAATCTTCGTCATTATCGCCTCTTGACATTACGTCAATTTGCAGGTACATCAACAAAAGCGATGAAAAGTGACGGAAGACCCCCTTCTACATTTTTGGACGACTCCGAGTGAACAGTTCGCCCAAGGAAATGTGCTCGTTAGTTTTGTTTTTGGGCGCTAAAGATTGCTTTTTGAATACTGTCTTTGCAAACGGCTTCCTTTTGCAGTGTATAAACGAAGCTCGATGGCTTGCCACTTTTAGGGATACCATAAATATTGTTTTCGTAATAATGACATAGAATGGCTTAATGGCGTCCTTACAATTGACATTGCGGCAAGTGCTAAATGTTTCGACTTTGTTGCGCTTGTCGGGTTAGCCTTTATTCGCTTTTTTAATATTTCTTTCAACGTTCGCCGCCCGTTTTAAACTTATGAAAGTATTTTTGAAAACGCCTATTTCATTTTTGATGCATCGTTGCTATATGTGATGGTGATACTATGGAGACGAAGCGAGAAATGAACTGTGAATCCCTTGCTTTGGTAGCACGTTTCCTATTTCATTTTTGGTTTTATCCGTTCAAGGAATAGCAAAGGCCGTAAACAAAGGTATACTCTACCAACTGATGGCCAGGTTGATTATAAAAGCGGGATAATGTGTGTACTTTTATGACGTAACGATTTTGCGACAAAGAACGTCCAAACAGACAGTTTCCACGTTGTATTTCATTGAAAAAGTAGTGATTCAACAAAAGCTTCAGAATGCTTTTCCTGACTGTAGCCAACAAGGGATGCCGTCTTGTTTGTTGCAGGGTAGCGGATATCAGCATAGAAATTTCTATTTCCTACACTGTTTGGTCTACGTAGGGGAGACAGGCAATGGTCTGTCTCATCGGTTTAAGGAGCATTTGGCCTGCCTAACTCGATATAATAATGCAAAGACCAGAGGAAATGGGAATACAAATGTACAAGGTAAGGGTCGAAGATAAACCCTTGAGCCAAAAAAAGTGATGGAGCAGACGATTAAGGCCTCAGCGGCTGTGGAACATGCCGCGCATTGCTTGGGCACCTTACATGCGATGGCTCTCTGCATGTGAGCAATGTTTCACACTGAGCAAGATTAAAGAGGCATTCTTTATTAGAAATAACAGCACCTTCAACCGCGACAAGGGCATGGATGTTAGTGAGATATGGTCAGATATAATACAACGGTCATCATGTTGTCAGATGCGACACAATGGGTCTCGGGGGACCTTAAGTT
This sequence comes from Trichuris muris, assembly GCA_000612645.2. Taxonomy (NCBI): domain Eukaryota; kingdom Metazoa; phylum Nematoda; class Enoplea; order Trichinellida; family Trichuridae; genus Trichuris; species Trichuris muris. The sequence continues at coordinate 5,417,781 of CBXJ02000361.1, forward strand.
ATGAACGGAGTCATTGACCAAGGAAGATGCAAAAACTGGTCCAAAGGAGACAGTGAAAAGATGGAACAAAGGTTTTAAACAAAGGACGAAGTTACACGTTTAAACAACGCATGCTTCTGTTGATAACATGCTTTATACCACAGTTACCACACCTCAGTAAGGTATTGATCGTTCAGTAGTCGCTGATGACGGGGTGTGAACTACCTCGAAAGCTCCGAGAAAAATAGAATAAAAGTCAACAAAAACGGTGCCAGTCGAACAAAGAAACCCTAGACATCATTCCAATTCAGCAGTTGCAAACGATCATTTCATGGGAACCGAAAAAGCATGTTGCGCGTGCTACGTCTGTTATACTGGTGATGCAGCCTTCCTTTTGTACTCTGATCATGTCTTGGACAAGGTCTCTGTGCTATATTCATAAAATAAATAGTTCCAACTGGCTTGACTCATTCAAAAGATCCTAGTGGAATTGGTTCAGACGAGGTTAGTTTGTCAAATTACATTATCCTTCTTTACCTGCACGTACGTCAATATTGTTAGGTTAATTTACTGTATTTCGCAAAGAAAAGTGAGATTGAAGGGGATGTGCCCTGCTGATGTACCCGTGTTTCGACCGACACTAGAGGAGTTCAGCAACTTCGCTGCCTACATTGAAACCATAGAAGCGGCAGGCGCCCCCAACGTCGGACTAGCAAAAGTTATTCCACCTCCGGAATGGAGGCCCTGCGATCCTTGCTCCTACGAGAATCCAAAGATCAGAATTCGCTCGTAAGCGCACACGAGATGCAGCTTTCAGTTTTCCATTAAGTCGGCTCCAGGTTTAGTACTGTGGGTTAGCCGGTTTGGAATTAGTGCTCGTGGCGCGTTGTTTGTCGATTCGCAGTGCTTATCGATTGAGTACGCTGTTTTCATTGCAAAAGTTGTCCGTTTCGTTTTGCAGTTCGATGTGCAATTTTCGTTTATGACTCGACCGAGTTCCAGCTGCTAAGGTTGTCGTTTATTTATCTGCCCCAGCTCTCTGTACATTGCATCTTGAGGAGTTCTTTTTCATTTGCACTGCACAATTGCAGCTGTAGGTCCTTGGTAGCTTTGAAATAATAATTGAAATTGTTGCATGCAGTTCATTTTTATTCGTTTATGGAACGTTGGTTTAACGCTATATTGTTTCCATGCACCATCATTTAATAGCCGCATGTTCATTACCTGTTATGGAAGTACAGTCCGTTGGGAATGTAGATCGGGTGATTGAATTTCTGCGGTTGCTCGAAATATTCTGCGGAGAATTTTTTCGACCGTATCTTTCCCGAGTACGCTCTTTTTGTTGCACATTGTGCAAAACTGAATTAACCGACTGGTATAAAGCTTTGCTTAGTGCTGCTTACTTTTTTTAACCAACGTTCCTTTGCTATTTGTGGTTACTAATTTAATTGTTGCACAGAGTAAAAATGCTGGAAACAATAAGTGATAGTCATTTAAATATAATCCCTCTCGTTTAGGCCAATCACGCAAATCGTAACGGGCAGAAATGGTTTATACCAACTAAGAAATACTTGCCTGGTGTCGTCAATGTCGATATCTGACTTTCGTAAGCTAGCCTTTAGTCCGCAACATGCTACTCCAAATTACAAATCGCTCGACGAGCTGGAACGGTACTTGAATTCCTCCACTGCGCACTTTGTTTAGTTGATTTTCAGGTTGTATTGGGAGGCGCTCCCTTTGGGTGGAGCGGTTTACGGAGCCGACACTCCGGGCAGTCTGTTCGACTCCGACGTGCGCTCTTGGAACATTAACCGATTGGGCACCATTCTGGATCTCGTGAAAACAACGGATCGGAAGAAGATTGAAGGCGTGACTACCCCGTATCTGTACTTTGGCATGTGGAAGGCTACTTTCGCATGGCACACGGAGGACATGGATTTGCATAGCATAAATTACTTGCATTTTGGGCAGCCAAAGTTTTGGTACGTCGTTTCGCCGGAGTATGGAGCTCGATTTGAGCATCTGGTGGCCACCATGTTTCCACAGACGGCTCGGGCATGCAGCGCCTTCATGCGGCACAAAACTATTGCCATAGCGCCTCACATACTTCGGGAACACGACATACCATATAGTACTGTTATGCACAAGGCCGGCGAGTTCATGATCACTTTTCCCTACGCTTACCACTGCGGCTTCAACGTGGGATATAACTGTGCCGAAAGCACTAACTTTGCGAACATTCGATGGATAAATTTTGGCATGAAAGCAAATTTGTGCAGTTGTAGCGCCGACGCGGTGCGCATCGAAATGGCTCCGTTTGTTAAACGTTTTCTTCCGGATGAATATGCAAAATTGTTAGGCCAAGAACAGGCAGGTAAGCTGACCGATTTTCGAAAATTTACGTTTAGAATTTTCTGCATTTCTTAATCAGTGAAAGAGTAATAGCAGTTGCAGCTTAATGGGATATTGCCAAGCTTGGACGATATGTATTCGTACTTAGTTTCATTGCCACTGGCGTGTATGACTATGGTTAAAATAGAAACTTTTAGTTAGTACAGCGTTGAATATCATTGCCGCCGTGAACGATCGACGGCTCCTAATATCTGTTTAGACCAAGATTGCCTCTGTTGTTGAATAATGCATTAATAATGAAGGCTTGTTATTATTTCTATTAGCTGAAGACAAGGTTGTTCTCCATAATTGCGTGAGCTAAATTGTAGGCTTCAACGGATTTGACAGTTCGCATGAAATTATATTTCAGATTGCAGAACGGAAGAATCCGAAAATTTAGAAAACGTCTGCCAGCCGGATTTTGATGGTTAGCTTATTTGTTAATAACTTCTAGCACGAATGTCCCTCAGAATGTGAAGCCTTTGTCTTCCTAACGCTGTAGTGTCTGACGCAGAGGCGTAGTTTTGTTATTAGTTGACATTTTTGTTCTTTCCTTCTTTAGGCCTAAAGCGCCAACCATATGCCATATCGTTTAAAGAGGAGAAAAATCGAAATGCATTCCTTGCTCTGACCGAACCTCATTGTGTTTTGTGCCAGTTGTTTGTATCTCGTATTCTGGCAAAGCGAATGGAATCGATACCGCAGAGAAGTAGACGTGTCGTGTCTGATTTTTGCTTTCAAAAGAATGGTAAAGCTTACTGCGCTGTGCCAACGTAATATCCTTTGTTTCTATTTATACGTTAGATTTAACGCTCCATCCAGGGACTACTTCGAAAAAAGATATTGAAACAGACTTGCTTTTGGTTTGTTCCGTTTGCGATGTAGTTGTTCACGCTGGTTGTTACAATGCAAAGTTGGACAGATCAGAAGTTAACGCATCGTGGAAGTGCGACCGATGTTCCGTAAGCTCGCATTTGTTTTCTTGACTTTCAAGCATAGCTAGCGTGACTTTCAGGATGTGAACGAGCAAGTTGTATGCTGCGTATTATGCGGCAGTTCCGGTGAAGCTTTTAATCGGACCTCCGATGGACAGTGGGTCCACCTTAGTTGCGCACTTTTAACAAGCAAAGTTCGCTTCGACTTTTCTACGACTGCCCGAACCGTCGTTGACGTAACGGTAAGTCGAACTTCCTTCTTATCAGCAGTGATGAATTGTAGTTTTGCAGGATGCGCTTAGTTCTGTTCCCAAACTTGTATGCACATATTGTACAACTAAAATTGGCCGTCCGGTTGTTTGCTGTTACGGTACCTGCAATACGACTTTCCATGTTTCTTGCGGCTGGAAATCGGGTGTCACATTCGAAATACGTGATTGGCCTCAGTTGGCGGTCGCCATGTGCTGCAATCATGTTGCAACCAGTAGCGCCGACGAAAGGCCTGTCGTCAGCGCGGGCGAGAGGGTAGTCGCCCAGTGTAGCGGTAGCAAATTTTCCTACGGTATATTCCAACTTCGGTTCAGCTGTTTTCTTATTCAACTTCTACTTAGGTGTTGTCAAATCGGTTGGAGAAGCGGTATTTTGTGCAGTCGACTTTGACGACGGTTCCTTTTCAAATGGCATATTCATTTCCACAGTGGAAAGTTGTGAGTGCTCTGGAGACTGCCTAGGTGCCCATCAGAATGGCGCCAGAGTGCAAGTGAGGTGGATAGACAAAAAGCTATACGGCGGAACGTTTCGCCGAGCTTATCATGGTTCATCCTATCGCATATTGCTGGACGACGGACAGCTGATTGACTGCATGCGCGAAGAAGTATATGGACCAGGAGAGATTTTGCCCGAGCATGTTAAGCGCAAATTGCGGAAGCGTATGTTTCAATAATTACCTCGTTGTTGCTTTATATCTCAGCGTTTGAACAATAGGAACACATGGTAAACTTGAAATTGATATCTCATCCATTAAACCTGACGTGCACGTGAATAGTATGGTGAAATGTTACAACTAATGACGCTTTGTATTACTCTTTGGAAAATTGCTTCGCACAGTAATATTTTGGTGTACAAGCTAGCTGCAACATAATATCAATAATAGTTTCAAAAGCACCTGCTTTTTGTAGTAAAGTTATTTCGTTGAAGACAGGATGTCTAGTAACGGGTCCATTGGTCATATTGAACTTCACGTACGGTGGTTGCCCGTTGGAGCTTTTTTGGTGTCTAAAATAAACCAAGAACACGCCCTAGCGACGGATAGATGGGCAGTTGTAAGGGAAACTCGAACACCAGTAAATCTCGAAGCTTTCAGAACTGCCTTGTTCCGTCCTCAGCGAGTTTGGAAATTCCCTATCTTCGCACGATTGCAAAGCAAGAATTCACACATCCGTGGCAACGAACCAGGTGGTGAAAGTGGCCAACAATCATTGCCACGGAGGTGGTGCAGCTGAAGTTGAAGCTGCCGCCGTTTGCACCACCATAATATGTCGAACAGAAGAAACGATGGAAACACCGGCATTCATTCTTAATGAAGAACTACAATGTTTGAACGTTGCGGTGAAAGGACAACTTCTGAACATGGCGGCACTAAGACAACGTGTCTGACGAATACGAACTGCCATTGAAGCGGCACCACCACAACCCGACGGTCTGACTTCAGTAGTGGTGCCAGAGAATTATCGAACCTACGACAATGGGGACCGATTCCTGCTGTACGACTCTGTTTTCGGTGATGAGAACAGAATCCTAATTTTTGGCTGAGAATCAAATGGGTCTTCGAGCAGCCAAATGAGGTCTCTGTATGCCGATGGCATCTTCAAAATCACGCCAGGCCTCTTTGCACAGGTGTATGGGCTCCTGGCTAGGAGAGGTGAATTCGCTATTCCAGTGCTATATGCCCTCCTCCCAAATAAGCAAGAAGGGACATATCGTCGCATGCTGGAAACCGTCAGGGAGTTGTGGCCGCAACTGTAGCCGCAGTCCATCTGCACTGATTTCGAATTCGGCTGCGTTTTCCATCGAGTCAGAAGTATGAAGCGCCAGTTGGCCGAGCAACGTCTGCTCGCCCGGTGCAGAAGTGATTCGACGTTTCAACATGCCGCCCACATGATTGCTGCTTTGGCATTTCTGCCGCCGGCCATTGTGCAGACTGCCTTCGACCAGCTTGCAGCTGAGTCTCCTGACGTAATGGAACCCACAGTAAACTGGCTTGAACGAACCTATATTGGGTGCAGGAATCGACTTGGTGTTCGGCGGGGCCCTCTATTTCCTCCAAAATTGTGGTCTGTTCACTAAGGGACGTTGATGGGTCATGACCACACAAATAACTTCGTGGGAGCAGGCCATAGGCGAATGAAATTAGAACTTGGTGCGGATCACCCTACACTCTGGAGGTTCGTAGAGGGGATCTGAAAAGTGCAGGCTGATCGAGATCAGTACTATGAAGAGTTCATTCATGGTAACGAACCACCGAGGAAACGACTCCGCTTTATCTGAGCCGATGAACGTATTCGACGGACACTGGATGAAGGGGATATAAGGTCCCCTGGTGAAATTTTACGTGGAATTGCCCACTGTTTCGAGATAAACTGAACATCCAAAATAAAGTTTGCTGATGGGTATCTTAGAACAATAGCTCTCGCTTGAAAACAGGCGAGTCGGCCGGCACCTAAGAGCAATGTATTGTTCACAAGAAAGAAGCATTACGATTTCGCTGCATAGTTCGGAAAACAAGAACAAAACGTGCTGGTAATGAAGCTTCACAGTTGGCCAACGTATGGATCCAAATTTGAAGCAGCCTAGCGAAGCAGAGAGAAAACTGTCAAGACTCGATGGACAGCAACATAATCAAGAACTAGCCAACACTGTGAGGAACATCGAAAAATTTCGTATCGAATCCGGCATGCAACGAAACGAACAACGCACCCAAACGCGCACACCGAAACCTGGCTGACAGCGAAATGAATTCAGCATCGAAACGCGTACACCAAAACGACCTGTACCCCATTAATTAATTACATTAATTGGTACAGATGCAGCCAATAAAATCTTGCAAACGTACGAGCGCAGTGGCCACTTCTAAGAAATCACCGTATATTAGTGGCTGATGCAAAATATGGTGGCGACCTACATGTGTAGGCGCACAACAAATGCTGCTCAACAACTTCAAAACCAGCTACATCGCATATAACAGTAGTTTATCTCAAAGCCGGCAGCGAAGCGAATTTTGTGAAAAATAAATGAACATGATATGATTGTACAACGATCACCGTTGGAATGAATTTTATTGACGAATATAAATCCGTAGCTTTCGGGACCCACCGCGTCCCGTCTTCAGCGGTTAAACAATGAAAGTTCTGGTATGATGCACGTCAATGGAGTACTTAGAAGAATTGGCTTTCTCCACCAATGATAACACCTGCTGCCCGAAGATCTTCAAACGTTACGTTGATGACATCTTTGCCATCACAGAGGGGAAAGGAAGATGCATTTCTTAGACATCTGAACGGGTTGTTTCCGGAAAAAATCGTTTCTACCATCGAGAAAGAATCAAACAGCGCTCTTCCTTTCTTAGATACTTTGGTTATAAAAGGTGTTCATCTAAAGACTACAGTTTACAGGAAACCAACCGATTCGGATCGGTTTCTAAATTTCTCTTCGCACCATCCCAATTCGGTATTCACTGGCATCATCAATGGCATGGTGGACCGAGCTATAAACATATGCAGTCCTGAATTTTTACAATCAGAGATAAAGCATATTATGAGAAGTCTAACTGCAAATGGGTATCCTAGGAAACTCATAGCCTCTGCTATAAACCGGAGACTTGAGAACTCGAATAGCGGAAGGTTAAGTCCAAGAATGAACACAACTCTTGTTTTACTCTATTACAGGGGATTGGCAGAAAACATTATAAAGATCGGTAAGAGGATGAACTTTGAAGTTTTCTTCTCTGCTTCAAGGAACATAAGATCTATCCTCAGAAAGGACAATACCAAGATACCGGAAAATGAAAATGGAGTTGTTTATGAAGTTAAATGCAGTTGTTCCGCATCATATATTGGTGAAACAGGGAACACATTGAACCATAGGTTCAAAGAACATATTGCCAATGTCAGTCGTTACAACAATGCTAAAGCAAGACTGGATGGGACTGTACATAGGCAAGGGGGTCACCCACAGACATTGAATCCCAATAAAATAATGGAAGTCGCAATTAAATGTTCAGCAATAGTGGAACACTTAACCCAATGCCAAGGTCCGCTAGTACCGAGTATTATTTGCCATGAAGAGCGTTTCGACATAAGAAAAATCAAGGAAGCGATGTATATAAAACACAATATTACAATTAACAGGGACAACGGAATTGATATTAGTGATATATGGACCCCAATTATACGGGAGATGGGTACTTGTGATATATCAAGAACTAGACGAACAGCAGATGTTCGACGGGTTTAAACTTGATTTGAACCCATTATAATTCTAGTTTAAGATCAGTTCTCCATAGACATGCATCATACCAGAACGTTCATTGTTTAACCGCTGAAGACGGGACGCGGTGGGTCCCGAAAGCTACGGATTTATATTCGTCAATAAAATTCATTCCAACGGTGATCGTCCTACAATCATATCATGTTCAATTACACCGTTACAAAAAATCCAATTTTTAAAAATAAATGAACATGATTTGGTTGTATGGCTTTCGCGGTTGCCTAGAATTTATCAGGAAAACAATAGTAGCTTTCTGGAGCAACCTTATCCCGTCTTCAGCGGACAATAATGAGATATTGAAGACGGGACAAGATTGGTACCGAAAGCTACGATTATTTTTCTAATAAGTTCTATACAACCGCGAAAGTCGTACCACCAAATCATGTTTAGCTAGTCCGTTACAAGAGACCCAATTTTCAAGTAAACGAACAATAAATATTGCGAGGTATTAGCACAACAACACTTATGTCCGGTGCATGACCATTCGCTAAATTTCGATATGCACCGTGAATTTGGAAATGCAGCACCTGTTCTACAATGTATTGCATTTTAAACGCACAGTCCCCGTTTATGACAACTTCCTGCCGAAGTACTCACTTCTGTATTGCATATATACATACATGTATACGTTTCCGGAAAAGTACACGTAGAGAGCATGGCGAGAAATCTAATGTACAACAGATGTAACACACAGGACAGGACTTCTATGGAGAAGACAACTAGTCGAAAGCTTCTTCGTGTTGAGGCTTTGTTACGAATCCACACCGTTGTTTCAAAACACTTTCATTCATCCGCAACTTTCGGGGATCTCCTGTCCCTTTCTTCAGCGGAAATAGGTGGAACCTCCAAAGTTGACCACCTCTATAGGTTGACCAATTTCTTACCGTCCTTAAGTGGTCAACTTATAGAGGTTCATATCATTAGGAAAGTCAGTCCACCTTTAGTCAATTGTATATTCGAGCAGGCTTGTTCCAAATGTCTTGCCATTTCCAGCATCTTCATGTAACGTAATGCCATAATTACTCATTAGAACAGCCAGCCGCATTCAGCTCGTCTAGCTCTCTCTTTATCCACGCGTTTTCCCGTACGATAGCGTGCAGGAGGCGAAAAGCGAACTTGCAAACATTAATTAGATCACAGGTGCGCAAAGGTAGTGGTGGTAAACTGCTTACTTGAGAAGATTCACTTTGTGACTCCCCCTTCAATTCCGGCAAACAACACGAAGACGCACTAGCGCATCTCTTTCGTCTCTAAAAGGACTCTTTAAGCAATCCAGGTATAGCGTGTACCAACTCGCCGAAACACTTTCACATATTTCTGGGAATTAAAAACACTCGAAGCGAACAGCAATGCCCACATCCACCAAGAAGGAAAGTTTGCCTACTTAATGGAAGGAGAAACGGTGTGCAGCTTGCACTTATGCGTTGCCGTGTATTTAAACAGATTGTTGTTGTTATTGCTATTCTCGATCAAACCCATTCCTGTGATTCATAACAACAACGGTGACCCGGACGGAGCGTAATGAAGGAAAAGGTCTGCAAGCGATATAAAATAACGACACGGACGAAAAACCGTGGTTGGATTTGGACAGTAGATTAGACTATAGGGTGTTATTGGAAGTAAAAGAGATCATCATACACAACATGCGTTCATAAAACTTTCAGAGAAAATTTGCAAAAGATGCCTGCTGATTAGCTTGCAACCAGCGTAAAAACCCACTTCCAGTCACGTTCGCAAGCACTGCTTGAAATATTTGGAAAACGGTTGCAAAATTCGATAAAGTAAAACACTGCTCAAGAAACGTGCAACCGTCTCGCTGAATGTCGATTTGGCAAAACCGTTCAACAAACGCGCAAAACGCAGGCACGATCAATCCTGCACGTATTTTGAACACCAACATTTCACCGGGGATATTTGCATTGCCATCAGCGGGCAAATAAAAGATAAGCAAGTAGCCATAAATACATCGAACATTAGGCCACCACCAGAATACAGTCTCAGTTTCGCACCTTCCACGGAAGGTACCGACTTGTCGCTTCACTATGTGAACGTGCAGGCGAGCTCCTACTGGTTACCGCTTCAGGCCGTTCAGGCTGGGAACAAGAGTCTTCGGCTTCGTTACCGGCCTCTTCAGGCTGGGAACAAAATTCTTTGGCTTCGTTATCGGCCTCTTCAGGCTGGGAACAAAATTCTTATGAAAATCTTGAAACGAGATGTTCAATTAATGAATTAACCGTTACACTTCTGCCCTGCGGCGTAACGACGCTTCGCTCTTTCTAAAAGCAACTGTATCACGTAATTGTACTTGACTTGCTTAACCAACTTCAATTTCCTGACTGGCAATTCCTTCAAATGCTTTCTCTCCAGCAAATTCGCCTGATATGCAAGTACGTTCGATCACAAGTTCAGCGTCACTCTGAAGCGCACATGCGTCGAACAAATGCACACAATATTATCGGATTACCGTATTGACAACGGCACTTGCGTTTGTCGGGAACAATGCTTCAACGCTTGACAGATCGCCGTCTCGGCACATTTCTATTTCACTGTGCACCTGAAATGGCATCTACTTTTTAAATTATCAGCTAAGAAACAAACATTCCTCTGGCCACCGAAAAATTTTAGTAATTATTCCAATCGATTAAGCATCCTGAGGGGCTTGGTGGTCTGAATACATTTTTGCTTAATGCAATATTACAAACCTGTGCACTGTCGTAACTGGTGATCGTCGTTCGATGGCTTCCAGTTGTTCTTTGACGTTCTAGCAACCCACTCCTGCTTAGATCCAGCGCTAAGCAGCTCGGGCAAGCAGGTTCCTTCCTTAGGTGCGACTCTATAATGTACCTCACTTTTCCGTAGGTCAGCTCGGTGAAGCCGGACGCCTTCACAAAGTGCCACGTCGACGATATGGAAAATCCGCCGTGCCAGTCGCGCAAAACTAAGGACACTGCCCCTTCCTTGCGGCGATGAAGCAATTTGCACACAGATAGGTGCTGCACCCCATCAAGAAACAAATACTGGCCATTTTCCCTGCTCTTTAGAATGGCAGCACGAGCTGGACATTCGTTTTCTAATCTGTTAGGACAGTGTAAGTAGGACATTACACCATTTCTACGTCTCTTGACCCCGCATACTTTTTTCCACGGTCCGAATTCGGTCGCTTTGTCATAAGCATCGTTCCAGCTAGGGAAGACACCCACTTTCTTCCATTGAACTTTAATATGCTGACTTATTCTGCTATTTCCATCGCTGACTGCAGCAGACGCAGTACTGTTAATAGTAATCGACTGAAGGCTAAGTGAGCTATATCCTCTTTTCAACGGTTCATCACAAGTTACGCAATCACGCTTAGATTCCATTGAACGTTGCGCAGATGGTGTTTCTTCTTCCATCGACCATTCAGAGTCATTGTCGACGGTTCCTGAACAGTAAGAATTTGCCGGACGCTTCGCAGGTGCGTTGATGTCATTATTCGCACGACTTGAACCATTTTGCATAGAACCATCGACATTCCGGTTTAAACAAAAAGCTTCACACTCAGCGCTATGCGGCTTATCATTGCAATAAAGTATTGCCAATTTCTGATCGCTGCTAATAACTAATCTGAACTTCAAAGGACACCCAACCGTAATTGTGCAACTGTAAATTCTCGACTCGCAACTGTTTCCAGCGATGCCTGACGAGATCAAATACTTTTGGGAATCTAAGAAAACGGAGGCGTGCAGGATGTCGGTAAATACATGAGCCAATTTCCACTGCACGCACTCCAACGTGTCATTTTCGGCAGCAGCCGATGTAGGCGGGTGCCAATGCTGCTTACAGTTGTCATATAAAACAACACGTGAATCCTGTTGCTCGTCAACTGTACGCAAGGCCGCTTGGCAATGCTGGTCCAAAGCACACTTATAGTACGTGATATTGGAATGCTTCACAGATTTTGCCCAACATCGCTGGTTGACCAAGTAAACAGGAAGTGCTTCACTTGCTATCACGCCCAAACAGCGCCAGAATTTCTCCGACGGTGATATACAAAGTGTAGACGATAGCCTTCGCCTTTTCCTTGTCGTTTCCGGATTTGAACAATCTTCCATGCTCAAGGCGTACTCCTGCAAGGATCATCGGACACTGCCGGCAGCCATGCAAGGAAGCTTAGGTGTACAATTGCAGAACTGGTAAAGATACGCGCAGAAACAGGATTTAGCATAAGCACGAACCCCGTATTATTCCGTCTGGAAACTCTGTAAAGGTCTACGCCTGTTTACCATAAAGTAGTATTTTTAGTTTTGAAAAACACATGCTGAAAGCGCATATTCCGAAACGGACACGTGAGTATTCATTTTTTCGCCACGAATTTTCCCATTCTGGAAAAAACCGCTTTACCAAGAAGTGGTCAGTTGGGAAAACACGGAGCACAAGGTTGCACGTAAGTTCTGCCTGAACTATCCGAACGACCTTGCTCCGTTGTCCATGAATCGATGCTTAGCTTCTTCGCTCGCTGCTAAGGCATTTGGTTCAATACTAAATGGCGAACGAAAAGTTTAAAACTTATTGCCTCCTTATAGACTACACTAGTCATTCTCGGCATGGGCCCTTTACTCTGGAGCTCTTCAGGGGATCTCAAAGTCGAAAACCGTGGGAATGGATCCACACGGTCTCAAGGCGGCTAGGAAGGTCACATCAAGAGGATAAGAGGATCTAGGAAGCGAAGTTAATTCGCAGATCGAACTGTCTCCGGCGTTCATGGAGAACGAAGCCGATGAAACGGCCGCGGCGAACGGAATCTTCTCCTACTGCCGCCGTTCGATCCAAGCTTTGCCAACAATCTTGTCGGTAGAAAAGAAGACCTGGAATTTGATGGGTCTCCAAGGGAGCCATAGGGAAAAGGTTGAAAATGGCTGGATTAAAATGTTCAGAACGCAGAACACAATGACAACGACCGGTAAGCAATCTACCCTGAGCTAACGTAAGACAAATTCGGAAGACTCCATGCTCCGTACTGTGCGAGGAAAATCGCGAAAACAGAACAGTTTCTTTTTGAATACGCAAGAGTCCATCAATCTCTCGTCTCTCCTTTAAAAAGGGTCGAAAGTCTCTCCTTTACATCGCGCAAGATTTCCGTTGCAAAATGATCAGCGGTCAATTGCTGGCAAAATGAGGCATAAAAAGTTCTCTTACCAAGCACAGTAAAAATTACGACAATGTTAAGTGCCTATCCCATTCAGTTCGCTTCCTAAAGGAAAGCGGAAACGACCTCACCCAACATAACGATATCACCACGTACAAATGATTGTCAAGTACAATGGCGTTCCTGTTACTATTACTCCGCAGTAGGGCTTTAAGAGCAGTATCAATGCACTTTAAATGCACTATCTTTAACAGAAGCTTTTACCCTGAACAGAAATGGGTTTTAGTTCGAGGATAAAAATTCACAAGCTTGTATCGCATTGGTCATTGCCAAAATCGTCAGCAATGACGTCAATGTTGTGTATGCGATTCTATGAAAATTGCCATGCTTTCATGGGATTCAAACAGGAAATGGAAGAATGTCGCATTGTGCATAAAGAATCGAAATTGTTTGCAGTTGATCACATCCATTTAGGATTTCTGCAAATCGGCTCGCAAGTTGAAGTATGCAGACATTCCCATTTCTGTACCTAGTTTTGCTTCGCGCGGTAGCACTAGCGCACTTTGCAGCATTAATAGCCTCGCTTCGCAGCATCGCCTCCAAGCTGGCCACCACAAATGTAGCACTGCTCTTCGCAAAGTAGACTAAAGTGATTTGCAGGTTTGATTGTCTTTTTTCGTCTCGTACTTTGCTATCAGATGGAAACAGCTCGCTTATTTGCATTAACAATAAAAGGCAAATATTCCTTTTAAATATTCCTTTTCGAAGAGTTAAGGCAGCAAAAACAGAAGCGATTCACGGCCTGCCCGTTAACTTGCTGTGGATAATTTAAATCAACTTAGAAAATTTATGTTACTATTAATAAGTTCGCAGCAATTTTGCAAGTAATGTCTTTCTGGCACGCAACTTTGGCATTTGCTCGTGCATTCGTACTTCAGATTGACTGTGCAACGCCAGGCAACGTTGACTCATCTAAACTGTGCCCAATAAATTCTCTCCTCACACTTTGCGCTATTAACCAACGCGAGAAGGTCGGTACGCTGTCATTGGTAATGTTGCGAGCTTGTGTCAACGTCTTAACAGCAGCTAGCAATTACTAGCACGTTGGGAATTTTGTTGGTGAGTAAAAAGAAACAAAGTGCTGTCTGACAAGGTTGCGTGAGCAAACAGGCATCGACTGGTGACTTACGTTGTAGCAGTTACTGCCTTGCCAAAATTACTAGTCAGTTTAACGGTCGTCTAAAAGTTGCCGGTTTGTTTGAACGATACATTGGGTAAGTTTAACCTTTTGCGCTTATGTCGAGCATCAGTGACCTGAAATGCAAGGAAGGAAAACAGAACCCAATTTCCATATAAATCCTTCAGCACTGATGAGCGCCAATGATAGCCCCAGAGTTTTTTGAGTAATTAATAATCTTTTGCTATTTGGCATGTGAAACAAAATCATGTGTCCATATGGAAGACACGACGATTTCCTATTTTGTACTTTAAGCATCTCGTTTTGATAAGATCGTGTATATTCTTTTCGCATTAAAATATCCTCTCCCTCTCTTCACACTCTCATGTGACAACAGCTGGAGCCGTAGTTATAGCTAATTCAGGTTTAGTAATCATAAAGTGTAGTCTTAAACAATGGGTTCTTGCACACGAGGTATGTTCTCATCTTTGTAAGTAAACGCGGCAAAACACCCATGATCGATCACGGGCGTTTTGCCGTGTTTACTTACAAAAACGTGTAGTCTTATTAAAAATATGGTTTTTGAACACGCGATATGATCTCATCTTTTATTCCAACAACACGGTTTAGATCCCGTTGAAAGAACAACAAACCAACACGGAGATTTCAGGACACAACTTTGTTCCGTCCTCAACGTGTACAAATGATTGTTTCGCGTGTCTTAAAATAGGAGTGAAAAGGCTTGTGTTTATAACAAAAGTCCTTAAGATTTAAACTGTCATGTGTTTTTTAAATGTCGTTCTTCAAGTTGCCTTTCCCTGGCTAATTCTTCTTGGCCAGAGTTAAACCAAGAAGAATTAGCCAGGGAAAGACAACTTGAAGAACGACTTTAAAAAACACATGACAGTTTAAATCTTAAGAACTTTTGTTTTAAACACAAGCCTTTTCACTCCTATTTGGACACACGCGAAACAATCATTTGTACACGCTGAGGACGGGACAAGGTTGTGTCCCGAAAGCTGCGGGTTGGTTTGTTGTTCTTTCAACTGGATCTAAGCCTTGTTGTTGGAATAAAAAACGTGTAGCCTTGATATATTATTAACCACTTTCAATTTTCACCTTCAATTAAAAGAGCAATAACACTGAAACTTTCACGTTGAAATTGGAGGCACTTAGTTATTTATATGTGCGCGAAAACTTGTTCTGCAGAAAACGGATTCTCTCTGCTGAGAACAGCGGGTTCATCAAATAGTTTTTCAAAGATCAAGTTTCTTGACTGGCATTACTTCAGTGCCAAAGTAACAGCAGTTCTAGTAAGACAATCCTGTAAAATGCGAGTTTCGTCTTTAAAAAAAGTTGGATTTTTCGTCATTTATACTTGACGACAACTTTTCCACATGTGCAAGTAAAAATTTATGCATATGTTAGGACCTTATAAACGCAATTTCACATTTTTAGTTAAAATTCTGAACGTTTATGACTCCGCTCAGAGTCGACTTCGTTCATCGAAACAAGCACCGTTCGAAGTAACGCACTTTTGCGAGTGCGTTAAAAGCTTTCCTGTTCCATCGTCGCAAGAAGAATTGCCACTTTTAGCGTCGAGATAATCGCGGGACCCAATTTTTTCATGACCACGTTATTGAAAGTTATACCGCGAACGAACAGCTCGAGAGGATTTGAAAAAATGATCAGCTGTAAGCGACAGATGTGATCAGTGATAGGGATGAAGCAAAATTTTGTTCATTGTCTCGTTCAGCTTACTTCTTATCATTTTCAAAAATTTGTACGAACATTTTCTCTAAGAAGCATTAGACTTACTTTACTAGCAGCCCTGGCCCAATGTCATCACCCTTTACGCGTCTTTTCAATTTGTGCACAATATTAATCTGCCGTGATTATTTCATCGTTATGCAGACAGCTGCAATGAACAATCACACACTGACCACCATGCGCTCGTCGTTAGCTTGTTTCGGTGAAGACAAAGAGTCGTCATCTGGTTGGGAGGGTCATCAGCGTTCATTCAGTCGTGAGCGCTCCTGGTTATGATATTGTATCGATATTTCATCCCGAGCCATTCTAGATAGACCTAACTTCATTCATAGATGAACTTCATTAGCACAGGTATCCAGTCGCTGGTTTCGTTGCGCATAACATAATTCATACGGCACCTAACTGTCCAGGTTTTTCACTTCGTTTGTCGAATGGAGGTGAGTTAAAAATGAACCTCACCTCATGAAAGTCCCATTCATCTCCAAATGTTTCAAACAGTTAGTCGGAGATTTGCCTTGGCCATTGTTTTTAATTTCAAGCGTTGTCCTTCAACCATTGTTCCTCGTTTTCTAGCGATTCATCTATTTCTGAATTCGTGATACCAATGATGAATATTCCAATCGTAAACTGAGTTCTCGTAAAGGGGGTCATTAATGTCTCTGGCAGACGGGCAGTACTTAGATCACTTTGAAGGAAGAAGGGTCACGAAAATCATGAGTATATTCTTACGCCAGAAAATGGAGCAGAATTTGCGTTTAACAAGAAAGTGAGTCAAATGAAAACAACAAGACAGCGCACAAGAAAATGTACCATCCGACATACTGCTACCGCCTAGCAGTGCTAATGAGTGACAGGAAAACACGATAGTATCTTGAAATCAGAGATTTCGTTCAGATTAACTTGACATTAATATGTACTCTCTATTGTTTCGTAGTAAAGTATCATAATAGTTTAAAGCTTTTGTGCGAAGAAAACTGAGTTTGGTAGAATGTTGTCTTTGACTACCTTGCTATACGCGACCAAGAGGGGTTTGTCTGATATGCTGGAAACACAAACTAGTGATTCTTAGTTCTTTCACAAAGTGTATTAATAATTCACTCATCACCATCATCGTCAATGATTATTTCATGTATCGTAATAACAAATCGAGGCGGGCATAAACTGTTTTAGACTTTGAAGCAGTGCTGTGTATGCAAATGAAGTTGGATATTCAATTTGTTCTAACAGACAGAAATATGAAAATGCAGAACTAGTAGGCATTCTCGAGAGAAAGATGAATCATCTTCGTGCAGGGTGAAGGTACGAGAATATATGGTGATAAACGTTTTTGTAAAGGATGAACGCCATTTCTCAATGTTCCTTAGCACATAATACCATGTACGCATCGAGATGGTAGTGCTAATGTACTGTATGCATGCGCATGGTTATTGCATGCTACGATTTTATTATTCAATGCTTCAGTGAACGATGTTGCAGTGTAACCGAGCTGTCTGTACATTCGTTTAAGGTTGAGTTAACGGTGCTACACAGTCAACCGTTTGTTATGTACAATTTGTGGAATGATATACACGAAGTTAAGAAATATGGAGAACGGTCTTCCTCGTTCACAAACGCGAAGGTGCAGTTCTTTTTCTCATTTATGACTATTAGCCTAAAATTGATAGGCTAAATGGAAATTGCTTATCGAAATAGGTCAAGTGACAGGTCACGTTCTTGGAACATCACTGAACACTTCTGCGATTAACCACCTTCCTAGATGAGGAAGTGATGATCATATGGAAAGGGTAAAAGAGCATTCATTTCGACGATACTCTGTGACACATTTATGGAGCCACCATCTTGCACAAGATGGTATAGCAAGCAATCCATTGTGCGTACTTCTCATTCAGGTCATTGAAATGCGTATGAACTATTTGCATTCTGTAAATGGCGCTCTTGACACAGGCAACCAATTGACTCTGCGCGACCACTGAATTTGAATTGGATATGAAGCTAATGACGCGCTGCAACGATCTCTTAGTCAAGGAATATTCTTCTGCCCAAACGCATCATTTCGTTGTAGCAGCTTTGCCGATTGTCTTCCCTAATTTGGTACCACGATTGTGAAAGTGAAATTTTGCGCAGATTAATGCAGTTGCTGCAAAGCTAAGGAAGCGAAGGGCGAAATGGAAAAGGGTCTTGTCAAGAGAAGCACATTCGTTTTCTATAACATCTGACGTTTTGCTTTAAAAATACTGAACAATGCAATCTGTCCTGCTGACAGGGTATTAAAACAAAGAGCAGAAATGTTGTGTAACTTCTCAATCAATGATTATTACGAACGGTATCCGCGCGAACTTTTGAGTATAGATATGGCTAATAGATAGCGGCGCAAACGCTAGGTAGTTCTTAATTTTGGGTTTGGATGCATCGCCTTGTGGTGATACGCTGCGTTGGTCAGCATTCCGCGAACCTTGTTTGGGCCAATGCGAAATAAATTCATTTGGAGAAGAGCTCCTGACGGCAAGGACAGTACGTCATTTGCCTGTTAATAATCTTACCGTTTTGCGCTACTCAATGACTTGGTCATTCAGCATCTTATAAAACGTTTTATGTCATTTCCGTCAACATCATTGCACCTGAAGCGCGCCATTAATATCTGCTTACGTTGCAAGCTTCACGTTGACATTCAGAATGTAGTTCTCCTATTTTTGAAGTTTCAGTAATTTTCTCTCCTTAAATAATAAATCTACATTGATTAAGTGACATCAGACTCCTTTGCAAAGCTTCTCGTTGGAAGTACAACTTGAGAATAATGCTAGAATAATCGATAAAGTCATACGCATAAGTATTGGACAGATTGTCAACGCACTGTCACTACAAGTCTACACTTAGCTGCAGCGTGAATTGGATAAGCAAATCATTTCACGACGTTCATTGTCAGAAGAAAGGCAAATTAGAAATCGCTTTACTTCAGGACTGATGCCGTGGGACGTCTATTTCTCAACCAAACATTATGCAAGTAAATCAGGCAAAACTCCAAAACTTTCGATCGGAACTTGCTCCAAGTTCTAAACAGTGTAGTGTCCACGGTACTGTGGCATACTTTACTGCCCATCGTCAATTTTAATGGAATTGTAATATTATTAATACTATTGGGTTAGTGTTCTTTTCCCTTCAATCTTACCACTGCATTTCTCACCACGTAAGGATAAACTGCCCAAAGTATGTTTGGCATTTCAGCTCTTTTTGCTTGAATTTCACAAGCAATTAGCTACTTTCGCAACCTACATGTTGGTCATTACAGAGCATTACATGGCAGACGGTTATCGCGGTCATGCTTTATCATTCAAAATTCTAAACTACGAGGTCGTATATATTGATATTTAACATCTGAAGCACCGCTTAAATAGTATTATACAAAGCGCATTTCGTCCACAATAATGCGGCGAACGAAATGTTAGTATAAATAAAAGTTTAAAACTATTTCAAAATCCATTAATTAATCCACAGTTGAGTACGTGAATAAAATTGGTCGGAACAACTCGCTACCGGTGGCATTTGCGAGTTATCCTCGCTGAGCTTAATCTTTCTTGCTGGCGAGATACAGCATGAAGCTCAGCTGACGCCATGAATGAAAGCCTCTGCATCATCGTACAACGTAGTATTAATCGTGTAATGAAGTATTTGCCCAAAGGTTTACCACGTTTGGCGGACGTCCAAATCGCTTGGGGATATCCATTTACTCAAGATTTTATAGTGCCTATTATAGTGGATAAGAAGGTCAACGCCGTTCATTCCAATTAAGGGCATCAGCCTTGCGCAGGAATAATTTTCTTGACTGAGACGTAGTCATAAGATTACTTGTCGTCTTGTTCCGCGCTATTATAGCCTGAATAGAAACGGGCAGATGGTCCAACCAATAAAGTTGCTTGCACTAGGCACTATTGTAGTATTCATTGATTAGCTGAGCAACTGTTTCAAAAGAATAATCGTAAGTGATGGGATAACTGCCTCCCGCATCGCTTCGATCTTATAGCCTGCTGTGCCATACGCTTGGAGGTCCAGGCATTAATGAGCTTGTCATAATATGCCCAATCATTATTTCTTCATTTTTATCAATAAATCAGTTAAAGCTTACTCATCTATCAAAGATGCAGAATGAAAATTTCATTTGGTAAAATGTCTGTTTTTCTCAATGGATGCACGTGAAGCTCCTCTGTTGTGGGCATGCTTTCGTTGGCGAATAATTCAACAGAATGCCCAAAAGGCAATAAGAGCGCAATTTGATGGGATGTGCCGTAGTACAGATGCCTTATTGACCACTGCCGTTGAGTAGCGTCCAAGCATCTTTTCCCTGACCCACTGGATACAACTGTCGAAGGAATTGATTGGCTCTTTGTTTCTGTACGCATTTTGTCAATGAAGGAAACTTCGGACCTGGAAAGCCGTGCCGACGGGAATGGGACCAACCAATGGGAAGCTCAGCATTCTGCCATAAAAGGGTTTGGAAGCATTCTTCTTTGAAAGAACGCCCGATTAGATAAACATGCTATCGTGACCATTTGTGAGCAATGTCAGCAAGACGTGGCATGCAAACGTTTCCGACGTTCTCAGTTGCTTCATCCTAAATTGTCAGTGGGCATACGAGATAAAGGACCCGTTTCAATGAATCTGGACCCCACACGATTTTTCAAGCCTTCCTCAAGGCGGTAAGGAATTTGCAAACAATGCTCTGCTTGACGCCCTGCTGCTTCGTCACTTGTTATTTGGTTTCATTGAGCATTTCTAGTCATTGATGGAAAACTTTCTTGATATTTACTAACCTCCCACTTGCCAATTCAATTTGACGGCCTTGATTCGTTCTTCCATTGGCTTAGTGGACAAAGGCGTTCCATGATAATTCCTCAAGTGAACATTTGTTTAGTGTCTTTCTTATTTTACCCTTGATTCACGCTAATACATCAGATAATACGCATGATTCACAGGCGGAAGCGCATGACGATGGCTCTCTGCATAGGGCTCTGGTTGAACCGAACTCCTTTGGCAACCAGCTTAGTGATCTTGTGGTGAAGTCTACTTAGACATGCTGGTCATCACTGCTGATGACACATACTGAAGTATTATTGCCCTTCCAAACTTGATGACACCTGTTAGAACTGCTTTCGACAAGATATCAATATCAGTGTTTCTATCACATCTTGTGTTGCCTGGTTACATAATTTTCCCTCGTCAGAAGAGGTTCATCGTTACTTGCATGCTTATATTGCTACACAAATTGTAGAAAAGTCCGTAAATGAATTTAGGGTACCATTTTTATTCTGCGTGAAAATTTTAGGATATACATGATTTAAAACACGTTTGTAGTCGTTGTGTTCTTTGATGGCTGAACTAACGGCGCTCAGTTGTCGAAGAAATTAATGCCCAAGCGGATCATTACAAACCGCCCCATATTCAAGACATTTTTAACCACCGAATATTGTGAACCGTAAATTCATTTGCACTTTTGCAGGTGTCTTATGCCTTTCATTAACGCATTATATGCGCTCAATGAAGTACGGTTCCCTTGGTCGCTTGGAAACTTTAGAAAACGTCACTTGTTTATTGATCAGTTAAAGCGTCCTTGATTTTTCATTTGCTATCATGCCGACCAGGCCTTTTTTGACGTCACTTATTAATAACTGGCGGCTTCAACTTGTCATCACTTTCTCGCGATTAATAATAGGCGTGCCAAGTGCATGCTCGTTTCGTATTCCCTGTATCTTTTCCTTCCGAGAAAATTGTCATTTAGTCAGATTTGCGTGGCGCATTGCCAACTGAGCAAGCACAATGGTGTTCCATCTTAGCGCATGCGAGCGATTTATCTGATTGGCACATTTGGAATGAATTTCTTTTGCGAAGGCTTCAAATTGATGTGCTCAGTGTACTTGCGATTTCGACACTTTGCTAGTTTCAGCAAATCAGCACTACCAAGTCCAACATTCGTATTAATTTGGGGCGGCTAAGTACTTTGTTGTCAAAGAGTTTAAAGTGGATCAAGAGCATTGTTTCACTGCGATTGGGAAAGATTTACTATCGATTGCTAATCGCTGTACTTCCGAATACAAAAGCAATTGGTTACGACAGAGCAATTATTTCAACTTGGTCATACGGCCGTATACGGGTGATCAATATAAGACCCTGAGACGGTTGCGCAATTTTCAATAATCCCTTGCCAGCTGCTCGTTGTATCCATGATTAATTTGCACTGAGAAAATGAAGTTACTTCGCCTTCTAGCAACGTTAACTGAATTCGCTCACTTGTATTAAAAAATATTCATTTCTGTCGCAAGGTCCGGGGTACCATATATTTGGCGCCCAGGACTGCTACGTACAAAGTAACAACTTGTAACATGCCAATTTATGAAATTTGATCCTTGCAAAGTTTCAGTGACAGCTAGTTGGATAGAAAAGCTCGTTCATATCTACCAATTTATAGTAATGAGAATATCAGATTATAATTGTTCAGTTAACCTTGACTATCACTTCCGACAAACTGGCCTGCTGGATACTGTGTCATGTTGATGGTTTTGCAACTGAGCTCAATTAACTGCTAGGACAATGTCGCTGGCTTGCTCGTGATTAGCCGACTACTTTGAAATGTGAAGATGTAACGCTGATCTGAAATTAGAGAATATAACCAGCGGAGTAACAGATTGATCAAGCAGTGCTGGATTCCTCGCTCAGGGTCAAGCAGCCAATTGAGCTGCGCTGTTGCTCAATATTTCGAAAGCTGGTGCGCTGCCAGCTTCAATACACTGGAGGAAAGCACGCAGTTAATCCATATCTCATACGTAAGCTTAATATCTGCAACACTCATTCGTCTTAGTGGGGTCCACAAAAGTTTGTTGTTTTCGTCTGCCTTTCAGTTTGATTTCCGTGGCAGTGTGTATTTTGGTTCTTAGTTGTTCACCTTCACTTGCGACACTGGAAGAACGTACTTTCTGAAGCCAAATACTTCTCCTTGGCCAGTACAATTGTACAGCCTTTTATTGTTTCCAATGAGTAACCACAGGTCCACTACACGGTAGTTACACGTAAGGCCAAAAACGCATATCCTGGAATTGAGCCACAACCACCGGTTGCTTACTGCTCCCTTCTTCAAGGATTCACGCATAACTATGACCTGACTTAATTTATTGGCGTTCATTCGAAATTTCGTTAGTACAAGAAGCATAAAAGAATGAGACAGCCGGTGATGAGAGATGTTAATACTTTGCCTATGAGTGCTGATGATCCTGACCAAAGTGCAAAGGATTTGCAATAGGATGGAAACGTCCAGTTTCACTACCAGTAGGAAATACGGCTGCCCGATAAAGCGTCAGCAAGTTCTGCATTCGCGCAAACCGTATTCCCGTTTGGCATAAGCACAGACTGTAGGGATTCGCTTCTCTTCTTATACGCTGGCGACAAAATCAGATTACTCTGTAAGCAGTGCCAAATTATTATAATGAATTGTGGATGGAAATATGCCAAGGCGTCGAATATGAATACGGAAATAACTGAAATGAGTTTATGAAGCAGTTGGCCGTTTCAATCCGTTAATAATTTGCAGGACGGCGTAGTAGCACACTAATTGATACGCTGTTACGTAAAATATGCCAATTAAATGTTGCGAATAAGAGGTGACCATTTTTCGAGTTTCTAATGTAGGCAACATATTAGAAATGAACTAAAGTTTAGAAGTCTCGGGCGCACAATACCTTTATTAATATTAATGGGAGAAACTTATACAATATTGGGAGCCTGTAATGCGAGCTTTCCATGGAAACGTTTACGGGATGTGCTTTTTCCAAAACGAAGCTATCATTTCAGGTTTCTCAACTTCCTTGCAAATGTGCCCACCTGTCTCGTGACTTAATATGTTCAGATTTAGCTAATTGTGCTTAATTTAGTTCTGTCAAGAGAAAGGACGCGGCAGAGTATCAATTTATAAAGTCTTATGATAAAGTAAAACGTGGCGAACTTCGTCGTTTGTGAACTTCATAAAATGTGACGCTTTTCTTTCTCAAGAAGCGCGAAACAGTCTCAGCATGGTGGAAGCGGCAAAGAAGTTGCTTCGGGCTGTTGCAAGACCTCAGTTGAAACGCCTTGCCCGGCATGCCGTTGATCTCGTGGGGCTTTTAACATACGCATTTGCTGTTGAACGGCCCGTCGGCCGTGGTCACCGTTCAGTTATGGCAACATTTTGTCGATGTGAAAGGTGCTAACCTAACCGCAGAAAGTGCTAATAATGGAGCATCACTTCAACTGATTGATAACTAAATAAAATTTATGTTACTCCTGTCGCATCGGACTAACGGATTCCCATCCGTCAAACTGACATGGTGGTCAGCGCAGCTTGATTTGTTGCAAAAGCCCACTTTACCTATTAAAGGCAACACGACGTTTTGTTGTCAACTAAACTTTACCAATTCATTAGTCCGACGTTTCCCTGTGCCTTCAGTTCCAACACAGTTTGTTGCAAATTTTGCGCGCCTCGATTTGCAGTGCATTCGGGTAGGCAGACATAAGGGTGCTACTGGCACTTTTTCTTTCCCCTTGCGACATAACAATTCCGCACGTTATATATCTACAGTACACATCTGCCAAGTGATTCGATAGTTTGTCCCCTCCTTTCTTTGACGAATTCTTGTGAGAAATCCCTGGGACGTTCGCGTCGTTAAACCTGCGGTGCGCTTTGGTGCAAAGAAGCCGTTAAAACCGGATGCGCCTTGTTTTTTCAAAACTAATTGTCCAAAGAACTTAATTGTCACGATATGCTCCTCACCACGTGATGCGCTAAGTGCATCATTAAGAAGTCGTAATTGCCTGAAACTGGAAAATCAGAAGACGAATGTATTCACCTTTCCAGCGCTAGCTGACAATAATGTTCCAGCAAAAATGACCAATGCTTTGGAATGCCAAAGGAAACCAGATGAACCCTCTTCCGGCGGCCAGTTAAATTCATACGTGCTTGCCTTAATGTTTCCTGCGCCTATCTCCTTGAACACTTTCAGTTGAACTTGTAACCGCGCAGGGGCTACCTATACAAGGTCTACTGTCCATCTTGGTAGCGGACTTTCTCAAGCGCTTTCCTTTGTGCCAACGCTGAGGATTGCGCCCCAAATTTCCCGTATGTTAATCTCAATTGGTAGAAGATCAGAGGTCTTATGACAATATCGAGAAGAAGAAAAAAGAATAACCACAATTCCTGGCAGCTTTTCATAATCTACGCTTTCAACGGAAGAGAGCGCCATTCTTCAATTCATCAGCATTAGGGATTCCGAAAATATGTGGAGGCCATCCAACAGGGCAATCTTACTTTACGCTACGTGAAATGATTTGATTTACTTGTTGTGCGTTTGAAGATTTATACAAATTTGCAGTAACGCTGCTTTAAACGGCTTTCACAACTGCTCAGTACATCGTTCAGTTATTCACATAGCTTCTGATAACAAAGCACGTACCCTTTCGATTTCATGAACAATGGAGACAAAAAATCTCTCAATTTCATATCTGCGAAAGCGTCAATCTGCCAGCATCCAGAGTTCGTATGTACTAATAGTGACGCGCGATCGCAGACATTTATTCCGCGTCCGATGGAATCTTACAAGTGCGTGCAGCTGTTCAGGTGCAGATGCGTACCGATAATGATGAAAACGGCTTTCTTTTCATTGCCACTCCTGGGACGAAGCAAAAACTAACCAGCTGCGTGCGCTCACCTCCGGTAAAGCGAACGCGACATGGTTTTTGCCTTGGTCTGCTTTTTCTCAAGCTATCGTCTCCGAGCGGCATTCTGCGTGTACATCCAACGGCGGATGCCATGAATAATTAGCACCTGGCAAGTACGGCGCCTTCGCCTGCCCTTCAGTCCTACGGAATCTGAGCCCGCGACGTATCGCACACTTTGCGAGGCGGAAAAAGTGCTTTCCGGGTCGTACGTTCAATCTTGCTACTGTTTGCGTGTCGCACAGGTAAGCTCTCCTCACAAAACGTACTGCCCTTATTTACCATTGCCCTAATTCCAATCATTCCCGCGCCTGTGTTCGTATTTGTTTTGCCGAGCTTTCGTCGCTGCAGGGAAGGGACAAACCGAACGGTGCTTAATCATACCCGCCCCTTTTAGGCATGCCACCTGAAACTGTCGGGCAGGCCCAAAGTAGCCCTGCGCGAAACTTAAGCCTGCCTGATTCGAATCTTCAATATTAGTAGTGCGCATTATGCGAAATGAAAACTTACCTAAGGGCCAACGCCCCGTTGGACATTTGTTTCCTCACCCCGTGGTGAAACCGCTTCCCGAAGATGGGCAATGCTCTGGCAGTAAGCAAATTTAACGGTCAGCCCACATGAGATATGAAGAGGGTCTGAACATGACATGCCATAGTCAAGTTGGCAAATCGTGTTGTCATACTCTTGTAGTGTTTAGATTCGCAGGTTAGAACAACATCCTGCGTTAGAACATTGATGATGCAATCCCAAGATGGAGTTATTTTTTCCAGTTGTACTAGAAAGGTGTGACATGTTACGCCATCGGAAAGAAAAAGTAAAAGCCGGCAGGGCTCGCTTGGCCGGTTGCCCCCATTGCCTAACCGTTTGTCTTCAGTGAAGTTGCCCGTGGTGCTCCACGCATTCACTTGATGCTAGGAACGCGAGTGGGGACCTTGAAGAGAAGTCATTTTTTAAAAAGATTTGTGCGGCTTTTGGCATTGTCACTTTGGTAAACTTCTCATCGCATTACCGTTTACCTGTAGTCAAGGTAAGCAAGTTTGCTCTAAATGCTCCTCACCCTGGAGGCAACTGGGTCAAATTTACATTCCTGTTCACCTCGCCGCCAAGCGTTGTAGAAGAGCGGAAAGTTCTCAGAGCTTTCTGTGCAGTTCTCAAGGTTGCCCTCCTATTTGTAGTGGTACGTTTTTCAAGGTTTTACTTTAAAATATGTGCCTAATGAGCAGATACAATATTGTAACTGTAAGTCGCCATCGTTTCATGCCAATTGACTGTAAGTCACTGCTGACCGTGCAGTCTTAAAGTGTCTCCTTAAGTGGTAGTCTCACACGGTTGCTCACTCAAATGACGTCCAACCGCGATTTTTGCGGCAACAGTTCGTAAGTTGCGTTTTATTCTCATGTTGCCTTGAGAAAGTTCGTCCTGTCTCACTTTACAGCCTTGACCTTGAAATGACACTTTGCCTTAAATGCATAATATTTGCAGTGAAATCTTATTTCCACTGCGCGGGCGCAGTAAGCGATAACTGGCAGGCTGAAGTGCAAAAACGTTTAAGTAGTACAAGGACTTTTGAATACATCTCGTTTCTTTCTAAATAGGGCGCAGGCGAGAGAAAGCAGCGACATTTTCACAGCGCGATCCGACATCCAGCTGACGCCGCGCAAAGTTAAGAACTACCAACAGTCGCGTATATTTGGTTCTGCGGAAATTGAAAGAAAAGTTATCATGAAGGTAAGTGATCCATTTGCTTTATTTGTCGTTGGCAAGTAACGTAAGCGGTGGCTCGTCTTCTCAACTGATCTGAATGGCAAAAGTTGTTGCATTGGTACACTTTATCTGGGAGGCTGAATTGTAGATTCCATGCATTGAACACCTGCTTTTGAATTCCTTAATGAAGAATGAGTTAAAGAGCGGGCGCGTTCCTTTAGATGGATCAACTCACGTAACTGTTTCTCATTACTGCTTTAAATGCTGAGGGCCACTGTCACTGCTCCGGAGTTTACTGCGAGTGCGGAATTCTTGATCATAGCGTATTAACGGAACAAAAAGAATTGCTCACTTTTTATAGCACTTGGAAAAGGCACACTGCTCTTTCCAGTATTAGAATGACTTCATTTGTTTTCCCGCTGCGGTTGCTAAGATGCGCCTAACCATTCAGCCTCTGCTATTGCCTCCTTTAACATTTTATTGCGGCATATGGCGTGGCGTAATTTCAAGTATTCCTTTCAATTCCTCTACAACCAACAGCCTCGAGCAATAAGTAGCAGGCTTTTCTAAGCAACAACCAGCAATTGAACCTTGCGTCTTTTGTTGGAATTCCGACATCCCTGCGGAAGGGTCTAGAATGTTGGAAACGAAAATTGAAATAATCTTGCGCTAGCAACGACGATGTTCAGTTTCCCCCAACGAGGGGAAAGGTGCGTCAATTTCCCTATGCCAAGTGTTTGCCTGCTAGATGCATTTTGTAAACCTTACCAAAGTATTTCGGTTCCTTCTGTAGCGATTGTGTTCCTTTACAAGAAGGGCAAATTTTCAGAAGTCTCCATCTTCTGCTGTGAACACCCAAGACCGATTGTTCGGTACTCCCGAGCCTAGCCCTCAACGGCGTGGTCGAGTTTCGGATACCTATCGTTCGAGCATATTCAACGCTTCAACGGAATTTGAAACTAATTCGAACAAAAGCTCAACAGGTAAACGGAGCTGTTGAACGAAGCTCGCGCAATCATATGCTTTTGCACTAACGCCTCGTCAGCCGCGCAATGCATCGCAGCCGCGGGAGGTTGTTCGGGTAGACTGATTTGCAATTACGATTTTGATTGCCAGAAAATTCGAAGTTGAACAACTCTGCGCTCGAAAACGGCAGTGAGAACGGCGACGCGAAAACGGAAGTTGACGGCAAGAATGCGCCGGCAGGAAACGGTCCTGACGCTGTCAGCGAAGACGGGGCCGCAGGAAAGGAGATGAAATCGGGCGCGGAAAGCAATGGGGAGATTGTTGGAAACGATACGAACAATAACGTGAAGAACAACACTCCGACGATGCAACGGATCAGACAACCTCCCGGAGGCTTCTCCAGTGGACTTTGGTGACACGCCAATTCGAGTTCCTGATAAGATCTTTAATTTCCTTTTAAGCGATAGAATTTCAGGTAACGAAAGCCATCAAATTGTCCCATAGAAAGTATTGCGATTTCGGTTAACAATTTTTATTAATAATTATTTTATTGCACTGGCGCCACTACTGAGAATAAATCTTTGAGACGCTTCTATTCGATCGTCATACAAGCAAGTCATTCATCTCGCATTTCCATGCTTCCTGGTAAGTATAAGCAGCCCAAAGAAAATAAACTTTAATTCAATGAAGACAACGGAGGCATGTGAGGTCGTAGTTATTTACACCTATAGTAGGTAAATTCCGGCTTTCCTCTAGTTCGACAGTTCTAACAGATTTTCGGAACTTGGCATGATTGTACGACGATCACCGTTGGAATGAATTTTATTGACGAATATAAATCCGTAGCTTTCGGGACCCACCGCGTCCCGAAAGCTGCGGATTTATATTCGTCAATAAAATTCATTCCAACGGTGATCGTCGTACAGTCATATCATGTTCAATTACACCGTTGCAAAAAATCCAATTTTTAATTAGATTTTCGGAACATGCATTTCTGCTCACTGCTTTAAATTTCATGCGTCAGCAAATAAAGCAGCTCCTTAAAGTGCACGAGATCTACAGGGGACGGAAACCTGAGCTTTTGGAACCGCTCCAAACGTCGGTTGCTTTATAAGTCGTACAGCCTTGATTCCTGGACGCTGGACTTTACGGAGAACTTCCGAAAGCTACGTTTCCCTCAATCAGCTCGTCAGAGTTAGAATGCATAAACTTTTTTGAACCACCATACTGTATCTCTAGCATTGTTATCTCAAAGAATGACTGTGCATTTGACTTGCGTTCCGGAAGGCTGACCGCCGATAATTTTAATCTGTGAATCTATGATTGTACACATCAGTTGTTCTCGCTCGCGCTCATAAGCATTACGCTGCTAAAGTTGGACGCAATCATTCCTGCATGTCATCGTAAGGATTATTGCTAATAAAATAGTGCTCTGCATGGTCTACGGCTGTATCCCTGTGCGAGCATTATCAACACCAAGCAAATGCTTCTTGGAAGTTGGTTCGTCCAATAAACATTTACTTGGTGCTGATAATGCTCACACAGGGATACAGCCATAGACAATTCACGATGTTCAACGCCCCTGTTAGCCACCCAGTATTCTCAGAAATAAAATAATGCTTTCCTATAAGCAGAGTCAAGTCGTCAAGGAAATCGTTGAAACATTCTCAAAATGCTAGCAGTCGCAACTATTGTTCCCCTTTCTGCTGAAAATCGCCAGAGGATCTGTTGAATGTTGATTCGTTCTCTAGCTGCCCACTTACTTTACAGTCAACGGAAATGTGCTGCTTCATAAGAAGAACTAGCTCAATACTGCGAACAGCATCTCTAAGAGGTGGAAAGAACCATCTTCGTCTTCACAGTCCCAAAATTCTCAAAGCTCTAGTGGACTATCACAACTAGTGGAAGCCTCTAAAATCGAGTGACAAGATATGTTAAAAGTATTAAGTGACATTTTCGAAGTTAAGACTTCATTCTGCATTGTTGCACTGTCAAGTGCTTCTAAAAGTGCTTTAGTGTGGGAAATTCTTAAGGGTACAATGAGGAACTCTTGAAACTCAGGTGTTCCATTCGCACAATGTAGTACTCTTCGTGACTAGTTTTGCCTAGACAAACTCCAGATTTCCCTTAGAACAAATGCGCCGTTAGTGATATCTCATTACAGAGCATGCTGCCTTTCGAAAGCATGAAGTCTGCATAAAATTTGATACTTTAACCACGTAGCTTTGGTATTTTCTTACTCATTCAGCGTGCGATCGTATATTCATTTGATGCTCGAAGCAAGAGATGCTATCATGAAAGTAGAGGAAAGTTTTCACTTGTTAAATCATTCTTTGTATGTGTTTTGATAACAACTAACGCAACCGAAGTTTCTCGAGCTTGTCGTGCCGTCTGATATGGCGTTACAGGACCAACTTGCAGCAGCTAAATCGCGCCGAGCGAAATATGGCAGCAAGTGAAGAAGGCGGTTTTTTACGAAAGAACGATTTATATTTACGGAGTCATTTCGGAACCGTTTGTCGGTAAAATACGGTAAACAGTTCGTAAGAACCTCATCTTATGAATTTAGGACTTGCAACATCCTGGAGGGTTCCTGTGGTTCGTAACAAACTCCGCCTAAACATCGTCTGCCAATTCCACAGACTACGTCAATGAAACATTTCGAGGATGTCGCGACCGCAGGGACGCAGTGGCTCCTGATGCAGACCTCGGCGTCGTTGCAAGACGGGTTAACGTTGCATAATTTGCTGGCTGAAAAATATACGCTTGACAAAAAGTGACGGCTCAAGAAATTGGAAGAGCACCTTGGCTCCAATGAATTATGTGTCAACTAAAACAAACTTATTATTATCTTCCAAAATTGTGCAAGCAGTTCCATTCACATTATTTTCCATAACTTTTAAACTATTCTCATCCATAACTAAACGACGTTACGCGGCTCTACTATAGTGAATTAACGTTCCACTACGGCGGTTAGAATCACTTTAGGGATAAGTTGCTACATCAGAAGACCATTCCGACGTACTGATAACGGAAGAATGAATGCGCAAGGAATGATCCTTGCACCGATACGTACCTTGAATTACGTAGCATTTGTTATCTCGACATCCAGTTCCGGCGTTTTCCTTGAATGAGCTTTGCGTTTTGCAGTTCGCAGCTCTTGTGCAATTGCCAGATAGCCGGGTTGCTGCTAGGCAAAATGTATCGAAGCAGAGTGCTTCTGCGGCAACACAATCTTGGTGCAGCAGACATCCGCCTGTAAAAACGAGACAGTAAGTTGGAGGTCCATTTTCTCGGAGAGAAATTTAAACACTATGGTGTAAATATCAATGGGGTATATTCGATCCATGGAATGTACAACGGCAGAGAAAAAAACTGTCTCAGAAATCGTACCTTCGCTGAAAAATTAGCGATAGATGTCCGCATGCGTAGTCATGCGGTTTGCTAGCCACGGCAAATGTGCGTTCGCAATGCGTGGCAATGCGCAGAAAATTTCACATTGAACTGCAAGCAAAATCATGTGGAAATATTAAATGGTAGTTATTAGCCGTAGTGACAATATTATTAAAATAGCTCATTCAACAGCATCGTCTGGCAAAACGTCCCTTGCTGGCACAACAGGAGTAATCATAGTGGAACATTAATATTACTTTGTCAAACAGCAAAATGTCTTACTTGCAGTTTCGAATATAGCAATGACAATGATAAAAATAATAATGGAAGAGCTCATGAGCAGCGGCTTGCAACCAGAGATCAGTGTTACCGACTGAAATAACTAGCACGTTCGCATCTGTATGTAAGATTCCCGCTGACCTGACCTACCAATTTACATGATTCAACCATTTGGCCTAATTATTAGGTGAATGAACCCTGGAAAGCGCCATTCAGAGCGGCTTGCTTTCTCGTGGCGCGTTACATAAGCGCTGTTCTAATTTGCGCATGAAAAATTAATGTACACTTACAGTAGCCCAACTGGCTCTTCACTCTCATGACGTTCGCTGTGCGGGTAGGCGAGTTAGAAATCTTAACGTTTTGACCTGGCTTTTCTTAGGACACACCATGGCAAATAATAGTTCGACTCTATGTTGCGAATGCTTGTAGTCTACAGATTGTGGTAAGCTACGTTGTTAGTTCAATCCCTCAGTGTGTATGGGAAATGTCCTAAGAGCTGGGAAAGTAGTTTCTTTAATAATAAAAACGGTGAAGCTGTTTAAGAAAAGAAACACGCAAAGTGGGGCAGTTGGCGCTGTTTATTTGTACCATGCTCGTCCCTATTAATGCATGAGAACTATTAGAAGGGCTTAAAGTTTAAGAGAGCTTCTATGCTTAGGTAAAACGATCATCAGTCCAACTGCACATGCACGTAAATTTCATACTGGCTGTCTTGCCAACTTTGTTTCATTAATAGTTCTGATGTGCTAATGGAGAATGGAAAAATTGCAATGAAAAGGCATGCATGCATTGGAAATTAACTGAAACCTAGATTTCTATTAATGAACTAAAAATTTCACATTCCTGCAGAGCAGGCAAAATGGCTATTTCAAAAGCTGGGCGCTAATCCAAACCGACGAAAGGGGAACTTTCAGAGCAGCCTTCTACCTTCTGCGTTTTTCAAGAGCTTCGCATTTGCATGTTTCCTAACGTGCTGCAACTCCGTCAGCGCGCTGGCCTGCGGCAACAATGCTGATCTCTTTGGTATTTCAATGTTGAATTTAAAAATTGTCATTTAGAAAATGCAAGAAAGCAAGAGATTATTTTTAAACATTCATTCTTTGTCATGCATATGCACTTCTTCAATTAGAACACTTCAGAACAAGTTCCACTTGCTTCTCACTCGGCCAGGGATTAAATGTGCTAAGGTAGTGTGCACTACAGCAAAAATATTAATATTATATGTACCTCAAAATTAATGTAGTGGACTAAGAAGCACAAAACGATGACTACATGAGTAGCCAACTCTAAATCATACTTCATTGTAGATACTGCAGTAACGGCAAACGATTTCTTCCAAGTATCTTGCGCAATTCAGGTTCATTAAAAAATGTAAATGATAAAAGTGCATAGCATAATTTCAGAAATGTGATAGCATCGAAAACTGTCAGTTTATTGATCAAAGTAGCATTGCCAGATGCTTGAACAATATTGATGATTCAACAGCTCCTTGCTCTGTAGCATGTTCCAGATATGCAACGCTCTTCAAAGCGACACCTGCCGTTTGTACTGCACGAATAGGGGGTTCGATACGCGGTGACGCAATGCCGCCTTCGGCAGACCTCGTTAACACCACAGTCGTTGTGATTTCGACATAGTGAGCTGCCTGGGAAACAAGCATCGGTTAACTGTCATGCGATCCTTTAGGCATGGCTAAATAATTTTCGCTTAATTGAGAAAACTTCTCTGCTTGTGCACACTCAGCTGTTACTAGGACAAAAGAGACTACGGTAAAATGACCACATTGATAAGCTGTGTAATGCGCTTGGTATTCATGCCTTGAATTTGGATGCGGCCTATGCCTGAAATTTTGAATGCTAAATTTAAGCCTATCCTTCCTAAGAAAAATAAGCAGTGTTCTCTGAAAAATGGTAGGTTAACAGTAATGTCAGCCAAACATGCTTGGTGGACGCAGCGTTCATGCTGAAATTTGAATAAGCGTAGTAAAGTGATAAACGAACCCTAACCGTAAAATAGGAAAACATGTATGAGAGAGTTATTGTCAAAACCTTGGAACTCATTCATAATTTTTTTCAAAAAATGAGTTATTGCTACCTAGCAGCACGGGTAATCTATTGTGACATTTTTGTCAATAGAAGACTCCAGAATGACGTCAACAGCTGATCAGTGAGCGTTTGAGGGCGGCAAAACCAATGGGGATTTAAAATAATGTATAATAGAAAGCGTACGAACCTCGCAAATAATGTGAAGAAAAATGACAGAGAAAAACCAAATAAGATGAACCGAAACATCAAGACAAAACTTTGCACGAAAACACGACGAAACAAGCACTTGGTTAAAAAACAGTTAAGCTTGGGATCGTAACTGTATTTTCTAGACGGCTGATTGAAAATGCTCAGTGTGTACAAAAGTCATCGTAAGGAATAACGAATGAAAATGTCCTTGGTATCCAATTATAGCGCTTGCTATTACACATGAGCGTTAGGAGATTAAAAATAACGGTAGTTTTGCAATGAATCGTTTAAGCAACTCGGATAAACTGAAGTTTTCAAATTTATGCTAATATAAGCTGGTTAAAATTGAAGACCGAATTTTATGAAGCGGGTTACAAGTTCTATTTGTGAAACAGAATGCTATTGCCCTTGATTGTCACTGGATGACTTAGGTGAGTCTACCTGCGATTTCATGGCACACGTTGAACTTGCACCCTACGCCAAGCCTTCTGGGAATGTCAACATTGCAAATACAGTTAATTGACGTCCGGCATGCTGTATAAAGCGAAACTCCAACAACGCATTGACGCTCAAAGCATAGGGAGCCCGTCGGAATGCAATCTTCGTGTCTTAGACATGCGCCTAAATGCAATTCAACTTAGACTCTCACGAATATTAAAATGAATAGCATTGTTGTATAATTAAGCATTTTTAAAAACATTACTAGCTTTAGTGCAGCTTTAATCGTCAACAGGCGTTTTTGGCAATACTACTGGAATTTTCATTTTTTCCGCGAAAGATCCGTCTGACACAAATATGGCCTTTTGATAGAACAGCCAATTCGTGTTTAGTAAGATTCAATTGATTTATTATAGCTACATTGGTATCTTTTAATATTGGTATAATTTAGCTAATTAACACGGAGCATTCGGGACACAACCTAGTCCCCTCCTCAGCGTGTACAAATTTGTACTTTGAACAGCATTTGTACACGCTGAGGACGGACTAGGTTGTGTCCCGAAAGCTTCGTGTTAGTTTGTTTTTCCGTCAACGGGATCAAAGCCGTATTGTTGGAATTAAAAGATACCAATGTAGCTATAATAAATCAATTGAATCTTACTAAACACGAAATATCATTAGAAATATAAGCGAATACTGTTGCTAACTCTATTTTCGCAAGAGGTAGTAAGAAGTTTAATTTTATTTATCAGAAATCATAAGTCGGTTCTTTAGCATTGCAAATTTGACGTTATGCACTATTTTCAATCACCACAAGTCCTAGAAGACCTGGAAATTATCTAGACATTTTCAAAGATTCCGTCAGCCTTTCGGTCGTATCATTATGAACACTTGATGCAGTCACTGACAGCGGTGAACAGGGAATCAACGTTCCCCGCTAAAACATCTCGTCAGCAAATCTTTTATTCGTCTCTGTTCTTTGCCTCATCTGATTCAATAGCAAGTGATGATAATGATGCAATCAAATTTTCATTCGCAAAACGCTCTTTTAAGGTTTTAGACTCAACAGCGAACAATTATCCTCAGGTTTATTTCGTTTAATAAACATTCCTCTTA
This sequence comes from Trichuris muris, assembly GCA_000612645.2. NCBI lineage: Eukaryota > Metazoa > Nematoda > Enoplea > Trichinellida > Trichuridae > Trichuris > Trichuris muris. The sequence continues at coordinate 5,453,562 of CBXJ02000361.1, forward strand.
TTTAGATGGCTTGAATGCAATATTCGTTGCCACATTAGCTCAGTGCAAACATACCTTCTCAGAGAAAGGTTGTACTCTGATTTGGCTGCTAAAACACCCTGGCAGTATTATCAATGGTGATTATTCATCTGAAAGAAGGATCCAAAATATTGTGATTACTCAGCTGTTGCAACTGAATGACAAATGCAATTTTGTCTCATTGATTAATCACCGTTGTTCCCAGCAAAGAATAATCCTACCTGTGAAGGCAATCATCATTATCACAATGAGCCAATTCAGCATTGCGAATTACAATTCCCAAAGTTAAAACGAAGTCAAGCCGACTTGTTGACCACCAGTGCGACTTACGAGCGACCATTCTGCTGATTCCTCCTATGCACCTTGTTTTATGGCAGCTTCGGCTTACTAACCGCTTTCAGAAGGAAATCGGGTCAGCGTATTCCAATTTCAACAGGTTTGAGTCGGTTAGCCCAACGTTACAAGCAAAACAGCGTTTTTTACTCCTTTTGTACTTTTTTTATGGAACACGTCATGAATGATACCGTTAGCCGGCGGATGTTGCTAACTGGCAAAGACAAATTGCGAACAACAATTTTTAGGGAACTATTGCTAGAGCTGCTTTGAAGATGAAGCACGACAAAGTCTTCAGAATGAAAAGTAGTACAAGATCGATTCTAAAAACAATGGCCATTCATGCAAAAGTTTTAGCATAGCTCAACGGGAAAACTACCTGCGTGCAACAGAGAACACAGCCAACGCACGGAACGTGAACAATGCAAACGAGGCGCGCCTGCTTGTACAGTTGAGGAAATGGATTAGTTATTCCAACACCACACATAGCTTTGTAAAAGCAGCTAATCAAGCTGCAGTTTAGGCAGTAAAACCGGGTCAGTTAGTGTACAAAGTCAGTTGGAAGTATTAATGAAATTTCATAACGTGCTCAAACCAACATTGGCAAAATTGCATCACGATTGGGACTACGATTCAAACTCAGGAAGCTGCAAAAAATGACTAGTTTGACTTCCTGTTGTCTGCACTCCTAAATAACTTATTAACTTTGGAGGGAACAAGTAGGCTGATCGCCAATGGGGACGCCCTGTAAATGCGGTTGCGCAAAACCAGCGTTCTCGTTGTGACGCAAAATGCACGTAAAGAAAAATATTCTGCTTTTGACACAGCTTTGAGTCATGGATAACTTTTTGCGCGTTTCATCAAACGTTCTTCAGACTGTATGTGAACAAGAATAGCGCTGAGAAAGGATTTGAAATTCTTACAGTGTATAATCTGCGAAAGATATAAGAAGGCTGCAACAACGTCTTTCCGTTGTAACCTTATTGGTCACACTTCCTGAAGTTAACATAACCATCATTAGGCTGGAGAAGTTGAATGGATTTGCCGTAAACGCATACTGCGTTACACTGGAGAGCATTCAACTTTTAAAGGCGGAAACGCATTGTGAAAATCGACAGAGCTGTAGTTTGACTTTTCTAGTGCACTCATGCAGCCTTTCCTACATTTTGATGCATACGTGGGCGCTGGAAGAAGATTGTACTAAACGCAGCATTATAAACAAAGGCAGAACAACAGTCTCTTTTCATTTATTGTTAACTGTCTTTCCACTTGATGTTTAAGCTTGCTGTTTTTCAGGTTGACTTCAACAGTTATGTAATGTGAGAAACGTCTTCTGATTCCACAACGAAACTGTTTCCGACATGTCCTGACGAGACTGATACTCTGCCTCCCTTGCCAACACTTACAAGCCAGTTATTAACAATAACATTAATATTAGGTTGATTAGTACGAAATGGCAAGCCTTGCTACGCTTAGGATATAGAAAATTCGTCATTTCGTACTTGCCAATCTAAATGACTAACTGATCCTTGCACTTAACATACCCTATTTTCGAAACCTTAATTATGGAGGTGTATAATTAAGATTTCGAAATCATGTAGTTAGTTCAGCTTGATTTTTGCACTAGGTTAAGCGCTAAGGCAAGGCTGGATGAATTTTTACTGCCTAGTATTGTTTTGTCCAATTCACTGTACACATTGAAAAAGAGTTATCAGCAGCACGTAGAAGCAAAACTGACTTAGGAACTTTACAAATGCTTCAGTTCACACAGACGGCGAAATGAGTTTTAAAACACTTTACGTTTCGTAAGGTGATTGCTGTAAGAGTTAAAAAATTTTGACAACTTTTCTTTCTGAAATTGTAGATTTACAAAGCCGATGAAATTAAAGCTTTACTAACGGGTAAAAGCCGTGTTTTCTGACAAAGAACTTATAAAGCCTTTAAATCGCAATGTATATGTGGACTGGACAGCGCCGCACTTTTCGATAAAATGCAACCCTCCCGCCAGGGATAATGCCACGTTTAATTGCGTCTCTTCATTGGCATAACATACTGCGATTACCTTCTTCGACGACTGATCAGCATTCTCTGTTTAGCTTCATTTTCAGGGGCTAAAATTTTTGGAAACCATATGTGTATGTGGTTAGCATGAACAATGGTAACTGGCATGACTGTCCATCTGTAAGTCGACTAATATTTTTCTTCTTTTTCCTTTTTCTTCCTTCCTCTTATTACCCTTCTGTTTTCTTCTTTCTCCCATTTTAAGGAACTTCCTCCTCGTTTTTCCTTTCTTCTATTTTCTACATTGTGACTTACTACGAGATTCAAAAGCGTTGCTTCGAAGAAGATCTTTTAATTTCTCTGGAGCTTTCAGGGATCTGTCCCCTTCTTCAGCGGAATAATAGCGAAAACGTACATTAAGCGCCAGATAAGTTGTCAGCCCATCTATTTTTGCTCTTTTGCTCTTATTGATCTTTTCCTTGCCTCTTATCCTTCCTTTTATCCTACTTCCCGTTGTTTTATCCTACTTCCTGTTCGTGCAGGTGTTAAGAACTACGATTAATGGCTAACTGTCATGCCAAAGGAGAAACATGCGAAAGAACAAGCAAAACATGCGATCATGCATTGAAATGAGCGAGCGAGAAATAGGAGCAGATAACATAACAATCGAGAGTTGGACGAGTCGTAAACGGATATGTTATCAGCCGTCGAAATATCTCTTACAGTACTAATTACGCTGTTATTCTGTGCGACAGTGATGTTTTCGTGAATTGTTAAATTAGGATTATATTTTTTACTTTTTCACAGTATTGTCACAATTCTTGAGTGTTTCGTCTCCTGCCATTTCACCATTCATACCTGTTAGATCACTTTGGTCTTCTTACCTAGTTTCCTGTCCACCCTTGACGGTGTACTGTTGAAGTGACATTTTACGCCCCAACCTACATTATGACTGCTTGGAGGCCTTTCTGCAGGTATTTCTACCTTTATGTAACCTTTACCGGAAGATGACCCTCATGTTAAGGTCTTGGCTTAGGTAAGGGCAGAAAATGATGCCTATGGTCGTGTTGCTTTCGCAAGTTTTTTGTATGTAGGCAGATATATTCAAATAATTAAGTTTTCGCACGGTATACACCCTGTTCTCGTAAAAAGCTTTTATTCGCAAGCAGTCGGGTACTACTCCTGTACTCATCATCAGGCGAAACACCAATTATGTCGACTGCCCAGCCAGTCAATGGTTCAGCAAGCTCCTCTGCTAGACCATCCGGGCTGGTGACGTCAACCTTCAGGTACTACCCTTGTACCCGTCAATCCTCTGTCGCCCGCCCAGTCAGTCATGCAGAGGAGCGAGCATCCCCACTGACCGACCGGGACAGTGACGCAACACCAAAAGAACAATCGACAGTAAACATTTGGCCCGTCAATGCCTTCTGCTTTAAAATGAACAGGTCTTAAAGTCACGTTCCAGTTGATCTCCATCTTTCATCCTTTATTGTCCCCATCCTTTTTATGAGAACGGGGTGTATACCGTGCGAAAACTTTATTATTTGAATAATTACCCACGTAAAGAAAAAAGAATTCCTAGGCAAATATATGCATAAAGGGAGAAATACCTGAAAAGGGCCTCCAAACAGCCGTAACGTAGGATCAGGCATAAAACGTCACTTCTACAGTGCACCGTCGAGCGTGGACGAGGAATTATTATAGGAAGGGAGACCCGGTCACTTTGTTGAAGCCGAGTTACTACCACTTAATTCCCGCAAGTATCTGTTTGTTGACTAATGATATGCAAGCTGAAGGTGTTTCCTTTAAATGTAAAATTTTGGCATTAATTTTGCGGGTCTTATTACTGAGTGCCCCGTCATTGCCGGGTGCTTATTGTCACCATAGTTTATAACCGTCGCGTTTCCTTATTCAGTTAACCCAGTGATTCTCAACGGGGCGATAGCGCCCCCCCCCCTCAGGGGGCGCTGGGAGATTCTTGAGGGCGGTGGAGCCAGGGGGCGCTGGAAGATTTTTAAAGGGGCGATAGAAGCTTCTAATGGGCGCTGGAGATATCGAAAAGCTTTCTTCGTCGCACGGGTGATTCAGGCATGCTGATAAGAACGGAGCTGTCAGAGGTCGCTTTGACAGCAGCTGTTCAACGCATCGGTGCTACAGTTTTTATGACCCAACAGGCCAATTTCATATGCAAACACTTTTTGTGTTGAATAATGGATTTCTAACGGCTTTCGGTTTCATCGTGTTAAAGGACGGCAGAATACCCGTTGATGAATGCTTTTACTGAAATGCGTAGTTTTTATCGAACACTTTGTGTGCAAATAGCCTTCCTGCAGTAAACGTCGCGCCAGTCTGCTCCTGCAAAGACTTTTTCGTTAACATTAGAACCGGTCGTCACCTGCGCAGTTCGTGAATATGTATCAGAAAAACGAATGCGCCGCACATTCCTATGCACTGCCACCTGCACTTTTCCCCTATAAATAAGCCCTGCTCTTTCGTCATTTGTTTCCGATTTGTCTTTGTAATATACCCGAAGTTTGCTACTAACGGTTGTTTCAGTTCCGCGTTTCGTCAAAGGCTCATGTAAGTGAAGCTTTTTATCTATGGTTCTCAAGAGTTGGATTGAAAGGAATGGATAGTTAGTGAGTAGTCATATTCGTAAAAACTGCAAAAGTGAGAGCTAGTATCGATATCCGTTTCCTAAGAACTTAATGGACGAAGTTGGAGTTGAGCCCTAACAAAAGCAAGGGAAGGCGTATTGAAAAATTAACAGAGTAGGTGGTGTTTCATATTTACTTGCACTATTTTCTAGCAGCTTGAGCCATTACCATTACAATTTCAATCGACTTAGCTCACCGTTCAAATGAAGTAAATTTTTCCAGATCGAAGTATGTCAGAACAGAAAAAGAAGTGCAGGCAGTACAGAGGTGAATATCTTAAGTTTGATTTTGTTCCTTCGACTGCTAACATGCACATGCCTATGTGCTTGATATGTGAGAAAATGTTTTCAAATGAGTCGATGCAACGCTCTATGTTGGTCGAGCATCTCCATAGGATGCACCTGGATAAGGCCAACAAGGATAAGTCTTATTTTCAGTTACTCCGCGACAGACTTATTAGGTGGCCTAAGACAGAGAATGTGTTGACGTCGACGTCTGGAATAGGAGAGCGTGATGGCCTCCTTGCGTCGTACAGCATTTCCTTGTTGGTAGCAGAATCTGGCAAACCTCATACGATCAGTGAAGAGCTTTTGCTTCCGGTGGTGAGTGAGGTTTTGAATACGGTATTACATATACCTGCTGGGGGCATAATTCAGAAGATTCTTCTCAGCAACGACAGAGTTCAACGTCAGATTGATGGCCAATGACGTAGAAGAGACGTTGTGTGATTTCTTAAAAACGATGCAATTTTCACTGCAGTTGGACGAATCGACTCTGGCAATGAGGCGCTGCTTTTGGCCTACGTACGGTTCATAAAAGCGGAGAAATTGGTGCAAGAAATGCTTTTCACCAGAGAACTGCAAACTGATACGAAACGGGAGTCAACTTTCCGCGTTTCGAAATACTTCTTTGAGGAAAAGCAGATACCACGTCAAAAAATAATATCGATCGCAACCGATGGAGCGCCATCAATGATAGGAAGCCAATGTGGCTTCATTGCACCTTTGAAGCAAGTTGTGCCAGTTGTTGTCGCGGTCCATTACGTAATCCACAGAGAACATTTGGTGGCCAAACGTCTTAGCGACCGCCTGAATTCTTCATTGCAGTTAGTGACCACAACGATTAATATAATCAAAACTAATCCACTGAAGGATAGTTTATTTCGCAAGTTGTGCGAAGAAACGGATGCAGAATACAGTCGTCTCCTTCTGCACACAGAAGTACTGTGGCTTTCAAAAGGCGCCCGTCTTACGCGGTTCTACTGTCTTTTTGATGCGGTTCTGAACTTCTTTACGAATCACGACAATACTTTGCACGAAAAGTTGAAGAAACGTGAGAACGATATAGCTTATTTGGCTGATCTGTATTTTTAACTTAACGAAATGAACCTTCTCTTGCAAGGAGACGATCTTAATTTATTAATCACGACAAGAGCCGTTGTCTGTGCATTCGTTAAGAAGCTCGTTTTGTTACGGCGCAATTTGGCTCGCCGAGAATTTCATAAATTTCCAAATCTTTGCGCCGTGAAAGAAAAGGCGGAAATTCAAGATGACGAAGTTGAAGCATATTGCCAGCATTTAGATATGCTGTATCAAGATTTCTCAGTACGCTACGAGGATATTCTTGGTATGGATGTTCCAAGCTGGGTAATAGACCCTTTTGCAGACGTGGACGACGCGTAATTGAGATTTCAATTAGAACTCATGGAATTGCAAGCGAATGACGAATTGAAAGTAAAATTCAAAAACGGTTATCAAGCTTTCTGGATGCAACGAAGAATCGAAGAGTCACAACCCAGCCTATGGAGCATCGTGAGCAGGTTGCTTATTTCCTTTCCTTCAAAGTATCACGCGAGTATAACAGTGACTGTTATACTCGCGTGATACGCTGAGTCCTAAATTTGCGCTGAAGACGGGACCAAGAGAGGTACCGAAAGCTACGCTATTGGAAGTAAAGCATTGATGAACGGGTATTCTGCCGTTTTCACACAACCGTATATCCAATGCCTTACTGTCACGTCCAAATGACGTGACGGTTGGCATTCTCCTTGTGCATATTTTGCAGCCGGACGTGGATTCATGCGAACGTCACTCACGAAACAAATGTTCAATAGCAGTTCTTTGCTTGAAACGCGCTGTTGTCAGTTTTCCTATTTCCCAAATGAAACAAAGCGCGTATTTTCTTGAACGAATAGATGAAAGTTCATTTGGCAACAGCAGAGATTTTTGGCTGTATGATTGTTCAAAGACTACAAGAAAATCGTCAGAGAAAAATGGGTGTGAAAACGCTTGTAATGAAGGTTTGTGTTAGACAGCTGCGAAATATCATTTCACGTATATATATGCAAACTGACAAAGTTCGGCCTGGGATTACTGAGGGGATTAGCTGCTAGTATTCTTGATGATTTCTCGCAACACCTGGGGATTAACCCACCAATCGTATGCTTTTATACAAGTTTTGACGAAATTGAGCATTCAAATTCATTCCATGTTTTCAATGCCAACGATTCATTTTCACTTAGCACCACGCTTGAGCAGGATTGGTTGCTCAAGTTTTCAATTGATTTGTGCAATGGAATGCTTCAGGCTGAAGCTGCTATTGCCTTGGCTGGAATCGAGTATTCACGATGGTGCCACCGATGCGGCTACGCACAATGCCGTTGCCAAAATCTACATTGACAGCAATAACAATCCGGAGCGTTTTCTGCATGAAAATCCGCATTACGATTCAGCAGTCATTGGAAAGTACTGCCAACATCGGGATCCCCATTTGGCTTGCATTGCCTACGAGCGCGGCCAATGCGACATGGAGCTTATTCATGTTTGGCTCTCCGTTTTGTCTATGGTGAAACTGTTTTGAATGACTGCATAGGTGTGCAACGAAAATTCGTTGTTCAAAAGCTTGTCCCGTTACATGGTTCGAAGACGCGATCCTGGGTTTTGGGCGCACGTACTGCAAGAGGGTAATTCTTATCGTCGGCCACTTATCGATCAAGTTGTTCAAACTGCCTTGTCGGAGACTCAAGATCCGGACGACATAACGGTGACTGTGAAGGCTTTCATGACAGCCGACCTGCCTAATGAATTAATCGAAATACTGGAAAAGGTCGTCTTGGATAATCCCAGTTTTGGCGAGCACCGTAATCTACAAAATTTGCTTATCCTAACGGCCATCAAGGCGGATCACAGTCATGTTATGGAGTACATACAACGCTTGGACAACTACGACGCTCCTGATGTAGCTAATATTACCATAACTTTTGAGCTTTACGAAGAAGCGTTTGCAATATTTAAGAAGTTTAATGTGAATACATCGGCGATAAAAGTAAGCAACTGCTTTTCGTCTCCTCATTATTATTAATAACAGGTAATCTTCTGTTCGCAGGTTTTAATTGATAACATTAAAAATTTGGATCGAGCTTACGAGTTTGCCGAGCGATGCAACGAACCGGAAGTCTGGTCGCTGTTAGCTGGAGCCCAACTGCGAAATAACGTTGTCAAATATATGATCAATCCTTTGGCAGAAGGTGAAGATGCTCAGCTCTAAGGGGACATGGATCGGAAATACACTGAGACCAGTTAATGCAATGTCGACTTGTCAGGTCTGCTCCACGTTGATGAAGTTTCATTTGTTGGAAATGATTGATGGCTTGGAGCGTTGTCTGAAAATGATCGGATGCTTACAGGTTGAGTGTAGTTTTTGTTTCTGAACGCCAATTCAAGGTTTTTAATGGAATGCACACGAATAATGTTCCCGTTTCTGCTGTGTACTGCCTATCCGTAATTTGAAGGGAACTTATTTTTTACGTACGAATGTTGTCTTTCATTTCCATTTTTTATTTTTTAGCGCCGATGCGAAGTTTGCAAAAATGTTGAAACGGTTTATCAAAATATTTGCAAATAGCGCTTCGGTTGATGATGTATACTGCCAATCCATATTTTGAACTGCATTTATTCTTTTTCATTATGGTCATAGCATACAACGAGCGGGAATAGATCGCTTCATATGAAATCCGAAATTAGTGTTGAAGGAACTGGTATTTCTGTGGAGCGAAAAATTATATTCATCTTGGTATTCGCAGTATCTCAAAATCACTGCGAGATTTTAGCAATCAGATGTCGAGTCATCCAAGCGCGAGGGCGTAAGAAACTGAGTGCTTTTATTCATAAAGGATAAAGGAACTTTAGCGTTTACAATTCAAAGTATGCTATTTCTTGCTGCGTATAATTACTAATTAGAACTTTCCCTTCTACAACATTGTGCGCCAATTGCTTATTTATTTCGTCTATCAATAGGAACGTACACAAATTGTACTAGAGCAGGTTAACATATAAACGTTGCCTTTCCCATTATGGGGCATGCTTCTGAGATGTTTTATCGTAAATCTCCGTTTTCCTATGCCTTAGACATTCCGCATAGGGTGACTTCATTTAGTGATTTCGTCTTCTATTAATATTATCGAGTTATCCAACTTTTCTGAAAGTGCTCATTTTCAAAAGTATTAATAGTCGAACAGGCAACAGGGAGCCTTCAGACTTCAGCTGTCCCATCCTCAAGATGATATACTTCACAGATGTTGCACATCATGTGACAGCTAAACTTCATGCATTCTTCGAAGAAATTTGGTGCAACGAAATTTCTTCACAAATCATACTGTCATTTGAGAGCAGTAAAGCAAAATAAAAATTGGTATCTGATACAACCACTAGGCTTTAGGATCTTCTTATTGGCTCAAAATACTATGGTGTGTTCTTTATGCTGCATTATTGGCAGAAAGAGCTGAAGATAATTGCCTAAACTGTTGTATTGCTAGAGATGGAAGAAAGATGTTCTGCTGCCGTGTCTTTTTTGAACAGTTCTGATGCTGCTTGGGGCAACTGAAATTCTTCAAACTCAGCACCCTATCCGACGTTGCTTCATGGAGGAAATTGGCAGCAGTTGTACAGTGAAGTGATGGGTACTGAGTAAAGGAGATGCTTCTACATGTCATAAGAGTTTATTTTAACGGAGTCGTTACAAAACGACTTGTCTGTCGGTAAAAAGTGGTAAATTGTACAAAGAGATATGATATTATAAATTTATGACTTGTAATATTCTTGAAGACTCCTGCGGTTCATAACAGAGTCCGTCTAAACATCGTCTGCCAATTCCACAGACTACGTCACTAAGACACTTCGAAGAAGTCGCAACTGATGGTACACAATGGTTCCTGATGCACACTTCATCGTTACCGCAAGACACATGAGCCGTGCATAACTTGTCAGCTAGAAGAAATCATTGTTTAATAAACGTAACGGTTGGTAAACCGGAAGGACAGCTTGTAAAACGCTCATGAATTAACAGAGGTGTTATCTATTGTGTAAAATCAAATCTATTATGACAGTTCAAGACGGTGCATGCAATCCACTCCAAAACTTGAATTGTATTTGCTCAACATATAAGATTTTACACCATTGCGCTGCAGCATAAAATGTCAACCTCCGCACAAAAAGGCAAACTGTTTCGTGAGGAAGCTAGTTTGATATGCTGCTCGTAAAAGAATGAATACGCTGGGAATAGACGACCCACTCGTACGTACCTTTGATTTCGTAACATTGCTTGTTTCGACATCCTCTTCCGGCGTTTTGCTCGAATGATCCTAGCACTCTGCAGTCTGCGTCTGTTGTGCACTTGTCAGACAGTGGGGTTGCTAATAAGCAATATTTGTCGTAACAGAGTGCCTCTGAGGCAGCACAGTCTTTATGCAGTTTACATCCATCTAAAGACAAGTAGGTCGTGGGTTGTTCTAGCAGCAGATCATCTTACTTGTGGTTCCGAGAATAATGATGACTAGAACTAAAACAAGCGGGCACGAACTCATCTTCTTTATCAGAGGCTTACGCCCACCCAGAGATCAAAGCTGCCAACTGAAATCATCATCCGTCTTGCACCTATATATATACACGAAATGACCTTCGACCTGGCTTTGTTAATTTGCATGATTCAATCATGAGCATTAGTAGTCATTCAGATGACCTCTGGAAAAATTTTCTTTCCTAATGGTGCGCTTTCATGGGGAACAGCATAAGCAACCTTATAATTTGTATGTGTTTACTTACACTAGTCTCTAATGGCGCTTTGCACTCGCAAGATTTGCACAGTAGTTAAGAGAGCTGGAAGTTGTATAGTTTTGAAGGACACTTTTCTTAGGTCATTCCACGAGAAAATAATAATGAACCACGTTTGAACTCTGTGCTACGCAAGGGTCCTACAGGTAATGTTACCTGGAAAAGTTATTGGCTGATTATAGGAGACGTGGTATTAATACCATTATGGGGAGCTGATTATTGGTATTAATAACATTATGGTGGTACTAACAACTTCTGTAATGCTCCAAATTAGCTTGGAAGAAAGATATATTCGATAGAGAGCCGTGATGTACAATAATCGCTATCCCCAAATTCGCATGTATTAATATTAATACAGGAACTAAAATACCAGTTCAGTATGAGCATTGAAAAGGTTTCTGCGCGGCAAAGGAAAGGACGACAGAAGGGGAAAAACTACAAGTAAAACAGGGGGTAAGGAAGCGAAGATGAAGAATAGAAAAGAAAAATTTTCGAATAACTGAACATGTAATTAAAGTAATTGTTTGAACTCACGATTAGTTATGCACTGACCACTAGGTTAATCATTGCTGCAAGTCCTACTCGTTCAACATTACTGTACATGTTGAACGACCAGACTGAACCTAGGTACGCCTAATCTTCTCAGGTCACTGGAAACCGTTTTCTATTTGTTTATTTCATTTTTAAATTAATCCAGATCTACAGGATTTGTCAAGTCCAGTGTTCAAGGACAGAATCTTCGCCCACCGTAAATGTACTTGCGGAGCATGGACAGACAACCGAAAATTGCAACCTTGTTAATGATTTCAACTTTCGTTTCATTGCAAACACGGCCAAATAGTCACTTCAAGAAGTGGATCTTAATGTTAATGCAAAAGGCTAAAAATGCATCCAGCAGTATGTGTACAAGTCATAAAAAACTAGTCTTGCGTGGTGTTAAAAGATTATAATGATTAAGAAGCACAAACTGATGAATGCGCCATTAATGACTCTACAAAACAGCACTGTGCCGCAACTGCCGCTTTATCTTCTTTTAATGACTACGCACTGATTTCAATAATCGTTTATCAATATTTATCAATACCGCAACTTTCAAGACTTCTCTTGTTCTCTTTCCAGTGAGAAACCCGTTGGATCATACGATAGAGCGATTACCATATGCTATATTTACATTTGCATTTTCAGTCACCATTTACAATCATAGTAGACCTCTTGGCAAGTGCGCAACTGTTCCTCAGTATAAAGGAAGGGTTTAATGACGGATTCGCATATTGAACAATTTTTCCTTTCTATTCCTTTATCTGCTTTTCCTCATCGTCGCCTGTTCTATCTGTCGCTCCATTTCCGCATTGCGACGTTTATCAACCATTTCCTATAATTAATCTGTTGGCCTAGACCATATCTTTTTCCATTTCTCCTCTTTATTTTCTTTCTTTTCTTTGCAGCATCTCAGCGGTCGCTTGTTGATGGCATTAGCACAACGGACACGTCCAATTAGCCAGTGCTAACGTCACTCAACGTCGTTCACGTTTACTAATAATTTCTATGAAATGTACGAAGTACCCAGAGAGAAGCACAGTTTTGATAAGCATCAACACAAAAGGAAAAGGCGCCAATGTATTCTAACTACACGGCTTTGATCCCGTTGAAAGAACACGAGTTAGCACGGAGCTTTCCCGTGCTAAAAAACCCTATTTTTATAGGAGTCAATGTAAATAAATTTGTATTTTTGCTATTCAGTATTGTATTTCCCACATATGCTCATATTTCCAATATCAGGGTGCCATATATCTGAGATTATCGATGTTAATTAGTAACATTCAAGCTCTAACTTCGCTTAGAACCAACTTTATCAGTCGCAAATAAGCTATGTTAAAAATACAGTATGCCTAATCTCAAGGAGGTTTTGATATTTTATCAGCATATGACTAATAAATTTAAAGTCGAGAAGACCGCAAAACCCAATTTTTACATGAACAACGTTACGGAAACTTTTCTCACGAATGAACACTTCAAGGTGTTTGGAAAAGTGATAATATGTCGGTGACAGGTCAGGTGAATAAGGTGGATTAGGCTGAAGCATGTATCTCAGTTCATCCAGTTTGTCTCTGACGATTCTCGGAGAAGCATGTAGTCGCTGCACTCAGTGCGCGTCATTGACTTCATGTGACACCCACTTGTTTATGTGTTTCACTTTGCCTGTCGAATGAAGATGACTTGATCCTAAAACCATGAAGGAGGACTTAACTTTTTCCAAAATTCTTCACAGTTGTCAGCTAGGTATCCGCTTCTCTCATTTTATTCAATTTCAAAATCCATTCATCATCTACAGCTTGTCATTTTCAAGAGACTCTTCTCCATTCCTGAAATTGTTTTACCAACGATGCATATTCCAATCGGTAATTGATTATTCATCCTGTATGTGCTTAATATTTCTTGCTTTTGCGGCACTGCTGAGACCTCTCTGAATGCCTGAAAGGAAAATAACACGAAAACCACGGTTATCCATAACTCAGGAAACGAGACAGACAGTACGCTTATTTGCCGTAATTAAGAAGGAATGAGAATGTAACTTCCTCTGTCATATAAACTGTATTTTTGTGGACATAGCTTCGTTCTCCATGGAAATGAAGATAGTGGTGAACGAAATGGAGAAGAAACCGGACAGGAAGACATGGATAATAACACGATAATGGTTGTACCCTATTATCCTTGCATTAGTGACCTTATACGCAGAATTACTAGACAGATCAGTGTCAAGACAGTTTCCAAAGGGCACTTCAACCTTCGACCTGTCCTCTGATCGAAATTTACAAAGAGGATGTTCCTCTGAGGCCAGTGGAGGCAAATGCAATAACGTGGAACCAACAAACTTTGCAGTTCATACTTCATAACGCTTAAACAACTGATTGGTTAGAGACTATCACACACGCAAATCTCCCAGCCCTTGTGCAAGAAATGATACATGTTGAACTTGAGAAAACGATAGCATTGTTGTAACTACCATGCTAAAAATCAGTTCACAAGAGTTCCACTTAATTACAAATGCAACATCGCTTTGGAAGCATTGTTCAAGGACAAAGTTTTGAAAGAACCGACTAGAGTTTCGACCCTTGCCATTTAACACGGTTAGTTAAGTTTTGTATGGAAGAAATTACTTCCAATAAAATGGAATGTGTTTTTCATAACAGAAAGGACCACTGATGAGAAACACGCTCTGTTCAATTCTTGCAGAAATACTCACAAAACATCTGGAAGAGAATGCTTTCCCAATTAACATCTTTGTACACAATCTAGAAATGTTCAAACACTACTTGGACCAAATTCTCGTCATTATCAAAGAGAGGAAAGAGAATTTTCTTCTTGAACAACTCAACAGCTTTTTCCCAAATGACATCACATTCACAATGGGAAAAGAAGAACTTGGAAACTGTCATTCCTGGAAGTCCTCGTTTTGAGAACCAGAAAGCAAAAGGTTTCTGAAAACCCATGAGCTCAGATAGATATCTTAATTATCTTTCTCCTACCAGCCTTTGAATGTGAAGAAGGATGTCATAACAGGAATGGACGATGGAGCTATCAGCCGTTGCAACAAGGAATTTCTGAAGGGGAAGTAAGGAACATACGAAGGATTATATTGCAAAATAACTATCCTAGACGATTCATAAATGCTTGTATAAATAAAAGACTAGGGATGCGTAGAAGTCATGAAATGGAAACGAAGAGTGAAACAGAAGCAACAGCATTATGTATACAATACTACCCAGGCGCACTTGTAGGACAGCAAAGACCTTCGATACTGCAGTTGCTTTCAAAAGCCCCTTGAATCTAAAATCTATTTAACGATTCGACCAAGCCAAGATCCCATCACATTAAAGACCAGGTGTAGTCTACAGTATTAAATCTGGGTATGGAGCAAAACACATTGGAGAGACGGGACACTCTATGCTACACCGGCTGAAGCAACGTCAAATGGCACTAACAAGATATGGGAATACAGAAAGAACGATAAAGGGAGAATCTGCGAGATCCAGAAATCGAGTACAAACCAGAAGCCCAGTCAGGATCATGAAAGAAGCTATTAACGCCTCAGCCCTGGTGGAGCATTCGATACAGTGTCATCAGCTACATGATTGAAGAAATATTTTTATATTGAAACATGAGGAAGACTTTGGCATTAAAAATGTCAGTGAAACTTTCCACATCCGCCGAAACGATTGCATTAATAGGGATGAATGAGCTGGAATTAGCGACATATGGTTCACTGTGCCGGTAAAGATAGATGGGTTGTTGCTATGACTGGACAAACGGATAAGCCGAAACAAGAAACGCATAATCCTCCAGAATTTCATGTAGTGTTAATTTTAAAAAAGTAAGGAAAGGACCAAATAGCAATGGAGGAACAAACACACAATAATTGGGATGCCGTTGGATGAGCGAAACCACTGTAAAGGACACGAGTTATATCAACGCGTGTTTCAGGTTAAGATAAATAGTCCTCACCTCCTGGTCTGGTCTCAGTTTATCAGTATTGGCAATTGTACTTGCGCTTAACATTGCTTTCACTTTAGCACTGACGATGGGACCAAGATAGGTCCTGCAAGCCACGCTTTTACAGTAAAGCGTGTTTGGGCTGATGACTTGTCGTCTGCCAAAATAATGTTTACTTTTGATTGTATATTGCACCATTACCCGTGGCATTTCTGTTTTCTGATGTCTTTCAGTGGAAAAGTAGTTTCACGACCTGATTAGGGTTATGTATGCAATAACCGAAGATGTGACTAGCCTGTGAGGATCGAGATCAGGAGGTCCAGAACAACTATGGCTGAGGAAAGTGCGTGTAGCGTGAGTTTTCGTTGTTGGACGGATCCGACTTATGAAATGAAACCTACCGGTCCCTTTTTCTGTTCATACATGCACTTTCGGCATTAAGTTACGTTTTTTATTTTAGACTGTGAAGTGCTGAAAACACGTTAACTAGAGATGCGTGCGTACTTTTTCGTTTTATGTCACCAATGGGCCCGTTCTTTAGCGAGCATTTTCCTTGTGCAGGTTTTGGAAATCTTCTTTGCCGTCATCAGCGTAAATACCTAAGCAACACGGAAAGTAACCGATAAACGTCCTGTTGAACGGTAGTTTAAAAAATGAAGAGGCAGGAGTTTAAAGATCTTTTATTAATAGTATTAATTTTTAGGGAAGTTCTTCAGAACACGTATTTCCTAGAATTGTCCTCTTTGCTCAGTGCTGTCAATTTGCCAGTGTCCTTCCATTAGAGGTTGTTTAGCACGCAAGGTTGAATAAGTGTAATCAGTTCCAATGCTCTAATACAATGAGCACCAATATATTCATTCCATAAGGCGTTTTCAAGTTTCGTTAATTTCAATTCCATTGTCACGATTTTGCATGTCATCGGATGTATAATGCGCCTTCCTAAATTTTCTCACATGGAATTGGAATTCTCGGTGTGAATGTTTTGTTCCAAACATAAGAGAGCACCGTGAAGCGTGTTCAGCAGTCGCGGATGCTCTTAAGACCTGATTCACTATGACGGATCGGTCAAGTGACCATCACATTATGAGTCAGGCGTCCCTCTCCCTTATGCGAACACCTTTTAACATGTTATTGCCATTTTCATGTCTTCCAAAGCATTTTAAATGTCCTTGAGATCTAATTAAAAATTAGATTTTTTGTAACGGTGTAATTGAACATGATATGAATTGCACGACGATCACCAACAACAAGTTGAACTATTGTTTAACTGCTGAAGACGGGACGCGGTGGGTCCCGAAAGCTACGGATTTATATTCGTCAATAAAATTCATTCCAACGGTGATCGTCGTACAATTCATATCATGTCCTTGAGATCTATGAGTTAAGACAATCCAGCACTGCCCACCATCAGAGAGCTCACTTCTGCCGTTGAATTCCTCTCCCACTGAACCTTATGGGCATCAAAGGAAGAATAAGGGAACGGTGGGAACGAAAGAAGAGAAGGGAAATAATGGTGAGAAAAGGAGCGGCGTAGGCCTTTGGCGATGGTGGACTTAACTCCGTAGCCCATTCTTAGCCCGTCCGCGGTCCTTTTCTCCTTTATCCTATTATCTTTCCAAAGAGGAAATGCTCCTGGGACGATAGCACCTACTATCCTTTCGCTACCGCTCTAGCCAGTAACCGCCTTCTCTCGACTGTCTCTTTGGGCTTCACTGCCCCCAAATTCATCGGTTATTGCCCATACTGTTTCCGTACTTACGCTAATGACGGGAGAAGGAAGTTCACGTAAGATATGAATGTAAACCGTTTATTAAAGAATGGGTTCATTGATGGTTAAATTGAATGCTGACCTTTTCGGTTCAATACGCTCGTTTCGTCAGGAAACAATCAAAGTCAAAACTGCCCTACCTGCAAACGCCATCATAGGGAGCCTTGGTTTTTGATGAATTACTTGCTTGTCGTTCATGTCAGACGATCCTTCTCCTGGAAAAGCACGTACATGTTGCGTGCTTTTCGGAAAGATGCCACCGAGATGCTCGAAACGATGTATTGCCCAATTTGCCGTGCGAACCTCCTCTGCCTGCAGGATATAAGAGATCACCTTCTACGCAGTCACTTTCAGCGGGCCTTTCACGTTGAAAGCAATGTCCTGTCTCATTTTTCGTGAAATGTCCGACAAAAGAGATTTCTCTTTACGTGCGTTGCTGCGTTTGAAAATGACGTAGCGTTATCGTTCGCCATAGATCTTCCGTTGTTGAGAAACAGTGATAGGTTGACTCGTTGCCGTTGTCTTGCACACGCCAAAGGATGAAATTAATCACTTCCGCCTGTTGAAATATCTTTTCAGACTACGGACTGAAATGCGAGCATTGTATTAATAGTCTGCGCTTGCGCGCTAAATTTGAAATTTTTAAAAACTAACCTCCCATGGCAATAATGAATGGAATTGATTATTCATGACACGATTGTCATTTTGTAGCAATGACATTGACCACTGGTTTAAATGAGCACTGGTAATTAAATAGGGTGCATCAAATTGAAGAAGCTCAGCGTATCGATTTCGGCGGGAGTAAATGCTCCGTTGTGTAGTCTGCTTGAATAGTTTTGCTCAATATAGAAGCCACGAATGGACACCTGTAGCGAACTGCACAGTGGCGGAAAACCTTAACTTAAAACAGAGCTTCAAAAGGCTGATTTCTGTTTGCAGGAAAGCGATGATTTCAGTTCATTTGGCGCTCCTCTTGTGACGATGTTACGTTTTGGTGCTGCTCATCCAGCGTCTAACTTCACTCTAACCAACTGACTTCAGCCTAACCTTCAGACTTTATTCAACTAGTTTTACTTTTTCTGGAACAATGTGGGATTTCATGCAATGTGCGTCATGCTGCATTATGGAAAAATTGTTCATCCCACACAACGTAAATAGACGTGAACTATTACTGCTGAACCTGGACATGCACCAGAAACCAAGAATAACACCGCAATATACAAGTACGAATACAAGAAGAAAAGGAAACGTAACCCACTGAAGGAACACATTAACTCCACAGATAAATATCGATGACACGCATTTAGAAAACTAAAATGGTGAGCTACACTAATTCACTGTTGCAATTTAATATCTTTGCGTACGCTAAGCGGTCACTGCATACGTACAATTGGTCCAATTGTCAACGTTTAAGTTTATCGAACTTTTGATAATAGATAGTTGAAAAGTACTTCTGGCCGCTGAAGATGGAAAATGGGAAGTGGAGAAAGTTATGGTAGGCTTAGTTAAAGATAAGTGTAAGGTAACGGTAAGTGCCAAAATGTCGAGGCAGACAAGTCCTCGCAATGTTGATAACACATTAGCCAGCCGGCGGCACACACAAACGAATGCGCATGTTGAACATAATTACAGCTACACGACTCAAACTAAACTGCCTATTTGTCCAAATGCCATTGCGGAGCATTTCTGCAAACACCTGGAAAGTGGATTCTTGAAAATCCATGCAACACTTTTAGACGAGCGTTTGACAAATGGATTAAAGTTGCGAAATCGCTGTCACCAGCGGGAAAGCAGAATTTGCCTTTAGCTTCGAAAAGTACACCATTTGATCTTACTTGAGCAGGGCATTTGACAATTCACTAATTGCAGCTCACTCTGCACTACGCTGTGGAAACAGCAGCTCTGATCACGTGGGCAGACGGTAACACGTGTAGCAAAATAAAGCAGAACTTCAGTACACTGCAAGGCGACTTCAATCAACATGCGAAATCACGTGCACCTGCGAATAAACAGGTCTGTTCATTGCTTTTAGCTTAACGTTGCATACTGAAGATCGGATGTCTTGTAACGGGTGTTGGCATGTTCGGTGTATTTCACGGCTTGTACCCGTTCCTGTGTATTCTGAAATTAACGGAAACAACGCCCTACCAGCGGATTGATGGGCAGTTATTAGGAAAAGATCAGAACATTGTAGCAACTGTTCGAAGCTTTCGGAACGATCTTGTTCCGTCAACAGCGATTTATTGGCTGAGTCAATAACAACCACAACCAATAAATACAGGCAGTCCTCGCTTAACGTCGGAGATGCGTTCCTCGAGACGCGACGTATAACGAAACCACTGTTACCATTGAAAACATAGTATGCGTGGGAGTTACGCTCCGCCGGTACACCTATGACCATGAAAAAATTACTTGACTTCTGAACTGTGGTGCATTAAACTTTTAATTTAAAACATTGAAACAAGTACGTGCTTTTAAGAACTTTTAAGATACTCCTACAAGATTAGATAATCGTTTAACCAAGTTTTGGTGAATGTATTCCCTGATTTGCTGGGACCTTCCAAAAGCTGTCCAACGTTTGTTGCTGCAGGCGCTTTTCCATCTGCTCATATAACTCTCTATAGCATTTGCATGCACTCATTATTAATCTGTTAGCTTCGGAACTTCTTTCCCTCTGTGGGTCCTTTTCAGTGAAGATGGCCATTGTTCTGCCTAGCAAGTCAAAAGCTTCAGACAAGTCTTTCGCTGTTAGAAAGCGCTGTGGTTCTTCATTCCCAAGTTCATCATTCTTTCCGTCGTGCGCACGTTGTTGTTCCATTTCCATGAGATCCTCATTTGATAAGTCTTCTTCGTGCGATTGAAGTAACTCTACTATGTCTGCCTCATTCACTTCACTGAAACCAGCATGATGAGCTAGCTCAGCTATGCCTTGATGTATGTTTTGCAATGGCTGCTCATCCGTGAGCACGTCGGCAAACAATTCTGGATGAATCTCACGCCACGCGAGCTTCATTGTCCTTGGTTTTACTTCTTTCCATGCCTCAGCCAAATTGTCAATCGCTTTCATGATATGATAATCATGCCAAAATTCCCATGGCGTGCGCTCAGCATCACCATCCAAGAATTTCATCATTTCATCAAAGGTGCGCCGGAGGTAGTATGCTTTGAATGCGGCTGGCCCCTTGATCCATAGGCTGAATCAAGCAGGTCGTGTTTGGAGGCAGAAAGATTACTTGAACATTATCTGCGAAATCCTCCAGGTTAGGTGGATGACCTGGAGCGTTGTCCAGAACAAGCAATGCCTTGTTTTCAAGCTTCTTACCATGATAATATTGCTCGACAGCAGGTTTGAAATACGAAATAAACCATTCTTCGAATATACTTCTGGTGATCCATCCTTTCCTATTTGCCCGTCAGATTACAGGAAGATGAGCCATAGAGTAACCCTCCATAGCTCTTGGCGTCTGGGAATGATAAACAACTAGCGGTTTGAACTTCAGCTCACCCGAAGCATTACCACCAAGGAGAAGAGTCATACGATCTTTCGCAGCCTTGAATCCTGGCGCTCTTTTCCTCTTTTGAAAGATAAGTTCGCTTCGGCATTCTCTTCCAAAAAAGACATGTTTCATCTACGTTAAAAATTTGGTCCGGCGTATATCCCCTCTCATCTATAATCTTCTTCAGAAAAGCTGGGTAAGCAGCAGCAGCAGCAGCTTTTCTGTCGGCAGTTGCACTTTCACCTGTTATTTGTACGCCATGAAGTCCTGAAAGATTTCTAAAGCGCTCAAACCAACCACGGCTTGCCACAAAAGTTTCACATTCAGCAGTAGAATTATTTTTCCTCTTTAAGTCTTCAAACAAGCTTCAAGCTTTCGTTTGTGTGGCCAATAATGAACATGGAGAATTTCGCTGGTGCATGTCGTCTATCCAGATGCTTAGAAACCTTTCCATTTCTTCCATTGTCTCACTTCTGTTCCGAGTTAACGCGTTAGCTTGAACGGGCGTCACCGTTTGGGCGTTAGCTTCAATCCTTTCAGAGTTACTACGAATCGTTCGTACAGTCGTTGGGGGTAACCCAAGAGCTTCTCCAATATCTACACTTCTCTGTCCGTCAGCAGATCTCTTCTATTAATAATAAATTTCTAGTTTTGTCGCTAATGTCACTCCTTTTCTTTCCTTTTTCGAAGCGCATAAGCCAGGGGGAGATAGTGTACGTTTAGCACTCATTACAACAAACGTAGATAAAGCAGTAAGCGTTCACAAAATAATAGACGACAGTGGATATCCGGCACTACAATGGCGATCACAAACAAAGACCATGGAAACAAACCGACAGCAAAACTATACCTCTCATTTACAATATACACAGTGAACCTGAGTGACTTTTGTAGCATCTCAGTCTTCTCCGGGAGCGACGTATAGCGAAACGACGTACAACGAGGACTACCTGTACAATAATCGGTCGGACACAACCAATAAATCGCCGACAACGAAACAATATCGTTCCGAAAGCTTCGAACAGTTGCTACAATGTTCTGATCTTTTCCTAATAACTGCCCATCAATCCGCTGGTAGGGCGTTGTTTCCGTTAATTTCTGAATACACAGGAACGGGTACAAGCCGTGAATACACCGAACGTTGCATACTGCTTTAAAAGGGGAAACTACGTCGAATGTCCATCTAAGCATGCCCTGCTTTTGGGCAATGAATAGAAAGCACTTAAGATGACCCAGACGACTGAAGTGCACGACGCCGAACCAGTTCTTCTTTCTGCTTGGCAGTTAGAGTTACATGTAGATCATTAGCTGGCTTACTGTAGGTGGTGATTCTTCGTGGTTGCCAGTAAAGAGTTCAGTGTTGTGGTCGTTTTTGTGATCCCTGTTCATTCCCTGCGTACCGAACGACGCAATGGCGTTGCCGATTCGCTTTCAGGAGCATTTGCAAGTGAGTACCACATTTAAGTTGGCTGATTATCCGTAACTATCTTTCCTTCTCTTCTTCTTCGTGAATATCAGTCTGTTCATTGCGTTATTAATAAGCTTAAAGCTTTGATTTCATGCATTGCTCTGCTAGTTTCTGTTTGTGTAGAGCGTGAAATTAAGTCCTGTCGGTTCATCCGACGGATTCCGTACAATTTGGACTCCCGTTCAATCCTTAAAGTTATCGTTGACTCAGCGAAAGTGAACTGATTTTGCAACCCATTTAGTTGGCAAATATTGGCGTTCACAGTACCAGCGTTGGCTTTGCCACTCTCACGATGGAATCGGACAAATATATTTGCATCCGTGAAAAAGTTGGCGAAAGTGCACAGGTAGTGATCATCGACATGTCCGACGTTGGAAATCCAATAAGGCGGCCAATTTCTGCCGATTCTGTCGTTATGAATCCGGTCTCGAGGGTTCTTGCGCTGAAGGGTAAACCGTCGTTGGGTGGCGGATGGAACCTTTTACTCCCTTGCCGTTTTTAGCCGGAAAAACTCTTCAAATTTTCAACATTGACATGAAGAGCAAAGTAAAAGCGCATACGATGACCGATGAGGTCATTTTCTGGAAATGGATAAACGTGAACACGTTGGCACTAGTCACCAACACAGCCGTTTTTCACTGGTCAATGGAAGGTACGAACTTCTTGATTTTCAGTACTATATGTTGAGAATGATATCTTGCCGAAAAATCTAGTCCTTGCGTTTCAATGTGCTACGTATAATTGAATTTCAAGGTGACAGCGTGCCGCAAAAGATATTCGAACGACACGTCAGTTTGTCCAATTCGCAAATCATCAATTATCGAGCAGACGAGAAGTGCTTGTGGTTTCTTCTTATTGGCATTATGGCAAAGGTACTATTCTATACGTTATTCTGTACGTCAGTGGTGTTTACGTCGTTCTTTTTCTTAAGATTAAGATCGTATATGTTGGACTTGAAGTACGGTTTTGCTCGTTGGAGTTGTTTTTGTTGCTGTCTGAAATAAACCGAGAAACAACGCTCGACCAACGGATGCATGGGCAGTTAGAAGGAAAACACGGATCACCTATGTAACCTCGAAGCTTTCGGAACGTGATCCGTATTTTCCTTATAACTGCCCAGCCATCCTTTGGTAGGGCGTTGCCTTTCTGGTTATTGCAGCCACCAAGAAAAACTCGAGCGGACAAAATCGCGTACTTCAGCTCCAACATGACAAACGGACCCGTTACAAAGCTTCCGATTTTAAAGATTGCATGTCTCATTTATGCGCATAAATGACATAATTGCTGACTGTTTCGTTTCCTCCCATTTAATCTTGTCGTTACGTCGCTTTGTCGGACCCGATCTACTGCGAGTTTATTGGCGTGCGTGTCCTTACAAATGGAAATTCCATCTAATTTGTGATTATTCCATTTTGACATGCACCTTCAGCGCTAACGTTGTAATAGAAGTTTTCTCAGGTTGGCTTGAACATTTCGATTCCTCAATGGTGCCATAAGTTTGGACGCAAACCGCGTGTTATGTGACCTATACTATGGCAGGGATTTTCATATAAAATTGATTAATTAGTTGGCATGGATGGTTGCCACGGTGTACCCGTTGTGATCACGTTACGGTGCTTTTGTAATTACGTTACGTTACGATATATCGTACGTTACAATGTTTCGTTTTTCACCAATGAATCAACCCACCCGCGATTGGTGAGGTTCTTCTTTTTGGTAATAACAGAAGCATCGTAACGTGATCACAACGGGTACACCGTGGCAACCATCCATGCCAACCGAACGCCTCGTTACCATGCACCCCATCTTCAACGTGATTAGTTAGTTCAGATTACCAGATTGGTGAAAACGTTATACTGCACAGAATGCTCACTGTTAATTCAAGAGGGATTCGCTGCTGTTTTTTGTGCAAACGAAACAAATGGCAGCATGTTTCGCATCAGTGAATAGTTAATTAGTCTAGTATGCAAGTTTCTGAAAGCTGCTTTCTCTGATCGTATCGTCCTTTGGCGATGTATTCTCTCCTACCTCTTTTTGGCTTCGACTTTTTGGGCTGTATTTTCAAGGTTTCACAATTTTTGCGCCACGAATGCCCTCCGGAATATCAGCTAGCATGCCGAAATGTGCAAGTCGAATTGGGCAGTACATTGAGGTTCAGTTTCTCGAATTATTTTCGAGCGTTATGCAAATGCGTACTGCAGAATGTAGTTTACAGAATGTTGACACGATCATAGGCAACTTTTCCAATTGCAGTTGTTAAGCTCGCGAGCGAAAGATGTTTGCCCATTTAGGACAATCGCGTTGTCGGAGCTATGCAACTATTCAGCTTGGAAAGACGCGTTAGTCAGCCGGTCGAAGGCCACGCCGGTTGCTTTGTTCAATTCAAGCTGGACGCAAATCCGGAACCGAGCACCCTGTTTTGCTTTAGCGTTAAAACTCCGACTGGTGGGAAGGTGAGCATAAATAACCTTTCCTTCGTCATTCTGCTGACATTTCTCCTTTCAACAAAGTTGCACATAATTGAAGTGGGCAATCCTCCCCCGAAAAACCAGCCATACTCGAAAAAGGCCGTCGACGTGTTTTTCCCCACGGAAGCGAACACCGACTTCCCCGTAGCAATGCAGGTATGATTTTTCTTCGCTTATGGCATTGGACTTACCATTCGCCTTTAGGCAAGCAAGAAGCATGGCATCATCTATCTTATAACGAAGTATGGCTATGTCCACTTGTATGACGTGGACACGGGCACATGCATTTATATGAATCGCATATCCAACGAAACAATATTCGTCACTGCCGAGTATGAGGCCACGGGCGGTATACTTGGCGTCAATCGTAAAGGTCAAGTGAGTAGCTGTTGACTAATCGTTTCCTGTTCCAAACTTTAACTTCCATGCAGGTGCTTAGCGTGAGCATAGACGAGAAGAATTTGATCCCTTACATTACAAATACGTTGCAAAACACCGAACTCGCCTTTTCCCTTGCCGTACGATGTAACTTGCCGGGAGCGGAAGAACTGTTCGTACGAAAGTTTGACCAATTGTTCGCCGAGAAACGCTACGACGAGGCAGCTAAAGTAGCCGCATGCGCACCAAGGGTACTAATTCGTCTAATATAGCATTCAGATTGCTAAATGTGGTCAATTTCCATTTTAGGGAATACTACGAACTCCGCAGACGATACAAAGATTTCAAAGCATTCATACCGAACCAGGATCTTCCAGTACCACTCCGCTGTTGCACTTTTTCGCCTTGCTATTGGATAGGGGCATGTTGAACAAGTACGAATCGTTGGAACTTTGCCGACCCGTACTAGCGCAGAATCGAAAGCAGTTTCTGGAGAAATGGTTGAAGGACAACAAAGTATGCAATTGTCGACTCGACTGTTGTACATGATTGCCATTGCAGCTTGAATGCAGCGAAGAATTGGGTGATTTGGTCAAATTGCATGATACTGGTCTGGCGTTGTCAGTCTACCTAAGGGCTGGAGCACCGGCGAAGGTTCACGTTATTGAGTTTTGCGTTTATCGCTTTCACAAACGCTCCTGCTTCCAGGTGATTCAGTGCTTTGCCGAAACAGGCGAGTTTGACAAAATTATACTGTACGCTGAGAAAATTGGTTATAAGCCAGATTACATATCTATTTTGCGGCAAATTTTGCGTACTTCTGGTGAAAAGGGTGTCGACTTTGCCAAGATGTTGGTCAGAGAAGGTCAAGAGCCATTAGCCAACTTGAGCCAGGTTCGTTGTGCTCCTCGTTTGCCCTTCGTCCGTAGATTCGCGTAATTTCAAGATAGTTGACTGCTTCCTTGAAGTCAACTTGGTTCAACCTTGCACGTCCTTTCTTTTGGATGCTTTACACGCCGATAGGCCGTCTGAAGGTCCCTTGCAGACGCGCTTGCTGGAGATCAATCTCCTAACGAATGCTCAGATCGCTGACGCAATTTTGGGAAACAACATGTTTCATCATTACGACCGTGCACATATTGCCCAACTGTGCGAAAAGAACGGCTTGCTGCAGCGTGCCCTTGAGCATTATACCGATCTTTTCGACATCAAACGTGCCGTCGTCCACACTCCACTGCTTAAGCAAGAGGTATGTCTCGTGTACGCCTTCAAGACTGATTGTGTTAAGCGTATGTACGATTTTAGTGGCTCCTGAATTTCTTTGGTACATTAAGCGTTGAAGATTCGTTGGAGTGTCTGAAGGCGATGCTTAGTTTCAACATACGGCAGAACTTGCAACCAGTTGTACAAATAGCGTCCAAGTATCACGAGCAGCTGACCACGCAGGCGCTAATAGACTTGTTTGAATCTTTCAAATCCTACGAAGGGCTGTTCTATTTTCTTGGCGCAATTGTCAATTTCAGCCAAGATCCGGAAGTGCACTTCAAGTACATACAGGTAGAAATGTGTATTCCCTTTATGTTCGACCGGTAATTAGAAATCAATCTACCGTCGTAGTGTTCCATTGGCAGCTTTCGATTGTGCCGTTTCATTTAGCGGTGCAGCAACTTTGATTGTGTTCGTAAGAAATTCGTTGCAGGCGTCGTGTCGTACTGGCCAAATCAAGGAGGTGGAACGTATATGTCGAGTTTCCAATTGCTACGATCCGGAACGCGTGAAAAATTTTCTCAAGGAAGCGAAGCTCACCGACCAGCTGCCTTTAATTATCGTCTGTGACCGTTTTGATTTTGTTCACGATCTGATCTTGTACTTGTACCGCAACAATTTGTCCAAGTACATTGAAGTCTTTGTCCAAAAGGTAGGCATCTACGAAATAGGTTTTGTCAGTTACCTTGCAACTAACCAGCGGTCGTTATACGGGCTACGTGTTATGGCCTCCTGTTGAGTTGCAATATTATTATCGGTATGTTTGAGCGGCGGTGGCTCGATGCCATTGTCGTAGAATTTATCCGAACAAAGTGCCGTACTGGAAAGGATGTTTTGCCCTGATTTATTCTACTCGTGTTTTAGGTTAATTCATCGAGACTTCCCGTAGTAGTTGGCGCCTTATTGGACGTGGATTGTAGCGAGGATACGATCAAACAGCTAATTCTTCACACGAAGAATGCTTTCAAGATAGATGAGCTGGTGGAAGAGGTCGAGAAACGGAATAGGTAAGTTGATGGAAGGAAAATTTGTTATTAGGTTTGTGCCAAAGAACCGTCGTGGTTCGGTCGGTACTAGTTCGTGATAATGAGATGTTTCTATAGAAATTATCTTTATGGATTGCAGCGTTTGCTCTAATCTTCACACTCTGTTTAACCGATTGGTCATTCGTGTTGCTGCTCCAAGTTTTTTCGCTTAATTCTTCCTTTAGTAATGTTATGCGTGTTAATTGCCATAGTCAGGCACATTTATCTTGGCCCAAACATTTGTGAATGCAATGGACTAGAGCTATTAGTTTGAGCGTGAGGTATCTAAGTTCGTTCGATTTAGCTGACGGATCTCGGTATTGGTCGCATGAAGAAAGTTTGCGATCAATATGTTGACACTGCCCATTATTGTTGCGTTTTCGTTCTCCTTGTTGCCTCTGTCTCTACAGCGCTTTTACGCATGCTTTGTCTACTTATTCAACCATTTTAAACGCTTTTTTGTAAACCACGCTGATTCTAAGTTTTGCCAAAGGTTAAGTTAATTCTACGGTAAGGCAATGTACTTGAATGTCAGGAATGTTGTACGGCGTAATCAAACATTGTTTTTCTCGACAGATTTCACACTCATTAGTGAACGGAATAAAGTAGCGTGAAGTCGTGAAGAATAACCATTGCATTTGTTTCGATAACCCAGATTTATGAAGGCAATCTGACAAACGTCCATTATAACCATGTGTGTGTGTGTGTGTGCGTCGTCGCTGCCTTTGATAGCCTATCGATGCCTTAACGCAATCATTTTCCACGTTCATTGTCCCTCGGCTCTGTACGAACTTGAGCTTCTAAATTATTCACACCATGTTTTAAATGCCTACAGCTTCTTTTCATTCAGCATGGCAATTGAGGGTGACTGGTAACTCAGGGCACCATTTGATTTGTGCAGTGGAATGTTTCAGGCTGAAGCTGCTATTGCCTTGGCTGGAATCGCGTATTCACGATGGTGCCACCGATGCGGCTACGCACAATGCCGTTGCCAAAATCTACATTGACAGCAATAACAATCCGGAGCGTTTTCTGCATGAAAATCCGCATTACGATTCAGCAGTCATTGGAAAGTACTGCGAAAAGCGGGATCCCCATTTGGCTTGCATTGCCTACGAGCGCGGCCAATGCGACATGGAGCTTATTCAGGTTTGGCTTTCCGTTTTGTCTATGGTGAAACTGTTTTGAATGACTGCATAGGTGTGCAACGAAAATTCGTTGTTCAAAAGCTTGTCCCGTTACATGGTTCGAAGACGCGATCCTGAGCTTTGGGCGCACGTACTGCAAGAGGGTAATTCTTATCGTCGGCCACTTATCGATCAAGTTGTTCAAACTGCCTTGTCGGAGACTCAAGATCCGGACGACATAACGGTGACTGTGAAGGCTTTCATGACAGCCGACCTGCCTAATGAATTAATCGAAATACTGGAAAAGGTCGTCTTGGATAATCCCAGTTTTGGCGAGCACCGTAATCTACAAAATTTGCTTATCCTAACTGCCATCAAGGCGGATCACAGTCGTGTTATGGAGTACATACAACGCTTGGACAACTACGACGCTCCCGATATAGCTAATATTGCCATAACTTCTGAGCTTTACGAAGAAGCGTTTGCCATATTTAAGAAGTTCAACGTGAACACATCGGCGATACAGGTGAGCATCTGTTTTTTCGTCTTCACCCTGTTAGCAGCTGTTATCAACCTCCGTTCGCAGGTTCTAATAGATAACATTAAAAATTTGGATCGAGCTTACGAGTTTGCCGAGCGATGCAACGAGCCGGAAGTGTGGTCGCTGTTGGCCAGAGCCCAGCTGCGAAACAACTTGGTGAAAGAGGCCGTCGATTCGTTCATAAAAGCCGAAGATCCGTCGTTCTACGTGGACGTGGTTCAGAAATGTACGGAAACCAGTAAGTGAAGTATCCGTCTGTCAAGACGACTTCATGCTGAGCCACTTCCACTTGGCGCAGATCATTGGGAGGATTTGGTACGTTACTTGCAAATGGCTAGGAAGAAAGCGCGCGAGTCCATAATAGAAACTGAACTGGTGTACGCGTTTGCGAAGACCAACCGGCTTGCTGACATGGAGGAATTCATATCCGGACCAAACCATGCGCAGATCCTTCAAGTCAGTCATGGATTTCCGTTCAAGTGCAGTCGTTGAGTAAATGCTTTTTATGTTTTGTCAGGTGGGCGATCGGTGTTTCGACGCCGGAATGTATGAAGCTGCTAAAATCTTGTTCAACAACGTCAGCAACTTTGCCAAGCTTGCCATAACGCTTGTGCGGCTAAACGAGTTTCAAGGATCCGTAGATGCTGCAAGAAAGGCCAACTCGACAAAAACATGGAAGGAGGTAAACTCATATCCTTTTAAGCTGTTACGTAATTGCGAACGGGGAAGGGCGACCGCAACAGTATGACGGCTGTTGTGGTTTTTCGTTGCCAACTATGCCTTGTATTTGCCGTTGGTTGTTCTGTTGTGTACTACTTATCTTTTAGGTTTGTTTTGCCTGCGTCGACGCGCAGGAGTTCCGCTTGGCCCAGATGTGTGGTTTGCACATTGTCGTTCATGCCGACGAATTAGAAGAATTGATTAGTAACTACCAGAACCGTGGGTACTATGAAGAGTTGATCAATTTGCTCGAGGCTGCCCTTGGTAGGACCCTACCATGTACTGTCCATAGTCGTTCACCTGCCGCTCTGATTTGTAGGGTTAGAACGAGCTCATATGGGCATATTCACTGAATTGGCTATTCTGTTTTCTAAATATAAGCCGGAAAAAATGAGGGAGCACCTTGAACTATTCTGGTCGCGTGTGAACATTCCGAAAGTGCTTCGTGCTGCAGAGCAAGCCCATTTGTGGTCCGAATTGGTCTTCCTTTATGACAAGTACGAAGAATACGATAACGCCGCTTTGGCGATGATGCAGCATCCAAGCGAAGCATGGAGGGAGCAGCATTTTAAGGAGGTGATCACAAAGGTAGCCAACATCGAGCTGTACTACAAAGCGATGCAATTCTACTTGGACTACAAGCCTTTGTTGCTGAATGATTTGCTTGCCGTGCTTGCGCCTCGTCTCGACCATACTCGCACCGCTGCTTTCTTCACCAAGTGTAATCACTTGCCACTGGTCAAACCGTATCTACGCATGGTGCAAAGTCAAAACAACAAGGCAATCAACGAAGCTCTCAATCAGCTGCTTATTGAGGAGGAGGACTACGCCGTTAGATGCTGAACGCCTTGAAAAGGAAATTAATAATTTTTAAACTCTTTGTTGTAGGGGCTTCGTGCTTCCATTGACGCTTTCGAAAACTTCGACAATATCGCGTTGGCGCAGCAGCTGGAGCATCACGAGTTGATAGAATTTCGTCGCATCAGCGCCTACCTCTACAAAGGGAACAATCGCTGGAAGCAGTCGGTGGAACTTTGCAAAAAGGACCAGCTGTACAAGGTAAGTGCGCATCCTCACTGCGTGCGCGTGCTCATTGTTTTAACCTTAGGATGCCATGGAATATGCGGCTGATTCTCGGCAACCGGAAATTGCCGAAGAATTGATCGAATTTTTCTTGTCCAATGGTCAACAAGAGTGTTTCGCGGCGGCTTTGTACCAGTGCTACGATCTGTTGCATCCGGACGTCATTATGGAGATGGCTTGGAAAAACAAGCTGCTGGACTACGCTATGCCATACATGATTCAAGTTATGCGCGAATACAGGACAAAGGTTTGCGATTCATTGTGTTCCAATCATTAATGAGTCATCTTCTTATTAGGTTGACAAACTGTACGAGACCGAAGCAAAGCGCAAGGAAGAATCGGATGCGCAGAATCAGCCAGCGGATATGCTCATGCGTAAGTTGAACAATCCTGCTCCGCACTGCAGGTTTTGAACAATTCTTTTTGTAGAAACTCCGCTTATGCTCACTTATCATGGCATGAATATGCCACCTGGCATGGCGGTAGGTGGCACGATGCCTACTTTTCCTCCCAATGCATATTCAGCCGTCCCAGGTGCGCCAAACTATGGGTTGCCGCCTATGTAATTTGTTTTCCATAAGGTTCAAACGCACCAGAAATGCCCATATTTGTTCTCGCTTGATTATTTCATATATACCATTACATATGCAGGATCTTAACCGGTTGCTTCATTCGAAACAGTAAACTGTGGTTCACGCATACAACTACGTTGAACGTTAAGTTAGAACAACAGTAACGTATCACAGCTTTTCAACTTCAGCTTCAAATTCTACTTCCTAGATGGAACAGTTGAGCTCTTCTTGTGTGTAGATATATAGCAAAGTAAAATTGGCGCTTGGCTGAAAATTAAATTGAAGATTTTAGCTCCGTTTATCTCTTCGGCTGACTTAAAGGCTTTCGCGCAGTAGGCGAATTATTGAAATACGGTAATGGTAAGTCTTCGTACGTTGGATTACACAGCCAAAACTACAACAGCACCACAAATTTGATAGTTCTACGAAAATGCCAATGTTACGATCCATGCTAAATCGCAGGAAAGAAAGGCATCTCGACTGTTATGAGCAGCCAACATACATGACTTCACATCAAGTATAGGACATTCCGCCAACCAAGTATTCCATTCGTTGCGGTATTTCGGCAAATGCAAGCCAATCTGACTGATGCGTCGGCAATAGACCCATTGCTGAGCATTTGTACAAGGCCAGAAGAATTCCGATGAGGTTACCAAATATGTACATGAACTTTTCCCCGATCAGATTTTCTTTTTCCACTGCTCGAAAAGCCGCCTTCATTGACAGCAGCGCCTTCACTGGACGTATCAGCATCATGCTCACCATCATTATAGGGAATATTGAAATGGAATTTCCCGCCATGAACATTATGAACAGATTGGTAGGCACCTATTAAAATGCACATCCTGTCACCGACGGCACAATATGCGACTCGAAGACATGGCTGAACAACTAGGATACTAATTCGAGCGAAAGACTCAATTTCTATCTCAGTTGATGCACAATGGCAACATTAACTATGACGAAAAGTATTAGTGAAACTTCCGCCAGACCAAAGCTTCCTGTCTTTCAAAGAGCAGGAAGTACTACTTTGTCTAATGAACTATTACGAGGCAATATGGTTAGGCCAAACATAACAATAAACAGAGTAGCCATACTGTAAAGACTGGACATCAGTTTCCACATCTAATCGTGCAATGTAGCAGGATACTAACCATAGAAAAGAAAAATGGTTTTAAACTGATACTACTCCAACTTCGTTTAGGTCAAATAAGGCCTGAGCTGTTTTCTTATACAGCGAAATCATAAGCATTCAACAGCTAAGATACTACCGACAATTAAGATTCCTGAACAACGTTGTCGCGAGTTCTAGCTGTCCGGGAAGCTATTCCTATTTCAGTGCTCTTTCTTTGCATCCCAAACTACGCATTTCGCCCTATGGGAGGAATTGCTGCTATCGGGAAGTTGTGTCAAACAACTGGGACCACTCACCTTTCCCCAGAAAAACAGTTAAGCTCCGCCCAGCACACAAGAGCAAATTTCCCCTAAAATTGAACTTTACTTGGCGGGACGTTACATTTGATACGTGCTTAACAGCAGCAATGGAACACAATTTGCCGTGGAATTTTTTCCGTACATTCCTGTTGTTTTTACATGTTGAAATGGCATCTTAGTCGTAGCTTCGCTAACCATAATCATGCGCAAAGCCAAACCTAGTTTTACACGCACAATATTCGGAAATCAGCACTTTACAACAACTGCTTCATGGCGAGAGATAGAACATAACTTTTCCTTACCTGTTTCAACGGGCCAAGGGCAATATCCCAAGTTCGCTTAACTGCCAAATGCTGATCAGTGCTTGAAGTGTCGCCGTCCACGCCAACAGGTACGTTGGTATAGTAACCGGGAGGATTTGCAACAACGGCCGAAGGACGGGCAGTCTTTTGTCGCTTCGAACACCCCGCGTCCAGTTTCCACTTCTGATGCAAAGCGAGAACATTTAAGGGTTCCAATTCCTTTGCTGCCATCGAAAAAGGGAACAATTTCCTACAGTACGCATCCATTTTTATTCAGGTTCCAATTATAGGCCGCATATTAGGCCAGCACGATTTGCAAGGTTTTCTCAGGTCATCGTGTTGGGATCAGTCTAGCACGCAAAATAGTAATCAATGCGCATATCAACGGATGTCATTCATAAAAATTTTACAGGTGGCTAAAAATCACTTGTCGACTTTCGAGTAGGCACTCAATGCTAGATGGCAGAACAGCCTGCCAACGCACAGGGCAAGATTGCAAAATCGTGTGCAGCCAGTGCAGCAGCGATTAGTCATGATTTTCCTACCGTTCTAACATTGGTTATCAGGTTCGGCTACCTGTAGGGCAGCGACTTTCCTTTTCTTACTAATTTCTTTGATTTTGCTTTGGTGGAGAGGTAGTTGTACTACAGCTTTAGTCGTTTGCTGGCACTCCACTGTTCGACGTAACAGGTCCAGATAGTTCTGCTTTGATCATGGAGTATCAGTGCAGTAAGGCGTTTCAGCGCGTCCTTTTATTGGTAATAGCCTCCTTGCTATGCAGAGTCAATTTTTGCCGCACTTCCGCTGACCACACGTGGCATGCCTTTGGTAATAAATGGTGACCCAAAAGGAAAGAATTTTCTGTACTGCAATGGAAACAGCGTGGTAATTCGCGACATACAGGTGAAATCACTTTCTTTCACTTATCTTTTCGCGATCGTACGCAAAACGTTGTTCACTCTTTTCCAATTGTTTCGTTAAGCCAGTAGTAGCGAAATGAGGATTTGCAAATGACTTGAACTTGTTGGGAGCCTGAACTCTCAACGGGCGGAAAGATCGTTGCCGTTCCATTTCGCTCCAGCAGTATGCGTCAAGTCTACGTTCGGTCGCATTCTTGCTTCTCGTCAGTTTATTTGGTTCGTAGCAGTAACTGCGTCCTAGCAAATGCGCATACAATTTTCATTGGCATCAAGTTTTACGTTTAACTATCAGAATGCTATTTTCAACTATATACTTCTAATGATGAAAGCGTAGTTCAGTCGAGGCATGCTGGACGAACTGCTGCTTTCGCGATGCACGTCAGCAGCGGCGAAAGCATAGTGCACTGAGAATTTATTATGACAGCTAAAGGAGGCAGCCTGCGATGCACCTAGTTGAACTGGGACAGCATCTCTTCACCTTTCATCGTGCTTGACCCTTAGTCCGTAGACAAAAGATATATTTGTGTAGGCCTGCAAAGCGTGTGAGGCCATTTGTGTTACAGCAATGACAATTGAGAGCAAACGACTTGATAATGGGCACGACAAGAATGTGTTCTTCGTCAAGAAATGGGCGTATTCGTAACCAGGAAGAAAAATAAAAAGGGCAAAAATGGATTATTTCGTTTGTACATTGCCCTTGCATTTGCCATAATACTAATATTTGTTATCGTAACGGAACATGCTTTAACGCTGTCGTACGTGATCTAACGTACATGCCTGAGAATGATCGAAAAGGCTATGCAATTTTAGAATCCATGGATAAGCGAAGTGTACACGGAGCATTCTACTCTCGCTTGCGTGGCGAAGTATTCGCCGAGCGGAAATTACATTGCGTCTGGCGGTATGAGCGCAACGGCCAAAAGCCAAAGCGAATAACCATTCCATTTGCAGATAAATCAGGAAAGTTGCGCATTTGGGATACAACGCAGAAGGAGCACATTTTAAAGAAGGAATACCAACCGTTGGCCGGTGCCATAAGGGACATCAGCTGGTCAGCCGACAACCAAAGGATAGCAGTGGCCGGAGATGGAAGGGAACGCTTTGGTCACGTGTTTTTGTTCGAGACGGGGACAAGCAATGGTAATTTGTGCGGTCAAACGAAGTCCATCAATTCGATTGACTTTCGTCCAACGAAACCTCTTCGGTTGGTCACCGCCTCCGAGGACAATTCGACGGCCATCTTTGAAGGGCCACCCTTCAAGTTCAAGACGCACTCTTACAGTCATGCACGCTTTGCTCAGTGCGTACGTTACTCCCCTTCTGGCGATGTCTTTGCTTCCTGCGGTGCCGACGGAAAGGTTTGCAACTGTTTCACTGAGCCAACAATTTCGTATTTTTCTGTATATATATATATATATATATATATATATATATATATATATATATATATATATATATATATATTGTCTGTTAATATCTATCTTTGGTTCGTTATGCTTATACTCTGCTGTTGCGCTGCTTTTGGTTTCATGTACTGAATTAATCAAACAACTGTGTCTACTGCTAAAAGTAACATTGGATATGCCGTTGTTTGACGTTCAGCACTTGACATTACATATCTACGTTACGTACGAAAACATTTTTTTCTCAACAGTTGGTTAGTCGACGGGATAATGCTTAACTGAGTGACTTTCATCGCCATTAACATCACGCGTTTCTTTCCTCCGTTACTTGGAACTTCTTGCGTCTTCGCATGCTCGTTAATTTGCGTTCAATTTACCGAAGGCGACGGCTGTTAAGCAATCAGGATTTTCAGGTTTTCCTTTACGATGGCGCGGAAGGAACAAATTTGAAAGAGCTCGTCGATCCAGCTTGCAATTCCTGCGCGCACAATGGAGGAGTATACGCGGTATATGCTTTGTTTCTAATTTGTAGGCCGTCCACGTTAGGGCGACCGAAATTGCAA
The DNA here is from genome assembly GCA_000612645.2 of Trichuris muris. Lineage (NCBI taxonomy): Eukaryota > Metazoa > Nematoda > Enoplea > Trichinellida > Trichuridae > Trichuris > Trichuris muris. The sequence continues at coordinate 5,489,707 of CBXJ02000361.1, forward strand.
AGCCATGAAGTGCTACGTTTTCAGCTCAGCTGGAATTCAAAGGGAACCCAGTTGCTGACCGCTTCAGCCGATAGGACCTGCAAGATTTGGGACGTGGAATTGGGCACCGTTGTAACGTAAGCCAATGTACGGTGGCATCCTGCTCTCGCCGTGATGTTGGTTTCGTCCTTAGGACATTTCTGCTTGGCGAGGCTGTCAACGACCAACAGCTGGCATGTCTATGGCAGGGCGATTATCTTTTGTCAGTATCCCTTTCGGGTTGCATCAATTACCTCGACCCTTCCAATCCTCGGAAGCTTCGCATGGTTGTGAAGGGTCACAGCAAACCGATAACGTCAGTTGCTGCCGACAGGGAAAGCGGGACATTCTTCACGGGGGATATGGAAGGCGCTGTTGGTAATTTCCTGTCTTTGTAATTAGGGTAACTCGCCTAATGCGTCCATCTTCTAGTACGTTGGAGCGGAAAGGCGGGAGAGGCAGAGCAAATGAATCCGAAGTGGCATTCTTCTCAAGTACAAGCTATTCACAAGAGCAAGAATGTCCTTCTGACAGTCAGCATGGACGATACCCTTGCGGTTGTTAAAAGTACAGATGGTCAAGTTGAGTCAGAAACGGTTAAACTAGGATCGCAGCCGCGTGGTGTTGCTGGAGATGACAACCTTATCGCCGTTGCAACTGTCAAGGAGATACTGCTTTTCAAGGATAGCAAGATTGCGTGTAGAGAACCCGCACCTTTCGAGGCCAGCTGCGTAGCTTTACATCCCGATGGTAATCTGCTGGCGGTCGGAGGGCAGGTATATAAAAGATCTCATTATCATTTGTCAGCCGTTAAGTGTAACAATACTGCTTGCAGGACAGCAAAGTGAGACTTTACGAGTTGAAAAATCTTTCTTTGCATCTTATCAAGGAAGCATCCCATCACGGAAGTGTAACCTGCGTCCGATTCAGTCCGAATGGTCAACTTTTGGCTGCTTCAGATGCTACACGCAGAGTTGTGCCCTATTGTATCCCTTCGCTAGAGGTATGGATCGGTAAGCCCAACCCTTCGCTAATTGGATCCCTGTTTTAGCCTGCAATTAAAAATGATTGGACTTTTCATACTGCCCGGGTCAATTGCCTTGCCTGGAGTGCCTGCAGTCGTTACATTGCTTCAGGAAGCTTGGACACGAGCATCATTGTCTGGGATATGCAATCCCCTGGCGAACATCCTCTGGTTATGAAAGGCAAGATTTTCATGGACCACATGTTTACAATTTGTTTTAATGATTAATCTTTAGGTGCGCATACGATGAGCCAGATAACCAGCATAGCTTGGCTTGACAATAGCACCTTGGTGTCCGTAGGTCAAGATGCCATGGTTAAGCAGTGGACTCTGAAACTGTAGCCTAATGCGTTCTCATTACACATAGGTGATGCTTCATAGGAAAATGGCCAGCATCACTGCATAGACAGCCAAATCATTTTTTAAAACTTGCTTGGCTTTTCCTTGTTAATCAACCATTTTTGGTTGAAACTGCTACTTACGCGTTCGACTATCCGTGCCTGCACAAAGCCAGACTTTCTAACGCACTGTTATCAAATAGCGCTGATTTTAAATTTACGAAATGGCATTCTTTTCTGTCATATTTAGGCATTAAACAGTATCGTTTGCTCACGTGTGAAACTGCGCTATTCAACTTAAAAGCGGTTGCAGCGAAACTGTTCCACACGTTAACAATGAAGTTTTAATGCACACTGTTTGCACACTTGTCACGGACTGTTCAACCCAACAACAGTTAAAACAAACTGAATGTCACCTTTCGATTAATACAGTGGTATAAAAGCGTAAAAATGCAAGTGCTTTAACACTAACATCACTACGCATGGAAAACCCTCACGAAATCAGTACCAAACGTTGGGATTAGACAGAACCAAATCGCGAGCATTTCGGCGTCTTCTGCCCTGATCGGACGTTGTTGCATCTTCAATACTGTCCCGTCTGCGCGCCTCCACCGTTAGCATACCGTCTGCGGAAAGGCTCGATGTTACATCTTCGGGATTGACACCCCTTGGAAACGCATAAGAGCGGCTGAACTGCTGCGCAAAGAAACCGTGACCTCCACGAGAGGCCTGCTGTCTGCCTTCAATAATAACACGGTCCTGAAGAGTCGTGACCTTAATTTCTTCCGGTCTGTAGTTTTTCATATCCAACGAAATTCTGAAGTCTCCATGATTTTCAACCGCAGTCGGCACTGAATTCATTATCTCCAATCTGCGGTTGTCCATAACGCCAGGCGGTTCCATGAACATGCGAAACATGCCGTCCATGTGCTGCATCATGCGATTTGCTTCGCCGAAAGGGTCCCAACGTTGCATGGGAGAACCAATCCCAAAAGGGTCATTGAGTGTAGGAAACAGCGACCACGGAAACATGGACATCGTGTTCACGCACCTACAAGCAGAGAGGAAATATGCAGTCGACTTCAAAAATAACGTGAGCGAATTTACAGATGCACTGCTGCCCGAAGAACGCCAAACGGAGGAACGATGCTACTTGTTGCATAGATTCATTGAGAAACCTTAGCCCGAGGAAAGCAACTTTCCACCTCGACTCACTTCACTCGAAGTTACCAATACTATTGACAAAAGCACTTACCGCTTGCTAGGCGCAGAGCAAGGCTAACGGAACAAACGAAAAAAGATTCGCCTGCAGACGAAACGGTAATTTAAAATGATTCGCAAGTACAACCACCACGCTATCCAAGTTGTCGCTGGGGATCGCGCAGCACAGTCGCGCACTTTGGTTGGCCCTTTGGTTTGGTGAGGGCTAACTTTATTTAACGGCCATATAAAATGTCAAAATGTTTAACCAGAAGCGTACGCCAGCGCAGCAGCTTTGTTTGCACAATTAGTTTCCAGAACTAACCGTAGCAAAACTAAATGAGCGAAGGTTAGCCGTTTTACGGTACCTTCGCTTGCGCGAGCCCTCTGCGGATTAGTACGCGAGTTGGGATTTCTCTGCCTCGCGTACTCAAGCTCCGAGCAAAGCGAGGTGTCACGAAAGGAAAGCAATTGATGGAAGGTTTTTATCCGAACCGTCAATTTGCGCCAACGAACACTTGCGCAACGTATCAAAACAACAAATCAATCGTTGAATGAAGTCTAGCGACAATTACGCAGTCTGCCTATGAACGGTCGGCTTCAAGCGTAAATGCTGGTCGCAAAGCATAGCGCCGCTTTGAACTCGTTCAGGACACCGCTATACCACCCATGGAAAAAACTGCCGGCTAGCGAACGGTCGCCAAATCGTAAGTAGTCCCTTTGCCAAAGGCTGCCCCTCGATGCACCGCGCGTATAACGCGCCTTGCCATTTCATAGGGCGTTTAGTAAGGATTCAAGACCATTCTTGAGAATTCCTTATACGGCCAACTGCTCAGCAATTAAAGAAAGTAACAAACAGCTGTTCACCTTTGCGAACGGTAACAATGCTTTGCAAGTTTTGCACATTCTGTCTTCTTTGATCAGCTGATCATGAGAATAAAGAAGACCATGTTACCTTAGTCCACTGATAAACATTTGCTTTGAATATATGATTAGTCACATTCTTATGAAGCGGATATGGAAAATAATACGTCTTACGGTAGCATGTTTTCAGGTTTGCTCCACGACTACAACTGGTGCAATTGTAATTGCTAGCCTATAACAAACGTCTTTCGCCAGCTTTTCTTCTCCCCTTTGTTATCGACGTGCGAACTTTTAGAGGTTCATTGGAAATTGTTTAAGTTTGTTTCCCTACGATAGCCCTCAAATGCTAGGCCCTCAGATTTTAAAACAATGTTCCATTTTCGAAAAGGCGTTTTACCAGTAGAGGGTCTCCTAAAAACTCTCCTCAGCAAAGTGGACAGTTGAAGTCGGCCCATAAAGCGAGGGAACCTGCCGTACCTCAATATATACGACTACTCTTGCGTGTCTTGCAGCAATCGAAACAAGTTATCGATCACTGATGTGTGTCATCGTTTCGCCGTGACATTGCTATTGCTAGAATCCCGTTCACTGCTCGTGGTGTTTATTCTCTTCAGGAAGGCATGTCTGCAACAAGCATGCGATTCTCTAACACGTTTAAACCGTGGACGCACTTCCGCCGGTCAATGGCTATTGGAAGGAGCTTTCCGGATGAACCAACAGCTCCGATTCTGAAAACTAGCATCCCTGGTCCAAAGTCGGAGAGCATGCGAAAGGAACTTGGCAAAATCCAAAACGCGGAGACAGTTCAATTTTTCGCCGATTACGAAAAGTCGATTGGCAATTACATCGCGGATGTAGACGGCAATGTTCTACTAGACGCATACACACAGATATCGTCCATCCCGATTGGTTACAATCATCCGGATTTGCTGAAAATCACTGGGAATAAATCAAACCAAGTTTTGTTCGTCAATCGCCCGGCGCTGGGCGTCTTTCCGCCGTCGGACTACGCAGAACGTTTAAGGAACTCCCTTCTCAGCGTCGCACCTCAAGGAATGGCCAATGTTATAACAATGATGTGCGGCTCGTGCTCCAACGAGAACGCCTTCAAAACTGCATTCATCTGGTACAGAACCAAGCAACGTGAAGGCAAAGAGCCTACGCAAGAAGAGTTGGAAAGTTGTATGGAAAACAAATGGCCCGGTTCGCCGCCGCTTACCGTTCTCAGCTTCCATGGATCCTTTCATGGGCGCACGTACGCCTGCCTGTCGGCAACTCATTCCAAAGCTATACACAAAGTGGACATCCCAGCTTTGAGCTGGCCTAAGACCCATTTCCCTCGTTACAGGTACCCGCTGGAGGAGAACAACGACTTCAACGACACTGAAGACAGAAAGTGCCTGGCCGAAGTTGAAGACACGATCTACTCTTGGAACAAGAAAGGCAACAACGTGGCAGCCGTCATAGTCGAACCCATTCAGGCAGAGGGTGGCGATCACTGGGCATCGCCTGCCTTTTTCCGAAACTTGCAAAGCGTAGTGAAGAAGTATGGCACTGCGCTGATCGTCGACGAAGTGCAAACCGGATGCGGCGCCACAGGTGAAATGTGGGCCCACAGCTACTGGAATCTTCCGGAACCGCCGGAGATAGTCACATTTTCAAAGAAGATGCTTCTCGGCGGCTACTACTACAAACCTGATCTGTACGTGAAGCAAGGCTATCGCATATTCAACACGTGGATGGGCGATCCATCAAAACTGGTCCTACTGGAAGGCGTGCTAAATACAATCAAGCGAGACGGCCTAATAGAAAATACGCGAAGCACGGGCGCTCTGTTGTTACGCGAGCTTCAGAGCTTGGAGAAGAAATATCCCATGATTTTCAACAGCGCTCGGGGTTTGGGCACATTCTGCGCCATCACTTGTTGCGATGCGCCAACCCGCAACAAAATCATAGCTCGGATGAGGCAAAGAGGAGTGAACCTGGGCGGCTGCGGAGAACGATCCATTCGCTTTCGTCCCGCCTTGATTTTCCAGTCCCAACACGTCGACGTTGTCATGTCTTGCTTCGAGGATGTGCTAACTTCCTTGTGATGCACCGTTGTAATGCGTGCTCCAATTCAATGTTGTTTAAGATGTAGAATAGTTCGCCCAGCAACGCGCGAGAGGTCACGGCGTTGTTGAACATGTCGAGTTGCTTGGTTCTCATGCCACCACGTGTTGGGAAAATTGAATCTTCAAGCTACAATAAAATGTCTATTGGCAAACGCGGACCGATTCGATTCCGTTAGTCAAACCAAGCTGCTAAGATGCTAATGCTCAAGATTGATCAGCAGCAACTTTCACAAATCCCGGGGCGTCTGCGAAACCCCGACATATTAAACAAATGGGAAAAGCTCAGTGAAATTTGGAAATATTAAGAGCAATTCGAAACTTACTCGGTAGCTGTTCGACTGCCATACCAACAATGCCGGCCGGTACATCGTGGGTCACCTGTTGACTGCTGCATGTCCTCCGTTCATTTTCTTTTCCATTCCACAGCCTCTTGCTCGTTGTTACACTTTCTAGTAATCTTGCTTCGGTACAGTTGTTGCTTTTGTCAAGCTGCTTGCAGCATATTTTCCGTCGTCGTCTAAAGGCCATATGGTTTCTGTTGGTGGATGCCACCTTCTACGACATCCGCATAAAAGCAGCTAACAAGCTGGTTCGTTCTTTCCAGTGTCATGAGGCGCAGAAGACCTTCATGATTTTCGTGATTTGCAGGACTTCCTTTGTCACATCGTTCCTAGGACGTCGGGCGCCTGTTGCGCTGATCCCTATGCCACCTATGTTGAACTTTTCCTTTAATCTCAGTTGTCGAACATCCCCTCAGCGCGCTAAGGCAGAGCGGCTCGCAGAGGTACAAAAATACCTAACCCCGAACTTGTTGCTTTTGGAGACGACCAAGCCCAGTCTGAACGCCTGACCGCCGTCACCGAGTAGGACTCCATGGGGCACTCGTAATCGGCAGCTTCTGCTCATGATGCCAACTTGTTCCCAACGGAATCATGCCCCAGGATGACGAGTCCCTGCATGCACACGCAGCTTAGAGAAATGCGGATCAGGAATTCCAAGGTGCGCATGCATGCCCACAATGCCAACAGAAACCTTCTGTTCGCTCGGTTCAGCGTGCCCTGTAAGGCCATGCAATTGCTTGGGAACCAGATTCGTTCGTGTCTTTACTTGATGCCAGCTACCTGCGTTCCGTCATCCTGTCACCAAAAATTCATCCGTTGCTGCGGCGTTCCGGATATTCTCTGAGGCCAACTCCGTTGGTCGACGGCCATTCTTTATTCTTAAGAGCAAGTTCAGCTTTCTTTGCTCCACCTTCAAGTTTCGAAGGGTCGCCCAATCCATATTTTATCATCAACTTTCCTCGCATGCGCTGATTATGGAAAAGTCCACACTTCAGACCCGCAGCTGCAGCTCGGCATGCGTCATCTCAGTTTGCCTCCACTTCTCAGTAAATCAAGCACAATGAAGTATGCAATGTCACGCAATATGACGAATCCAAGCCTGCCTTGAAGGCCTTGGAATATAGAAAAGTCCCGACAAAGTATGGTCGTCGGTAAAAAGCTTTCCTCACTGTTTGACGCACACTGATTGATCCGTCGCTCCACTTGCATTCGTTAAGGGACTGCCGAGCGTTATGCTGTACAGAGGTTCTGGTATGACGTAATTTTTGAGCTCCAATTTTTGTTATGCTTTGAGTTTTGCCTTCAATGACTCAGTCCACCAGGGCGATTGCTTCTTCACTTTGACTTTTTCTTCGGCCAAAGGAGCTGAAGTAAATACGCAAGTATTTTAGGATTGTGGGAAGCCAACCGCGCGGAACGTTGGCAACAGAGTGTCAGATCTTTCCTATAGTCCACTGAGTCGCTAAGTTTAACGCCTTAAAATGGGCTAAACGTTAACGTATAACTACAAAGTCTGCAAGCAATTCGTAGTTATGAGAACTAACGCGACCATTCGTAGAAACTAACATAAGTATTTCATTACAGGCAAACCGCACGTTAAGGAAACAACAAATACCACTCTTTCATTAGAAAAGATTAGCAGGACGTTTACCTTGTTCTGAATGCACACTTTGCATTCGTCCCTAAGGGCGTATTCATCACGTTCACTGCCTGAAATATACCATCATTTGCGTAAAAACTATGCAACCCAACTTCGGCGTATCAGAGCTATTTCATTCAACAGTTCGGGCGCACTGGCAACCTTACTGAAACATTCCTACATCACAAGCATAATTTCATGGCGTCCACTGTACGACCATTTAGAGCATTACACGTAAGAAGGCGCTTTGTTCGGCCAACATTTGTCGACAGTAAACCAGAAGACTTAACTGCGAATGCTGAACATTGGCAGACCAACATATTGCGTTGAGATTAAGAGACATCAACGGCTAAGCTCCGCGACCCTTTAAAGACAAACTTCAATGCGCTGCGCAAAGTTAGACCCGGCAATTAAACAATGTCAAAAGTCTGTACAACAAAGGATGAGACACAGAAAAGCTAAACTGTTTATTAGTACTTGCTGGATGTATCCTGACGCAACGTAGAATAGAATCCAACTGCACAGGCAGCGCTGGCAATTGCCATAAACAACTGTACCAAAAGAAGTTTCCAAGAGAGAAGAAGAAATCGATGCATCATGAGCCTGGCAAAGAATTCATTAGGCAACAGGTGCGTACGTACGCAAGAAGGAACCGTAACTTACTCCGTCAGGAAGGTTTTGAAAGTTGCGAACGTGAAGAAGGCTAATAAAATGGGTTTGTAATTTGCATTAAGATCACGCCGGTTCCATAACCACAACAAGGTGGCCAGCGATGTATAGTACACCTGAAAGGCGCAGTCGAACAAAGGAATATCAAGGCAAAGCTGTTCGTAAAAGTTTACCAGATTCAAGTTGGACTCAATGCCCATTTGTAAGTACTTCCAATCGAATTCTATGCCAAGGGCGCCCGTCCAGAAAGGGATAATCCGCGTGGCGAAGCAATCAGCGGCAGCCCATCCAAGCCCAGCTGTTAGAAATCGCACTTCTCCTCTGCCGGACCAACTGCGACTGATCACCATGAACAAGCCTAACAGGTCGAGCACATTAACCGAGGCCTTCATAAACTCCTGGAATGTATACCAAAAGTAACGTTCACCGTTCATCGATTGCTCACCGGAAACAGATTAAACTCAATGCCTTCTTGTTCCGTTGACGGGTAGAACGTTGCCCAAGCTAACATTTTGGCAAGCTGTGTAGCAAAGTAGGCGAGACCAGACTGAAAGCACTTCCAAACGCTTGTGTACTCTGCGCTGAAATGACAATGGTAAAAGCTCAAGAAACAAGGCCATTACGACTTCACCCTTTATATCTTAATCAGGCAGGCGAGAATTTTATGCGCTACGTATAGCTTAGACCGAAGGCAAATTGAAAGGGCAACTGAATGCCACGAAATGATTTCGAAAGTGCCGCACAAATTCATGAAAGCAGCCTATCTTATGAGCCAAAAAACGTAAGCCAAAGCCTCTAGAGAACTCATTGATCTCTAGAGAAACTAATAACCAACTGCCAAAGGACAAATAACTATTCCGCAAATTAGTTTGGAAGTAATTTGCCTTCCATAGCTAGCGAACTAGCGGTTTAAATTCGGGGCAATGGGAACGCAAAAGAAATCCAACTTCAAAAGGCGAAAAGGCAAGAACTTACATTCCTGAGTAAAGATAGGTGATTCCGTATGGTGCGAACGCTAGCAACATACAATTCAAAAAATGGAAGAATGTCATTTTCGAAGAAAGCGATTGGGCAAGTGTACAGATTGCCAACATACCTGCAGGTTACAGTTGCTCAAGAACAATGCAAGTGGTCCGTACGTTCGTTTGTGTTTAAGCTAATTGGAAGTTCAAACAGCTCATGCCGACAAGAGTGGCATTTGAAAATTGTCACGTCTTGTTAGTTTACGAAGGTAGTGGGTAAAATTTGATATCTGGCCGAACCATCTCCTAAGGCGGATTATAAATGGAAGTTTGTTCAACAAGAATATTCGAACCTTGGGATCTGGTCCCCTGTATACCCCACACTTCACGGCAGTCAAACTGTATCAGGCCGTCATGTAAAAAATGCAGGTACTGTGCACGACATTCATGTGACGTCACGTTACGTAAAAGGATGCTGCGCCATCACCTTTTTCCTGTGCCTAGAGCGTGCTTTCCTTGCTTGCTGGCTTAGCATCAGTTGCATTATCACCCATCTTCCGTATTTAGCGCGTATACTATTTGCTGGCGTTGCATTAGCAAGCTAATCTTCAGCTAACTTTCTCGGGTTACTGAGTGCACGGGACACAGTTGCTTTTTAAGATGCAGGGCTTTGCTTTACGGTTCGCTTGAGCGGTTAAGGTTCATTGTTAGACTAAGTAGGTGACAGTCAGCTCTAACTACGCGTAAACCCAGAGCAGCGAACGGGTTGGAACTGTACACAGTTTATTCATAAGCAATCGTATCATCAACCAATAAATAAAAACGATTTGAGTTGTATAATACGATGCGGCACCACTGCGGCAGCGAAACGGCTACGATATGTTCCATAATCTTGTGGAACGGATTTTCATGGGGTTGTAGCCTTCGCCGCCACATAAACTCGTCCAGGTATGACGCCAACATAGTCCCGTCTGTGCCGCAGCGGACATTGTGTTGCCGCTTCATGTCAGCCCAGAGGGACTCTATCGTTTGGATATGCGCCCCTGTGAACGGATTGACGAAGTTGGTAGAGTGGTTAACGCGGAAATGCGCGTAACCCACCTGCGACAGGGACGCATACCCTCGCCATTCGTCCGTGATTATAGGGGTGCCACGTCGAACGCATCTCCTTATGAGCGGTATAAGAGTGCGGCTACTGCGATCCGCAATGGGTGCCAGGAAGCACTGCCGTATTTCACGGCATACGGCGCCGATGATCCGCTTAGTGGGATTCACCCGACCGCGGTTGTATTTGCATTTCGTGAAGACACTCTCATCAACTTCCACCGTGCCCCCTGGCCCTCCAAGGAGCACAGAGTTATTCACCAACCACTGTGCCGCCACCTGTCGCGTGGAGTAGTTCCATTCGATCGTGCACTTTTTGCTCATGCCTAAAATGGGATCTTGCAAATGAAGTTACAGCGACATCTGCCAGCGATCATACGCTTTAGTACTCTTGCACAGTTGCGCGGTCGTCCTCTGCAGGCTCCAGAAGAAAATGAACCGCACAACATTTTTCAATTCCAGGTTCGTTCCCGTAATGAATGCATTACAACTGGGGCAGCAGAGACTCTTATAATGGTAACCCTCCAGCCATGTACCTTTACGCACACATACTTTTTTCCTAAAGCAGGACATCGGTTTAATTGAATCCAGGTTTCGTTAAAATTTGACTAGTCCATCTGTGCGCATGCGTGAAGGCAACAACACTTTTTAGGAGGGCTACGATAACCTCGTATGCCGAGCAATGCATTGCACAGAAGCAATCTCAAGAAAAGCTATTGATAAATCAAGCTTTCGGATTTAGCTTATAGCTAACAACACAAACCTAATTATTTTCATTTATATTAAAGACTACCTGCCGTCACGCTTCAATAGCTGTTAGCAGATGTGACCTTTTCGCCCGGACAAGTAAAGTTGTAGTAGTTTAGTATTAGCGCACCCTAATGTGAGTAGTGCGTACGCACTAATTACGCTGTCATTGAAATTGTAGTTTTGAACTACTTCAGATTCGTTAGAATATTTGTTCATTTCTTCTCAGCACGAGTCTGCGGAGTACTTTAAATGTGATAAGTAGGCTCAGTATGCAGAGTTTAAAGTTAACTTCTTACCATGACGCGCTGCGCTTATTGTGAGCAGTATCTCCTTAGCTGGACGGTTGGTCGCTTTTACTGCGCTCGTCATGGGACGCACTGCTGTGTCGTTAAGCCTGGGCATGCTTAAAGCCAGCATTCAGTTGGTATGTGTTCTTAGTTCGATTGTCATTTTCAAACAGTAACTGACTGAGCACTCCAGTTAGAAGCGAATAAAGTGTAAGTGGAATCTTGGATGCAAGTGTATGCGCAAGTATAGGGTGTGTAACAGCATGTATTCCCGCTTTCTTCTTGACGTTTGCGGTAGCTTTATCCTGCTTCCCGTTTATTCGAATAAACTGAATACTTGAAACGCAGCTTTCGGAGCTAACCCGCTCTGTCCTGAGCGCTTCACACACTACAACGCTGAAGACCGAGCGGGTTAGCTCTGAAAGCTGCGTTTGAAATATTTAGTTAATTCGAATAAAAGGGAAGCAGAATAAAAGTACAATAAACATCAACAAGTAAATGCAAATGTATATCTTCAACATAAAGAAAGGCTAGTGCAAAGTCATTCACGCTACCGCTGCCAAAAAGCAGCAACACAGGAAGCAGTAAGCACACAAGGGACTATGAAGAAGCAGTTCTGCCTTGAAAGGCTTGTGTACAGGGTGGCCCCAAGCTCGATCGACCGTTCAGGAGTCTCGTTGAACTGTTGATCAACTTTTTGGATTGCTGCTTCATGATCGAACATTAAGAAACGTGGAACCACGACGAGAACGCGACGCCGAATGCTGCTTCATTTCGCATTTGATTTAATCGGCAGTTCATATCTAAATGACCCCGCAAAACTTTAATAAGCGATAAAGTTTCAGTTTCTTCGAGTGTAACTTTTGTAAATTTCGATATTCCCAGTTCGTGAAGCTATTTCAGTTGTAAAATCGCGGCGCTGAAACAACTATTAAGATGTCGCCACGACCTCTTCCTTTCAGAACAAAATACACGACCGGTCACCCGAAAACGCACTGCTTGGGTGCGTAAAAATTAAATTCTCGAAATCATATCGACCTGGATGGCACAAGAGGTATGCCAGACTGGTGGACGGACGCATATGTTTCTACAAATACAGAGTATATACTAATACAAGCGCGGTCCAGCTATTCTTCAAATTTCCCATTGCAGGCGGAAGTAATTTGGGAAATGCTTCCCAGGGAGAGTGTGTGCGTGAAGAACATACATGAAATCTCTTTCCACAACGAGAAAAAGAAAGTTTCACGAAAGAATTGGAGCAATGTCCAATTGAATTTTCGCTATGACGGAAATGTAGGGTCCAACTTAACCGCAAGCCGACTATTGTTTAGCTTTGCAGAAAAGGATTTACATAAGATTCCCGAATTCCGCAACCGTCAATCTATGGATGACAGTGTTTACAGGTGGCAAACGAAAGGTAATAATTGAGGAAAGAGCAGGTCAGGTTTAAGCAGTCACTTGCGCAAATATTCGCGACAATTTGACGTTGAATGAGTACGATGAGTAAGCACTTCAGTAATATTTATTAAAGTTGCTGCCGGCAATTGAACTCTTTGAAAATTCCTCTCTTCAACCGACAGGTCCGGTCGATGAAGACAAGCCGCCAGGGAAGAAGCGATGAACCGTCACATATGCTACCGACGAACCAACTGGAAGGTACACTGAATGAAAATAAACCAGTTGAAATGTCTAGTTCCTCATCTGTCACATGTGACAGGTCTACGGTATACCTAAAGCAAAACTGGCATGCTTACTAGCCATTATAATTTTTTAGGATGTCGGAGGACAACAATCAAACGTCGTAAGCAAAAATTTCGTCTTTATCGCAAGCTATGCATTGAGGAGGCAATGTCTGTAGGAATGGGATGGAACAACTGAAAGGACCGATGTATTCGACGCGGGAAAAGTAGATGAACTAATAACGTTTCAGGCGGCCGAAGGCAAGTTCCTCGACGAGAAATTGAGACAGGCCGCAATTATGCAAAGAACCGGTTCAGCGAGAGGCAGCCTCCATGCTCATGAGTCCCTAAGAACGTCCATTGACGTTCCAAAGTCTTTAGTGAATACGATGATTACAGAGGTAACTATATGTGGCTGCAACGAGGCAAGAACAGCTCGTACTAGTCTTGAGCACGACCTTGCCACGTTAAGTCTTAGTGAAAGTAGAATTACTGACCAAGTTGGTGGTACGGGCGAAATCATTAACGAAGACAGTTCAATACAAGGTGGACAATCTACGTGGGAAAGTCAACGTACTTTGACAACGCCGTACGAAGGTATGAGGATTGAAAGAGAAAAGAATGACAAGTCCTTTGTCGAAGACGACAACACAACAAGCCGCTCTGAGAACTACACATCCTGCACAGTGGATGAGCAAGAAATGTGCGACTGCAGGCCGCGTCATAAGGAGCCATGTGCGATTGCTCATCCACCATTTGCTAAGATACGAGACCGTATTCAAGCACTGCTATTCCAGCAAGGGGGCTACACGTCGCCTCCCGCTCTGGCTCATAAACAGAAGAACACAGCAATACAAAAGGCAGGAGTCATACTGAAACGATGAGCTTTGAAAGTCAAGTGCATGATCCGTATGGTGAATTGTAATTTGCCTGCTTGCAAGTTTAGCAAAAATATACAAAATTCTGGAATACGTTGACATTCCACCATTTTGTATGTTTAACCGATATATTTTTTCTTAATTTATTTAAACGGCTGTAGGTTAACCACCCGTTGTTATAAGCAATCGACAAATAAAGCTAACGAAATCCATAAATGTTCAAAAATCGGCGCATCGCGCTGGCGCTGAAACGATTTATAGCGTCGATCTTCCGCGCAAACACCTGCCTTCATTATTCACGGAATGTACATCCAAGAAAAATATTAATTGTACCAGTTAATGACGTTCACTTTTTTGCTCACCTCTAATGGATAGATTACTGATTAAAGGGAATACTTGTTATATTAATGCAAGGTTTAGAGCACTAAAAACTGCTGCACACTACACTAATCAACCCGTGGAAATGATGTCAACTTCCCAGAATTATAAACGCGGTAATTCATGTCTAGAGTAACGTCTCTGAAAGAAAGCTAATGTCATTCATAATAAGGCGTAAAGCATGACACACCATTCCTTGATAAACTACGGCAACCGTTTGCCCTTTGGAAAGGTTGTCAAATTGATTAATAAACTCATTATTATGAAGTGAGCGGGCACACTGCCAATAAAATAAAAACGCCTGCGAATACGATGGTGGCATGCAGCACGTTTCCCAATGATCAATTTTCCTTCAACCTGGCATTTCATGGAACGAAAGTCACCATACATCAAGATGTTAATGAAGTAATTTTTAATTCGGCATAACAATACTGTTAACCACCTTTTTTAGCTACATCGCAAGCAATCAGAATCCAAAAAACTAAGCATAAACTGTTGTCGCGAAACCCCGTCATTCCATCTTTTGGGGCCCAGAGGCAGTGCTGCTTGGAGACTCCTGAGGAGCATAACGGGATACGATGTGTGTGCGCATGTTGTCTTGGTTCGCTCTCGTACGACGTTTTGCTTGCTAAGTAAAATAGTCTTGCTTAGTTCGCCCCGTTCGTCTCACTGTCATGCTTCACGACAGCCGTTAAAGAAATTCCTTTTGCACAGTTTTGCTGCATTTAGAAAGAAAGAACAATGAGCGATAAGTGGAAAAACGATGAACATTATTTTCACTAGCGTATATCGCACAGTTACTCATTATTTATTTGTTTATTGCCAATTTTTCATACAATCTCGATATCTCAGAACTCCAGGACCAGCATTGTGATGATGACCCTACTTTAGCACGAAAGAATGAACGATTTGGCTAAGAAATGAGCATATCCGCTTTTTAGCATGAATGTCAGTTAACTTGTGAAAAGTTGAGCCCGTGGTAGTAGTAACTTCCGCCAAAAGCCTTGTCAATACAAGCTGACATGCGCGTTAAGCAGATTTTATGGTATTGCATACAAGGTATTTGGCAACACAGCAGCTGAGCATTATTTTCTTCAACGACATTCGGGACACGACCGCGAAGCCTTTAAATTATAAGGAAAATAGGAAACAAATAATCGCAATAGTGGTGTTAAGTCTTCGCAAAAAATAATGCTCAGCTGCACGATTACCAGGCAGCCTGTATTCAAAGTGATTAACACCTGAAAACTGAGCAACAACTTCCATATGTGGCATTGTCCTTTGGCCCTATACGTCCCCATTCTTTATCGGTGCTCATCAAGCATTACACGGAGCAAGAAATTTCTCAAATGTATTGGAATGCTTCTAAGCGCTAAAGGTCCTGGTAAAGGGACACACGATAGTCATTATGGAACCGAAACAATAGCATTCAAACGGGAATTTCTATGCATTATAGAATCCAAAGGTACCGCTTGAACTCCATTACGTATCAGAATGAGCAATATATACTGAGTTATTAATCACCTTATTGTTACGCAATGGTATTCTCCTACCGAGCTTTATTGTTACGCAATGGTATTCTCCTACCGAGGTCACGAGTTGTCCGATCCTCTACCCTGAATAAGTGATTAAGCGTGAGTCCCGAAGACCCACTTCTCTGAAGCGCACACGCTAAGGCAAGACACAATTGATCATCTCTGTAAGCCATTTCATACATGATCGCTTAATTGACAAATGATCTTTGCACGCCTTGAGCAACTTCTTTCACTTCACGATTAAGAAAGCAGCTCAAATGTTAGAATCGCAAAACGCGGTAGGACAGCGATTCCTTTTCGTTAAGGAGAACTTGCAGCTCAGTCAATGGACAAAAAATAACGGAATATTCATGGAAATTACAAATAGACAGACGTTGGGCTAACAATGTCGGCAATCGCTTATAGATACAAACATGATCAGTAGAGTAAGCGGAAGACGCCTGCGAAGAGTATGCTACATAAGGTAAAAATGGAATTTGACAAACGTGACTGACAGCTTTGAAGTTCCGGATAAGACGAGATTATAGATCCTTCATTGGTTTGACCACGTCGGCAACCTGAAACAGTATGTTCGAACAAACGATTTCACAATAAAAGAAGAAGAAGAAGAAGATGAGGGTACTTTGAATTCACAGTCGGTTGACTGAATCACGTCCTCTAAGGTGACATCTTCTCCAAGTTCAGTTAACAAAAGGCCAAAATCCTTTGTTACGTTGAAGACGCATTTTTCCGTAATTATCATGTCGACTGCTTTTTCCCCCGTAATGGGCAACGTGCATGAGGAAACGATCTTCGGCTCACCCTGTTTGGACAAATGCTCCATGCATATGACAACTTTGGTCTTAGGCGAGGAAACCAGGTCCATGGCTCCGCCTATTCCTTTCAACACTTTCCTCTTCAAATTCGAGAACGTTCACCGTTCAACATTCAATTCTCCTATCCTTACCGGAACCACCCAACTGGCGAAGTCACCTTGGCAGGATACTTGCATTGCACCCAGAATTGTCATGTCCAAGTGACCGCTGAAAGGGTAAAATTCTTGAGATATGCGAAACGTGCAACTAGTATTACCCTCGAATCATTGCGAAGCTTTCGTCGCTTGAGAAGTACGATGCGCCCGGAAGGACAGTGACCGTTTCCTTGGCAGCATTGATAAGGTCTGGGTCCTCTTGGCCGGCCTCGGGATAAGGACCCTGGCAATAGGTGCATTAGCGACGCCCAGGTTGTAGGGTGCATGCTGCCTACGGTTAATGCGAACGTCGCTATGCACTTACCAAACCCAGGATGCCAACGTCACTTTGTAGCGTTACTGTAATGTCCTTTGGAATGTACAGGGGACACAACGAAGGAATACCGATTCCCAAATTCGCTAACAAATTGGCAAGTTATCCAAAGAGGTTGTTCATAAGGCACAACTTACCGTACGCTCCATCTTTTAGCTCAAGAACCGCCCTTCGAGCAATCCTGTGGCGGGCTGCGGTGGCAGGCACGAACTGTTGCTTTGCTTGGGCGTGCACGAGCCTTTCAATGAGCTTTTCACCACTGCTTCGCACAACTCGGTGCACGTATATCCCCGGAAGGTCTACGTCGTCCGGATCAATTGCTCCAACTTCGCACAGCTCTTCCACCTCGGCTATGCAAACTTTAGCTGCTTTCGCCATGGGAACATTGAAGTTCCGTGCCATCTTTCTAGCCGTATACTCAGGTCCAATTAGCATCGACGTTACAATAAACTTACCTAAATACCAAATTTCCAGCTCTATCGCCTTTCCACGCTCTGACAAGGGCAAAATCTCCATTTATCGCGTGCTCAAGTATGTAAGGGACATTATCAAAAAGGCGGCGCTCTTTCGATTCGCTGATTATGTCCACTTCACCGTTCGCCTTGTATTTGACAGGCCAACCGCCGGATTCGATAACAGTTGAGCAACCGGTCTGTGTATAGAAGGCAGGGATTCCAGCTCCGCCAGCGCGAATTCTCTCCGCCAGTGTACCCTCAAAAACAAGTATTTGAGTATTAAATATGAAATAAGTACAAATTTGAAGAATGCTGAAGCGAAGCGCAATGAATACCTGAGGAATGATCTCAAGTTCCAATTTTCCGTCGAAATATTGGCGCGTGAATTCCGGATTGCCGTCAACGAAAGTAGCGATCACTCGTTTGACCTGAAAACGAGATCACTAATGGCACAGGACGGATTGCTCATAAGGTTGTTCACCATTTGCTTACTGAAAAGCCAACCAAGCCCGAAGTTCTCTATTCCACAAGTGCTGCTCACAATGGTCAAATCAGTAATACCCGTTTCCGAAAGGCTTTTTATCAAATCAGATGGGATTCCACAAACGCCAATGCCTGCAAAAGTCATAGTTCAAAGCGCTTCCCCTGCAGCAGAAAGAACCTCCAACGAGAAGGCGCGACCCGGACGGTATGTCTTTCACAGCTTCTAGCGAAGTGAATTCCTTGTTTCTTCGTAAGGTACTGGATGTTGCAAACGGGCGTATCTACAATGCGTTTTGGACAAAGTACAAAAGGTTAATCCTCACACATTATGTATAT
Source organism: Trichuris muris (assembly GCA_000612645.2). Lineage (NCBI taxonomy): Eukaryota > Metazoa > Nematoda > Enoplea > Trichinellida > Trichuridae > Trichuris > Trichuris muris. Next base: position 5,508,044 of record CBXJ02000361.1, read on the forward strand.
GTGCGCATGCACACGCAGCTTTACAGAAACTGCACGTAAACTTGGTAAGCGATTGAAGCTTGGAAAATAATTGAAAATGAAGCCATAAAACTTGACAGAAAAAACAAATTAGCTATAAAATCGGCTTCTGAAGCAACATGGGAATTTTTAATTAAATGACATAGCAAAATAAGAAAAGCATTCCCGTACACAGCGCTAAATGTAGGCTCGGCGCTGCACCTTACCGGCGTTGGTGGGATTTCCATCCATTGCAACATCATTTTGCCAGTATGAGAGCTACGAGAAGAGCGGCCAATGAGTCTATATCCTAACAATGCCATATCTATGGAATTTGCTCCTCAATGGACAATTCCCTAACAACTTAATTCTGAATGACCAAGTGGAATTAGACGAGCAAATGCGAAAAGATTCTACCAAACCTGGAGATTACTAAATTCCGGAAACCACATGATTCATGGTATCCATTGCTTTAGGGGCAAGAAGCCACCTTGCCAAATAAGCACCCACGAACAAACTTCATTACTGTATTAAACGAGAAAAGCGAACTAAAGGATAAGTAGGTAAAGATGCATTACCGTGCTAAACTTTTGGCAAACGGCATATTGCAACCCGAAAGAACGCAACGCTGTGCAGGTGCGCACTGCAAAGCAGATTTCAAAGCGGTTCTTGATTTGCCTAAGTGGAAACGCAATTTCGTTCTGCTTTGAAAAATAAAACCATCGCTACACCAAGGCATGACCCCTGTGGCTGCGACTTGATGAAGTGAAAAATATCCCTATTCCTGTATATTTGCTTCCGTGCACCGATCGAAGATCATTTCGCTTACAATGCAATTCAGGACACTAATTCCCGCAGACGGAAAGCGGGCCCAACGATTCTTCGGAACAGAAAAATTGGCAGCCATTAAAGACAAGCTCAGTTTTAAACCTCCTTGCTTCTCCTTTGCCAAACTTTTTAGTTTACTGCTGCAACATTGCGCATAGGACGCTTTGGGGTTTCAACCGAATTTTAATCAACCAAACTACAGATGTTTCAACGATCAACAACACTAAAAGACTAGCCTGTTCATTTGGCAGTGAGCAACAAGAGTAATGGCATTTGAGAAAGCTTAACGTTAACGCACATGTCCGTGTGCACGTTGTGGTTCAGCTTAAAAACTCAGCCAGCAAGAAAACTTTTCATTCTTGATAGGATACTACGTCTTTTCGTAACTTTAGCTGGGTCAACGCCTATTCGTACAACTCGGCCATCATGAGCAGGACCAACGAAGTCCAACCGGTGAATGGATGGCTACCTTCTCCTTCACCTGTTTCGTCGTTGTAATGTTCCCAAAGAAAACCGGTGCGCACGTATTGCCTCACGACGTTGCTAACAACCGCATTTCGCAAATCGCTGTAAATTTCAAACGCCTTCTGTCTGTACGGACCTTCAACTTGGCTGTAGTAATGCAAGCTAGACAACGCCATGTAATTCATGTTCATCCAAACGGCGCCTCGCCAGTAGGGCGGATCATGTTCGGTATTTCTTTTCTGATAGAGAGAAGACGACTTTGACAGCGAACGAAGACCGTACGGACTCCACAGAACTTCTGGATCGATCATTTGATCAAAAATATGTTCAAGCTTAGGGGAATCCAGCGGTATAAGACGCAAAAACAGCGGGAATAAATTTACATATCCAAATACATCGGAAACGAGCCGAAGCTTCGGTTTGCCTTTGACGACGCGTCGAAATTCGGTTGCCTGCATTTGCGTATTGCCCGCCGACTGCACGGGAATGGGAAATTTTTCCAAGGCAACCAAACCCGTGTGCAACCCATAATCGCAATACCGCTTCTTCCTATCGCTCCAATGCAGTCGGTCCAACAAATTTTGCTTTGTCAGCATGTCTGAAAACTCGCGGAAACGCTTCTCCGAAGCTTCGTCGTTAACTACCTTGGACAGACGCTTCATGCAGTTGGCCGAGGCCAACATCCAGCTGAACAAATCTACGTGATATTCATCCTCTGTGGGGTGAGATGCTCTCGGGTAATCGTCCAAACCCGAAGGAAGAGTCTTTGGGTTTAGCTCCATGTTCGTAGTATCATTGCGTCCACGCCACCTTTAACGGTAAACAGTAACTACCAAACAACAGGCGGACGCTTACCGAAACGTTCCAAGTTGTGGACCAGACTGCGTAGCGTTCAACCATAGATACCACAATTTCAGCCGAGGAAACATACGTCTCAGGAGAAGCTTGTCCGAGGCGGTTAAACGTTCCTCGTCCATCAATATAGCGTTCAAGGTGTAAAAGAAAACCGGAGGATTTGCCACGGTGTTTCTTTGAGTGACGAACTCCCAAGGCACCTTGCGCAGTGCTTCGGTGCCCAAAATGACCTCTCTTGGAATCCAACCTTCCACGTTCATAAGATCAAGCCAGTATCCAATTATTTCCAGCGACAGTCCAGTATCCCAGCGACGGAGCAGCAATTGATGATAACCCTCGTCCCACAAAAAGCCTCTGGGAAAAAATGGCCTCGACGGAATGGTGCTAAACAATTCCAAAGGACTGTACAACACCGGCGCGGAATTGTACACAGATTGAACAACTGCATCGCCATGAAAGTAGCTGATGCTACCGAGCATATTACTTAGCGCATGTTTTCCAACATCGGAAAACACTTCGGCATACTGCTTTTCTTTCAGCTGGAAGGTGGCTTCAAATTTCCTCTCAAACTCCGCGCGCGACTCCTAAAAACAACATGAAATTACCAACGTACAAAATCTAGGGTGGACATTACTGCCAATTTGGAATCAAACAGCTCGCCCTTCAAAAGTTCCCCCTTCGCGCCATTGATTAAAGACTCGAAGGCGATTTCAATTTTGCTACTTCCGGCAATGGTCAGTTGTACAGCAACAAAGTTTGCCCGATCTGCAGGTGCAGTTTCTGCCAGGCCAAGGTACATTACCTCTGATGAAGCCACCTAAAAGAAAAGGACACAAGTGAGGCATCATAAGTGGCAGGTATATTTAGAAGAGTTGCAAGCGTAGATCCAGAAAAACTATTTAGCACCTCACTTCTACAGCCAGTGAAGACAGATTGAGCGTTTAGAATTTAATGAAAACAAAGTTAACTAACAAAGTTAACTAAGTTAACTAGGCTCTCGCGACAGATGGTCCTTGCTTGCAAGTCGCCTGAACATTGGGAGGAATGTTCCACGACTGCTGAAGCTTTCATCGCATCGTCCATGATCTTCCTCGGACCCTTTGTTTGACGTCGTCCGCCAAGCAGGCGTTACACGTTACAAGAACGCACTTGACAGGCTCAACGGAACACATCAAAGACGACGCGGACGACCTCAAACAAAGGGTCCGAGGAAGATCATGGACGATGCGATCAAAGCTTCAGCAGTCGTCGAACATTCCTCGCAATGTTCAGGCGACTTGCAAGCAAGGACAATCTGTCGCGAGAGCCGGTTCCGCGTCAGAAAGATCAAAGAAGCCTTTTTCATCCGCCATAACGCCTGCAAGATGAAAAGGGACAAAGGGGTCGAGATCAGCGAACTCTGGACTGATCTGATAAATGAAACCAGGTGCTGCCACCTCTAAACACCCCCGCCCTTCCATTACATTTGAATACATTCACACCATACGTTCCATCTCTTTCCAACTTCGCTGATGACGGAACACGACGGTTCCGAAAGCTACGCACAATAAAGATCTTCGAACAAGGATTCCGTATCACTGTTTTTTCATGATTATGAGACGCCTTGTTATTAATTTCTTTTGCTTCAAGAATCTACGGTGTTTGTCCGAAGTTTCGGACAAAAACCAGAGATAAGATTTGTTGCCCGAAACGATCATTTGCATGCGACACACTTCGGGTTGTTCGTCGCTTTTTGCAGCCCGAAGGCGAACGAATAGGCGCTCGATTATGACCGCCCCGGTGGACGCTTACGTTTCCAGAGACAGACAACACATCCGTTTCTGACAGTGTACATTGCAGGACATGTCGCGTCAAACTCACGTAGCTCCCGGAGAGGCTGCACAGATGTTCGTGCGCTACCTGCACGACGAAGCTGGGGCCATAGCATTTATGCAGGACCACGGTATACTCCATCGCCAGAGGCGATGCGAGTGTGGCAGTGCTATGGCCCTAAGCGCCAAGACGCAGAACCACTATCGGTGGCGATGCGGCGTGAAGACCTGCAGAAAAGAGGTGGCCGTGCGCAGTGGAACGTGGTTGGAAGGTAAAAAAGGTGCTGAGGTTCGTGATGTTCGGTTGACGATATTTGTTGTTAGGTACCCACCTTCCAATCAGGACAGCACTGCTCTTCATTCATGCCTGGAGCCTCCAGAAGACGACATGTTCTTACTGTGAGGAACATCTGGGCATGAATGAAAGAGCAACTGTCCAGTGGAACTTGGCAATGCGGGAGGTGGTAGCAGGATGGCTGCTTCGAAAGCCGGTGGCTGTGGGAGGGCCAGGCCTTACGGTTGAGGTTGATGAGACCTTGTTCTCAAGGTAAACCGGGGCCGGTCCTTGCCGCAGCAATGGGTTCTCGGCGGTGTGTGCCGTGGGACAGGACATTGCTTCCTGGCGCCCGTTGCAGATCGGTCAGCCGCTACACTTGTTTCCGTTGTGACAGCGAATGTGGCGGCTGGCTCGACTGTGATCACCGATGAGTGGCGGGGATATCGAGGTCTGTCGCCTGCGCAATACACGCATGTGCGTGTAAACCACTCGCTCAATTTTGTCAACCCTGAGATGGGTGCGCATACGTAGACCATCGAGTCCCTGTGGGCCCAGCTCAAGTATGGCAATAAGATCCGTCGCGGCACACATCGGTCCATGACGGACTCCTACTTGTGGGAGACCGAATGGCGCCGAAGGATCCAACCGGGTGAGAACCCATTCGACAAGATCCTCCGCGCAATTGCCGAAGATCGGCCACTTCAGTAACAGGTACTTAGATCTGTAGGAAAGTATAAGTGATCAGTCAATCGTTAAGGTCTCAGGTGAAAGGCGCCCATAGTAGGTCGACTTCGGCGTTGACCGAAGCGACTACATCCAGTGTTCAGGTAAGCAGACAGAGTTGGTGAATATCCGGCACATAAGCGTACTACTTTTCAGGATGTCTCAGAGTGGTAGGTCGACTTCGGCGTTGACCGATGCGACTACATCCAGTGTTCAGGTAGGCAGACAGAGTTGGTGAATATCCGGCACATAAGCGTGCTACTTTTCAGGATGTCTCGGAGTCGTAGGTCGACTTCGGCGTTGACCACGGTGGTATCATCCAGTCGTCAGGTAAGCAGGGAGACAGAGAGGATACTAGTGTTTCTCTTTCAGGGTGTGCGAACAGGCGCAAACGCGCCAGACGAATTCGGTGCTAAGACGCACCTGAACACGCAGCCAGATGTACTGTACTCTCACTTGCTTTTTCCGTTCTTACCTGTACAACAACTATTTTCACTTCCGTTTTGTTCTATGCGTCTGCTTTGCCTCATCGTACGTGCCGTTTCCATGAATAAATACGTAGCGCGCAGCACAAGGCAAAGCACCCTGTGGGGTATTGTCTGTAATTCTGCTTCGTTCTCGTGGTAGACATTCTGATTGAACTGATTCGCTCCCACGTATGTGGTGGGCATCTTCAGGTTCTAATGCTTCATACTTTGTCTAATAAAGGAAACGACCGAAACTGTTTGTACACTGCGAGCACTGAGCAGAGCAAGTGTAGCCATTTCCCTTCACTACAGTCAACTCGCATCCGCTTCCGATCAACCTGTGTTTCCGCGTCCGATTGAACAGAGTTCACCTAGTTCGCCCTAATAGGGCAAAAGAGTGGCCAAACCAACTAAACTGGCTCGAATATCCGACGGATTATAGCGTGCAATGTGTAGTCCGTACATCCATAAGCGCACACAACCCACGTTACACTGTTATAAACGCTGCGCAGTTGTGAATAAGGATACGAATGCTGGCAATACGTGATTAAGGAGGCACACCTCTTGGAGCTAACTTTGGGCGCTCAATTTACCTCTGTTCCTCCATAACAACGTTCGCATTCAGCCAATTTTTACGCTCCAATCAAGAGAGCTTAAGTAGGACTATGGGTTTCCGCTATTTTTTCGTGGCGACTATACCCAGTTGTCAGCATTAATTTAGCCGCCTGTCTCCAAATGATGGGGTATCCCGTTTGATCGCAACGCTTGCTTTCGTGTTTTGTGATCTTTTTCGCAACGTAACGATTCGTCTCTGAAATCTGTTCTTGGTGTGATGCTTTAACGATTGAAAGCCCTAAAACCGCACGATCGCTACTCTTCGTCCACCATTTATGGAGAATATAGCAATGAAACCATGACGTCATTCTGACCAATGAAACGCTGGTATAGCATGACCAATGAAACGCTGGTGTAGCATGACCAATCAAATGCTACTTCACAACGCACCAACGACGCTCAGAAAAGCGACGCCTAGGGGGGGCGTCGGGGTAAGATGATCCAAAGAGGTTTATAGAAACGGGAAGAATTTAAGATAAAAAAATTTGAAATTGTGACAAGTTCCTGTGGTGAAGAACAAATTACACCATTCGTAAAAAAGAGTAATGCTTTCTGAGTTACGCTCAAGGAAAAAGTGAAGCAACTTATATTAATCCTACGTCGACAGAAAAGCAATATGAATACCGCAGGAGCACAGGTATCAATTACAAATTAACTCGAGCATTTCAACCACAATGGTTCACTATCTATATGAAAAGACGTTATCTCACCTTATAGACGCGAGTGTTCTTGAGAATTTCCTCTTCAACAGCGGCAACATCAGCCAAACGCAATTTGACGCTTGTGCTATGACGCGTGTCCTTGGAAATGAAGATATGCAATCGAAACTTCTTAAGTTCTTCTGTTTCCCCTTCGATAACATGGAGATGCTTATTCTTTTGTTCAAGCTTCAACATGTCCCCACTGGGAAGCATCATGTAGAATATGAAAGAATAAGGATGCTCCAACTCCCTATTCTCCTGTGCATGCGCGTACACTGCTGAAGGCCGTTAATGAACGTTGCACAAAGCATACCAGTATATCAGTCTCAATGCGCCATGCCCAATTTCCGGGATGATCGACTAACGGACTTTTCACCATTGTAGCTTCAATTTTCAAAGGGTGATCAACGATGTGCTGAATACCGTAGAGTTTGCCGTCATGCTCTTTCCAAGCGTACTGATTCAGGCGATCTTCTTGATTGCACCAATGCCTAATAAGGAAACGTGAATACGCAAACAAGCATTTCAAACCACGGCCATGACCAACCTTATTTTTGGCATTTCCACTTTTCCAGATGGACTTTGCAGGTACCACATGACACCAAAGAGCGGAGATAAAGGAGTGCGACCGCCCATGCCAATGTACAAATTGGCTCTGTAAGTGCCCCAGAACATGGAGGGTTCCACCGCCGTGTAGCTGTGATTCACCACCATTGCCATCGGGCACTTTGTTACAACGACAGACGGCAAGAAGACGTAAGTTCGATGGTAGAAAAACATTGCGACTGCGGAAATAACGGAAATAGCAAAGAACAGCGGTTGTCCAAACCGCATGGAGAACATTCTTTTCTTTGTTTTGGGAGAACGAACTTTTGTTGGATGTTTCGTGGTATCCACGGGAGTACTTTCGCACACCATAGTGAGATTGAATTTAGGAAGCAAACGCCCACCGTATGCTAAATTACAAAGTCTTCTCCAGCCACATTCAGTCGACAACACAAGCAAAGGATATCGGCAACAGGTGGTTTACCTATAGCGACGTTCACAGCGTCTATGAAAAGGACACAATTCAAAGGTGAAGAAAAACTTTTGCAACTTACGACTTCTATAGGGTCTGGATATACATGTCAATAGTTACATTAGACTTCGTTTTTGCAAGGTTGTTACGTCAGCAAGAATATAAGGCAGTCAAAAGTTGATTCTAAATGCTGCTACTTTTGCAAGGAGCGGTAAGTTTTCATGCTTGTTCGAAACGGGAAATCTATTTGACGTCTTAATTCAGCAATACTCTAAGCTGAATACTCTAAGCTCCGTACAGCTTTCATTACTGAATCAAAACGCCAAACGGTTTTTCCGTATCGAACAAGTTAAAAGTTATCGCAATTACTTTTGCTATAATTAAAAATTGGAACTTTTGCAACGGTGTAATGAAACATGAATCCAATAGTACGACTCTCACCGTTGTCAGGAAATTTTTATTCGAAAAACATACCGAAGCTTTCGGGACACGCTTAGTCCCGAAAGCTTCGGTATGTTTTTCGAATAAAATTTCCTGACAACGGTGAGAGTCGTACTATTGGATTCAAATTACTTTTGCTACATAACATTTAATGTATCGCAATTGTTCCGTCTACACAGCAACAAAGTGCCTTTTCACGAGATGACTAATGGAGTCGGCACAGCCACAAACAATTCTGCAACGAAATCTGATTTTTACGAGCTATAGATCCAGAAAATATATGCTACATCGAGCTTCCAAAATTATATTTCTTTTTTACACAAAAGACTCACACGAAAGCGCTAAACGGACAATGTTAAATGAACGAAAATAACGTACAGAAGAAGAATAACCACAGATCATCGCAAGTATAGTCGTCGCGGAAACGATCGGAAACGGGGAATACGGCTGCCGATAGTCTGATATTTAGCGCAATGAGAATACTCTATTGCAACTACAAAACATTCAGCTGTTCAATGAAAATACCTTCGATCTATAAATCAAACGCTTACACTTGTTGAAGAAGCACGTACTGCATCAAACACAATAAAAGGTAGCGGGACTATAAAAATGTTCAGGTACTATTATGAAGGCTTTCAAAAGTCACTTTTCACAAGTTGTCTTCTTCGCTGCATTCCTGCGCAAACTGCTTGCAAAATTGGACTCGCAAATATACTTCATTTATTTTAATTTCAACTCATGGCCGATTGTCTTGGGCATGGGGTTGGAATGCTGTCATATACGTGTCCTCGCTCCTTTTACTGCCGGTGCCACACGACTACTGAATACTGTAGCTATGTATGCAGGCAACAATAAATACAATAAGTAAACGGACATAACACTACGGACACAACAAATGCGAAATCTCATCGGATGTGAGCCTCGCAGTTGACGACAATCAGACGAATGTCACAAAGGATGAGCTAACCCATCGGTAAAGTCACTAAGGCATGGAAGAAAAGTCCGCGCTCCAAATATTACTACTGCAGAATTTAGCCTTCCTTTGTTTGGTTTAAAAGATTCTGTTCCCTCAGAATTATGAATATGAAAGTTCGGAGCGTTCGTGCTGTTGCCAAAAAGACAACAGTAACAGCCGACAAGTACAGCTGGATCAATTATTAGATTCTAAGAAGAAAAGCTTTCTAAAGTATTGGTTTCGTGTAAATGCTTTTTGTTTCTTGCGATTTGTCGACTTTGCGCGTCGGCAAGTAATTCTCTATGTTGATGCTCAAGCAGGTTATTGATGAAAATTCGCGTTAACGATTTAAGCAGCGATTCGCTGCCAAAAGTCATTCATATGAACTACTGGCCTCAAAACTAGAGACGGAACAAATTACAAATTTTGAGGGTATATCACTGAATACACGCAAACTGGGTCACACAGCTCCACCAACTGCTCAAAATATCGAATGTACTCGGCGAGGGCGGTGCCAGCGGACGTGCAGCTCAAAAGTGATTCTGATGATTTTGTAACAAGGGCCAGCTGTCTGGTCATGGGTTTCCTCGTGGAATTAATGACCATCGGCTGAAGATTATTGTTCAAACACACCAAAGGAAAAACAACATGAGATAGTAATAGAAGGACAATCTGACGGAAGAATATAACTACCATTTGGCACCTACGCCAAACTGAAAAGATGAGAAAGCATGACAAACGGGTTCTGCGCGTAGCGAACTGGAAACGAAGACTCCGCTGTACGGAGATCTGCTATGAACACCTTTTCCATGGTGAATATCACTTACTAATTTTTGCTCCACTGCAACGTGGCATATCGTAAAGATTTCATAGGTTACTTCAAAGATTTGTCAACGGAAATGTGTCAACCCTTCTGTGTGACAAGGCAAAATTGCAAGCCTAACAAAAGATTGTGCAAAAATTGAAGGAATTGGCCTACGACTTCACGCCACACCCAGGACATTCAAGGAGCTTTTCGTTAACAGACTATCACTTTTGCAGGCATCCTAGCCGCTTCCTTAAAGAATGAATCTTCACGACACAGTGGGATGCAGGAAATACTTTCGACAAATTTCGTCGCGCCTACTGATGGAGTTGAACGGTATTGTTTCTCATTGATGCAAACGCGTAGATTCCAATGATTATTACTTCGTCCACTACACTTCATGAGCTGAGAGGTACGCACATTTAAAGTTGAAAGCCTTTCCCTCAACGTAGTTTCTCTCCCTCTCTCTCTCTCAGTGGGCCGGTTCTACACTGGCCAACGCACTGGCATGCAAGTGCTCGGTCGCCACTGGATCGCCGGATACATCGTCGGCGTAGTAAGTAGCCTGGAGAAACCTTCACGTAGGCGTGGAGAGAGCAACTGTGCTAACACGGTCAGATAGTCGACATCCGTCCACAACGCGTCATGTACCATAAACTTAAAGCCGGCAACAAAACGAGGCCAATCTCATGGGTTGCTACCATCGAAAATTTTGATACTAGCCGTTGGAACCATCTTGTGTAGCCACGGGTTCGGGGTTTGCACACAAACAGGAGCCATGACTGGTCGACTTCGACAGAAGGACAATTTGAAGGTTCGACCTTCTCAGGCTGGCGTAAGCGGGTTTCCTTTGCTTTCTCTAGAGGACAGTGAACGTTCAGAGCCAAGGTGATGATAAATAGTAGTCAGCAACTCATACATAAATGACAAACAGTAGTATATATGAGTTAATTCGCTGTTCGGCAATTTACCTCTTTCGGGATGACTACGGGCCGGAACGGAGTTGGTTGGACGGAACGAAGCACGATCGCTGACTATCCAGCTCGGAGGACCAAACGTCATTGCTGTAGCATCCGAGAAGTTTCATTGCAACGAGGGCGGTTACTATTACTACATGTTCAACTTCAGAGAATGCCTCGCTCGCAAAAATCCCGCTCATTGTTAACTGGCCTTCAATTAGGAGGCAGAGTACACCTTAATGCTACAGGTAAACGACGCACGCTAACATTTGTCCCACTTACGCACCGTTAACTTTAGAACTTTTCTCCGACTCAACAGTACTCCAACATTAATATACGCTACAGCTGGTTTTGGAACGTTTGCACCTGACGGAGGAACAAGCTTATCCCAAAACACGCCCGTCTGTCGCAATGCATGGCCAGTTGCATTATCTTTTTGCCAACTAGTGATCTCCGAACATTTTGCCAGGCTATCATCCCGCTCAACAAGATGCAACATTTAGATGCATTATTGATCAAATAACTTCGAAACATGAAAGCGCGATGCTGCAACTTCGCATAGGATACGGTCATCGAACTTTAGCATTTCATTAAAACGAGCAAGTGCACGTTTCACTTGAACATAACTCACCAATTTTTCTCTGGTAATGTTAATATGCCAACAGATGCTTCAGCGCGATTGCACGCCTCGATTATTCCTTGCAAAAGTGAAACAACAGGCAAGCAAGACAATGTGCGAGGAAACACTCGGTGGTACGAAAAGAAAGTAGCTCAGTCATTTGCTACACTGCTGGGAAACAACGACGTCGACGTTGGATAGCTCAGATTTGCCAAGCTAACAAATCGGTGCACGCAAAAAGCACGTCGTCTGGGAATGATCGTCTTTACGGGGTTTTAGAACCCTTCTCTGAATTTGCGAGAGTTCAATCGTGCTGCTATCTGCTCAAGTTGACGCTTCGCCTCGCAAACCGGGAAGTTAGACATGTCGTAATATTGAGGGGCCAATTTCAATAGCCTAAAAATACAACGTCGCGCTAGCCGTCGAATGACTGCTATTGGTGAACACTGTTCTTCCAATTTACACTTAAAAACGAATGTAGCGCCTACCATTCGGGCTTCACTTCCGTTATTGTGCGTATGTAGTTCTTTGTGGTCAGCACAAACTCGTTGTACAAAACCCATTCGGGCTTGTGATCCAGAACGGAACTTGGATGCAAATGGACAACCTGATTATCTTTTACGGTTTGATAATGGCCCGCGCGTTCCAGGTGAGCTACCTGCAAATGAAATGCGCGTTTTCAAAAAGAGCGTTCAGCGGTGAACCTTCGCGTCCTCTCACTTGAGTAAAGAAACCGCTAACTAGTGCTTTTCTGATGTTCAGGTAGTAATCCTTGCTAGTGAATTCGGTACTTTTTCTTTTCAATCCCAAGCGATCCATTATTCTAGCCAATTGCTGGCGCACATTGTCTGCATTCTTCATGGATCGGTAATTTATAAAATTATCATAACACCATTGAACGTCTTCGTGATCTGAAAGCGTCCAATTGTTTCACCGTGAACTGATGGCTATTTCCAAAGCTGAACCTACTCTGCTTGAACGCATGATACACATTGAGTAGTGTTAAATGGTCCCCATCGATATGCGCGAAACGCATTTTAGCTTCATCAGCTGGCTTCTTTGCTTCCGCAGGACGTACAAAGCATTGGGGAACTGGAATAGAGCACGGCCCGCGCGGCCTTTAGCAAAGCGCAGGAATACGGTAAGAGGTGCGCAAGAGCGACCGTCGTACACTGGGTGTCATGGCACTAAATACTTCTCGTTCTCAGTGAGCTGACAAGAAGTCACACCGGGGACACCGAGGAACCGGGAAAACCTATTTCTTGTGGCCACATACGCTAACGTCTCCTCTCTGCGTCACGCTAACTCTCAACCTGAACAGCTGCATTACCTGACAACATTGCCGTTATTGTCAAAATTTCGTTGGAGCAATTGAAGTCGCACGAAGAAATTAAGGTCTTCGAAAGTTGAGGATCCAACGGAAATTCAGCCATTACCGAACCCAACGGGCTCAACTCGCCTTCGTCGTCCAGAGCGCCAAGATAATTGAGAATTTCCAATGCTCTCATCAGGGTTTCGGGTGCTTAACGGGAAAGATGCATCGAGAAATCGACAAAAATAAGCTTTGAAACCTACCGGGAGGATCCATAAAGTCGAAATGGACTAAATCGTCAATTCCAAGCTTTTTCAATTCCAGTACAACGCTGCCCAAGTTTGAACGCAAAATTTCTGGGTACGTCTGTTCTTCCATATCCTGCTTGAAAGCCTTTTCCGTGTACAAACGGAAGCATTTGCCAGCACGTGTTCTGCCGGCTCTGCCAGCTCTTTGCATAGCTGATGCACGGCTGATCGGGCATACCAGAAGAGATTCTACCCGAATACGAGGATTGTAAACCTAGAAAAACATGAAGCTTCTAAAATGGAATATAAGCAGAAAGCGGCAATACCTTTTGCTTCGAGAAACCTGGATCAATTACGAACACAACTCCATCAATAGTCAACGATGTTTCTGCTATATTGGTAGAAACAACACACTTTCTTCCAATTGCTCCGTTTGGCTTCCTCGGCGGAGACGGTTCGAATATACGTTGCTGTAAGTTTGGCGGCAACGTCGAGTACAATGGGATACAACGAAGTTCGCCAATGTCAGGTCCCAGGTTGTCTATTTCCCGTTTAATTCTTTTACAAGCATCCTCTATTTCCTGTTGGAAAATTACTGAAATAACTTATCATCCCAGTACTGGCATACTCACTTCCTGCCCTGTTAGAAAGAGCAAAATGTCACCTTCAATTTCTTCGCAAACGTGAATTTGGAGAACGGTTCGGATAGCCGCCTCCAAATAATCTCTCTCCGGCTCTGGGGTGTAGAAAATTTCGACCGGAAAAGTACGTCCAGGGACGCACATGAGAGGACATTCTTCGAAGTATTGCTTTAAAAAGTTTTGCGCTAACCGAATAGACATACCAAGGTGCATCCAAAGGCATACCTGAAACTTTCCTGCATCCAGCGTGGCGCTCATAACCACTATCTTCAGGTCTGGGCGTTGCTTCGTGACTTCCTTTATAAGACCCATTAATATATCGGTTGCTAACGTCCGTTCGTGCGCTTCGTCGAGCAAAATAATTTGGTATCCGTCCAGCAATGGATCTGACATTGCCTCCCGTAGTAGCATGCCGTCAGTTAGATATCTGGAACACGCGCACCAATGTAAGTACGCCCGGCTTACTGGACAGACAGCACAAGTGATAACATAGCAACACTTACTTCAACACCGTCCTTGGACAGCTGCAGTCTTCAAACCTGATTGTATATCCAACCTCGGCACCAAGGCGAACATCCATCTCTTCAGCAACCCTTGTTGCTACCGACATGGCGGCCACTCGCCTTGGTTGGGTGCAGGCAACAGCCCGTCGAACCCCTTTCGCAGTTACGGAAGGCTTCGTTCTAAGGAAATCGACGCACCACTGCGGAATCTGCGTGGTTTTTCCGGATCCCGTTTCTCCAACCAGTACCACAACCTGATTCTGGCAGAGCAGTTCCACAAACTTGTCTCGATATTCAAATACGGGCAACTGGGAACGCTTGACCAAGAGTTGACGATACCGCGCTGTATACGGCAGCATTGTAAGTGGATTTTTGTTCGGATCGGTTTGAAAGGCCGGCGACGCCAAATTTACGCTGGGAATAGTTGCGGGAGAACTGATGGGCGCCGAGTCGCCATTCTTGAGCTCCTCTTCGCCGTCGCGGTTCTTCTTCAAACTTTTACTATCGCCAACGTCAATGCGATGCCGCTTAGACATTGCTGTAGCACGAAAGTTCCCTCTCGTAGCGGCAGAAGTCTAAACTACTTTTTTAATACATCTGCACGCATGCAACCTTTCGTCCGTTAGAGGAAACAAGCACCAACCAATTGCACGATGGGAAAAATGTTTCAACAGCTTAGAAAATACCGTGACAAAAGTTTACATAGCTTACTTGGAAAAAAAGAGCGACTTTAAACTCGACTGGACGCTATTCCAACTGCCAAACAAGGCAACACACTCAGGCAAAAGAATGAGTAACGCACAGTAACCGATTAAGTGATTGCCACGTAACAACGAATGTTCTCACAATTTTGGCCAACCGTTGACGAGCTTACGTCGCCATTCAGGCGAAGTAAGCTTCTCATATTCCGTTGCCGCGGAGTCATCGTGATGAACCCTTTAACCAAGGGCCGTTGGGGTGCATTGCACTTACTATTTCTGATCGTTACTGCAGTACTGTCTGCGACAAAGCGCACTGCTGGAACAGCTAACCGTCGGGCGGCCGGCAGAAAGTTGCCAAGTTATTCTTCTAGCCATATTCGTTATAAATGTAGTGCATGGAAGAAACTCGCCAAGCAAGAACTCTTGCTACAGTATCCTATTATGTAAACTGCAGACTTTTAGAGAGTGCGTGTCTCTCGTACTTGTTTGCGTGTCAACGAGAGAATAATAAACGCTGCAAACACGGCAATAAACTTCTAGCGCTTTTCCAACTAGTTTATAGCAGCCCCTACTATGAATGGGCGTTGGCACGACACAACTACTCTTCTACAACCTCATAAGAAAGTAGTTGGTCTCCTTTCACCCTGTTCTTGCTACGGAAAGGCTGAGCATCATTTCTGTGACTGCTTACAGCAAATGTTTAACCTCCAGCGCGGTTTTCGCCTCACGCCAGTATTATTCCAATAAGTCTTTGGTGCCAGTCGGTATGTCCCTTAGATGGCATTTCGTCCATATTGAATTATTTACGATATTTAAGATAATTATGTATGGCTCTGCGAGTAAAACGGTTTTCCAGCTGATTGTTAAGAAGCTCTGTAATTAAAGAATGAATCGTCAAGCAAGACATGAATGATCAATTACAAATAAAGGCGAGACTGGATCGGTAGGTTCAACATAGCGAAAGTTTTGGAACGGGAATTGTGGGTCTTTATTAGTAATTACCCGTAAACATACAGTAATCGGCGATGATCAACAAATAAATGCACGTACCATTAGTGGGAATAAACGCGGCGCTGAAGGTAAACATGACGTAATTCTCCCGGCGCAATGCAGCTGCTCCTTACTTAAAGCGGTACATGTGGATCTTCACGTAAAGTAGTATGGACTTTCCTGCCACCATAGTTAGCATCGTGTAAAGTCAGAAACCAACTACTTAGTGCCAACTCTGGAGGACGTCCCTTTCCGCCCTTAACTAAGCTTTAACCTTAACTTCAGACCTGAAAATGCTGTATCTATGAACGGGCGCGTTAGTTCTCATACCTATTCTGTGTCCTCTTCAAAATATTCAGTGGACTGTATAAGTTCGCGCAGGTTCAGTCACCCTGCGATCAAGTGCGAAACGGATTGCGAAGCCTCCACATACGTACTGAAACACTGACGATGAGTGTACCTACTCAACAGTGAACTTTCGTAGCCTCCGCCCAAACATCTTTTGCTAAGTTGAATCGCACCGTCAAGATAGGTCGCTCGGTACTTCTGAGGGACCGCCTGCAGGTGCCCCTCAGCTATCGCCTTTTTTCAGGGCTGTAGGGGTCGTAAGCACAAGTGCCGGCAGCGCTGTTCCGCATAGCTGCATTTGCATACGAGATGACAGCGAACGATAAGCGTCCAGGTGTTTCCGTTTCTTTTGTCCGCCTGCCACAGGCTGGAAGAGATAAATACTCGGCGACGAGCCTACGCGATTCATCCTGCTTGCTCCCCTTGTACGTGTTAGGCTTTTGGTTTAGAGAGAACCTGCTGATCGCTGTCGTCTACCATGCTCTCTGCTACTGCTGAGTTGTCGGTTGTGTTGTCGCTGGTGTGTGTGTGTGTGTGTGTGTGCTTGTCTAACGAATTCGCTTACGCCTGTCTCCCTTTCTCTCCCTGCTTGCATTGTGCAGCTTTACCTAAATAAATTTTCCTACGGTACGAAACCATGCAACCACCCGACGACAGAACGCGCCAGACGGTTCAGCCGATCGTGCTTATTCAGCCGATCCGGACCATTCAGCCGATCTTCATTGTTCAGCCGATCCGGACCGTCCAACCGATGCCGACCGTTCAGCTCGGCCCGACCACTCAGCCCAGGAAAAGATCAGCTTTCATAGTGTAGTGACCGGCTGAGTCGTGATGATCGTCGGTACGACAACTCTAGGAACCTGCATTCACTTGTTACTGTACAGGTTGCGTCATTCCGGTTCTTACTCTGGTTCTTTCGCACATAGGCGTTTCTAGTAAACTTGTATCGTGCATTGCAGTATGTACTCCGCGGCGAGAGGGAGTCCTACAATAGGAATGCGCTGATTGCACCGTTCGTTTTATTCAAATTTAGTTCGTTCGACTGGAGCTGCTTGTTCATTTCGTTGAATTTGAAATATTAAACCGACCAAATTGGCTCCGTCCATTTTATATTTGCGCAAATTTTCGCAAAGAGGATAGTCGTGCTGATCAAAAAATTAAACAGCTGAGCCGAAGAGCTCGTGAAACCGCGTACCTTTCGAGAGTCATCTCACTTCAGTATGAGCGAGGAGGCGGTCGAATTCTTCATCATTTTTATCGGGCAGATGGCGAAATGGCCTATCACTTAGGGTATTAGGTATTCCCTGCTGTATTGACGGCTTTTCTTCTTTGGGCATTCGATCAATGAATTTGTACAGCATTTCGTGAATTGTGGGAAGTGACAGGTCAAGCAAAACAACTTCCACGGATAACGCATCAGAAGAACGATCGTACGAAGAAGATGCAGCGAGTCTTCAACAACGACAGAGCAAGCTCAAACTATGGTAAAATGGAGCAGGCTAAACGCACTTATACAATTGAAATGAATAGGGAGCTATTACCGCTGCGATGTACAGCGCTTCCCGATTGTCTTTCATGCAAAAACGTTCATTCTTGAAATTGTTGCAAAATTTTTGGTAAATCCACTGATCATTGAGCGCGATAAGCAGCTGGAGCGATAGCGCTTCGTCAGATGGTGTTTTGTTTCCTGTGATTCTTGAAAATAGCGAGATAGAATGACCAATGGTTTTTCTGAAGACTACTGACGGGCGCGTCTGTCCAGTCGGTCATGAAAAGATAAGCGTGGGTCCGACGGAGAACTTCTACTGGGAACCCCGACTTCCATAAATTCCTCCGGCGATCCGGCAATGTCGCTTCTTTTAGCTTCACCGGCCCCAGTAGGGATGATATCGCCACCGGTGACGGTCGAAATCCCGAAAGAACAGAATCCCGGAGTCGCAATCCTGAATTGACGAAAATCCGATTGACGTAATCCCGAACAGTCGGAATCCCGAATGGTCGACATTTTGAAAATGGAATTGTTTATGTAAGGGACAGAAGAATACGATAAAAGTTAATTTTCATCATTAAAGATTGGTATCATTGTAACGGGGCGGTGTACCATGTTTTTGATATTACGGTTGTAGCAACTGTTGATTCTTGTTCGCTGCGAAACAACCTAACCAGTGACTGGTTGCTTAGTTATGTTAGTGGAAACAGGCGAAAACTGAACGTACGAGAGCTTATCACAGGGCTTTCGGGATAACCTGATTCCGTCGTCACCTATAAGATTGAATGCCATGTCCTTATCTTAACGGTCTTCTTCCATTCCATAAATAATTCCATTTTCGGGATTTCGACCATTCGGGATTTCGACTGTTCGGGATTTCGTCAATTCGGGATTTCGTCAATTCAGGATTTCGTCAATTCGGGATTTCCTCATTCGGGATTCTGACATACACCCATTTCGCGCGCCTCCTTGGCGGCTCCTCTCCCCTGACGACCTGCTTGTACTGGAGGTCTCTTCCTGCCTGCAACTTTCGGATCCCGCCTATGAACCTCCAGGGAGTGGGGTGGTTTACTCCAAATTCTCACTGCATTCGTCGATGGGTCGCTTCGACGAAATTATTCGCGCGATCACGGCCCAGCAGCGTCCTTTAGTAAACCGATCACATCTCTGGCGGATATGGCGGGATCCGACGGCCGCTAAATCGGTTCGGGAGCCCAACAGAGTTCTCCAAGAAGCAGTCCAGTACGCGCAGTAGTTCTGCTGGTAGCTCCCTTGACACGTCGTTTAGAGCTCCGTCAAGGGAGTCCACAGGGACAAAAGCCGAGGAGGCAAGCATCCGCGCGGTTAGGGCGAACCTTTTGTCCGTGGTGTACCTAGTTGTCAGACCTTCGTGGTGCAGCTTTTTCTTCAAGCTTCTGACGAGATGGAATAAGCAGCCACAAAGCTGAACAGCAGGAAACACGGTTCTGATGGCGTTCATGGCTACCTGGTCGAAGCCTGTTGCAATAGGAGCGAGTTGAGGCCATATGCCCTTCATCGCTTCAAACATGCGACGGTACGCTTCTTCCTGCTTGTTGGGCAGGAGGGCGTGTAGCACCGGGAAAACAAAGTCTTTCCTTTCCCCATGATCACGTAGACTTGTGCGAAAATGGTATAAGCAATTTAGAACGTACCGTCAGCGTATAGGGTCTTCATGTAGCCACTCCAGACGCTATGTGATTGCCGCCCGAAAATGAGTATTCGGTCGGCGTACCTCACACCTGAACCATAAAGCAAAAATCGCTCCTCCTCACGATGGATTTGATACAATTCGGGAACGACGATCGAAGCACGATGAATAGGCTGTGGTGGGGCACCTTGTACAGTTCTTCTTTTCCGCCGGATGATCATCTTCATCGCTTCGCTGCTGGACAATTGTGTCAGTGTGACAGTGGACGTTTCTGCGCAGACCTCATTGATGATCATCGCAGGAGTCTCCGTTGTTTCCTCCGTCGGACGCTTGATGGTGTTACACACCGCCGTAACCTCCATAGGGACTGGGTCACTGTCGTGGGTGTGTTCATTCACTTCTTTGATTACTTCTGCTGTCACAAATGCGTGAACTGTGGCCTTGCATTCGTCCAGATATCTCTTATCGCAGCGCCAGAATTTTATGGTCTCTGAGCGGTTTAGCTTCTCGAAGGTGTACATGTGTCCATCGTGGGCAAACTTCTCTCGGTTCCTTATGGACATGAAACGTAACATTTCGACTTGTAATAACAGCTCAAACGCAGAATAGCACAGCTATAAGTGGCGAAAATAGTTCGGATGGGTCTTTTATACCACTTGTAAGAAACCTCGAGTGACCTAATGTTGTTGACAAGTTCATAAGAAACGAAACTTTTACTCTTTTCAGGCTTCAACACAATGGCACGATAGATGCAATTTTAATAATATCCAGCATGAAAACTTCTGCTGACGTACTTTCCGTCCAGCGCGCTATTTATATATTCTTCCGGTCTCTGCGTGAACCCATCAGAATACGGCATGTGACCCGATATCACATCCGACCTTCACAGCCACCTGTGGCTTATCAAATCCATATTGTTGGGCATTCCAAGGAGGAAACAGTACCACCCCTTGAGCAGGCATGCCTATCTGTCGCTTGGCTTATCGTTTGGCTCATTTCAATTCAATTGCTGAGGCGTATTCATACAGGGCTACACCTTTCTGCTCCATTTCGGTTCCGTAAGGTTATCAGCCATGTACGTCATGAACTTATCCCACGTATATGACACAGAGCCAGATGAATTATGTGCTGCCCCTTTTCTGGATGGTCTGGAAGCCACAGCGCGAAATGGTGCCGTTTAGCGCTGAAGGCGAAACCGCTGTTTCGAAAGCTCTGCTGCAATGTTTTGCCGTTGCCAGTACAAGTAAAGTGTTGCTCCACGATGTATTTACTTGGTGTTGGTGATGCTGACACAGGGGTATAATCGTAGACCATTCAGGATGTTCAACGCCTCTGTTAGCCACCTGATATTCTCATAAACAATCCGTGTTCTCCAGGAAAAAGGAATACTCCATTGCGAGAGATACTGCGATTACAGATACAAAACGAAAATGAGGTTGAATGACGCCCGACTGTTTCGCAGATGGAGGTGCTTTAACAAGCATTGCAGAAAGCAACTTTCGTTACGTGACGGTAGTGCTACGAAGGTAAGGATGATGAAATTTTAAGCGTAAACAGCCATTGCAAATAACTTTTGGGCAGCAAGTAATCCCGTAACAGGCAGCGAAGCGTTGCAAAAGGGTATAAAGGAAGGCAGCTGGGCAGCGTGGCGTTGTGTTATTATTATTGGACAGCTTCACCTCGAAACTAGCAGAACAGCTCAGCGGCTTGGAGCAAAGATGCATAAACGGAGAGCAAAGCCAAAAAATTGGAAGTAAAGCACAAAAAGGGTCAAAGGCACGGAGCAAAAGATCACAATTTATTCGCATCGTCGTTTCTGTGGCAATCAAGCGGCACCAAATCGTGCTGCACCAAACCGTTAGTGTACGACTGCCTGATCTATCTTGAACCTGAGCATCCATATACTACATAAATGCCATATTTACTCCATTTTGGCTCATCTGTGTGTAGCTAGTTTGATAACCTATGCTTCTTTTCATGCTGTGTATTTCCAAATGCGTCTTGCTAAAAAAGTGAAGTCAAGCGATCAAACTCTTTATCGAAAGAACCATGCTTAATCGACAATAAGTTTCGTCGCATCAGGCATGTCCCTCAGCTCATCGTTGTAAAATCGGAACGCCTGCTTGAAATAATTTCTTAAAACAGACTGCTTCCTGGAAGGTGCAAATTATCAATGAGGCGCCTCCAGAAATACATAACAGATTGTGCGTCCATTTATTTATACGCGATAGTACGGGATAACCCTTTTAAAATTAAATGGCATTCGTAGATGCGGTTCAACAGAGACCGAAGGTATGGAGGAGGCGTGACATGACATGCATACAAAACAGATCACGTGGATTAGTGAACGCATACATCAAAACATCTAATGGACCATTGACTTGCGAGGAAAGGAGTGATGCTTAAGCTACTAGCCCCTGTCATAATTAAGCATGCAATTTAAGTATGTAATGTAAGAGATGGCCAAACGAAGAATTTGCACTTTTGTCATTTTCTTGCCAGGTGGAAGAATGGGCAGCAGAATGCGCAGTTCCTGAAATGCCCTATTGAACGACTTTACTCTAAGGCGCTCTCTGTTGGCATGCGCCTGGCGATACTGCAACGAAGCCCGGCGTACACGCCTTCTTTCTGCTGGAGAGATATTTTCGCTTTCGGAGATCAACTGAAAAATAACCGGTTATTTTCCTTCAATTTATCATTGATGTCTGCGTACTATTACGTTTGTTAATCAATGACATATCAATGATTTAGCGTCACTTTTCGTTCACTGGAACATACAATAATGCCTGCTCAAGATACTGGATTAACAATACACGAGTGCCTTCCATTAATATCAGCAACATTTAGGGATCTGGCAAAATTGTACGCACATTTTAGCTCAAATTGATGAACAAGGTCTGGGTTTACCATTATAATCACAAACGTTTGTCAATGTGATGGCATTCCGGCTTTCCCGTTTTTTGGATGGTACCTGCAATAAAACTGCAAAATGCCCTACTAGCGGAAGGATGGGCGATTATTAGAAATATCACAGGTCAGAACTCTTATCGTATCGTAGCTTTCGGAACGCCCTGGTTCCGTCGTCAGCGATGATGAAAGGGGATTGGTTTATTCCGCTCGGGGATCTTATAGCCACAAAACGGGGTCAAGGTGGGGATCGGCTTGGTATGGTGCAACATCATGATTTATTAATAGCTGCATTCCACACCTCGCTAATCTCCACGCCTTGGTCGCGATTGGTGGTACGATTGTGTCTTATGAACAATGCTTCCTTAATCCCCCTTAGCTGGAACCTGTTTTCGCGACAGATTACGTTCGGTCGCGGGTCAAGTGAGCAGTGGATGGCGTGCTCAGCGACCGCGGAAGCTTTGATGGCCTCCTCCATGATCTTTTTTCGGAGCGCGGGATTGTGGTCGGCCACGGCGTACGGTATGTGACCCGTTGAGTCTTTGTTCTGCATTCTTGTAACGGGTCACGTACGCCATGTGCTCACGAAACATGTGGGATAAAGTGTTGCCCGTTTCTCCAATATAGGTGTGGCAACCACACGTAATTTCGTAAACTACGCCTGGTCTGCTGTCAAATGGAACCATGGTCTTATCCGTTCTCACGATCGTGCGCATGTCACTCGAGGATTTGAAATGGACGGTGAAGTTTAGTGAACGACCTAAACGTTTTATTCTTTCATCCACTCCACTAAAATATTGGGTCGTTCAGGAATATCGTTAGTCACCGGGATTGGCCGTTTTCTCGAAAAACATTGCTTCACTATGCTTGCAATGAACGAATTTGGGTAACCGTTGTTTAATAAAGTTTGTTTTATATATATATATATATATATTTTTTTTTAAATTCTCAATTTAAGTATGGAGGGTCGCCAACTCGCATTGCACGATCGACCATGCCTTTTACTATACTTCTTTTTATAGAAATCGGATGATGTGAAGAGAAATTTAAATATCTGTCAGAATGCGTTGGTTTTCTATAAACTGCAGTATTTAGCGAATCCTCTTTCTTTATCACTAGTACGTCTAGAAATGGGAGACTATTGTTACCTTCTTTCTCAATGGTTAACTTAATTGATGGAAAAAGACCGTTTAAGTGCTCCAGAAAAACTTCCTCCCTTCCTTTAGTTATTATGGCGAAAATATCGTCTACATATCTCCTGAAAAATGAGGGTTGACAGTCACTTTGTAAGGTGGTGAAGGCCTTCTCTTCCAGATGTCCCATGAAAGCCTCTGCCAGTATAGGGGATAGTGGACTTCCCATGGGGATACCATCCTTTTGTGAGAAGAAATTGTCCTGAAATCTAAAGTAGTTCCCCTCAATCATGCAAAAGGTGACTAGTTTAACTATGTGGGAGGGATTTAATTTTGTTCTATGTCGTAAGTCTACATCGGAATCGGAGTTGTTGTAAAGTATTAAGTGTTGTAGAAACGGAAATATTAGTGAATAAATCCTTAACATCATAACTTATCAAGATGTCTAACTGATGCAAATTTACCTTCTTTAGGTCCGCGCAAAAATCCGTGCAGTTTGTTACAAGAGAGGTCTTTTGAAGGTGTTCTTCTTTTCACGGCTTTCTCCCGTTTGTCGTCTGTACTCTGTAATAAAGTAACACGTGCCCTACCAACGGATGGATGAGCAGGTTATTAAAAAGGATGTACAGAGAACGATTCACTTGAGTGTTTTTCGAAGCTTTCGGAACTGTCTGGTTCCGTAGTCAGCGAAAGGAGGTGTAGGTGTTTACTCCATGGTGTTATATAGGCACGCAATGGGGGTTAAGTTGGGATTAGCTCGGTCTGGTGCAGCATCTGGTTTTATTCATAGCTGCATTCCATACCTTGCTAACTTCCACACCTCTATCGCTATTGATGGTACAACTGCTGCGAATGAACAAAGATTCCTTAATCCGTCGCAGGTGCACGTTTCTTTCATGGCAGATTATCTCAGGACAGAGATCGTCAGAGCAATGAATGGCGTGCTCCGTGACCGCGGAAGCTTTGATGGTCTCATCCATGATCTTTTGTGGATCGCGGGATTGTGGTCGACCACGGTGCCTGGCCTGTGGCCTGTTGAGTCTTCTTTCCGCGTTCTTGTAACGGGTCAAGCAGGCCTGGTGTTCACGAAACCTGTGAAGTAAATTGTTGCCCGTTTCTCCTATGTAGGAGGCGTTGCAACAACATTTGATTTCGTAAATGACGCCGGGTCTCCTGTCGAACGGAATTTTGATCTTATCACTCCTAAGAATCGAACGAAGCGGGACTGAGGACTGAAAGCGCACTTTAAAATTTAGAGAACGGCCAAGCCGTTGAATTTTCTCCCCAAACCCTCTGTAATACGGGAGCACAAGTACTGGGTTATATTATCTTGACTGGGCGGATTCGCGGTTAATGGTGTATCATTGCGCATGCATCGTTTAATGATGGAGTCCAAGAAACGTTCTGGATACCCGTTATTTAAGAAAGCCATTTTTATATGCTTAATCTCTGAATTTAAGTATTGTTTATCACATATAAAGAGGACCCGGTTAATCATACCTTTTACTATTCCCTTTTTAACGGAAGCTGGGTGGTGCGAAGTGTAATGTAAATATCTATTCGAGTGTATCGGTTTTCTGTATACTGTGGTTCTTAATTTCATCCCATCTTTAATTACTAAAACATCTAGAAAAGGTAGTCTGCTATTGGCCTCTTTCTCTATGGTTATATTTATTTTATCAGGGTAAATACTGTTCAGATGTTCCAATAGGGTCTCCTCTTTTCCTGGTCTTACTATCGCAAAGGTATCGTCCACATACCTTTTGAAGAAAGTCGGGACTATGGAGCTGTCTATGTTAGCGAAGGCCTTCTGTTCAAGATCTTCCATGAAGACCTCCGCTAGAATAGGCGAGAGGGCTGCCCATCGGCGCCCCTTCTCTTTGCAAGAAAAAACCCTCTTGGAATGTAGTTTCAAGTCAAAAGTGCGCTTTCAGTCCTCAGTCCCGTTTCGTTCGATTCTTAGGAGTGATAAGATCAAAATTCCGTTAGACAGGAGACCCGGCGTCATTTACGAAATCAAATGTTGTTGCAACGCCTCCTACATAGGAGAAACGGGCAACAATTTACTTCACAGGTTTCGTGAACACCAGGCCTGCTTGACCCGTTACAAGAATGCTGAAAGAAGACTCAACGGATCACAGGCCAGGCACCGTGGTCGATCACAATGCCGCGCTCCACAAAAGATCATGGAGGAGGCCCTCAAAGCTTCCGCGGTCACGGAGCACGCCATTCATTGCTCCGACGATCTCTGTCCTCAGATAATCTGCCATGAAAGCAACGTGCACCTGCGACGGATTAGGAATCTTTGTTTATTCGCAACAATTGTACCATCAATCGCGATAGAGGTGTGGAAGTTAGCGAGATATGGGATGCAGCTATCAATAAAACCAGATGCTGCACCAGACCGAGCTGATCCCACCTTAACCCCCATTGCGTGCCTATATAACATCATGGAGCAAACACCTACTCCTTTCGCTGACGACAGAACCAGACAGTTCCGAAAACTTCGAAAAACACTCAAGTGAATGGTTCTCTGTACATCTTTTTTAATAACCTGCTCATCCATCCGTTGGTAGGGCACGTGTTACCTTATTACAGAGTACAGACGACAAACGGGAGAAAGCCGTGAAAAGAAGAACACCCTCAATGAAACAATTCCCCGTTATCAGACATCCAGTTTTCAAGATGAGAGGTTCTTTTAGCTATTAGCGGTTTAATGTTCTTTAGGTATTTAAATAACTTCGATGTTACACTGTTTACACTGGAAACAACGGGTCTTAAGGGAACTCCCGGTTTATCGATTTTGGGGAGTCCATATAGTTCCAGACTTTGTGTTACTGGTGAAGAATAACGTGCGCTTAATGCGAGAAAGTTCTTGGTCCTGCGTCTCATGAAGGAACATGTCTAGTAAGGACATTATATGTGTTCTTACATGGGGAGTAGGGTCACGTTCCACTGAAAGATAGGTGTCATTTTGTAGGAGCTCCCGTATTTTGCTAATATAAACATTTCGATCTAGTATTACAACTATGTTACCCTTGTCGGCTTTAGTTATGAGAATATCTTCCCTAGATCCGAGTCTTTTAAGTATTTTGAATTCCGAGCTACTTAAGTTAGGCTGTGTGGGTATTTGTGTTTTTACGAAACACCCGATTTTCACAAACGTTTGATCATAAACTACCTCAGGTCTCTCGAAACAAATTGTTTCAAAGATACATTAGCCCTTGCGCACAACTAACCCTAACAGTGAGCATAAGGGAGAACGCATCACCTTTTATTGCAGGTACCAATTTAAAAGGCTTATTGAAACGGCAGTGACCGAAGAAGCGATTAAACCTCATTTTCTTCTTCTGTCATTGTACTATTGAAGTAGGACGCATAAATTAGCATAATAGAACGTACATTGAAAATCGGGTGTTTCGTAACGGGTTTCATATTTTCGATGTGATGGTATTCCGACTTTCCCGTTTTTTGGATAGTACCTGTAATAAAACTGCAAATGCCCTACCAGCGGATGGATGGGCAGGTTATTAAAAAAGGTGTACAGAGAACGATTCACTTGAGTGTTTTTGATCGGCCACGGCGTACGGTATGTGACCCGTTAAGTCATTGTTCTGCATTCTTGTAACGGGTCACGTATGCCATGTGCTCACGAAACCTGTGGGATAAAGTGTTGCCCGTTTCTCCAATATAGGAGGTGTGGCAACCACACGTAATTTCGTAGTGTAACTGGGTAACGTAGGGTAACAAGACTTAACGGGTAACTTCGTAGGGTAACAAGACTTAACGGGTCACATACCGCACGCCGTGGCCGACCACAATCCCGCGCTCCGAAAAAGATCATGGAGGAGGCCATCAAAGCTTCCGCGGTCGCTGAGCACGCCATCCACTGCTCACTTGACCCGCGACCGAACGTAATCTGTCGCGAAAACAGGTTCCAGCTAAGGCGGATTAAGGAAGCATTGTTCATAAGACACAATCGTACCATCAATCGCGACCAAGGCGTGGAGATTAGCGAGGTGTGGAATGCAGCTATTAATAAATCCAGATGCTGCACCATACCAAGCCGATCCCCACCTTGACCCCGTTTTGTGCCTATAAGATCCCTGAGCGGAATAAACCAATCCCCTTCCAACATCGCTGACGACGGAACCAGGGCGTTCCGAAAGCTACGATACGATAAGAGTTCTGACCTGTGATATTTCTAATAATCGCCCATCCATCCGCTGGTAGGGCATTTGCAGTTTTACTACAGGTACTATCCAAAAACGGGAAAGCCGGAATACCATCACATTGAAAAATAGAACGTACATAACGAAACAACTATTAACTTAAAACTTATGCAACTTACTTCAGCTTCCGATGGCAACTTTCTTTGCAATAGCAAACCCGTCATCGCGCGGTTAACGAGTTCACTCTCTTCAGTCATTTCACTTTTTGTCCACCCAAGACAGGAGCCATTCTATGTTCACAATGACGCATTTCGCTACTGCCGTTCTCAAACTCATGCAGGCCCAAAGTAAGAAAGCAGAAGGCAATCTTATTAACGCGATACCACAGTAAGTAAACAGCACCCGTGGACCGCTCGGTACGCTCTTTACCTCTTATTACAAAGTGTCGAATTAGGCAAGCTTGCTGCTGCTGCTTTTCAGACGAAATTCAATTAACTACATCTCACAAAATTGTAAGCGACAAAACAGTGATTGTCAAGACGGGCAATGTGATAAACAATGCTCGATGTGACCTATAGGGACTGCTGGATGATTGCGTTAAGCCTAAGAAAAGAGGGACAAACACAACGACCACCGAAGCTCGGTTCATCACCAAAGCTGACCAGTCTGTATGTCCGCAATGTATTCGATAAGGAAAATTCAATTACATATTCACATAATGCAAGGGAAAGCGCTTCCAATGAAGGAGCACATAAACAGATCGGTAGTGGTTTACCGCATCAATTATCTTCCGAAATGCTATCGCAGTCAAACCAACACATATGAGCACAATACGACTAAGCTTCAAGCTTCATTCATAGTGAAAACGCAGGGAAAAGGCTTTTGGTTATATAAATCTTTTCTTATACTACATTTGCGCAGTTTTCAACTTGTTCAACTTTTCATTGTTTGAAAAATATAAGAATTAAATTTGCACCACCAGCATTGAGTTCAACTTTCTCTGAGGTACATACTTGCAGTGCATACTGCCATAGTAGATTTCTGTCTTCCAGCACGATATTCTTCGATTTTCAAACCTTCGCTTAACAATACACTTTACTTTTACAATTGATTAGCTAAAAACGAATTGATCCTATTGTGGACATTGATGCTATGCTATTCACACCTTTAATAACCGAAACGCTGAACTTCACACTATCAATACGGATTTTATGAAAAAGCTTTCCATCTTTACTTTGAGAAGACGACAAAGTTAGACTGGGCTTTGACAGTCCTAATCAAAGTGGATTCCACTTTACTGTTTAGTACTTCGCGGTCGTTCATAAATTAGTGTTATGAACAAAACACTACCAGTCTGACTTTTATTGTTCAAAGTGATGTCTGCTTCTCAAGCAACAGTCACGTAAATACTCACGACAGGTTCAATTGGAAGCTTAGTCTGAAGCATATTGAAAATTAGTCCAAAGGTTGACATTGAAATTGAACACTCACTAGTTCTTTCAGTTTCTCCAGACTTGTCATCATCCTTACCGTACGCTTGTGGATGCGCATCTCAAATCTATCCCACGTTTTGCTACCTTCTCCGCAAGGCGTCTTACGGCACGTAATGCGCAACACCTTTGTTGGGAAACGAATCGGCCCCTTAACCTTCACCTCGTTGTCCCGCGCACTCTTGATCAACTCCATGCAAGCTGAAAGAATAAGGCAGATGCGAAGATTACTTTCAGTAATTTCGTCACCTCGTTCAAGAGCCGGCACGTTGCAGCTTGTCAAAGCTACCTGAATCCTCTTCGGCTGCGCATCCGCAACCTCCTCTACTTCCTTTTTAAAATACGCCTAAAAAACCATTGGTACACAAATAGTATTACACAACTGCCGCGTCCGCAAAAGGAAACTGGCACAGCAACGTCAGGCAGACTTAAGGCATCCGACTTGAACAACGTTCCTCAAGCTGATAAAGCTAATGTATTCCAATAAAACGATGCTGCTGATGGAGGCATCGTCCAAGCAGGATATTAGGCGCATGGGAACACAATTACAGCTTAAATCATTCGTGACAGTTGAAACGCTGAAGACGGGACCAAGGGAAATGCCGAAAGCTCTGCTTAGAATAAAGCATTTTATACGGGTGTCTTGCCGTTTGCAGACACAATTTAAACCATTCCGTTAAAAAACGACGTACGAACACTTTAAACTAATTCCGCATGTCGAGGAACTCAATTACGCCGAATAACGTTAAACTACATCAATAGACAACTTGTGCATTCACTGCCACGATAAAGCTAGCTCTACCACTGGCAGTGTAGATTCCAATCATTTTTAAAACACTAATTTATCAAAAATTGAGATATAGTAAAACTTGCGAGCATGCCGCGCACACACAGTCCTGGAAGCACAACAAAAGGATGCAGCTCACCATATTTTACTGCTTCTTCCTACGTGCTTCAGCCTAAACAAAACAATTTAATGGATGACGAAATAACAAACCTTGGAATTTTGCTTACCAACGTCCTTCACGTTAACACAGCAGCTAGGGAAAATGACCGCACAAAACGGCAAAACGTCACTACGCGACAACCGAACAAACAGTATGTAAAAGCTCATGCAGGTACGTAAGACAATGATTACGGTATACACTGCGTTATTCCTTGTTAATCACCCGGTTCGGCCGTTGATTTCCGAATTTGTAATATTTCTATTGTAACCAGTGAACTGCACGGTTGTCTTAGCTCGGTAACTCTATGGCTGAGCGTTGTACTTTCCTTAACGATTTCGCAGCGTGTCTAACTAAGTGTATCCGTTAAGCCGCGGTTGTCCAGACTTCTCGAATACAGTCCAATCGCGGGCAGTGAAACCGATCGGCTGCGCAAAACAGCGATGCAGCGGTACCTAGGGTCCGGTTATCTCTTGGACCGCAAACAGTCTACTTTAACAATAATCAAGTTCATCGACGCGCGCAGACTGCCTAGCAAGCCTAAGAACGAACGCAAACCAACTGTTCAGCATACTCTATTCAAAATGCGCTTCAGTTTCGACCTTAGGCTTAGGCGATTGGCAGTTACCTGCATTGTGCGTGGTGGGTTACCGTATTATTTACGGTTAATCATAAACTCGATTGTTGTTATGGTTTGCCTGCGAGCAGATAAATCGTAGAACCTAGGTGTTATTCAATATTTGGCTTTCAAGGGGGGGGAAGCGCTTCGCATGTAAAAACTGCAAACTTTTGCCTTGAAATTAAGGGACTGATAGTAGGCAAAAACAACGTCTTGTTAAGGTACGACGTGAGGAGCCTGTTTGCGAGAATTCCTGACAGAAACGTGCCTGTCGTAAAAGCCTGGAGGAAGTTAATAGTCTTCTTAGCGGTTTGAGACGGGGCTTCTTGTAAAGGAATGTTAATCTTTCATCGAATTTTCCTAAGCGGGATTTTTCCGTCAGTTCTGATCAGTCGGTTTGTCACCGTACGACATATCCTAATTTGCCAGGAGTGTCTGTCTATACGTCCATTATGCAAAGCGTCCCATCTTGAGGGACCCACTGACTTGAGCAAAGGACTCTAGTCTACAGGTTAGGAAAGTTCACTGCTAAGTGAGCCCCACAGATCGCCCTGTACGCCGTTCAAAATTTGGTATACTGCCATCTGAGCAACAATCTGCTCAGTTAAATGAAAGGACTGATCCGAAGAATGACATGGCAAGAGGTGCTCCTATATGAAACTGTAATAAGTTATGAACACCGTGTCTTACTACCAGTGAATCCCACTTTCAGCGAGTTTTCCCAATTGTTCGCAAGCATCCTTTGCTCAAGTCAATCCGGCCGCCCAAATGGTTTCCCTCACGTGGCACATGTCAAGGCAGCCCCGTCAAGATGGACCCATCCAGTGGGCCCAGTCAACGTGGGAAGTTTTGCAAGGTGCAAGGCGGCGTGGCCTCGTAAATTATCCAAAGCAAGTTTTCAACTGAGAAAGGCTGTCTCGCCGCGAATCGTAGTTACTGAGAAAATGATCCGCAGGCAGTCGAATAATTTATTAACCTCATAATACTAGTGAGATATAAGCAATAAGTGCATCGTCAAGTTAAACTGACCAATTGACGATAGAATGACTACGCCTGGTGAGACGAGGCGTAAGCTTGGAAAGTTTCCGGCTATAAGCGAAATGACCAATTCTTCCTTGTTCATCGAATATACCGTTCGTCATTAGTCTTGCTGTTGATTCGGCTCTTCTGACGAACTGTTGGCGGTAGTGGTCTCCTCCTCCTGTTGATCTTCGCAAACCGGTGGAACTTCAGGAAGGACGGGTGATTTCTGGTCGAC
The DNA here is from genome assembly GCA_000612645.2 of Trichuris muris. NCBI lineage: Eukaryota > Metazoa > Nematoda > Enoplea > Trichinellida > Trichuridae > Trichuris > Trichuris muris. Next base: position 5,540,004 of record CBXJ02000361.1, read on the forward strand.
CGGTTCCGGTGTCGCTGTTTGCGCAGCAGTCCTTCTGCGTCGGATGATCTGTCTCATAGCTTTATTATTGGGCAGTCGTTCCCTTATAGAAGCGGATGTGCCTTGATATATTTCATCGAGGATCTCCTCCGGTGTTTCCGTAGTCACAGCAGCCCGGCGCTTTAGGGTAGCACATACGGTGGCCACTTCAATGCGGGCTGCGTCACTTCTGTGACAGTGGCCATTAACTTCCTTGATAATTTCGTTCGTTTCCGCGGACGTGTGCAACCTTGCCTTACAACCGTATGCGTATCGTTTGTCGCATCGCCAAAACTTGATCGTCCGCGAACGGTCGAATGCTTCAAAAGTGAACATATGCCCTTCGTAGATGAACTTCTCGCGGTTGCGCTGCGAGATGAAGCGTGCCATAGCAACGTTCCTTCAATCTACACTGGCCGACGGAGATGTCACTGGGGCATTTTGTAGAATTGTCCCGTAATTCCATCTTGACGGGGCCGACTTGACGGGGCCGTCTTGACGGGGCCATCTTGACGGGAGCCGTCTTGACGGAGCCGACTTGACGGGGCCGTTTTGACGGGGCCAACTTGATGGCCAGGCAACTTGACCGCCCAACAGCTGAGCCCGCAAAAACTAAGCGCCATTCGATTTTCAATATGGATCGTCCATTTCAGATTGATAACCACTGTAATGGATTTCGTTGAAAACTGGATGCATCGTAACGGGTCGTTGAGATGACATTTGTGTGTTGCACACGGTTTTCCCGTTGGTATTGTTTCAGTGTATCTGCAATTAACCAAAGAACCTCACCAGTCAACGATGGGTTAGTTTATTGGTAAAGTTGCGAGAACACTGTAACGTACGAATCGAAGCTTTCGGGACGCTCTAGTCCCGTCGTCAGCGAAAAGGAGGCCTGTTGTTTTGGCCGAACGGTATATATAGACGAGGTTGGGGCTTGTCGGAAGGGTGTCAAGTGGGGATCAAGCAGCAACCTGTCTGGTCAATGAGGCCTGTCCAAGCTTGGCTGATTTCAGTGCCTCGGTCCCGATTGATCGAAGCATTGTGCCTAATGTAGCACGCTTCTTTGATCTTTCGGTGATGAAACAGGCTCTCGCGACAAAGGATCCTTGGCTGGAGATCGTGCGAACATTGAGAGGAATGTTCGACGATGGCGGAAGCTTTGATGGTCTCTTCCATTATCTTCGTTGGTTCCTTTGTCTGCGGGCGGCCTCGTCGTCTGGGTTGCGCGCCACTGAGTCCGTCCCGCGCGTTCTTGTATCGTGTCACGCATGCTAAGTGTTCTTTGAACCTGTCAAACAAAGTGTTGCCCGTTTCTCCTATATAGGAGGCGTGGCAACCACACTTTATCTGATAAACTACACCCTTTGCTTCCTCTTTTGGGATCCTGATCTTGTCGGTCCTGAGGATTGCGCGCAAATTGGGTGAGCTTTTAAAGAACACACGAAAATCGAGAGACTTTGCTAAGCGCTTTATTGTGTCTCCAAGGATGCTGTGGTAGGGGAGAACAACCGTAGGGCCCCTGGGCTGTTGAGGTAACACATTAGGTGGTTTAGGACGCAGTCTACGGTTAATTATCGATGTTATTAGTTTGAACGGGTAACCGTTTTCCGTAAAAATGCGTTTAATGTGCTGCAGTTCCTCGCCTAGGAAGTTCTTGTCGCAAATAGCGATGGCCCTGTCCACCATCCCGGCTACTATACCTTTCTTCACCGAGAGCGGATGGTGAGAGGTGAAGTGCAGATAAGCGTCCGGGTTGGTCGGTTTTCTGTAGATCTTGGTGGTCAGCCTGTCATCTCCCCGGATAACCAAAGCGTCTAAGAACGGCAGTTTTTTATCTGTTTCTTTTTCGATAGTCAGGACGATGTTTTCAGGGTACAACCTGTTAAGATGTTCTAGAAATTGTTCTTCTGCACCCGTTGGTATTACAGCGAAAATATCGTCGACATATCGCTTGAAACAGATAGGTCTTATATCCATATTGATGTTATCGAACGCGATCTGCTCAAAATGTTCCATGAACACCTCCGCGAGGACGGGCGACAGAGGGCTGCCCATGGGTACTCCGTTTCGTTGCGTAAAGAACCGGTCTTGGAAACGGAAGTAATTGCCTTCATGCATGCAGAAAGAGGCTAGTTTGACCACATGGAACGGGTTGAGTTTCGTCCTCTGTACTAGTGTGATGTCGTTGTTAAGAAGCTCTTTCAAGACACTTAGCGTCTTGGGGATTGGGATGTTTGTAAATAAATCTTTTACATCATAACTTACGAGGACCTCATTTCCCTGTAGGCGTAGTGTCTTGATGTCATCGCAGAAATGTTTACTGTTCTTAACATACGACATCCTCAATCCCGTCAGTGGTCGTATTATCTCTTTAAGATAGGAGCACAATTTAGATGTCACACTGTTTATGCTCGCTACCACCGGTCTCATCGGTATTCCCAGCTTGTGTGTCTTTGGGAGTCCGTACATCTCTGGGCACTTGATGTTGCTCGTGAAGTACAGATGTTGTTTTATCTTCACCAATGCCTCGTCGTTCGTCTCCGAGATGAACATGTCCAACAAGTTGAGCAGATCCGTTCTAAGTTTGCTGGTTGGGTCCGCGCGAATTGGTTTATATACATTCCTCATTAGCATCTCTGACATTTTCTCCAGGTAAGCGGATCTGTCCAGGACGACCACGGTATTACCTTTGTCCGCTTTGGTGATCAGGATGCTGTTGTCTCTATTCAGATCTTTTAATGCTTTCTTCTCCATTGTCGTGAGGTTAGGTTCGGCCACTTTGTTGTTGTTTATTAAAAGGAAACTCGCCAGCGCTTGCTTAATTGCTTCGGCCTGCTGCGGTTCCGTCTTGAAGAGGCTCTGTTCCACCGATGCTACAATGTCCAGGATGGGCGGGCATTTCGGAGCTGGGACAAAGTTGAGTCCCTTGGCTAATAGTAATTTTGTGTGGTCGTCCATTGCCTTGGAGCTAAGGTTGACCACCAACTTGTCTAGGTTACTCGTCCTCGTGCCCGTTCCAACCCTGGTGGATCGGTGGAATTCCCAACTTTTTCCACAGTATAGGTTGTTGAGCTTCTTTATCAGAATGTTCTTTTGGCGCAGTGCTGTTAATGCGCATGTGTGCATTGTATGTTGTTCTAGGTCAATGAGTAAACGCTGTTGCGTGCTCTGTCTCAGCGTTTCTCGCATTGCGGAGATTTCTGACCTGAGTTGTGCCAAAGTCTTCCGATGTTCCTTTATGGCACTTCTCAGGAGTGAAAAACCCGTGTTTTGCAAAATGCTTTTGGTTCTCTGGTTGTTAAACTGAGACCACTTTATGCGAAAAGCTTTTGGCAGTAATCGTGCATCGCGGCATTTCAGAAGGAACGTCAGCTTACCTAACGTTTTCGTGATCTTCATAGAGGATTGTTCGTATGATCTTGCTAATTTCATGACATCTGTACCGTGTATCAGTCGGATATGGTTGAAAACTGGATGCATCGTAACGGGTCGTTGAGATGACATTTGTGTGTTGCACACGGTTTTCCCGTTGGTATTGTTTCAGTGTATCTGCAATTAAGACAAAGGAACCAACGAAGATAATGGAAGAGACCATCAAAGCTTCCGCCATCGTCGAACATTCCTCTCAATGTTCGCACGATCTCCAGCCAAGGATCCTTTGTCGCGAGAGCCTGTTTCATCACCGAAAGATCAAAGAAGCGTGCTACATTAGGCACAATGCTTCGATCAATCGGGACCGAGGCACTGAAATCAGCCAAGCTTGGACAGGCCTCATTGACCAGACAGGTTGCTGCTTGATCCCCACTTGACACCCTTCCGACAAGCCCCAACCTCGTCTATATATACCGTTCGGCCAAAACAACAGGCCTCCTTTTCGCTGACGACGGGACTAGAGCGTCCCGAAAGCTTCGATTCGTACGTTACAGTGTTCTCGCAACTTTACCAATAAACTAACCCATCGTTGACTGGTGAGGTTCTTTGGTTAATTGCAGATACACTGAAACAATACCAACGGGAAAACCGTGTGCAACACACAAATGTAATGGATTTCCATAGAAGTATGCAAAATGAACGCCTGTTGCGTAAGCGTGTTAAAGTAGACATTCGGCACGTTGAAGGGTCTCGAATCAACATTCCTTGGCCATATTACAAACAGCTGATGCGTGCACCGCGTTAAGGCGACATTCCTCCGCGAACTGCGATGCCGATGGCGGGGACGAATGGCAAAATCTTTTTCGTGAAGATTGATTAAGTCAACATTTGTTTTACGAGCATCCATCAAGACGACACTTGCAACTTTATCGTTTGCCAAGCCTGTACGCCTATTCATGTACATTATACGGCCATTCCAACTTCAAACAATTTCTAGGCGGTCCATATCATTCCGATCGATGCATGGCCGACTTTTGTTACAACTATCGCGTGCAAATTTCCGAGGCGCCCCAACTTGACGGGAGCCATCTTGACGGGGCCGACTTGACGGAGCCGACGTGACGGGAGCCAACTTGACGGGAGCCAACTTGACGGGAGCTATCTTGACGGGAGCCAACTTGACGGGAGCCAACTTGACGGGGCCAACTTGACGGGAGCCATCTTGACGATGCCGACTTGACGGGGCCAACTTGACGGGAGCCATCTTGACGGGGGCGACTTGACGGGGCCATCTTGACGGGAGCCAACTTGACGGGAGCCAACTTGACGGGAGCCAACTTGACGGGAACCAACTTGACGGGAGCTATCTTGACGGAGCCGACTTGACGGTGAGATTCTCCTTAGCAAAAGACGCTTGCATCTAGGAAAGTTCCCTTTTAAATAGGCTCATTGACTGTTAGTTTGCAGTGCGTAACGTTTAGGCTGCTTTCCAGGGTTAGTCGTCATTTTGCTATGGTAAATGTATTAATGATTTGCATGACATATGCTTGTGAACCACTGATATTTAGTAAGCGAGCAATGAATTGCTGATTCAGATGATCATAAAGCGCTTCTATGCTGCCCTTTTGACAAGCAAACATGTAAGCTTTATTGTGACAGTAAAATATCAAATGAATGCTGAAGTTATAGGCAATAGCACGCAAATAATCCACATGAGAACGCCTGTCGAACTGCTGCACTATTCGTTGAAGTCGCACGGCACATCGAGTCACGCGCAGTCGCCTTCTCGGCGGCTCTTCACCTCTGAAGTACAGGTCTGCATGATGATCTCTCCCAGCCTGCACAGTTCGTGTGGCCACTATGAATCTCCACAGTGTGGGGTGATCGACACCGAATTCCGCTCGCATTTGTCGATGGGCTGCCTCGACGAAGTTGTTCGTTCGATCATGACCCATCAGCGTCCTGATGCGAACGGACGAGATATGTGGAGGAAACGTAGGTTTCTGACGGCTGCCTCGTCTGGTCGGTCGCCCAATGTACGTGTCTTCAAACTGGAACCAAACCTGTAGGCGATTAAACCGACAGGCCACCAAACAAGTCGCCAATGGAGTTTGTGATAGAATCTCCGAAAACTGTGCTCACCCGCATACCAGCTACACGTATGGCGCGTTTTCGCTCCTTCGATTCGCTGGCGAGTAGGCGGGTCATATTCCGATTAATCTGCTTACGCTGGCTGGGACGAACAGCCTCAAGTGAACGTGAGGCCTGCACAACTGGAGCATCAAATTATGCGTTCGTAATCTCGCGACCGTCACAGGCCGAGCGCTCCATGCGCGAACGAACGATTTGTTCAGCAATCGCGTAATCTAACGCATCGTTCCCGGACTCGCGGCAATTCATAATCCATTCGTATAAATCTTTTCCTTTAGAAACAAGGAAGGAGATAATTGAACAAGAGCCTAACAACGCGACTACTGCGTCCAAAACGCAAGTAATACGTCGCGTGGGCCCAATTCACGTAACACCAACCTCCCGAAAGAGGTGAGATGCGGAAAAGCATCAGCATATTTTTGCTTCAAAAAAGCAGTGATCGTGTAATTGAGACGCAAATTGACGGCAAGACGTATAGGCTTGCCGTCGTATTCTCCCACGATCGATACATCAAAAGGATACCTGACTCGCAGGTCGTTACGCTCGAACAGATCTTCGCCCACATCTTCTCTCACGAGGTAGGAACCAACAGGAAGCGGCGTACTCGGCGCAACATTCTCCTCCGCAGCTGCTACTACGGACGCAAAAATGCGCAAAGGAGGGTCAAAAAACTTCGATTCATAATGAAACACCACGAGAAATTGAGTCATGTCAATGGAGTTTGTAGGAACGTGTTGTAAATTGTTATTGAACGCAGCACTCACTGTCGGACGCACGCAATAAGCCTTTACTCGAGACACGAAAGCTACACACGCACACACACCTTTCTTACTACACTTTCACGCACACATTAGAACACAGGTTCTATAATATTTTGTTGTCCTCTTGGGTGACTGCTTTCCGTTCAGCGTAGATCATCTGTAGCCTACATCAGCCATTCTCAACGTGGGCCCTGGAAAATCTGAGGGGGGCCCCAGGGGGAGAAGTCTGTAGAGGGGGGTCCCAGCGCCTCATAGGGGGGGCAGGATTTCGGAAAGGAATTTTACTATCGTATATTGACCATTATGGGCTATTTTTCACTTACCAAAGGTGTTTGTGCTTTTCGATTAGAAGCTGTTTTATGCTCAGGCGCATACGTTCTGCAACAGCTTGATATGTGACCTATTAATACAACCAGCTAATATCTGCAGACAGTACTAGCGCAAAGAAACCTAACAGAGCCATCGCGGTGAGCAGGAACCGCCCAGGGGGGCTCGTTGCACCTTAGCAGTCCAAAGAAGCCGGACGCAACGCGAGTTCTCCTAGCAGGGGGGCCCTGTAGCCTCGGAACTGCTCTAAGGGGGCCCTAGTCAAAAAAAGGTTGAGAATGGCTGGCCTACATTCTTCCAACACCCTCTCTTAGGCTATGGGGTCTGCAGTCATGGAGAGCTGCTGGGGCCGATGGGCCTTGCCGGCCGCCGAGTCGCGGAAGAGCTGCTCCATGGAGCCCACGGAGCAGCTCTTCCGCGCCTACAACGATGTAAGCGAAGTGATCAAAGATGCATCCTTTCCTGATCTACGCACTCGGACTGCCGCCATTGCCAGAAAGCTAGCCACGGACGAATTCGATGGGTATGAAGTGTATCAAATACCCTACATTGCTGATGCCAGAACGGCTGTGGCATTGCTTTTGATAAAATACTCGGCGGCTTTCAACGGTAGAGCCTCCAGCTATTAATACTTTTCTCTCTTGCCGACTATCCTTGGGTCTCAGCTGTTTCATGAAAGAGACCCAGTGGTCAGGCTTGTGGCTTTCAAGAGACAGTTCGACAAATACGTCCCTAGCCCAGATCCTCAAATTGATTTGGCATACCAACAGATGGCGATTATCTTAAACGTTCTATTAATATTATATGTGCAGCATCGAACCTTTCCTGTGACCAAGCAACCCAGTTAGTTGCATGGACTGATGGCAGCAAACAAGGAGAAATGGCGATTAGAGTTTGCTCACCTGGTTGAGCAGACCTCACAGCCACGGACAGGAGTGCGCCTGTGGCTTTCCCGACTGGCAAAAGGAGGGGAAGAGGAAAAGAAGTGGACACCGACTGCAGAGGAAACGAAGCTCCACTATAGTAATGCGGATTGAGAGCTGGATGGAATCATCCAATCATTTGAAGCATTTGTTGATGACCTCCGAAATATACTCAGAGGTATAGTCTCTGGAATAGAGACTCACATGTCAGCAGAAGCTGCAGCTGATATGAAAGCATCGTCTGAAGAAATTAAGAGTCGGTCTCTTTGGGATGAAGAGACACCCATGACCCGCTTCTTGCATGCTATATCCGGCCGAGACGCAGTAGATGTAGCGACACTGATAGACGGGACGCTGTGCGCTCTAGTAAGGTGTAGATGTAAGCAAGAAAGCTCAGTCCGCATGTTCTTGGAACGTGCCCCTCCCATCATTATGCAAATGTCCGGGAACGAATGGGCAGAGGCTCCGCCATTGCCATTCAACTGCTACATATACCGAATCATGCGCCTCTCTTTTGGTTCTAATACACCGGGACTGCGTAGCGCCATACTGATGCTCTTCCTTGTAATCCGGATCCTATTCCAGCAAACGGACAAGGCACAGGCTAAAAAGCTAAAATACCACTCTTCTACCCTATACCGCTGCGGGAACATAAAGAACTTTACGTACGGTCTAAGTTACAACATGAACGGAATGAAAACGTTGTCGTTACTGTACCAAGTCTCCAAGAAGCACCGGACCAGCCCGAATAAGGTCATCGAATGGTGCTGGACCGATGCCACTGATGAATCATTCCTGACCATATCCAACCACGTGGGAAAATACCATGGAATGGCCGAGTGGACATGGAGCATTTATTCGTGTTGCCTCTGCGCTGGTCGGTCGGAGGGATTACAGGTTCCACTGCACGACCAACGCTGGACGGGTCAAGGTTCGACCTGATAGCTGACGTCGTTTACTTGGATGGTCAAGCGGGGGAACTTGTGAACCCACTGACTGACTGCGCAGTCGGCACACAAGCGCTGAAGACGAATCCAGGGAAGATCCGAAAGCTCCGCATATGCCTTTCGCATTTTTTCTTTTTACCATCAATAAAGGATGCGAATTCAACGGGTTTTTCCGTGACAAAGAACGACTGAAATCCTGAATTGACGAAGTTCCGAAAGTCGGAATCCCGAAGGATCGAAATCCTGAACTGTGCAATCCCAAATGGTCGAAGTCCCGAAAATGGAATTATGGTTCTTTTTACCCTAATGACCACCCGTGCGAAGTCGCGTTCAGGGTAAAAAGGCCTCAAGCGTCTTTTGCTAAGGAGAATCTCACCGTCAAGATGGCTCCCGTCAAGAGGGGTATACCCCAAATTTCCATCGCGTTAGGTTCCAATCACTGGCGATTGCTTTCAAAGATTCGCCTTTTGAAGCAATTTCATTCGTATTTTATTTTGTCAGCTCACATGCTTTTTATGAGCACGTTTTCGCTGCATTGCTGCATCTCATTCGAAGTTGGTTTTTGCTTGTTTATTTCAAATCGCGACTTCAATCCCGTTAAAACAAGAGCAAACCACACGAAGCTTTCGGGTCCCGACGTCGCCCCATCCTCAGCGTGTTTCCTCACTTTTGTTTTAACGGGATTGAAACCGTGATTTGAAATAAACAAATGAGATCACGTCCTGCGTTTAGAAATCCTATTTTTGGTTTCTGTTTCTCTTATATGGCGCAGTTTGGGAAGGCAAAGGCACCGTTCGGCTAAATGTTGTCGAAAATGGGATTACTTCCTACCGCAACTTAAAGTTTCGGATCTTTTCTGTCTCGTTCCCCGCCATACTGTAACTTCCTGGTATGACGTCATCCCCACGCTGATTGGCCCGTTAATTGTTGGAGACATAGGTGACGGCACCGTCACATTTTGCAGGCCGAGCGCTCGAAGCAATCTTTCCTTCCCTTACCTAAGCCTGAACTATAAAATAAGAGTCATGTCAATCTTTCCTTTTAACTTACGAAAGCAACACGACCGTAGGCATCGTTTTCTGCCCTTACCTAAGCCTAAACCATAAAATAAGAGACATGTCTCCCTTTTAACTTACAAAGGCAACGGAACCATAGGCATCGTTTTCTGCCCTTACCTAAGCCTAAACCATAAAATAAGAGACATGTCTCCCTTTTAACTTACGAAGGCATCTTACAAAGGCTCTTGAAGTTTACGATCCCTAATGCATCTCGGCGCCCTTTTCGTAGCATTTTATATCAGCGTTCGGCAACAGAAACGACATTAGCGCCCCCAGCGCCCCCTAGCGACATGATAATCAAGTAGGGGGAACGAAACAGAAAAGACCCAAAGTTTCATTCGAAGATATCGCTTTTTTCAATTACTTTAATTACCAAAAAGCCGGAAATGACAGAACAGCTGCAGTGAACTTTCATAACCTGAGTTAACCCATCTTCTGCGTAAAACGGGACCCTTAAAAGCCCTCCATTTCATGCGGGGTTGTTGTTCACAGCTTTTGCACTTCGGCAGTATAGCAAGCTTTGCGTGCTATTCTACAAATATAATCGAAGTATCATTTCCGAGTGGCAGCGCACGGCTGATCACAACTATCAACAGGTGATAAGACAAAATTGGAGCGCTTCACGTAGCGTAAAAGCGCATGCAAAAGTTCGGTGAAATTCAATTCCCGCTCAAAACATGACCTTGGAATCCTGACAGAAGAAAGAGTTGGGCGAAACGAAAACATTTCCATTGGTCATTTGCGAACCAGAAATGTAAAGCACGCTACAACAGCACTTTGGTCCTTCTATGAATGATGCTCAGGTAAGATTCGAAATTATTGTATTGCTAGTTGTTGCAGAGCGCCGAACGGACGGTGCAGCAAGTCGTTCAACCGTTCAACAGTGCTGTCCGCGTCGTTAAGTTCTACCCTGCGAAAGTCAATTCGCATTTCCAAGGGAAAGCTGTGCTAAAAACCGACAGGGCGCCGGGTGCCTTTTGAGGCAGGAATGACTGACATATGGACCCACAGCTTCAACCTCACTACTGCCACTTGGGTACAAGAAAGGCTGGCGGTCATTTTTACTACGTTTATTTTAGCTACTTGCGTCAAAGGTCATTCAGACGTCATGGTCACATGGTCAAACTACACTGATGAAAATGTGACGACTCATTGTGAAAGAATGCGTACAGAGAAGTAGGTCGGACGGCGTTCGGCAAATCTAGTAATAAGTCTCCTTGGCGATCCAACCATCCGGACTACGCCGAATGATAAATCTGCGCGTTTCGTCGAACAGGAAAATGAGCAGCGAAAATGGCAGCGCCGGGAACCACCAAGAAAACCTGCAAAGCATTTTGGCGCTTACAGTATGCACCGCTGTCGCTACTTCGCCACTCACCTGAGCCCATACATGCGCAGGCCTTTGTCTAGTCCTGGACAATAGCAAAGGAAGGCGGCTAGCGCTGTTTCGAACACTAGACCGGCGTTCAGCGTCCAATTGCTACGAAAAGATAGGAATTACTTCGCGCGATCGTTGCTTGGCAAAGGAACGAAGTCCAACCAACCCCATGCCCTGCTGTACAAGCGAGTTTCGCCTGGTTTTCGAAATGATCAGATCGGCCCACTGGACGACAACAATCGAGACAAAAAATCCTGTGTGGCAGGTGTACTCCAGCACCTTGCGATTCGCGTACGTCTGCGCAATGGCGACACATTGGCCGACAAGATTGAACGGTTCAAACTCGCGCGCTTACCCATTGCTGCCCATAACTATCTTGAAGATCATTTACGGCTCGCGAGTCCCACTCCTTGCGAAGTCCAAACAGCCTGTCCGGCAGGAAACCGTTCTCGCCCATTATGACAAAATAGGCGAAGAAACCGGCTACCGCCTGAATAATGCCAATCATACCGTACGCCAAGGATATCAACCTGAAATTCACCATTTGCAGCAAAGGACAGCTATCGATCATTGGATATCCTACGATAAGTTACCGTCTACTTGGATAGATCGTCAATGATTCGACGCCATTGTTGTGAACATTGTTCCTTCCTTAACTTCTCAGACTAACTTATTTGAGCTTTACGGACTTGCTTATTAATAGCTTATTTGAAAAAACGGCGAATTACCCGTTCAAATTTTGCTCTCCTGCACAACGTGGTTTTCGGGAGCAAGGTAGGTGCCAAAAGCTGCGCTGTCGAATAAAACAAAGTTTGACCGGGTAATCTGCCGACTGTCCTAACGAGAAGCCATTTATTCAATATTAAGCGTTCGATCCTTATTAAACTATTAATGTTAGGCATTTGCACTGTGGTTTTGTTCATTGAGGATGGCATAGGCAAAGTCCCATAAGCTACGGAGAAATTATTAATAATTAAAGAAGAACCCAGAACAACCTTGTCTAATCGTTCAAGATGAAATCACAGTCATTAAACGTATTGGTCTGAATTTTTGGCACGGGCATAATTAAGTATAACGATAGTGGCAGTACCGAAATACATTAGTGTACAGGATTCTGCAGCGGCTATATACGTTCTAATTTTTCAACATTCAAAACGACCTACCGTACGTTATGGCGAAACAAAATCGAAATCAGAAAACGGATAATTCAGAATTCACATGAATCATGAAGAATTACAAAAGCAAAAAAAACTGCACCTTTCGTTAACCAATTTGTCTCGCTTTGGATCGCGTGGCTTTCGCTTCATTATGTCACTTTCCGCTTCTTCGTAAGCTAGCGAAATGGCGGGCCACTGTAAAGGGGCAAACGAAGAAAGGGTGAACACTTCAACTGAACGCGGGAAAAGTGCTCACCAAATCGGTGCCCAAATCGATGCACAAAATAGTGACGCTGCCCAGCGGTAGCGGAATGTTGGCCAACATGAACAACAGAAATGGAGATATCTCCGGTATGTTGCTTGTCAACGTGTAGGCAATTGACTTCTTCAAATTATCAAAAATCAGGCGTCCTAGACGGGATGTTTGCCATTGCAGGTATTTTGGGAACAGTTCGGTCGCCGGAATACTGACCTTCTTCGACGCCAGTAACGATGGACGCAAAATTGTCGTCAAGTAAAATCATATCGGCTGCCTGCTTGCTGACATCGCTTCCAGCAATGCCCATTGCAACTCCTTGAATAAGATGCCAATGGATTAAAGAAAAGGGGCAGTAGGCGAGCAAATCGAATGGCACGTTTGGCGCCCTCCACCCAATGATGACTCGAAATAATAGCTTTTCTCGGTAAACACACACGCGCGACTGCTGCTCAACAAATGCAGTTCACTCTTTTGAAGACTTATGCGAGAATTTTTACGAAATTCTGACTCCGTAACTTTTACCTATGTCGGCTTTCTTGAGCGCAGGCGAATCATTTACACCGTCGCCCGTGACCGCCACGATGGCGCCCTGCCTCTGACACCCTTCGACAATGATCAGCTTCTGCTGAGGAGACGTGCGTGCGAACACAATTTCCGCATGATTGGCCAATATGACGTCCAATTGGTCAGAATTCATGTCCTTTAGGTCGGAACCATGAATGACGATGGCGCGCGCCAGCCTATAACTTTTGGCATTCGCGCCCAGCGGTTTTAGACAATGAAGCAACCGCGACGGCAGGCGGATACTCACCTAGGATCCACGTCCTTCTTCGGTATGCCCAATCTTAGGGCGATGTCCTCGACGGTCTCGCTACCCTCGCTGATGATTCCAACGCTGCGCGCAATAGCTTGGGCAGTAATCGGATGATCTCCCGTGACCATGATAACCTGAAGAGCCAAGTCGAGCAAGGAGCAATGCCTTGCCAATTAACAGGGTGCAAACCTTAATGCCAGCGGAGCGGCACTTAGAGACCGCGTCAGGGACGGCAGCCCGAGGTGGATCTATCATGGAAATAAGGCCCAAAAAGCGCAGACCGTCGAGGGGAAAGTTTTGGTCGTCGCCGTTGAATTCATATCCCTGAGGAAAGTCGGTCACCGGAAGAAGCAGATCACAAAATCCTGCAACAAAACGCGACCAATTTTTAACAATTTACGAAACAAGCCCACATATGGGTGGATGATGAAAACAGTAGCTGTCTGTCCAAAGTGGCAAAACATTCAAGACTCACAGCGTTCTAAGCTAAGCGGATGCAACTTCGCATACAATACACGCGTAGCCGGTTAGAAAAGGCAGTTTTTACTAATAACTTATCTTATTGTTTAAGAACTATACCTTGTTATTGCATATTTGGCTTGCATATGCAATAACAAGGCTGCATACATTTTGAATCGCGCTGATGACGGAACACGTACGTTCCGAACGCTTCGCCAATTAAAGCTTGCTGAACAAGGATACCGTATCTTTTCACATTTTTTCATATTTGGCTATCCTTTTACACGCTCCTCATGCACACGGCGTTGCAGAGATGCGATATCGTGGCGACAAGGCTTAGGCTTAGAAAGTTCACGCCATTCTACTGTGGGCGAAAGGATACTGCCTCCTCTAGATAAGTTCCCTACCATTTTACGGGATACTTAAGTTTTCGGGATTTTGACTGTCAAAATTTGGGCACGTTAAAAATTGCCAACGGCTTACCAAGAACACGCTCCCCAAGACCGCCCAGCTTCAAATAGGCTTGCTGAAACTTGTTCGTCCAATCGGGGTCGATGACGTGCTGCTGATCATGGCTGTAGATTGTGGAGCAGCGCTCGAAGATTCTTTCAGGCGCACCTTTCATAACCAGCAAGTATGCGTAGTTGGGATCGTCATGGAATTCGTGAATGGACACCTGAATGGGGCGAGTGATATCACCGCAACACCAAATCAATGGATAGTTGAAAGAGGGCCTACCTGATATTTGTTGGTTGAGTTGAAGGGAATTTCGCAGACTTTCTTGTTTCTTTTCCGCCAACCGACGACGTCACCTACAGTGAGTTCCATGCACTTCAACAAGGCCGACTCGCTCGCGTCTCCAGTGCATTCACGCTTCAGCACGGGGACGTCCTCCTAAAATGAACAACAAATGCATAAACTTTGAAAGAGCCGGAAATAACTAGCCAAATGTTAGCATGCTTAGCTGAGAGATTACAAGCTACGTATAAGTGCTTAGTTTAGCTACACAGAATGCAGCGTGTCTTTCTTAACGTAAACGCTAAGTCTTCACGCTAGCAATACGCAAATGAGCACCTAAAGGTAAACTGCCTTACGTTGCAAGGCGTATGCCGGATGGTCGCAAAGCTTAAGAAATAACATGCCCAACAGGAGTGTTGCAAAACAGCAGTACTTATCGGCCAACGACAACGTGTGTTGAGAGGTTATTTAAAAATGGCATATTTTTGGAGAGCAATCAGGGGAAAACTTCGCTAGGCGACCTCCAACTTTTTACAGCGTCATTTTGCAACTTTACTTGATTAGGTTTGAACTCAGCCTTGTTGCACAGAGCGGCCACGCGAGAGAGCGCCTCAAACGCTGACGACGAATTCTCCAGGGCGTTGCCGGACTGCTGCTCAGAGGTGTCAGCTTCGACAACCAAATCGTCGAACCACATGTGGGCAACAGTCATGCGGTTCTGCGTCAGCGTACCCGTCTTGTCCGAGCAAATGGTGCTCGTGGAGCCAAGCGTCTCGACCGCTTCCAAATTTTTTACAAGACAATTCTTGCTAGCCATCCGTTTTGCCGTCAGAGTTAGGCATACCTGAACAAAATGGTAAGAAATAAGGAAGCCCGTTATACGCAACGATTGGCGGGAACATGAAGAAGAAATGATTACCGTGACCGTGGCGAGAAGGCCTTCGGGCACGTTGGCAACGATTATGCCAATAAGAAAGATTACAGCATCCAACCATTGATAGCCCAAGATGAACGCCATAATAAAGAAGACCAAACCAAGAAAAACAGCCACTCCAGTAATTATATGGATGAAGTGTTCTATTTCGCGCGCAATCGGGGTTTGCCCAGTGTCCAAGCCGGAAGCGAGATGAGCAATTCGTCCCATCAAGGTATGGTCACCTGTGTTGACCACAATGCCACGCGCAGAGCCTGCAAGAAACTAATTTCTTCGCGCAACGTTTGGCAAGTACACAAACCAACCTTCAACGGCATTGGTAGAAAAGAATGCCAAATTCTTGGTCTCCAGTGGATTGTCAGGATTGGTGCACTCTATTCCGCGGCTTTGTGCCTCCGACTCGCCGGTCAACGATGAATTGTCAACCTTACGTTCAAAGGAGCGCCCGATGAATGGGCGCCTGTCTGGACTACAGGGTGGCTCACCTTAAAACCGTGAGAGACTATAATTCGTACGTCCGCGGGAACTCGGTCGCCTCCTCGCATTTCTACCACGTCCCCAACCACCACTTCTTCGGTGCGAATATTTTTGGTCTGCCCGTCTCGCACAACAAGTGAATACTGAAAATGGAAACGGGTGCTTTAAAAGATGAATTTGCAAAAATTGCATAACTAATGGTTAGTCGATCAACTACAACGACAGACAAATGAACAGACTCACGTGGGGAACCAGATCTTTGAACGACTCCATAATTCTGGAACTCTTTGCTTCTTGGCAGTATTGGAAAATACCAGTGACTATGACTACCACTGCTAAGACGATGCCGAGGTACATCTAAAATAAAATTTTGTCGTTAATAGAAGCAAGCAAGTTCACTGATGCCCCTATCGTTAGGCTATGATCTGCAATGCAATTTGTCAACAAATGGAGAATTGCTTCCCGAGTGAGCTTTCACATTGCATGGATATGTGCAGGCAAAGATTTCACAACATATAGCCTGCATGTTTACTTGGACGCAATTACATTACCTTGCTGTTATTGAATGCTGGATGCTTCTTAACGGTAAAGTGATACATCACCCTTTTCCGAAGACTTGGTGCCACTACTATGACCCTTTATTGATTTGCTTACTGATTTGTTATGGTAAACAGACTTCAGGGCCACACATGTGCAGTGTTGTCGGCGGCCAAACAATTCCACCATGCAGGTGCCCCATGAAAGTGTACAACGACGACAGAGACAAAACAAAGATTGCACAGGCACTTATTCTGCTCCCGAGCACTTTTTTGCACGGCGTGAAGCTTCAATAAGCCAGCTTTCACATCCATAAACCGATTGATGAATGTCGTTGTTCAGCAATGCTGTCACATCCGCTGGAGGCGGAACGAGTCGGTTCTGAAAGCTTCAGAGTATCGTTCGTCTGATATGGGTCTTGTTTTCCGAATAAGCTGACTGTCCACCAGTTGGCAGTGCGTTTGCTGCGTGATCACAGATTTACTGAACAAGGATGTTCATCAAACGGGTTACGGCACTCAAAGTGCCTTGAAAGAACTGACAAGGCAATTTTACGTTTCCTCCGATTTCCTTGGCTTTTTATCCGCATCTTCCCTTCCCCAAAAAATACTTTTCAAATCTTCTTTACATATTTTGTATTTGCACCTTTGGATATTCCATGTGGCCTGTTACGGTTGCCCAAATTCTGCTGATAAGTGTGCATCTCGCTGACGATTAGCTGCCTCATTGGGAACGACGAACAATGGCTCTTCCAATTTTAGCTAATGCAAAATTATGTTTGCTGAGCCCTTATGGCATGTTTCGCTGAAGCTGTAAAATAATAATAATAATAATAATAATAATAATAATAATAATAATAATAATAATAGATTTTCTTGTAACGGGAGCGATTAACATTGTTGACTGTGTTGACACGGACATTTTCCCGTTCATAACGCTTTTATTCAACTTGAAAAAACGCGGAGCTTTCGGGTCGATCTTGACCCGTCGTCAGAGCAAGAAAAGAATTCGTTTTCTTTTCATGCGCTGACGACAGGGAACGGACATTACCGGAACTTTTAAATAGAACATTAAAGTTTAAAGCGTGGCCCAGACGTATAATCAAAACAGGTAATGACGAACCCTTTCCGGAACACTTGAATTCCCTCTTTCCTAGCAGCATTAAACTAATCATGGAAAAAGAGTGCAACAGTAGGTTACCTTTCTTAGACGTGCTGGTTATCAAAAAAGGTAATAAAATTAACACGACCGTATATAGAAAACCGACCAACTCCGACCGGTTATTACATTTCTCTTCTCACCATCCTATTGTAGTTAAGCGTCGCATAGTAATTGGTATGGTAAACCGCGCACTTGAGGTATGTAACCCGGAGTATCCAAATTCCGA
Organism: Trichuris muris; assembly: GCA_000612645.2. Taxonomy (NCBI): domain Eukaryota; kingdom Metazoa; phylum Nematoda; class Enoplea; order Trichinellida; family Trichuridae; genus Trichuris; species Trichuris muris. The sequence continues at coordinate 5,557,701 of CBXJ02000361.1, forward strand.
ATTAAAATGCATTTCCACCACTTTAATTTCCAATGGGTATCCAAAACACTTTGTTAACCCTATTATACAACGTAGATTACTTAGAACATCGATAAACCCACCGGTGTCCACTTCATTACCTCACCATGTTCTATACGTTCCATAATATAACGGTTTAGAGGAACACCTCAAACGTCTGGGACACGCGTTAAACTTTAATGTTCGGTTTAAAAGTTCCGGTAATCTCTGTTCCCTGTTGCGAAGTGAAAAGATCAAGGTTCCATTCGATAGGAGAACGGGCGTCGTTTATGAAATCAAGTGTGGTTGCCACGCCTCCTACATAGGAGAAACGGGCAAACCTTTAGTTGATCGATTTCATGAACACACTCACACGGCTGCGCTGGGCCGATACAAGACCGCGGAACGAAGACTGAATGGGTTACCAGCGCAACGCCGTGGACGACCCCAAACCCGCGATCCAGCCAAGATCATGGACGAGTCAGTAAAGGCTTCCGCGATTGTTGAGCATGGCTCCACATGCCCACTCGACCTACAACCGCGTATTCTCTGCCACGAAGAGCGTTTCCACCTGCGGCGTATCAAAGAAGCGTTTTACATAAGACATAATCGCTGCATCAACCGCGACAAGGGTGTACAGGTCAGCGAAGTTTGGGATGCTATTAAAAATAAAACCAGATGTTGCACCTTACCGACATAACTTGTATTTCCTTCCCCCTTTGTCTCTGATTCGTATTTAACCTGACAACGAAGTATAAACTTTCTCTTGCTCGCTGAAGACTGAACTCGAGCGTTCCGAAACATTCGAGACAAAACTTGTACGTCGTTTTCTGACCGTGTCTTCTTAGAACCACTCCTATCTACTCGTTGGTAGGGAGACCTTGTCTGTTTACTTATAGATCTTTCAACGTACAAGAAACAAAACGGGAGAAATCCGTGAAAAGACTTCATGAATACTACTACTACTACTACTACTACTACTACTACTAATAATAATAATAATAATAATAATAATAATAATAATAATAATAATAATAATAATAATAATAATAATAATAATAATAATAAGAAGAAGAAGAAGAAGAAGAAGAAGAAATTCTTGAACACGGTATCACCCGTTAGATAAAAGCGTTTGTTTCAAAACACAGAGCTTTCGGCTACTGGTCCTGTAGCCATCATCAGTGCTAAGACAAAAATATGTCGACTGCCCAGCCAGTCAACGGTTCAGCTAGTTCAGCAAACTGACCGGCTGGGCAGTCGACATATTTTTGTCTTAGCACTGATGATGGCTACAGGAGCAGTAGCCGAAAGCTCTGCGTTTTGAAATAAACGCTTTTGTCTAACAGGTGATACCGTGTTCAAGAATTTGTCAGCAGAAATGCACCTTTCCCCGTTAAAGAGAAGAAAAGAAAAGTTTGCTGCAATAATAATAATAATAATAATAATAATAATAATAATAATAATAATAATAATAATAATAATAATAATAATAATAATGACGGGACCAAGGTAGGTCCCGAAAGCTCCACTATCAAATAAAGAAGCTTTAATGAGCGGGTTATTCTGCCGTCCTTTAACGCAATAATAATAACACTGAATATAAGATATTTAATAACGTTGTAATTATATATCGTTGATATTTTCTCCATAATTGACCACAGATGCCGTTATTCACATGTGTCAGTCCACCGTAGCCTTCAACGTCACTCATGTCCTGTCTTCAGCGGAATGTTCATGCATTGATAATCGCAACAATGAATAATGATCACGAGCCGGCTGAGCAATTAACAATAAACGCATGCTTGCGATTCTATCAACACCTTGAGTGTTCCCCTAAAACCGGGTATGAGTAACCTCGAAGGCTATGACAGACTAACACACTTGTGACTAACGGCATCTGTTGTCAGTCGTAAAAAATAATAATGATGCAGAATAACAACAAAAACAACGATAATAATAATAATAATAATAATAATAATAATAATAAATAATGACCTTGAATGATGAAATATTAATGACAAGGGGTCTCATAATGGTGAAAAGATACGGACCCTTGTTCTGTGAGCTTTAATCGGCGTTCTGTGAGCTCAAACACCGCTTAAACCTCATAGTACGCTCCAATCCGCACCTTTTCATTCATAAATAATGATAATAAAAAATAAAGTCGTTCATACGTCAGTCTTCCCGTGTTGCTCGTGAGAATGCACCGAAGGTTAATAACTACGGAAATAATTGCCTTAGGATAGCAGTTATCAGGAAGCCCTTTTGGCGTGAGGTATCTCAGGTTGTAGAAACTAGGTTGCCTATGCTAATCGTCTTTCCCATCATATCAATGACCATTCAAAGTAGGAATTCTAACCAAAGGATATGATCACACTTATTCATTCCAGTACGCAGCTTAATCCCGTCAACGGCAAAGCAGAATTCTTCACGGAGCTTTCGGGACTTACCTTATCTCGTCACGCTGAAGACGGGACAAGGTAAGTTCCCAAAGCACCGTGAAGAATTCTGTTTTGCCATTAACCGGATTAAGCCGTCCACTGGAATAAATAAGTAAAGGACCATTCCCGCAAATACTGGCTGAGAATGGCGTGGTATTAGAAAGCAAGACGCCGATTTCAATAAGCTGCATTACAAACGGATTTCAAACGGTCCTTGTCCAACACGTTCAAGGATGGTGCTCCTTTCCCAGATTCTTTTTCTATTAATAGACCGAAACAAGCTGTCCGAAATATGCGCTGTTGAAATGTTTTAAAACAAAATCTTCTCTCCGTTCTCTATGATGGCATAATATCCGCATACCCCTTGTCCTATTGCGACAAAGCACCAATCGTCTTTAGCCCTAAGGGCAATCCAAACAGACGTCTTGCATAAGAGCATATCGTTTGCTAGCATGGCTTCGCTTTGCATTTCACCTGAATGAGTAGTAGCCGGCTGGCGCGAACTTATGGGTGACTTCCAAAATGTACAGCCCTGACGAGATGAGCGACGATCGAACGAATCATCATGTAAAGCAACGGCAGCTCTGCGAAGCATTTTTCAAGACGGAAAAAAACTCGTAGCCAAGTCAGCGTTGCAAGCACAAAGGACGCGTGGTCGCTCCGCCATTCGGAGTTACCACAATCGCGGTGCGCTGAGAGGAATCATCAAAAGTGAACCTTGTTTCAGCACGATTAACTGACATAGGTCTTAATGGGAAAATTGTTCAACACTTTTGCGACGCCACAGGCAGCGTTCACTCGCTACAGTACGTAGTGGGGAAACAAAATGCGCAGGCTTTGAAGGCATACCGCCAAAGGATGAGCCGACCTTAATGATGCGCTCGTTTAGCACAAATTGTGCACGCCGGCATGGGCCTCCGAATGGAAGAAACGCAAGCGACAGTCGCAAGGGCGTTGGCGCGAAATGGATCGACACCCCGAGGCCGTTTGAGGTAATAATTGCAGCAAGGGGACGGCACGGGCGGTTGGCAAGAGTGGCGACGCGTCCACGCGGCAAATCGCTTCGGAATCACTGAATGGCCACAACTCAATGAATAGGTCTCGTTTTGAATAAAAGAGCGCATGGAACTAGGAATCGCAATTATACGCAGCCAAATGGGAAGGGAGCAAAAAAGCGGTTCAACGTTCGTTGTGACATGCTCGTGATGGGCGACTAAATTCAATCATGTCTGCCCGGATTTGCAAGTTGTGCTTTGGGATCAATATCCCGTCGGCACCGCGGGAATAGAACCTTCCGTCAAGAAGCGAGCTTAGGTTCAGACGTCACGCGCAAGTGACGATTAAATTGAATTGAATTCCGTTTCAACAAGCGAGGAAGGCCTTTCCGGAAAAAAGGACTTCCGCCAAGTTGGACCACGACTTTCAACAAGTGGAGCGGCGGCCCGTCATTCTTAACTAAGCTAAATAGCGGCGAATCGAGCAAAAACTGGGCGGCGCCGCTTTTCGGCAACTACAAGACAAAGAGGAGCGATCGCCTTCGGCGAAATGGAAATGCAATGGAGAAAACGCCGTTGGCCAAAAATCGGAAAAGGCGGACTGCAACTTTGACCAGTCCCAATCAGCGACAATTGCCAAACGTTTATTCGGAACCAACTTGCCGTCGTGCCTTTTCCATTGTTTGGCAAAAAAAATTAAATTATTCGATTAATGCTTTGTGCGCCGTCGTCAAAGCGGAAATTTGAAACGTTGATTCGCTTTCAACTTTTGAAGCAACCTTTTGCGCGTTTGGGTTCAAGCGGAGCGTGGAACATTGCAAACGCACTTCACGGAACACGCCGGCTGCGACGCCAGCGAAAATGGACAAAGGCTGGGACAAGGATTCTCCTACGCAGTTTACATAATTCATAAGAAAACCTTGATTAGCATCAAAATAAAATGAACAGAGCTAAAGAACACGTACCAGAAAGGCCCTTGCTACAATTTCCATCTCCGCCTTACAGCTCTCGCCCAAGTATTTTTAATAACAGGTCATGCGTGACAAGGATAGGGATAGCAAAGGCCCTGACTTAAGGAAACAAACCCCCGTAAAGTCGCCATGCTACTTAAAGCGCATGCCTTCGTAAAAGATCAACTTCAAAACGTCTCTTCAATTTTAAAACTTCGCGCGCAATGTATACAAGCAGCAAAACAAAATATTTGAACTTCGCTATTACGCCGAAGGTCTTCAAATGTCAGCCGACAGCGCACAAGACTTCGCGCTGCACAGTTTCTTTCAGGGAACCGTTAATGAATACTTGAAATACGTGGCGCCAAATGCGGAGCGATCGGCTGGACGCAAATTTACACTATCGCTACAGAGACCTCCCACTGGAAGTACATCATAAGAGTGCGTCGTAAGGCAATGAAACAGTGAGCAGCAACTCATCTATGCAATCTGGAATCATGGAAACAACGACACAATGATTGTGCGATCATTGAGCACTTGAGAAGAGGCGCAGAAGGATCTGCGGATGAGGCGGCACGGGAAAGGGGGCGTCGGCGGCTTTTGGAAAGCTTCGCCGATTCATCACGTTAGCCCTCTTTGTGGGCGCCCTTCCGCTTTGCCAAGCGCGCCTTTTATATTGCCATTTCTTCGAACGAGTCAGCGAGACCCACGCGCAGGGTTCAGCTAAAACTGCGTATCGATTTGGACGAATTTGGTAAACTTATGCTAATTCATCTTCCCTTGCGTCCACAGGCGCCACGTGCAAAGAGGCTTCCCTACGCAATTCCGTCTCCCGCAGTTATCGCAAAGCATTGTTCCCAAGGGGTCGTCCTGCCTTGATGGCTGATTAACATCCTTAGGCGATTCCCCAATTCTTAAAGACCGCATTTTGCGGCTATTGCTCAGCGAGCAGCAACAATGGGCCCTCGCAGCCGCCACGATCGCAATGAATTATTATTATTCCAACTACGAGCAACGCGCCTATTCAGGATTAGCTTTGTCAATTTCGCCGTGGATGACAAAAAGTTCGCACCCACTTTCCCCGCCGGACCGCGCCTGGACGTCTAGCGAAGCTCGTAGCGCCTTCCTTAAAAGCAATTTGCCTGATCGATTGGGCGACTTGACGGCAGGGCCGAAAAGGGGCAGGAAAAATATTCAGGGCCCAAACTCCGCGCTGCCACACTTACGTTGTCGTTCAGCGGATCGTCGGACGTGGCCAGATCAACACCGTAGGCGATGAAGCACAGCACGGAGCCGATCCAAAGGAGCAAGGCGAAGCCGCCGAACAAATTCTTGGCAAACTTGACCCATTCGGGCACCTTCTTGGGCGGCGTCAGCGCGTTGGGACCGTCCCGCTGCAGTATCTCGCGGGCGCACTCTTCGGTGAGACCCTAATACGCAAACGAGCAGCGGTTAGTTGGAGAAAGGTTGAACGGCATTGGCGACGCCGGTGGCGCACCATCTCGGGGTCGGTGCCGTATCGCTGGTAGAGTTCGGCCAACGGTATGCGGTGCTCGTCCTGGAAAAAAGGTGAACCCAATGGCGACGTGTCGCCGCGTAAATCAATCGAGCAAACTGCGCACCATCTCCACCTCCTTTTTCAGGTGCTCCAGGTCGGCGGTGGCCTTCTTCTTGCGCGACGGAGCCGACCTGCCCACGCCGTCTTTGGGTGCGCTCCGCTGGGGAGCATCGTTGGACGTCGGCGCGGCTCCGTCCGTGGTCATCTTTTCCAGAAGCACTGGCTGTTTGGGGAGTTGCTTGGCCAAGGGGATCACCTGCGTGGCGACCCGGTAGCTCTCCGTCCGACCGTACTACAAAAAAGGAAGAATAAGGAACTTTTACCTCAGCCCACTGCGAAGCCACCAGCGTAGCTTATATCCGGTCGGAGGAAAAGGAAGCTGAAAATTTAATCGATAGCCATTTGGAGAGAAAGGCAACTTTTGGCGACCGCATCGATCATCTACAGACGACAATCGGTCAAAGCTGCCGTAAATTGGAAGGGAACAGTACAATCGACTGGACATCGTAACTGGCAAAGCAATCAAGCAAAACAGTAAACATCCACTTAGTAGCAAGTTCGAACAATGCTTTCCGTTTTCTTCAATACACGCCAATATCGTTGGATTCCCATTGAGGGGGGGGGGGCCTACCTTGAAACAACTCGGGAAAAACCGCATTGAGACGGACACGTTCGGCGAACGGAAAACAACGGACAAAACGAGTCGACTCCTTCGGTTGTCAACAAGTCAGAACAGCGTCGACAGGAATCGGGCCCCATTTTAAAATCGGCGGAAAATTACATTCCAAGCGAGCGCAAATTAGCACTTAGGGTGGCAGGGGAAAAGGTAGCGCCGGCTAAAGCCATGGGCGCTGCGAAGGGGCGGCCCCAGTTTGGAAATTTGCCAAACTGCGTCCCAGTGGAATGGCGATGAACATTTTGGAGGAACGAACGGTTAAGGATAGCGCGGAACTCGCCAGTTGAATATACAATGCGCATCGACCTTCCTTCTCATTCTCTATCCGTCTATGCGCAACACGAATTCGCGTTGACTTTATACGGCGAAGCGACGGGCGACGATGCAGAAGCCAATGCCAAGGTAAACAGGTTGCTTAAAATGGCGTAAAGCAAAATGCTACGACGGCCGAACGGGACTTGCTCGACCGGCATAGACGATGAGCTAGAGACAACCGGTTGGCGTTAGTTGATTCGCCAAAGTGTCGGCTCGCCGAAGCCCAACTCCTATATGAACAACACGTCAGCAACGGCAATGGAAATGAACCGTGGCGACAAGAATCCCTTCTACGGACCGAAGCCTGAGAGCAACGTGCTGTATGTGATAAAGCCGAAACGACTAACGACTTGATGCAGAGGCTACAATTGGACCGAGGAAAAAAATATTCGCCTTTATAAAATAAAGCTACGCCGGCGATTGGCCGCTTCGGTTGGCGTCATTGGAAAGCATCCAAATTGCTTACGGGTTCGGCGATTGCTATGAATGAGGTGCTCAATGCCGGATATGCCGCAATTTCAGTACGAAACGATTCGAGCGATGGCGAACAGCAAAGCGATGGCTTTTTTCTTTTATTTAGCCGTCGGCAAAGTATCCACGTGCACGCACGTGTGCAAATGCCAATGGTGCAGAAAGGACTACGGATGGACAGAAGCGCGAAGGCTGATTTGAAAAAAAAGTTCCCTTCCACGCAGGTACATGAGCAAACGTGGCGAAGATATAATTCAATTTGCGGGAAAGTCCGATGGAATCGAGTGTTTCCATAATTTGGCCGCTGGCTGGGTTGACATGGTGACTATGCGCCCGTTGGCGACAAGCGGAAATTCGCTTCGACCATTCCCGACTGCCGTAGGGCGAATACGCCTTGACGAGCCGAAAGGTTCTCGAAGCCACCCAGCCGGTCTCAAACGTGCATACGGGAAAATGGGGATCCAGATTCCAGAACGTTCGAGCCGGCTGTGCCTTCGCTTTAGCTTGAACACTTGAAGGGTAAAACTCCATGGAAAGTGGACAGCCAACATCATGAACATTATAACGCGGCAACCGCATATACTGTAGTAAGCGAACCGTTATCCTCTCCTCCTTGAAATCTTTGATATTAGGTTGTACAAGATTTGTGCATCACTTTTAAAGGCAAAAAGGCAGAACGCTTGCGTAGCGGCCGTACGGCAAGTGAACTTGGATTCCCCTAAACGTGGATCCCTCTAAAACGATGGCACGTTGTGCACCCAAATGGGCGCAAAAGCAAAACCCAAAAGCGCGGTTCAACATCCTTTCTGCTGCGAAGGGAGATCTCGGATGCATGGGCAACTGTTATAACGAGCGCTCACGATCCTACCGGTTAAGATTTACATTCGAATTTAGGAAATTGACAATTGTGCCAGGAAGATACAACCAGTGACTTCCAACCACCGAACAACGACAGTTTCTTATGCGACCGCAACCCCGGCCATCTGTACATTTGGAAAGCACCTGGCACTCAGGTAAGCCAGCGCAAAGTGAGGAGGCGCAGTAGCCAACGGACGATTTAGAGAAAACCAGAGGAGGTTACAGGAGAATTGCGCAGAACGACATAGTGGACACGGCGCGATCTGTTTATTAGCGCGCCTACACGTGGGCGCTCAATAACTTTTCAACATCTTGACTTCCCAACGGATTACTGTAATAATTGCAAATTGCGCAATGGCGTTTGGTAATTGCCTGCCCCCTTGATCATCTCGACCGGCAAACGCGGCGGCTAAACATAACCAGACATTTCGCTGCGCATTGCACTACACTGAACAAGACGTCTGCAAATGAACAAGAAACCTTACAACGACCTTTTCCGTTCTCACTCGTAATCGTATCCCTTTCGCAGCGCTTCCCATGGCCAGAGACAAAGCGTTACGGTAAAATTGAGTATGCATGCCAACGCGGGTTCCATTGCGACTGCTCCATACAATTCGCACCGTACTTGGCGTACTTTGTCCTACAAAAAATTACCGCAACGTGCTTCAGCAAGGTTGCCCGCATTCCTGAGCTCATTTCGTGAAACGGCGAATGAGTTCGGCTAATAGGTTGCAGTACACCAACGACGAGAGAGAGGGGGCAATTTTTTACGCAAAACAGTTTGTTAGCTAATCATTACTCGGCATGTGAACGCCTTCAGCATCGGGATACTACAATGTGCGCAAATGACAAGCAATGCCAGCGGAAGGGAAGTTGCACATCCCTCAAGCTCCTACTTAAACGTGTTATGCGGATGGATGCGGCAAATTCGATTCGGACGTCAATCACCCCAAATGGGTGAACTCAGAAGTGGGCAATCTTTGGGCGAAACCTCGTCAGGCGTTCGAAAGAAGATTGCCACCTTTGAGTCCCTCTTACGGCGAGTATGGCTAACTGAAACTATTGGTGGGGCGAACGCTCAGGGTTTGGCCAAATGCGTACATTGTCAGTAATGGCATTGGCAATCTACGCGAAACATGATTACATTCGTTTTCGCGCGCTTAGGTGTAAGCACTCCAGCCATTGGGCGGAATGGAGAAGGGGATGCACAGAGAAACTGGAAGTTCACAACATGCTAAGCCTGAGATGAAACCAAAGAATTTACATTTTAAAAAACGATTCAACATACAACTTCGGCTGCCACGCAAAGGACGCACAAGCGCGGAAGTGGCGCAAACGTGAATCATGCTTCCGTGGATGACGCACCTTTCTGAAGCAACGACGCTCAGCTAAGCGTAAAAGCAGTGGAATCTATGCTCTGGTCGTCAGGGCAACCATAGCGCTCCTTGCTTGGGCGCATCCCCGAAGGAAATGCATAATAATAATTCCGCCAAAATACGTAGCGCGTAAAAAACAGCTGCTCAAGATATGCGTCCCGCAAACTGTGCGAAACTATTTTTGCTTGCTGCAGATTGGCCTAGTTCGCGTCCAAAGCAATATCGTTCCACGTCTAGTTGGAGAAACTGCCTGCGGAAGATGAACGGTGGTCGCCCGATCTCAGATCGTCCGGTTCTTCAGGCCTTTCCAAGGCTAAGATGGACGGTCATTCCTGTTTTGCATATATCCATTATTATTTGCTAACAAAAACGCAAAAAGTTCACTCATGCGCCGCTATGACGGAAGGAGCAACTTTGCTGCTCCGCTGCCTATCGCATTCCTTTGCGCCGACGCGCCGTCATGCTGTAGTACAGAACTTCGACGCAAAATTGCAGCAGTGCTACGGTAGGCTGTTGCGTGCTAACGTAAACAGTGAACATGCCATTTGCCTTCAAAAAGTAAAATGAGACATTAATCTTATGATAACAAAAGGTACGGACGAAGAAAAGTGAAGCCGAATTGCAAATAATCGCGCAGTACGTTATGGACAAGGATGTGGTCATACTCAATGCGAAGATCAGCCTTCGTAAACGTTCAGCGGAAGAGCAGTGTTGCGGTGCTATAATCAGCCCAGCATTTGGGTTGCTGTGAAAAAGCGTATCGCTGCTGAAGAACTTCTAGCCTCTATGCCTCAAGGCGAAGCATTACGAAAAAGTCAAATATCTTTAAGATGCTACACGAGCTATAGGATCTAAAATGCCTGTGTGACTAACTGAACTCCTTAGACCATTCGTGATGTCGTGCTCGGCGAAAGGGAAGCAAGTAATGCTAATGAGGTACGTAGTTCGCAATTTGCAAACGACCGCAATGCGTTTTGTCTGCCCAAGTGAAATTTGGCAATTCAGCAAACTAAAAGTGACGCGATTAGTCTGTTGGAGCATTGGTGCACGATTTTCGGGCGCCCGAACTTTTCAGCCCCGGTATGCCACGACAGGAACGTACAAAGATGCTTAAAAGCTTGGTCAAGATTAAAGTGGAAGTTGCTCGACCATCGTGCCGAAAGCAAGAAACTTCCGGAATGCGGTAGCTATTAAATATATCTCACTGCGATGAGATATCTAACGTAAAATTCCGTAAAGGAAGTAAAGCACAGGGATCATTCATTTAACCTACACGCATGTTGAAGGAGAAGAGACAACGACTTGCGACTACGCAAACTATGTCACTTCGTTCAACAGTTCTTGAAAATTGGACATTCATTCGACAATTATATCGTAACCACTCAATTAATCACAACCGCTTTGGAGTACGCGGCGAGGGCTGTGCCGAAGGCAAACTCTGCCGCTGCATTCAAAATGATGCCAACAGTGCGAAGCGCAACTTTACAAAACGCTCATTTTCCAACCTTCGGCCAAGTGGAGAAAGAAAAACGGAAAGCCGCTGGCAAACCAGCTGGCTAAAATTTTCCGCCTGAATACCGATAGAACTTTATTCCCCGCTCCGTTAATTTTCTACCGGCCACACTGACGTTGGGCCAACAATTTCCAGAGAACTTTGTTTGCTCATATGGGCAAAGAGAAAAAAAAATATATATATATATATTTCTCGATTAGCGCTGACGACGGAACACGTTAGTTCCGAAAGCTTCGCCAATTAAAGCTCATTGAACAAGGATACCGTATCATTCGTAGTTATGAAACGCCTTGTTACTAATATCTCTTGCTTCAAGATTATATATATATATATATATATATATATATATATATATATATATATATAAGGAAATTCCAGATTGCCTTCACGAATCGCAACCTTCACGAAAGTTTTGTGCTACTGCAAGTATGCTGCTTATTGTGAGCCTGAGATTAAGCATACTTTGAACTAATTAAAAATAATCTTAAAATTACGAAAAGTTGACCAGAAGCAAAGCAGATCAGACAAACATTAGGAGGGAAGAGCAAGGATGCTACAACCGCATACCGCACAGGGCGGCGAATCACGCGGACAGCTTACTTGCGCCCATACCTTCGTGAACACTTGCGAAATCGAACAGATATGCGGAACAGGGTAACCTCAGTAGGGCGCAAAGATATACTTTCGATCGAAGCCGACATTAGGCGACAAACTTGACAAGATGTTTCGAGGTATCGTCTTTTGCCGAATCGGATTAGAGGGGATCAATAAACCTAATTAAATGAATTTTAGCGGGCGCTTTTTGCTGACGAAAAATTAAGCCGGATTGTAATGAGAAGCCACGCCATACTTGGCATGTATCCGTTGCTTAGTCATTTTATCGACCTGTGATTGATGGCCAACAGGAGCGGGATGGATCGACGGCGACGCAAACCGGCCAACGAATTGCCAATGGACGAGCACGTAGCACTTACGTACAGAAATAAAATGTACAATTCGCTTCAAATTGTTACGTGGATCCGCGCGTGACACAAGCAGGGATGGATGTCAAGATTGAATTGCATGATCGTAATCATTGTATCGGTATTCCACGCAAACCGGCGTTTGAAGGGAATGTCTTCGTCCGATAGAACAGGCGGTCTTACAACGGTGATATGCTCGGTTGAGCTAAATCGTTATTCCTTACGACTTGACAAGGGAAAGTCATTTTTGCGTCCTTGACATTTGCGCGGTGGAAAGCAAACGTCAAAAACAATTAGAATCTTTTCTACTTATCGCTCCCAATTCTTGGTAACGGTAAACAACGCTCCGACGGTTCGGCCTTTTGGAAGTAAAAAATTATTAGCTCCCAAGGGATTGCTCGCGGTACTGTTAAAATGCAAATGTATTCATAACTTGAAAAGCTAAGCTTCAACAAAGCTATTTCTCTCACGCATTTATTTCCGCGCGTCCATTCTGGCGCAAAGGCGCATTCATTTGAACGCGAGCTCGTATATTTATTCTTTTGACAACATAACGCTGCTCCTATTAATATAAATATGTTAATAAATCATAACAACAAGCGGCAACTTCGCAATAGACAAGCTGCTTGGCGGCTCAACGTTCAATAATATAGCCTGCCTTCCGACGACCATTTGTGTCAACACGCATTCTTCATCACTGCGGCGTGGATACGCTTAACATAGTATTTCCCCAAAAAAGAAAAATAAAATCTCTTGAAGCAAACGGCCGCTCGAATGGACGTTTCTTCGATCACCTGGAGGGATACTATTACGCAATGAAATCGGAGTTCATTGAGCAGACACAAAATGCGACAGCTTGCATAGCACGATGGCTAGAGAGGTAGAAAAAACTTGGCGCTAAACTTTTACGCGGCTTCCCATTTCGCATCAGTCAACGAGGGGATAACTATTATTACCAGCTCATCATGCAACACGCGCGTAATATTGAGTAAGTACAAATTTCGAAGATGAAAACACGGTGACTATTACTTATAGTGCATTTTACCCAGGCATGTTTCCTTCATTACGGCAAGGTGTGGTTGGACGTTGAACAGACACTTATTATACGCAGCTTCCTATCGGAGGATTTGACTCAATGCGACCTTGCCTGTATGCGCACCTGCAGCCTTATCGCGTGACCCTTCGGCGGGTGCCACTGCTAGTCTGCTGGTAATTCATGGTATTTATGCTAATTTTTATTAACATTGTCTCTGTTCACCATCACACTTGTAATACATTGTAACGCTTGCACCTTCGCGTGCACTGGTTATAGATTCATCGTTTAATAAGTCGCTCGGTTTTCCGACTTTCCTGACTCAGTCCGTCCCAGCGAGGAAATGAAAAGCCAGAAGGGATAACAGGAACGATAACTTCACGCCTGCAACACGAAAAATTGAAAATCCACCTGTCGATGTTACGACATCGTTTGTCCTAATATTAATAATTAAATATGTCGAATATTCTGTTTCATGCTGCGCACTGCGCTCAACTTATTAACCCGAAGCAGCCCACAGGCCTCGAAATCGAGAACATGTCACTTTGCAGCTGTCGGGCAATAAGTAATCATGCCTACGCGGACATGTGTGACAGTTATTAGTATTCGCGCAATAATTTATTCATTATTAGTTACTGTACGTTGGTCAGGGACAATTTGAAAAAGCGCTGTTCATATTATTTGCCGTTATACTTAGGCGGCTTGAATAAACGCAAATATCCGTTCGTGGAAATTGCCGAGACCATTCACTTCATGCGTGCAAAGGGAGCCTACTGCAATACTCCTCAAAGGGCAACACTAAGGCTTCTCTCAGGATTACGCAACCAACGTCGTTCGCTTAGTATCATTCAAAAGTGAAGCGTAAGAAATGTAGCGACGACCAATTTCGAAAATCAAAGTACACATAAAGCGTGGACTCCCTGACGAAGAGTGCAGCTACGTACAATTCCTCTGTTCTTTGGTAAGAGCTGATCGATTAATGAAAAAACAGAATTTTCATAGATAAAGTTGTTTAAAATGGCGATATTCAAGGAAGGCATCCTTCACTGCGCGCTTTCCCAAAGAAGTAAAGCAACATGTGTGCAACTGAAAAGCCTAACGACAAAGAATGGGAGCAAAGTACACTCAGCCTACAATTGACTCGACATTTTCGCGTACTAACGCTACAGAAAGATGGATGTTGAAAATTGGGTTGCTTGTAACGAGCTCTCGCATGATGGAGTTGTCCTTACGAAACGGATTGTAGCTCGTTGTGTGATATAGAGACTGGGTTCTATATCACACAACGAGCTACAACAGCCTAGTTCCGAAAGCTTCGATATTTACTGTGTGTGCGTTCACCATTAAAGACCTTTCAACCAGTTGCTGGTTAGGTTCAATTTAGAATCACTCACCCAGTCTCTATATCACACAACGAGCTACAATCCATTTCGGAAGGACAACTCCAGAAAGATGGATATACGAATACTACGAATTAAAGAACGAAGAAGCAATCCATTTACCTTCTGCGTCAAAAATCAATCAGACTCTTAGGGAAACCCTCGGAGCAGACAATATTAGAGGCTATTTATAAATTGGGAAGAAAAATGTGACTACCAAAAGCCTCTTACGTCCCATTGCGGACGTGCGCGTAGCATTGCGCGCGATCGTTTACAAAGAATGGAAGAGAGCACCCACAATGCTCCTATCCAAAGAAACTGCCAACGCGAATCGCGAAGTTTATCGGTCCGTTTGCGTGGAGGAAATACGAAAACAAAAGCTCGACTGGGCTCATATGCGTGAAAGATGAATTTGTGGAATTGTTACATGAACTTCGAAGCTGCGTAGTGTAAGGTCGATCGTACTATTTTCTTTAAGCAACTCTTCCACATTGGATCAAGGCGATAAAACTAGCTACAAGTACAAAGCGATCCCTAATTTCCGGCTGAAGCTGGGATCCAAGCAAAAAACGCAACCACCTCCCTTCGACCGATCTACACTTTGGCGGGAAAAGCCACGCTCTAGCAGTTTCCCGGCGCACAACCGCTTGCTGGAGATATAGCGCAAGAGGACGTTGATCGCAAACGCGCTCAACAACTGACGGCCCTTCTCAATCGTTGCACGTTAATAACAAGAGATACTGGCGTCAAAGAGCAGTCGGATCAACTTTTCCCAGCACAATTTTGCCGTTGGATGATTGGCAGTCGTCAATGGAGATGGCAAAGGTCAAAGAGCGCGACGAACGACCAAAACATCCCACGGCCAAGCGGTCGGCCGAGGATATAGGAAAAAGGCATTTGCCATTTTCGTTGTTGTACACTAATTTTCCGACAAGAAAAAAAATCGATTTCATTGAAAAGCATTAAAACGCGCACAATAGCAGCTTCTCAGCGATTTCGAAATCAATAGCCGATCGGAAGGGGAAACGTCGAGCCCTGGGAGAGTGAGCACGCAGCGTTTTGCCCTTATGCATTAAGGGGGGGGGGCGAAATAAAGTACGGAGGCCAACCGGGCCACACTGCTTTCTCATTAGGCTGAATAGAAGAGGAAATTGAGGGAAACGGTCGGCTTTCAGTTCACTCCAATTGCCCCACTAACTAGCAAGACTAACAAGCGCCGACTACTACTACTACTACTCAATAGGAACTATTGGTTCTATTGATTCTTCCATTCCATATTCGGCAAGGCAATACAGAAAGGCCAACATTGTGGCGGCACCCATTGGATGCGTCAACTTTTTATGCAAACCGCTACGGGAGACTACCTGCTCTGGCTAATCCCCCTAAGCTGGATGCATAAATAAAGGCAGTATGCAGCGTGCCACTTACGTCCATGCTGAAGAGAAGCGTTGAACGAGACGTCCGTCGAAGCAAGTTTCGCAAACGGGACGATAACACGCGATCGACTTGTACGTGCTATTAGCCACTGGAGCAACACGACCGACGCGGATGACTCGCCGGCAAGCTCTACCGGATATAAGTGAGGGGAAGTTTTGAAAATTCATTTACAGTACTCCTTGGACTGCGCATAGGCAATCGACAAGGCGGGCACCGAAAATACCTGCCAGGAAAGGATCAAATTACGTGCGGCGAATTTTTGGAGAACGCATTCCCGTGGCATCGCGGAGAACACGGACCAACGACAAAGCCTCGACGGAACAAATGCCGAGAACCGCAGGGACGGCGTTTGTCCATTTTCAAAATGTTTATGCTTTGGCGGGAAAGTGGGACCACCTTCGACTGCTTAAAGCATAAGTAAGTCGATGGAACGATGGGTGGACGAAGAACGGCGTAAAGTTGGCCGGCGAAAATAGGGATGCCAGCCTTGGCGACTATCCGCAACAGCGCCCACGAGCCAACAACGACTCGGACGAAAGCAGATATACGTCCACCAATATTCGCACAGCCTTTTCGAAAATATTAAAATTGACATGGAGCGGGTTCAAAAGAAATCACCCCCCAACAGAGCTTGACAATATTGCGGAAGACGAATGGCGTCACCTGGTCTTGTACTTTGGCTAATAGCTGCAATGTAGTGTAAAAGTAAGACGACATAATGGAGGAGCAATTTCCAAGGAGAGCATCTATGCTTCGATTCCAAGTGACATCCTTAACACACATCTCATTGGTTTTTGCAACTGGCGGACAACTGAAAGCAGGTGAAAAAATAATAATAGCAATAATGACAACGTTGAGAATATTTTTCGTAACGCGATGTGTTTCGGTTAACTTTTGTGCTTGTTCAGGCATCTTTCGCCGCCTGTGGTTCGCAGCTTCTGCCGATCTAAAATACTAAAACTAGGCGGTCATCTGGCCGCCCATGGACACATGTCAACGCCGCTTTCTCTTAGCCGCGAGGTCTCCCCCGCTCGGCCAAGCGGAACAGCGACACCAGCCTTCAGGCATATCCTTGAACGAAGTTCGCCTATGAAACTACCGCGCTTGGTAGGAGGGGATCCCGCAACCCCGCATCACTCACCGGCCGAGTCGCAATGGAGCGCGCTAAACGCGAAGTTTGATATGTTAATTGGCGAATAATCATATTAGATAGCAAAGTATGATACTAATAATGCTGAAAAGGTATGCGGGCTTTCCTTTTTTGCTACAGATAAACCCCTTCTTTAAAAAAATGAATAACAAGATCAAACACAATAACAATAACAAAAGAAAATTGATGATCCCTTTTAATGATTTCGCATCGTTGCCGTGGTTTGCCTATTAACTTAATATCCTCCGTTGATTTCAGGGCAACGTCTTGCCTTCAGCAGACAGAAGACAATTCAACCGTGCGAAAGGCGTAATAACCGTGTACCAAAGGCGTCTAGCTAAATACACACGTGATAAATATAAACGTACACTGTATCCATGGAAGATATTGATCACGCAACCAAGCGAACGCAACAGTGGGGTGGAATCGTTAATGACGACCACCTTTAAGTACACCGACGTTCTACATCCGAAAATGGCGTAACCACGTGCGCATGAACGCTCAGACCCGTTCCCTTATCACGCCAGCGAGCGGTCCCCTATTCATAAACCGGAAAGCCCATTCATTGTCCATTGCGCGTACTTCCGTTATAGACGCGGGATCTTTCTTTCCTTTGATCAACGACAGTACACGCGCCCTTACAAAAGCAAAGCGACGATCGGCAAAGCCGTGGCCGATTGCGCAATCGCCAAACGGAAATCGAACGCCGCGATGTCGTAAAGTTTGAAGAATGGCGTTCGCTAAATTTGGCGCGCCTTCTTGGCGACCCATTCTGTCAACCTTGGCGAAATCGTCCCCAAAAAAGTGGGTCCGTTTCGGCGGCGAAACGGCGAAGCGCATTTTTGCCGTCGGGCAAATTCGGCAGCGCCTATATGCCGAAGCGCGTACGCGAATCGAAAGCGTAAGGCGAATTCGACGACCTACAAAAAGTGGTAGCGTTCAAATTTGCCTATTCAAATTTTGCTACGCTCAATGGGCGCCGACAAAAGTGCGTAACGTAAGCAGGAACGGCGACGCACGCCGTTATGCCAAACTATTAATAATTTTCATTCAGCAGTTCGGCTGAATGGACCGCGGCGCGACGGAATAAGTTCATCGTTTCGCGACGAAAAGGACCATAAAAAGAGCTCGTCTTGCAATGTCAATTGCACTGGCGAACGGAAACGTGGCAACCGACCGGCAATTCCGTCTATGGGCTCGCACGGTTCGGCGCAAGTCGACTGTGCAGGCAAAACGACATTAGCAACGAGTGAAACGCCAATTGTTGCAACTGCGACTTCAGAAAAAATGCTACACTTGGAATAGCCGACGCGCCATTCATAAGAAGAGGATCAACGATAACTTATTACTCTTATCCACGTGAATAGGCCCTTCGACGAGGCGTTTAATTGAGCGTAACCAAATTGGTGTTATGCAACGACTGCGCCTCTCTGGCGCCTGATACAACTCCCTCGAGCCCGTCGCCCATTCACGAATGAGGATTGAGTTCCCCGACGGGCCTGCGCTCCAACCTTATTCAAATTCATCCCCTAAGCGACGCTGCGCGTACGCCTTCTTCCATACAACAAACACTGCAGAAGGATGTCGCGCTTTGAAAGCCTATCTTCTTAAAAGCTCGGGGTTCGAACAGTCATAAGTTCCTGCGGATTGAAGGGCAATTTTTTTTAAAGAAAATGACATAATGTACGTTGGCCAAACCGTTTGGAACATTCTACTTCACGAGCATCGTCCGTCCAAGCATGGCGACGTCCTAAAGGGCAGAGAAGGGACAACCCTGCTTTGTCGAAGCGCTAAGGGACGAAACTGCGCTGAAAGGCCAGTTCGGCTACTGCGAGAGAGTATGCATCTTCTCAAGCGTTAATTCGTTCATGCCACCGTGCCTTCCGACACGCCAAGTTGGAGGGGCAAACTTCGGCATAAATACTTTTCGTTCCTTCGTTCTACCAGCGACCTAATGGTTCGAACATAAAGCATAGTTTCGCTGGCGTATACACAAAGCCGAGGCAAAGACAAAACCGACATTTAGGCGGTATCAATTTCTTGTGCTTTAGCAGCATTCGCAACAACGTCGCATAGCAGCTGCTTGGCTCCTTCTGGCCGCGCAAAGGCGACGCACACAGAGAGAAGTTGCTGCGCGCCGTTTGATTCTTAATGGCAGGAGGAATACTTCTCACTTTGCCCGGATTACTTCGCCCACCTTTCTCCACATGTGAATTGTAAACGAAGCTGCTCATCGTCTCCGGTAATAACAAAAGCGGATAGTTCTTACGAAAGAAAGCAAACGACGGAATGAGCGTAGTACGTCGCTACGAAGTTCATTCATAGCTACGCAGCGTACGGACGAAGGGGGATCATCTACGTCGTTCAAGGCAACACGCCCTGCCTTGTACTTAATGAAACGGCCAAGGAAGCGAACCGATTCTTCTCTGTCGTTCCCTGTCGACGCTAGCGTAAAGCGGGAGGCCGTCCGCGCGGATTTTTGGAATGTCAACCTCATCTTAATGTTCAGCATTCGGCGAATTCGAAACATTGCTGATAGGCGCAGCTAGCATCGGACAAATGGCGCTCTCCCGCAACGGTAATCCGCCGTTTGCCAGCATACGCCGCACAAACATGCGTCAACGGCATTTTAGAAATCCTCAACGCCATAATGGCATATACACACAACATTCAAAATGGTTTCTAAATCAATAGAAGCGATCGACCGACTGGCCGGCCGTCAACTGTGCCTCCAGCCTCCTTGCAAACGGATATCTGGCGCAGTGGGCCTTCGTTGCTACAAATCCGCAAGAAGAGGATTACTACCGATCGAGGAAATGGGATGGACGAATTCGCGCATTCCGGACGCTCAGTCAATGAGGCATATGGGCGATCCCAAGCCGGCTATGAACGCTCTATCGCCTAACATGATAATAACGCTAATTAACTGGCGCGAAATGTCAAAACACGGCTTTTATCGATTGGCTACTAGTCTGAGGCGAAGTTGCAACGGCCGAAGGGACTAGGCGAAGCGCTGGGTGCAACCAGGCAAAACGGAGCGACGGAATCCCGCTGACCAAAACGGTTTAGCGTATGAGCCAAGGGTCGGCCTGGCGCCAGCCAACGTCCGGCCAAGCGCGCGGGGCGAAGAAGGAGCACGAAACCTTTTCCCTCGTTCAAACACATTGTACTTACGTCCATTTTCGACGAGTAGGAAGCACAAGCAGGCCGGGACGATGGCGCTTACGAATGGGGGCGGTCCAGCAAGCGGCTGATTGAACACTGGACGTCACAGGCACGAACGGCCGAGGAGGTTTCTAGGCTCGTCGCACTTCCTGGACTCGCCGGCGTCAACGATAGAGCGCTTTTGAAATGTCATTTACAGTAGGACACAACTTGAGCATTTAGCCGAGCAATCGTATGCGCAATATTCGCCCGCTTTCCCATTGCGGCTTTGCAATGGCCAAGCGGATGTGGATTGCGGACGAAGTGCGCCGGAAATTTTTCTTCGCGCCCAACATTCGCGGCAGCGTTTTCGACGCGCTCCCTGGCGCGAACGGTGCGCCATATCCTTTTGCGCAAGTGCGGCGAAACCCCATTTCAAGGGCGCAACCGCGAGGGAGTAGCGACTTGGCGCTTCAACGTTGTCGGCCGTTCGAAAAACTCGCAACCAAGTATCCCGTAATCTCTCGGAGTTCGCGCGCTCGACAACATTAAAAGTAGGCAAGAAGTGCGATGGACGCTTGAAAACGAACTATTCAACTTGCGCGCTACTTTTGGGGACAAAAGTCGCGTTCTGATTGCTATGATTATTAAAATTTAGTCTTTTAAAATGAAAAGCATATTCACTACGCAAAGCTTTCGGAGCCCACTCGCTCCGTCATCAGCTTATCAATATGCGATTGGTGTTAATCATTAACGTGCTGGCGTGAGTTCGGGAGTTGGCAACAATTTGTTCGCCGTACTAAACTCGCGTGTTCGGACAACTGCAGCAGCGGTAATTCGGCCGGACGTAAGTAAAAGCTAACCTCAGCTATTTTGGGCTAGGAAAGCCATTATGTATGCGGGAAAATGTACGAAGCCCTGCTGACGCTAATATGTTGGGACCACGGCGCTATCACCCACCCATTTCCACTTTTCTCTGATGTTGAGACGAGGCAGGTAGGGAAAACGGCGAAAATAGAATGGCACCCCAAAAATAGGATGACTTGTAATAAAAAGAAGAAGAAGAAGAAGTTAAAGCCCTTTGAGCACGTGCAAGCGGCAGCCTTTGAACGAGCAGGGAGCTGAGAAACGCGGAGCGACATTTTCTGGGTACGCGTCGCGGGGTCCCACCTGCACCGGCGAAGGTGTCAGCAATTAATGCGCGCCATCGAATGTGAGCGAAGTTATATACAAGCGGCGCGAGTGGCGTTGTTGCTTTTGGTGCATGGTTCCAGAGGCTGATTTCCTCGCTGACAGTTTTGACTGCTTTATACCGGTTGCTGTACTATTTGAATAAACGTTTGTACCCCCTATCTTGTAGCTACAGCACGGCATAATGTTTATTTAAACAATGGCAGGCAGTAGCGATCAGCGACATGCAGACGAGTTAAATGTCACGAACAAATTGTTCTTGCCCCATGATCTGACGTTAACATGTAAATCATTAAAATCACTCACAGTTCGCAAATCGGTACGGAGCGGGTTAGCTTCGAAAGTTCAGCGAGGACAATTAATTCCAATCAAAAACGAGCTTACTTCTAGTATGCAGCACCGGATTTTCGCCGCGAGTAGTAATATGACAGATAAAATAGAATCAAGCGAAGAATGCCGCCTTTGCTCGGATGACTCAGTGCAAGAAGTAAAAGCATCAATTTCAGGCATAAGCGTAATGCTGAAACTGCTTTGTAGCTTCGTTTCTCCAAATAGTCGCCGCATCAACGTACGCCCAAAATTGGCATCACTGTCGGTATTTGCAAGGAATAAATGCGTGTTGATTACGTAATATTGGTACTACCGTAATCTCTTCCCTTCCTTCGAAGCATCAGGAGAACACTGCGCAGCGGTTTAGCAGACGCGCGAATTTCTTTTCAAGGCCGGGTGGCAACTGTTCGGGAAAGCCAAAAGGTTACATGGTAGCCCATGGGCTTTCCGAAAAGAGCGTAAACTAAAGACTGAACGTCTCGCCGTTGCGAGGCCGCTCAAATTATACGGAGCAGCCCAAGTCGAGCCGCTTGTTGCCCCTCGAAAGGGCGGGAAGTTAAAACCAGGCAGGTTGCGCACGGGAAAACTTGCCGGCTCTTTTCAAGCCTGCTGAGCCAGAGAAACGCTTCCTCGCAGGCGTTTAGCTGTCGAAAGCTTCGTACTACTCCCCGCGTCCACATGGCTGGGCGGCAAGCAACGGCAGGCTACCTGAACATCATTAAGCAAGGCCAAGCGGAGACCCATGATTATTGCGCACGACTGCTTTTCTCGAACGTTGCACGCGAAAAACAGTGAACATTGTCGCAGCGGCTTCACGCGCAACTAGTTTTGAAAGCTCCTTTCCAAAAGCTGATCCATTGAATAGGAGACAAGGTCGTCTGGCAACATGTTGCAAACTTTTCCGCTCCGCGCGGCGATCAGCGGAGCATCAAGCGATAGAAAAAGGAAGTATTGGATTGTTGTGTCGCTGGGAAAGCTCTCCTGCAGCGTTCAACAAGGCGCTGTGCTCCCATAGTAACAAACGTACGAGCAGTGAATCATCGCTTGGGAGTGCGTACGCCTGAATGGGCAAAAGGACATTGCAATTTGTTGACTTAGTCGCGCACTGCGAGCCAGCGTCACACAGGGCAACGGTGCCTGCTTTTTTAGGCGAGCACGGACGTTATGGGGGCTCTTTAACGCAAACGACATTCCCACGTTGCCATTTACGCTTGAATTGTTAGGAAAATACCTCAAGTCTACAAGTTCATCAATGAACATGATAAAAGCGTGCATCAGATCTAGGCAGGCGAAAGTGCCTTAACTGTATAGCTGCTAATAAATATGACGCTTTATTTATTTTCGCTCTTCGGGCACGTCACTCTTTTGTGCAGCATTCCGTTATTATGACTAATAATAGGAGCAAGAGAAGCCTTTCCAACTGCGCTAACGACGGAACACGAACGTTCCGAAAGGAACGCTGAATAAAGATCATTTAACAAGGATACCGTATCATTTTTTCATGACTCATACTAGACTTGTATCAGAAAGATTATATTAGATAAATTATGGCTTTTAAAGATGGGGTGTCTTGCAACGGGTCTTGGCATGTTAGATGTATTCACGGTTTGTACCCGTTTCTGTGTACTGGTAGTGCCTGAAATTGACGGAAACAACGCCCTACCAGCTTTCGGAACGATCTGGTTCCATGGTTCCGAAAGGTTACCATAGTGTTCTGATTTTTTCCTAATAACTGCCAATCCATCCGCTGGTAAGGCATTGCTTCCGTCAATTTCAGGCACTACGAATACACAAGAACGGGTACAAGCCGTGAATATGTCTAAATTATGGCTTTATGCTAATTTGCTTACAGTGAACATTTCGCAGACTGAGAATGCGAGCACATCCACTAATCGCAATCACTGCAACGCTGGATGCTTAAGAGTAACGCGCCTCTTCTTCTTGTTCTTCATAGCAACTATGCGGACACAAGCGCTTCTGTCTTAAGATCTATTTTCGCACTTATACGAAGACAGTTTCCAATGCCACGGTCGTCTGCTATTCTTTCACAGCATTTCTCTGTTCAAGTATGGCGCAAGTGATGAGGCATTCAAAAATAATTGCTTCATTAGGGCGCAAAATCAGACATTAGTGTGTACAATGGCTAACGAGAAAATATTAATTTTTATATACGCACGGCGAAATGGGTACATCCCGCTATTATGCCGTCTCTAACGACCTGATCAACTCAAAGAGAACTATATGCTGAGGTATTTGCCGTCGCTATTTTCACTCATTTGGATTCTCTTTTCATTGGGATGGCAATCCCGAGTTCAATGAAGCGCTACACGAAGTACGGCGACCGGAACGTCAAATGTACGCGAGCGAATTTGCGTAACGAGCGAGAATACAGAATGAACATACCATCCGCCGGGAAGATGGAGGGAAAGTCGAAGAGAACGCGGCATATGCTATTGATTTAGCGCCTTTTATTTTCGACCTACCGTGATCGCCATACCGGTGCACCTGTTCAACCTTTCGCTAAATATTTGCGAAGCCGTAAATTTGACAGCGTCGCCACCTTCGCCAGAAAACCGTGCTCGACAGCATAGGACAGAGGAGGCAGCTCCTAAACGCCTTGCGGTTACTCCGATCCTCAAAACGATCAATTCATCACACTGCTCGCCAAGGTATGGCGCCAACCATCTACGCAGTGCGTGCATGGGTCAATTTTGATGAACGAATGACACTGAACAGCGGAAACAGCGCGGGAATTTCGCAAAATTCTTCAGGAAGAGAAAAAAGCAATGGTCGCCTGATGAATCAGACCGCATTCCTTATGCTAATTTATGACGTAAGCTGTCGCGCTGACGTTATGATGGCGTATTGAATACGTCACACGTGCTCCCTGGGAATGCTGAGACCAGAAGGAGCTAACTTTGCGAACTTCGCATACCCTGATCCATTGGTAACTCGTCAGCCTCATCTTTATCGTCTGATCAATTGCAAAGTCGGTTAATACTTGAAAAGCAACACTACTGAACGGGTCAATAGGCGTCGAGTTACCAAACTGGGAATAGCCTTCGCCGAACATCCGGCAGTGAATGGACGATCCGTTAAGTGTACTACTAGGGCAATTCACGGGTTGGTTTACGCTGATTGCCCGGGCTGACGGACGTTGCAATATGAACTTCCACCACAGCAGTAATGCCCGGCGGCTCAGCTGTGTGCTTCATTTCAAAGTTTACTTTGCACATGTACTGACTCTCTTTGGTAACGAAGGAAGCAGCGGCTTCCTTTGGCCGGAAATGGCGGACAAGCTGTACTGCTTCGCATTCCACCGCTGCATAGCCTTTCGGTGACGACTTTCGAGATTAGCAAGACAGGCTTGATCGGCTAACAACACGAACGTGAACGGAGAACACTTATTCGCTACAACAAACAGTCACGGAGTGTAGGGAGGAGGTGCAACGGCTGGAGAAAATCGAAGAAGAGACCAATCGGCCGACGAGGTCCAACGAGGGTTAAACAAGTCCAGGTCGCTTGGCAAAGCCACGGACGCTTCGGCAAAACTATTTTCGATCAGACTCAGCCGATCCTCCATTCGTTTGCGAAGTTTCAACGCGTATCTACGCAGACGTGGGCGGTTAATCGACATAGTGGGCCTAAGTGAACTTACTTGACTATGTTGGACATGAAAGCGCAAATGAAGAAACAAGCGGCTGCAACGATGAGGTAGAAGCCTTCGCCAAACGATACGTGTACCATTTCCGGAGCGTCCGTTGTGCTCCTTTGGAAGTTTTCGATCAACAGAGACACCCAGTACGATATCCCGATAGTGAATACGCAGAAGAAGACTGCAAAAACCTTGCGTCAGAATACGCGCATTGAAAGAATGAATTTCAGAGCCTGTTCTGCAAGTCAATTAAGAATTTAGACTTTTCGTAAAACGGCTGATTGATATGCATCCCACTGCTTTACATTTGACCTGATTCCGTTCTTCGGAAACACAATCGCATCACCGATTTAATCTTGTTTTATTTTTCCTGATCTCTGTCACGAGCCTTTAATTATTTGCATGTTACTTTAAGGATAACTGTCGTTACCTAACAGAGCACCGAACAGTTCGACCTCAAAGTGAGTGATGGGAACTTCGTACAAACAAAGCAACTTTAGAGCCCTTGCCGTTGCTGAAGCCCGTCGAAGGGTCTACGAAATTTTAGGAACATTGCAATTTGCTGTTAGCTTTAGATGCTGGCAACTCCAATTGCCTTTCCGCGTCAACGTATCCAACGGATGCGCGTGAAAAACGTCACGTAGTGGTGCCAACGTTGGTACGTCCACAGATAAGTTGAGCGATAATCAAGAGCCCCGGAAATGAAATAAGAAAACTGCTGCCTCGGGAATGTTGATCCCCGAAAAAACGTTGACAAACTTGCTAGCGCGTAAAAATGGATACTTATTCGACCTCTTCAAAGCGTAGCAACGTCGATCAGCTGTTCCCATTCATCAGCCTTGAACGGAGGCAATCAATCACTTATACCATTGGGGGCTTTGACCCTTATCACCTACTGCAACGGGCGTGCAGATAATCGAAAACGCTGTCTGCATATTTTTGGCGACTCGAATTAGACTGAAGAGCAGGCTGGAAACAGCTATATATATAGCTGAGTAAAGGAATTCTAACGGACTTAGGTTTCATTGTATCAAGAGACGACAAGAACACCCGTTTAAAAGTGCTTTATTATTAGCGTAGCTTTCGGAACTTCCATTGGTGCTATATCACAAACGACATAGTACGTGAGTGTAACTGTCACCAAGCAATATATATATATATATATATATTCAAAAACCTGGTCAAAATTTAATACAAGAAATTGCAAAATACTTATTTCTCTTCCTTTCAACTACGTAAAGAAAAGGTATATCGAAGAAAAGGTGCTGAAGAAATTTTTCAAAGAAGCATTCATTAGACAGCTGTATTCTGAAACCAAAAGATTTAATAAACTACGACAACGTCGAACAAGTGACCGAACGCGAAAATACTCACCCAAGAAAACGTTGAACACAGAATTTGTTCGAATCCATCGAAAGGGACCTCGATTAAGTTCGCACGCGCTCACAATCACATTGCAAAATGCCAACATGAGCGTGATGAAAATGACGCCGATGAGGGCATGAAATATGTCCACAATTTCCGGCGTTACGCAATCGACGAATGCTACAAAAGAATCAATCGGCAGCTTGCACGACCGTTCGACGACGGTTGCCTTACATTTGGAGCGCGTCCTGTAGATTGTGTGCCGCCTGGGGATGCGAAAGGGAGCGCCGACGTCGAACGAGTGCACGTACTCAAAGTAGCCAAATCCATAGAACAAAGACAAGCCGAGGTGCTTCAATGGGCAGTGTCCACCATTTATGTAAAACCAACTAAAGCAAACATTAATGACGCAACAGTTCCACGAAATTGGGTGCAGAAAGCAGATGAAACAAAGCACCGCAAAGTATGTCAATGTCGTACGGTCCCAAATTACGGACATTTTGAATAAAGATGTGTAGATAAGAACAGGAATACAAGGACGTCTGACAGCATTGAAAAATGAGCAACAGACGTGGCTAATCTCTCTCAAGGACTATGCAACCCATTGACCTTAAAGGGGCAAGCCCATACTACAAGAGAAAAGCCAAAACTGGCTACAAAAGGACGCGAATCACAATTTCTGAGAAGTCAAACGAGCCACGCATAACTTATGCAATATTTACGGCATAAGCATAAGCGAGATTTACAACTACGACATTCTATGTCATCCGCCGGAAGTATTCGGCTACTCCCTTGTAGATTAAGAATCGGACGCTCGACCAAATTACACAATGGATGAGTATGACGAGCATCTGCTAGGCAAAGATCAATTCGGCAAATTCCAGTGCATGTAAAGCAGCTTAGCAAAGGGACAACACCGGTCGCACTTACTCCTGCTCAGCCAGAGAAACGGAAAGGGCAGCAACGGCCAGCAGGCCGAACGCCGTAGAAGCCAAACTGTAGCTGGAGCATTTCACATGGCAGCACTTTCGCAGAAACGTGGACGCGCATTCGCCTTCCTCTTGCACCATGGAGGCTAAGGCGGAGGAACGAATCGCCGGAAACGCCTTGCCAGCCAAAACAATCAGCTGGAATTGTGAAAAGCAGGTACATTCGGATACTGTAATTATCAAGACCCTCCGTGTTGTTGAGAGATATCTCCAAGCACGAAGAGCCGTAAAGATCGTTTTGAGAACAGCGAAAAGTGTTTAGCATTATTGTACTTCTTTCGTCGGTGCCAATGGTTTGACTTTGACAACCAAGTCGAGCACTCGGTCTCCACTGGGCCAATTGGTCATACGAGATGGTTGCCATTGGAAAATAAGCATTCCTCCCGAGACTGCTAGCAGCAGTAAAGCAAACAAATGTGCCGGTTTAATGATGCGTAGCAAATAGTCGACTCTGACCGCGCATTGACCTTCTTGGAAATCTCCGGGACTGTCGATGCCTCCTTTTCGGAATATATGGCAGCAGTCGGGTTAACTAACGCAAGTTTTGGGGGTCTTTGAGGATAGCTGCCCGTGTGCCTGCGCATCCTATAATGAATGCATTACTTGCGTCACCTTTTGTTCTGACGGACGGGTTATGGCCGGCGCAAGGCGCCGGCACTAACCCGTTCATCGGGGCGTTGCTGATATCGACGAATCAGTTGGCGGCCGACCTTGTGCAGCGCTATTGGATGCATGCAAGGGTGCTCGGACTTGTCCGTCACTGTGATTGGAACATGGAGAGTTCATATGAGTTCGTCAGCTTGTTGAATGCCGCACATGGGTTTCGAATATTTGGCTCAGGCCTAAAGCGCTGCGCTTAAATTCAGATTCTCGCGTCTTAATGATTTCAAAGAGTTTCTGGATTCCGTGATTGTTGAATGCTGCACATGTTCTTCGACTATTTGGCTCACGGCTGAAGCGCTGCGCTTAACTCAGATTCTCGCGTCTTTAACTATTTCAAAGAGTTTCTGTATTTCGTGGTTTGCTTTGAAAAACAAGTAGACGTTGTAGTACATTTAATGAAGTTTCGCAAAGAACATAGCGGGGAACAACGGCTGTACGAGATGTTTGCAATTCAGGGGACTTTCACTCCGGAGGGCAGCAGGTAGCGATGTCTGCCAATAACTTGTCGAACGGGTCTTCTCCGGGTTGCAGTCTCTTCCGCCACATGAATTCGCACAGGTACGATTGCAACATGTGCCTGTGCGTTCCGCACCTGGCTTTGTTGTGGCGCTTGGCCTGGGACCACATGGATTCCACAGTCTGCGTATGAGCCCCGCTCACTGGGTTCACAAAGTTGATGGAGTGGTTTACGCGCAAGTGCGTGTAAACCTCCTCCGGCAGACTGCGGTATCCTCGCCATTCGTCCGAAATGACGGTGGTCCCAGGTCTGATGTGATCTTTGATCACTGGGATCAGGGTGGCGCTGCTTCTATCCGTCACTTCCACGAGGAAACATTCACCACTTTCGCGGCACACCCCCCCGAAAACCCACTGCTGGGGAAAGGACCGGCCTCGGTTGTACTTCCTTCGCGAGAAGAGACTTTCGTCCACTTCTACCGTGAGGCCGGCACCTCCAATTACCCCGTGGTTGCGTAGTACTGCTTCGGCCGCTACTGTCCTGGCGATCAGATTCCACTGAACTGCGGTGGACGCCTGCATGCCCAGCTCCTGCACGCAGAAGCGGCAAGTAGTGTAATTGCGGCTCCATGCGTACAGGAACTGGATAATCTTTTGGAATGGCAACCTTGCCCCTGGAAAGCAACAAATTGAACTTGGATGCTAGCGCCGACGTGCTGATTTACCTTCCAACCAGGTGCCTGTGCGCGCAGCTCTTTCTTTTTTGCACACCACCTTATAGCACCTCCAACGAGATGGGCGTGCAGCCGTCCCTACCGCCAGGGTCATTCGCTCACCGCAAGTGCAGAATCTCTCGCGGTGCAAGATGCCCTTGTCTTGCAGGAACTGCACAGCCTGTTCTTCATTCCCTATGCGTTCGTTCAAAACCGACAAATTTAGTGTTCCGCTGGTTGACATGACGAAAGACTGAATATGTGGGCCTTTTTACAAATTACGACGGAAATAAGCCGACTCTTGATGACCTCGCCCTGCTTACGTAAGGGACCTCTTTGACAGGTGCTATAGAGCGACATAGGAGCCGCGCGGTCACCTTGCTCAGGTTTGCCGTCTAGTACTACCTAACCGTTGCAGCGTGCACTGTGGAAAGCATTCCTAGCCCTCAGCTAAGCCTAATCCTGAACATGACTTGCGTCACCTTTTGTTCTGCACATCTGCTACGGATGTAACCTATAGGGCAAGGTCACCATGTGTGGTCTTGTTTGCATGGTAATTTGTAAAGTCAACCAAACAGGGTATTATCGGCTCTTATATAGGGACAGGCGCAGTGTGGATGTTGCACAGAGTTTTCGACGAACGCATAGACGCACCATGGTTGTGTTATGTGAATTGATTGATCGTAGAAACTGCTACACGACAATGGGTTCTAACACCTCTCGACCTGCGTCCACATGAGCGTCGTGCTCAGGTGTTGAGCAGACAGCGCGAACAGGGTAGCAGAAAAGCTGCAGGACCTGTTGATCCATGTCAGGTCGCATTGCATCATGGAAAGGACCACCACTCCTTTCTGTGCGCCATTCTACCTTCCGGGCAAATGGCCGCAGCGCCCAGGTGTTATCAATTCAGTATGCACAAAGCAGCCGCACCGTTGTAAGACTTCTTATCCCGCGCTTTCGTTGATTAAGAGGACCGCAATCCTCCCTCAGCGCCATTCTGTATGTCTGGGAAGGCAGCGGCCGCATGGTGATTTCTCATGGTTCCCGTGTTCACGTCCGCAACAGTCAGCGCTTAGCAACGGTACGGCGTTCGTACTTTGAAGGTTCGGTAAGTAAGTCTGCGTCGTTCTTGCTATACCGTGATTAACTGCGAGTGTACAGGGCAACGTTAGTGTTAAGGGCCTAAGCGAGCAGAGCGCACTCGAAACATCGGTTGTGCTTAGGACTAGGATTAGGCATCAGCGAAAATGACAGCCGTCATCAGTCGACCAGCACGAAAGCATAGCGCATAGGAAATATCGGTTGTGTTTAGGTGTAGGCTTAGGTATCGGCGAAAACGACAGACATTATCGGTGGACGAGTACGAAAGCATACTGCACAGGAAATATCGGTTGTGTTTAGGTCTAAGCTTAGGTATCGGCGAAAGCGACAGCCATCATTAGTCGACCAGCACGAAAGCATAGCGCACAGGAAAGATTGGTTGTGTTTAGGTCTAGGCTTAGGTATCGGCGAAAACGACAGCCATCGTCAGTCGACCAGCACGAAAGCATAGCGCACAGGAAAGATCGGTTGTGTTTAGGTCTAGGCTTAGGTATCGGCGAAAACGAGCCATCGTCAGTCGTCCAGCACGAAAGCACAGCGCACAGGAAAGATCGGTTATGTTTAGGTCTAGGCTTAGGTATCGGCGAAAACGACAGCCATTATCGGTGGATGAGTACGAAAGCATAGCGCACAGGAAATATCGGTTGCGTTTAGGTCTAAGCTTAGGTATCGGCGAAAACGAGCCATCGTCAGTCGTCCAGCACGAAAGCAGAGCGCACAGGAAAGATCGGTTATGTTTAGGTGTAGGCTTAGGTATCGGCGAAAACGACAGCCATTATCGGTGGATGAGTATGAAAGCATAGCGCACAGGAAATATCGGTTGTGTTTAGGTGTAGGCTTAGGTATCGGCGAAAACGGCAGCCATTATCGGTGGATGAGTACGAAAGCATAGCGCACAGGAAATATCGGTTGTGTTTAGGTCTAAGCTTAGGTATCGGCGAAAGCGACAGCCATCATTAGTCGACCAGTACGAAAGCATAGCGCACAGGAAAGATCGGTTGTGCTTAGATCTAGGCTTAGGTATCGGCGAAAACGAGCCATCGTCAGTCGTCCAGCACGAAAGCAGAGCGCACAGGAAAGATCGGTTATGTTTAGGTCTAGGCTTAGGTATCGGCGAAAACGACAGCCATTATCGGTGGATGAGTACGAAAGCATAGCGCACAGGAAATATCGGTTGTGTTTAGGTGTAGGCTTAGGTATCGGCGAAAACGACAGCCATCGTCAGTCGACCAACACGAAAACATAGCGCACAGGAAAGATCGGTTGTGTTTAGGTCTACGCTTAGGTATCGGCAAAAGTGACAGCCACCGTCGGTCGGCATAAACATGGTTAGTGCGCGTCGAAATGAGCTCGCGTGGAACACTGCTCTTCCGTCTCCGCTACAGAGTTTATCCGTTGTCACACTGTATTCAGCACACTTGCTCCACAGGCAAAACAGGAGTCACGCAGCGGCGAACCCATATCACTTTTCACCTCCACGAGGGGGCGATGCGGTCGGAATTCGTTCAGCGCTTCGGCCGCCGATCCATTGCATCACGGTAACAATGGGTTCCGTAATTAGGTCACGGGCTACTGTAGCACGGGCAGCTAACCGAAAAGCGCCAGTTTTGGTTTTCACATTTTGTTTCTTAGCGCAACTCGTGGATGAAGTAAGGACGGTTTCGAATTATAAATATCCGACTGTAGTACATTACACTGTACCACTCGGCCGAGGCAAACCGGTACTAACAGTTCAATTGACAAGCTCCGCGGTACTGCAACAGGACTGGGAGACCATATCTGAACAAAGGCAGTATCTACAAAATCAATACAATAGTGGTATTGATAGTGCAATTTCTCACCTGATAGCGCATAAATGGTGGGAGAGCTATGTCTCTAGTCATGCCTATGTAGCTGTACGGCTCTCATTAAAGTTGAAGACCGACTACAAACGCGGAATGTCATTCAATATTTATCTGCTTCGTAAATGGCAGAGTACACCACCTTGCCTGCTAATTCACGTTGAACTTATTGACCATCATTCGTTTGCATCGGTTCGAGAGAATGGCGAACGGCAATTTCTATAAATGATTTCCAGTGGTTACTCTTTCCAGCTTCTGCTAATTAGAAATATTTGTGGCTGTATAGGCAATGCTCTTGTCTTTTCACAGCTTGCAACATACGAAATATTTATACCGTGTTTATTGTGTCCTTGTGAAAATACAGCAGGACGGACGGCCAAAATATCGCCACGTTTATCATTCGTATGAACAGGAGGCCAAACGCCTTTTCAAAAGCTTTAATGACAAGCGCAAACGCTTCCTGAGCATCTTTGAGGCATACAGAACAACAAGTTATTTAACGTTTTGATATTCAAATTAATATACACTAAAAATGCACAGAAACAGGTGTACAAGTGCGATTCTTGCTGCGCTACTCCGTTGAACGTGTTCAACGTTTTATGTAGCTAATGTCTGAGCGGCCAATACCATAGCCCTGCTTGACCTAGCAGGCGTGTTCATGGTTGCTACAGGAAGAGACGCATTAGCTAGTTTCTTTATAGACTTGTACGCTCCGCTGCTCCAGATGCTGATCGGGATAACAAGGAATATGATTAAGAAGGCTAAAAGCAAAAAGAAGATTGAACACACCATCCATGTAAGGGCGCTATTAATTATGACCGCTGATAATAATAAACTGAGTTAGTAAAAGACAGGTAATCTACTACATGCTTACCAGACAAGAAAACAACAACGACTAGGAATATCGTCCACCCTTGAGCTCTACGCATGCAGCAAGTTTGACAGGCTCCTTCATCATACGAAGGCAATTGTACGCATTCGCCATAAGTAAAGGCATCCCAGTAAGCGTTGTAGCCGCAATCTTCTGAGCAATGCTCCAGGCTGCTGTAGTAGTTGCTTTGACAACGGCAGGTCCACCTGTTTGCGTGTATACGAACGCAACTTTGATCGTGATCACCAACGCAGTTTTCTCGACACATCGGTTCAGTTTCATAAGCCTCTCCGCTGCCATGGGATGGAAAGACTCGGCAGTGCGAAGTTACGCAAAATAAGCTCACGAAACATAAACCCAAATAAAAAGAGGATGACATCTCTTTTGTCTACGATCCTAGCACGCTTGGTTATTTTGCGTTAAGCCCATCAACCTTAGGTCAATCGAAGCTGTTCTGACTGGATAAGAATTTTGAGCAATCGCAATCTGAAAAATCACATACAGGTATGTATCAGTCTGTCCAATGTCCAAAAATCGATTTACGGACCTGCGTGCACACGCAGGAAGCTGAACGGACATTCAAAATTGTTTAGGTTAGGCTCATTTCAGCAAAAAAGTTTTTCATCATACTAAAATAACAATGAACTGCTTACATAAGTGCCTAATACGCCTCACATGTTCAATGATAACACATGTAGGCGTACAATCGCTACGTGGAAGAAATTGTCGAAGCGTAACGACGATTTCATTGATGCTTTAAATGACAAATTTAATATAGATAAGTAAATTAGCGAGGGAATTTTCGAGCATCGAAGAAATGTAGTAGGTGCAAGGAGATGCGCTTAACAGCGAGGAGAAATTAAATATTCCGTTTAGAAACTAACATCAGGCAAAGCACTTTTGTCCATTAATCGGCCCCATGAATTTCGAAAGGCATATCATGCAACGCATCATTATTAAAATGTTAAACATAAATCCGCTTTTGCCCTTTTCAAAGAGAGGCAATATTAAAAAACGCATGCCTCACTTCAAACACCGAAAGTATAGGTCTCGATGTGGAACAATAAAACAAAGAGCAAACAATGACGAATTCTCATACTATAGAAAGCAGTCAGCAAGATCAAAGAGAGGGGAGTAAATGATGCTGCTTAGCAACGAAAGCGCTTGGCTGGCTTTCATTAGCGCACACCAAATTATGTGGCAAACAGCAATTGACTCCGGAAGAACAAGCCTTCGTCCATTAGAGGCTATCTGCACATTTACCCGAATGGGAAGGGAGCCACCTGGATGAAGCTTGCATCCTACGCGTCGGAATCTATGAACAAGTTTGGGATATAAATGCCTAATAAATAAAGGACGGGCAAAGTGGGAACGCAACTAAAATTAACTAAAGCAGCCAATGCACTCAACTATATTATTAATATCTGCTGCACAAGACAACATTGCCTTCAAGATCGATTAGCTCTTTGCGCCAGCGTTCTCAGCAACTTCTGAATGAACTTCTGAAAAAAATCCAAGTACAGTTCCAGCGCGCACAACCCGCGAAAATCATCCGACTTGACAACGACAATTTCACGTCACCCCTTAGTCTGTCTTAGATGGCGAGCCGCACTATTTCGCAGCTGTTAGGATTCTGTACAGTGGCGTTCATTTGCAGTGATCCAAATGAACGCTGCTATAGGGATAGCGCTCATTGACGAAATCTTATTCCAAAAATAATTTTCTTAGTAAAGGCGTGAATTCCCATGAAGTTGTCTTTTCACGGATTGCTCCCGTTTTGTTTCTTGTACGTTGAATGATGTGTAAGTAAACTGACACGGTCTCCCTACCAGCGGATGGATGAGAGCGGTTATAAGAAGACACGGTCAGAAAACGACGTACAAGTTTTGTCTCAAATATTTCGGAACGCTCGAGCTCAGTCTTCAGCGAGCAAGAGAAAGTTTTTACTCCGTTGTCAGGTTAAATACGAAACAGAGACAAAGGGGGAAGGAAGAACAGGTCAGGTCGGTAAGATGCAACATCTGGTTTTATTTATAATAGCATTCCAAACTTCACTCACCTGTACACCTTTGTCGCGGTTCAGGGATGGATTATGTCTAATGTATGTAATATAAGGCTTCTTTGATCCGCCGCAGGTGGAAACGCTCTTCGTGGCAGAGAATACGCGGTTGTAGGTCGAGTGGGCATGTGGAGCCATGCTCAACAACCGCGGAAGCCTTTATAGCCTCATCCATGATCATGGCTGGATCGCGGGTTTGAAGTCGTCCACGGCGTTGCGCTTGTAGCCCATTCAGTCTTCGTTTGGCGGTCTTGTATCCGCCCAGCTCAGCCGTGTGTTCATGAAAGCTGCCAAGTAAACGTTTGCCCATTTCTCCTATGTAGGAGGCGTGGCAACCGAATTGGATTTCATAAACAACACCCGGTCTCCTATCCAATGGAACCTTGGTCTTGTCACTTCTCAACAGGGAACGGAGATTCCAGGAACTTTTAAATCGAACATTAAAGTTTAAAGCGTGGCCCAGACGTTTAAGGCACTCGCCTAAACCATTATAATATGGAACAGATGTCGGTCGAAATCCCGAACGTTGAAATCCCGAAAGAACGGAATCCCGAAGTCGCAATCCCGAATTGACGAAACCCTGAAATGACAAAATCCCCAATTGACGAAATCCCGAACAGTCGAAATCCCGAATGGACGAAATCCCGAAAATGGAATCATTTATATAAGGGACAGGAGAATACGATAAAAGTTAATTTTCTTCTTTAAATATTGGTATCTTTGTAACGGGGCTGTGCACCATGTTTTTGCTATTACGGTTGTAGGAACTGTTGATTCTTGTTCGCTGCAAAAAAAGCCAATCGGCGACTGGTTGGTTAGTTATGTTAATGGAAACAGGCGAAAAGTGAACGTACGAGAGCATAACTCAGAGCTACCGTGATAACCTGATTCCTTCGTCAACTATAAGATCGAATGCCGTGTCCTGATCTTAACGGTCTTCTTCCATTCCATAAGTAATTCCATTTCATAAATAATTCCATTTTCGGGGTATCGACCATTCAGGATTTCGACTGTTCAGGATTTCGTCAATTCGAGATTTCGTCAATTCAGCATTTCGTAATTCAAGATTTCGTCAATTCGGGATTTCATCATTCTGGATTACGTCATTCGGGATTCTGACATAGACCCGTATGGAATGTACAGAACAGGGTGAGGTAATGAAGTGGACACCGGTGGGTTTATCGATGTTCTAAGTAATCTACTTTGTATAATAGGGCTGGGCTAACAAAGTGTATTGGATACCCATTGGAAATTAAAGTTGTGGAAATGTATTTTAATTCAGAATTTAGATATTCCGTGTCACATACCTAAAGTGCTCAGTTTACCATACCAATTACTATGCAACGCTTAACTACAATAGGATGGTGGAAAGAGAAATGTAATAACCGGTCGGAGTTGGTCGGTTTTCTATATACGGTCGTGTTAATTTTATTACCTTTTTTGATAACCAGCACGTCTAAGAAAGGTAACCTACTGCTGCACTCTTTTTCCATGGTTAGTTTAATGCTGCTAGGAAAGAGGGAATTCAAGTGTTCCGGAAAGGGTTCGTCATTACCTGTTTTGATTATTGCAAAAATGTAATCCACATATCTTTTGAAAACGTTCTATACGTTCTATACTATAATGGTTTAGGTGGGCGCCTTAAATGTCTGGGCCACGCTCTAAACTTTAATGTTCGATTTAAAAGTTCCGGTAATCTCCGTTCCCTGTTGAGAAGTGAAAAGATCAAGGTTCCATTCGATAGGAGAACGGGCGTCGTTTATGAAATCAAGTGTGGTTGCAACGCCTCCTACATAGGAGAAACGGCAAACCTTTAGTGGACAGATTTCATGAACACACGGCTGCGCTGGCCCGATACAAGACCGCGGAACGAAGACTGAATGGGTTACCAGCGCAACGCCGTGATCCAGCCAAGATCATGGATGAGGCAATAAAGGCTTCCGCGGTTGTTGAGCATGGTTCCATATGCTCACTCGACCTACAATCGCGTATGCTCTGCTACGAAGAGCGTTTCCACCTGCGGCGGATCAAAAAAGCCTTATATATAAGACATAATCCATCCTTGAACCGTGACAAAGGTGTACATGTCAGCGAAGTTTGGAATGCTATTATAAATAAAACTAGATGTTGCATCTTACCGATCTGACCTGTATTTCCTTCCCCCTTTGTCTCTGACTCGTATTTAACCCAACAACGGAGTAAAACGTTTCTCTTGATCACTGAAGACTGAACTCGAACGTTCCGAAATATTTGAGACAAAACTTGTACGTCGTTTTCTTACCGTGTCTTTTTATAACTACTCTCATCCATCCGTTGGTAGGGAGACCGTGTCAGTTTACTTACAGATCTTTCAACGTACAAGAAGCAAAACGGGAAAAATCCATGAAAAGACAACTTCATAAAAATCTACGCCCCCGTTAAAAGACATCCTGTCTTTCGAAAGGAGTGAATTGTATTAACACATTATCTGTTTTATGTGCACGATTTACTCCGCTTCTGATATTCTCTTTATTCGCTGCCGTGGCTTTCAGGACACGTCTTATCCTGTCTTCAACTGGTAAAGTGGCACACCCTCGTTAGATGATAACAAACTTATGTAATGATCTATCTTTTCTAAGAAATCTGAATAGCGAATTTCGAAGAGAAATTTCAATTGCTATAGAAATCCATTATTCGAATAGAAAGATAACTGGATAAATAGATATATTCATTTTTCACCGAATCATCTTCGATCAGTTTTCAATTGAAGAATCAACAATATGATCGGCAGAGGTAATCAACCTATGCAATGCAGAATTAGTGGCTGCCTAGATTTAAAAAACTCGTGTCAAATCCAACACGCTACGGCAACGCTAAACTTTGAATGGTTCAGTGACAAGAAAAGTAGGGGATGTCCACAATCGCTCGACCAAAGGACGTCTGAGCCAAAAGTGCGACGATGCTCTCAAGTAGTTTACCGATAGAAAACGAACATTTCCGTAGTATGGCAACATTTGAAAGTGGGAGCAGGGCTGTTCATGGAATGAACATCACAATGTTTATGCGAATGTGCAGCTTATTTTGAATGCCTGTAGTCACAACTTAATTGCCTAAGTCTGAACCTAAACCTAATCCCAAGTCCAATAATGAATGTAGAACTTTAAATTGGGTCCAGAAAAATTTCAGCGGGTACAGATGTCAAATGAGTTTATGAAGAATTATTGCTGAGCACAAGTATTAAGCAAAAACAGACTGTTCTTCGCGCGTGTGTGTGTGTGTGCGCGCCAAGGTACATTGACAGCTGCTAAGATTACACTGCATTCGTGTGTCAGGATTCTGAACGGCTCCCGATAAGACGTCCCTAGCTCTGGGGAATTTTGAACTTTATCCAATGTAAATCCATAGCATATTGCAAAGAACGATTATGACTAATAAACAAAGTTACAAAAGACCATTTATATATGAGGTAACACAGCAAAATGAACCGAAACATCAAAGCTATCAGATGGACTCCTCCTACAGATTATTGAGAAAATATGAACTCCAATGATGTCGTCAATAAATCGTTCTTCAGCGAGGTTTCATGGATATGTTATGAGAAAAACTGTTCATTCTATTAAAAATCTTCTGAAAAGCTTATATATATATATATATATATATATATATATAATTGAATAAGTGATTTCTAACGGGTTTCGGTTTCATTGAAGAAGAAACGGCAATTGAATATATATATATATATATATATATATATATATATATAGGGAAACTGTATTTGAAGTACACAGCCATTATAAGAACAATCCATGCATGCACACTAGATTGTAACGCCAATTAATCATGCCACATGAATGCAGGACTTGCAGACAAAGAATTTAATGCACTTTGACCTGCATATTTTAGCGAGCAACATATTTCAATGACATTTTGGCGAATTTAAATTAGTTTTTAATAACGGGGTAGCATTAAAAATAGTAACTCCAATCACAAGATGTGATCGCATTTGTTTATTCCAAAACACGGCTTTAACCCAGCTAAATACAGTCCTCGTCCCGTCTTCAGCATGTCTGTCTGATTGTAACATTGAGACGGGACGAGGGCAGTCCCGAAAGCTCCGTGTATTATTGCTTCATATTTAGCTGAATTAAAGCTATGTTTTGGAATTCCTTTTCATTAGTTGTTTTGGAATAAAAAAATCTGGTAGCATCTCATTTATTCAAGAAAACGGCATAGCAATCCGATAGCAAAGAATTTACTACTGATCACGTTGTAGACGGGACAAGGTAAGTTGCGAAATCTCGGAAGTCATTTCTTAACGAGTTGGTAAGCTGTTTCTTTGAATGAAAGGCATTTTAAATAAATAAGTGGCGAAGCGAATAAGGCAACGCGAAAATTTCCCAGTTGAATTAACTGGCACATTACATCCTTGTCGTTGCATGGTCTTTACTCTTTAGGAATATTTTTTCACGGTAAAGAACACCGCTAAGGATGCGGCGTTTTTGAAGTAGAATGTTGGAGAAAATAAGTGAACGAAGAACGATAGGGTTTCTTGAACAAATTAACTGAATGGAGTAGCGCTGGGCTCCAATTTGTTAAGAGAGACCGTTTGACAAAAGGAAAACGGAATGAATGTTTAAGAAACCACGTGCAGAGAGGTGGAATCAAGTAAACAGGACGCAGCGTATAGTACGCAAATCCAGTGCTGACGCATACGACGTGTTTAATTTTGGTCCATCCGCCTTACGTAGATGAATGGTAAAATGTCTGACGTATATGAATGAATTCGAAGTAGTAGCCAGTAAAAACAAACCATTGGCTAGTGCGTAGGTTTACTGCGCACGTATTTTTGCCGAAAAATACGTGCGTAATGACGCGTGCGTGGGATTGTGAATGTGCATAATGACTCTATTACTGCCAACGACCGAGCAAGTACAGTTTTACGTCCGGCACTTCCAGAAAAGTAGAAATAGTTTTGTTTTCGCTGACAGTCGCCGATCATTCATCTTGATAAGCGCGTTTTAAGTACACCTATTTTGACGAAAAGGTGAATTAACCGGTGTTATTAATAATACACAGCATATCATTCCTGACCAGCACCCAGTGAGCTGTGCTCCCTAAGTCATGCAAATTATTCTTCAATTAATTGTCCTTCCGCCATGGAAATACGCAGTAGATTCTCGTGAGGTGAATAAAATAATACTAAATTCCTTCTAACAGAATGAAGAAATAAATAAGCAGGAACCTAACTAACAAAGGACAAATACAAGCTGACTGAATTTGCTGAAAGTTTCCATTGGAAAGTTGACTAAACAGAAAGGTTAATGGCAAGCAATTAGACAGTAAAAACTGCAACTTCTTCCTCAGTATGTACGACATTGACAGCAGATGCTGGTCTCGTGGACAGCAGGAAGTAAGCGGTTGGGCAGCCTTAAAGCAACGCATGAACCAATGAACGGTGGTCATGTGCTGGGCGCCTGGAACCAGCGACGTGTTCGAGGGAATTTAGAGATATTGCACCTACGTCACTGAGACGTGCTCTCTTTCACCGACCAGTTTCCGTTCTGATTAATCGTCTCGATGGCAGTCTAAAAATAGATGCAGCAGGAGAGATGACGTATGCTCATCCTAAAACAAAAACGGTAGCGAAATTTGTACAACTGCAGAAGGCGAACGTCGGAAAATGAAAAATTTTCAAGACATGCCTAGGAGGAAGTGAACTTTGGCAATATTTCAGAGAATGATGAATTCCGCAAGTTTCGCTAACTGACCGACTATCTGCGGGGGTACAATGCTTAGGAAAATTGCGATTGGGCATACGCTAGCAGCCAACGGTGAAAAGGAAGTTCACAAAAGTAGAACAATCGAAAAAATCCTGTCTTTGACATAGTTTGGTTTATTTAGCAGTGTCAAGTCACATACGCTGCGTCTGCAGAACTAACGAAAGGAGACGCGGCCATGAAAAGTGCTAACATAATTACGTTCATGGTACTTTTTCCTTTCATTGTAGTATCCGCCCCAGCGGATGAATGTCCCTCGGAGGGTGGTACAAAGAAATTCATTCAACGCCAATTGGAAGGCAAAACATCATGCTATGAGTTGACCAAGAGCGAGTGCCTCTTTATACACGAAGCCCGCGATACATGCGCCTGCACTTGTGATGTCCTGATTAAAAGTACTGAGGAAGCCACTGTACAGCAGTCTGTAACGGTAACGGATTTTCTTACAGCTAAGTTTTTTTCTTCTCTTCCTAAACTTGCACTGCATTACAGTACGCCACTGCTCCTGCCCAACCTGATGGTGGGTGCGGATGCCGCCGCCGCCGTCGTGGTAGAGGGAGATGCTGCTGAAGACGCGATTAGGACACAATTGGACGATATCCTTGTGATTAGCCAATGTACCCATACTTGACGCACTGCCAGTTTAGCTTCCTTATTCACTAATGACTATGAGGCGGACAATATATAACGCCTGCTTTTCATCCAATCCACGCAACCGTTGAACTACTTTTGAGCCTAAACAGTATTGAACGTGTGTTCAGTCAGTTGCCTCGTGTTAGACTGCGATTTTTAATGGTGCAATGAACAGTGAAAAGCAATGAAGTAAAAAACGCGCCTCACGTGCAGGCGAATTTGGAAACGGAACTTTGAAATAGTCCCGTTCGTGATGTATCACAAAATAAATCCATTTAATGAACACCATAACACCGACAGTGTCGAATGCAGTGGCCTTGCAGAACAATTTACGTGCGAAGTAAAATCGTCATGAGCACTGTCGGACGACAATTCTTAGTATTCCGAATTTAACTGGCCATTAGGAGCTTAATTTACAACGCCTTTCAGATCAGATGAACACTCGAGCAGCAATCACTTCCAACAAGAGCGCGAACTTTCAAGTCATCCCGCGAAAACACTGGTACTGGCAAAAAGCATTACACAGCGAAGAAAAGTTACAACCGACCGCTCAATAATACTCAAGTTGCTTCTTTTCAAAAAAATCA
Source organism: Trichuris muris (assembly GCA_000612645.2). Classification (NCBI taxonomy): domain Eukaryota; kingdom Metazoa; phylum Nematoda; class Enoplea; order Trichinellida; family Trichuridae; genus Trichuris; species Trichuris muris. Next base: position 5,600,166 of record CBXJ02000361.1, read on the forward strand.
AAAAGTACTGCAAATCGCTCGCATACCGAAGATGGTTTAGTGCCAGCTGTTGTGACGCAAACACGCGCTTATTTATTAAGCACTGCTCAAAAGCGGAAAGCGATGCTTGAGTCCAGACGTTCTTGCAAATGGATCGATTACGCACACAACGTTCAAGTGGAAACGGTTAATTACCGGATGTATTCACGACACACATCTGTTCCAAAGACATATTCTTACCAAGGTCATTTATCTTCATGACTATGTTGTAAATCCAATAAACGCCTGACTAAACCAAATTGAACGGCTTAGACCTCACTTGATTTTTCGATCCTGAATACACAGGAGAACGTATATATACCCTTTCAACACTTTCAATACCCTTTCAACATCGCTGACGGCGGAACCAGGGCGTTCCGAAAGCTACGATACGATAAGCGTTCTTACCTGTGATATTTCTAATAATCGCCCATCCATCCGCTGGTAGGGCATTTGCAGTTTTATTACAGGTACCATCAAAAAACGGGAACGCAGGAATACCATCACATTGAAAAGCATGAAACCCATTACAAAACACCCAATTTTCAAAAAAAAATAATATATATATATATATATATATATATATATATATATATATATATATATATATATATATATATATATATATATATATATATATATATATATATATATATATATATATATATATATATATATCTTTACACCTTACGCTGACGACGGAACACGACAGTTCCGAAAGCTCCGATACAGCATTAAACCTTTCGAATGGGCATCGCCATACCAATTGATATGAAAAAAAAAATATATATATATATATATATATATATATATATATATATATATATATATATATATATATATATATATATAATTGTTTACCATAAACGGGGGATCACCGTGTAAAGTTCTCAACAATTGAAACTACGCCGTATAAAGAAGAAACAAGAATATTCAAGAACGGGTAACACGGGCCCGAAGATGATCTAAAGCGGCCATCAAAGGGATACCACTGGGAAGAAGCGAAAAAAGATGGTCAAGATCAGGAAAGAGGCTTTAAAGCTGTATCGGTTTAAACTACCGGGTGTTGACGATTGTCGTTCGAGAGATTGACCGCTATCAGTTATACCAGTGTTTCCCACCGGCTTCCTCGCCAGCGCCCCCTTATGGACCAGCAATTTCTCCAGCGCCCCCCTAGGCGGGAGCATGGTTTGCCAGAGCAAGTTGAACGCCCACGTAATATTCTTAGCCGAAAAAATGTGGTACATAACGCTAATGAATTTACTTGCTGTATTCACAAGTGTAATAGAGCGAGCGAACTTCATTGTTAGACTTGGAAACCACGCAGCGAGAGCAGCTTTTCAATGTTCGGCTCTATGCTGGTTAGCCGGAGTCTCAGGTCACCCCGATTTACAATTTGCAGTTTGTTTCTCTTCTTCGTTAGCAAGTCCGCAACGACGCTAAATCCACGCTCAACTAGATACGAAGAAGGAAATGAAATAAGTAGCTTCCTCACTACAGACCACAATCTTGGGTAGAAGCGTGAGATATCACGTTGCAGCCAGAAGGTTCTGTATCCAAGTTTAAATTTTGACTTGAGCTCTTCATTGGCCTGCAGCTCTAGCAACTCTTCCTGCAATTGTAGTCCTGCATTCTCAACTGCAGAGAAGGGGTTTATGACCCAATCTGGGACCTCCAGAGAAAGGATATCCTGGAACCGTTCGATGAAGTCTTGGTGAAGTGACTATCTAGAGTCGCTTCACCAAGACTTCACCTTCACCACCATCCAACGTCAAACATGCACTTTACTCAGCAGAATTATTTGGCGTCCCTTTAGCTCCGAAGGGGGCGCTAGCACCCCCCAGGCTTACCAATGTCCCCCAGGCTTACCAGCGCCCCCCAAGTGCCCCTTTCGGCTCCAGCGCCCACAGGGGGCGCTAGCGCCCCCCTTGGGAAACACTGAGTTATACTATTGGCACTGTCCGGGGCGGTCGGTTGTGAAGCTCGGTCTTCTGCACGGCTGACTTGGGCGGATTGCGAAATCGACGCGGTCCAAGGTAGGACCCAACCGATGTAGCATCTGCCTAGGTCGGCTGAGCAGGAGTGCTTGAGACTGACTGACCAACCACGGCAGTGGCCATTCGTTTTTTTGCACTGATGACGGGCACATGGTCGTGCCCGAAAGCTATGCAATAAAAAAATTGTTTACCATAAACGGGGGATCACCGTGTAAAGTTCTCAACAATTGAAACTACCCCGTATAAAGAAGAAACAAATATATATATATATATATATATATATCATGACTTTCTTCCTTCTTCTTTATGAGAACAAAGGAGCCTGTACGAAATCCGATTTTTCAAATATATATATATATATATATATATATATATATATATATATATATATATATATATATATATATATATATATATATATATATATATATATATATATATATATATATATATATATATATATATATAATTTCTTTTACTCTTCTTTACGTGCTGCCTGTGTATAAAGAGAAAGTTTTTATTAAGAACTTACTCAAAAAGAGGGGGCGTAGCTTTCGGGAGAAACGACTCCCGTCTTCAGCGTCAATGAACCAGGTTCATTGACGCTGAAGACGGGAGTCGTTTCTCCCGAAAGCTACGCCCCCTCTTTTTGAGTAAGTTCTTAATAAAAACTTTCTCTTTATACACAGGCAGCACGTAAAGAAGAGTAAAAGAAATTATGAGACGCGAGCCTGTACGAAGTCATGTTTTTCAAAAAAAAAAAAAATATATATATATATATATATATATATATATATATATATATATATAGAGTGGAACCTCCAAAGTTGACTACCTCTATATGTTGACCACCTCCGTAAGTTGTACCTTGACCACCATAGCTGAGACACTGACTATTAATTACTACATGTTTTGACCTCCTTAAGTTGACCAGCAGAATGCCGTGAATATTATAAAGTGAAGTTTGCTTGTGAATACAGCAGGAAGACGTCATGAAAGCGTTTAAGGATGCACTACCGGGCATAGCTTTTGGACTGGGTCGTTTCCAAAACTAACAGGACTAACCTGGTTACTGACGCATCTGCCCTTGTTGGATTACTTAACGCTCTGCATTCTGTTCTCTAAATCAGTTTCGCGTGGAACAAAGTACAGCCAGAAACAATAACGAAGTGCTTCCAAAAAGCTGGATTTGTTACAAGTCGAGAAACAGTCATTATGGCCTCCTCAGACAGTACACCCAATATGGGAATATATCCAGGAGTCGACTTCGAAGCATTCGTTACATTGGATGATGAATTGGTGACTTGTAATGAATCTGATGAAGAATCCATTTTTCAAGCAGTACTATCCGATGTGCGGGAAATGCATGAGTCAGCTGATGATATAGAAGAAGAAAGCGATGGCGATACAGAAGTCGAAAACACACTAACGGCCGATGACGTTCGCCATTCTCTACATCAGCTGAAGTTATTTGCAGCTGAAAAGTGTCCCGATGTGTTTAATGCAATAGTCAACGGCTGAGTTTGCTTTCACCACTTATGTCAGCACCAAGAAAGCAAAGCAGACAACGATAGACTCTTTCTTTAGATGTGCAATGATTGGGCCATAAAATGCACTGATTGTAATGCTCTTTTACCACTATTTTATTTTCATTGTCTTAATATTAATTCAGTTTTTGTTCTTTCACTTTCGTAATGTTTCTTCATATAGATTACTGCGTTCCTTCTTCAGCAAAGTGCTTGGAAGGAGTTATGGCATGTTTACGACAGAATTCAACGGGTACCTCTGCATGTTGACCACCTCTACAAGTTGACCAATTTCTTACCGCCCTTTAGTGGTCAACTTATAGAGGTTCTACTGTAAACATGCATTAGTGTTAAATTGTAGGTTTCGGGACCTCTCTTGGTCCCGTCTTCAGCGCAAATTCTGGACGCAACCTATCATGCGAGTATAACCTTCTGCGTCACAATTTCTTACACTGCGCTACGCTGCAATGTTCACGTCACAGAAAGCTTTAATACGCAACCAGATGAAACTGTACAACTGTATACGATGCACATATCATGACGGCAGGTACAGGGTGGCAATGTCCTTCATCAGTTGGTCAAACGGCTCCAACCACCACATCTCCGGCGCCACACCTCTTATCCCAAGTGCCATTGCAGCATGCTGAGCTGCATTCCGCAAAGCAGGTTCATAGAGCGCTCGTGCAGCACCCGAAGCGACTTTATGTTTTGTGCATGTGGGCGCCGGTCACCCTGTCCACGGAGTTCACCGAGTGGTTCACCCTGAGGTGGGTGAACCCCTCACTGGAGAGCCTCGAATAGGCCCTTCAGTGACCCGTCATGATTGTGCTTCCACGGTGGAAATGCTCCAAAATCAACCTTTCCTGTGCGTTGCTGTCTGCGTTGAAAGTTCCGCGAAACGCTCCGAAGGCGGATAAAGTATGTTGTATTATGAAGTTTTTGCGTTTAGGGGTTACACTGCAATTCTGATAATCCTCAGTCTAGTAAATGAAGACAGCTTTGCAACGGGTGCGTATGTTCTCATAATCAATTTGTATGGCAATGCCCGTCGAAAGATTTAATTTTGGATCGGAGCTTCCGGAACTGTCGCGTTCCGTCGTCAGAGTAAGGTGTAAAGAGGGTTGAGAACGATCATATTTGGTATAAGTCGCATTTGGCAAGGAGGTGTCAAGTGGATGTTTTGCAGCAGCCGGTCCGATTAATCAGATCGGCCCACACATCACTGATCTCAGGGTCTTTGCCCCTATTGATGGAGCAGGGATGTATGCCTTATGTATAGGGATTCTTTGATCTTTCGAACGTGAAACAGGCTCTCGCGAGAGATTATTCTCGTTTGTAGGTAGTGCGAACTTCGAGAGGAATGTTCGACGACAGCTGGCTTTTCACAGCTTCTTCCATGATCTTTCTCGGGTCTTTTGTCTGTGGACGACTGTGGCGTCTCTGTTGTGTCCTGATGAGTCTTTCGACATCATTCTTGTAACGGGTCACGCCAGGCAGACGTTCTTTGAATCTGTGAAACAAAGCATTGCCCGTTTCTCCAATGTAGGAGGCGTTACAACCACACTTAATTTCATAGATGACGCCAGGCCTCTCATCCGGAGGGACATGTGCCTTATCCCTTCTCAAGATGCTTCGTAGGGACGCGGAGGTCTTGAAAAACATCCGAAAGTTTAGTGTTCTACCTAATCGTAGGATCTTCTCTCCAATTCCTTTGTAATAAGGTAGAATCACTGTTGATCTTGCTTTCTTTGGTTGAGTCTTAGCATATTTATCCTATGTTCTATGGCGGATGAAACAAACCTTGTAGGATATCCATTGCTCAATAACGTTCTTTTGATGTGCCGTAACTCTAGCTCAAGAAACTCAGTGTCACAGATACCCAATACTCTATCCACCATCCCGTTGATAATACCAGTCATAACTGAACGGGGATGGTGGGAAGAGTAGTGAAGATAGCGGTCAGAATGAGTGGGTTTTATGTGGACTGTGGTCTTGAGCCTATCTGCGCATCTGATAACTAGCACGTCCAGGTAAGGCAATTTGTAGTTAGTTTCCTTCTCTATAGTTAGCGAAATGCACTGAAGGAATAGGTTGTTTAGGTGTTCAAGAAATAGTTCTTCTTCCCCGTGTCTCATGATAGCAAAGATATCGTCTACGTACATCTTGAAAAACAACGGGGTTTGTAAGGAGCTGTCGTTGATAAAAGCTTTCGCCTCGAAATGCTCCATAAAGATTTCAGCGAGAATGGAGAGAGTGGAGTACCCATTGGAGCTCCATTACTTTGTGAGAAGAATCTATTTTGAAACATAACGTAGTTCCCTTCCCTCATGCGAAACGAAACCAACTTTATAATATGGAACGGGTCTAGTTTCGTCCTTCAAGCAAGGGAAATGTCTCCATTGAGGTTTTCCAAGATTCCCAGGGTGTACTTTATAGGAATACTGGTGAACGGATCTTTCACATCATAGCTCACCATGATGTCAGTGGAGGCTATGCGTACTTGTCATATCTCATTGCAGAAGTGCTCACTGTTTTTGACAAAAGATGGCCTCCTGCCCGTTAAGGGCCTGAGTATTGTTTTGAGATATGAGCATAACCTACATGCAACGCTGCTGTAGCTCGATATCACCGGCCTTAGGGGCACTTGATCTTTGTGGATTTTCGGAAGTCCATAGAGCACAGGACACCTGGTGTTGCTGGTATAATATGTTGTCGTATTTTATTGAGCTCTATGTATCCGGTCTCCTTAGAGAAGGTGGTAAGAGGAGCTGACAAGCATTTTCTCAGTTCTTCATTCGGACCACTGCGGAGCGGTCTGTAGATTTTGTTGGATAGTAGGGAAAAGATCCTGTCATCGTATGCTGTTTTATTCAATAGAACAACCACATTGCCTTTGTCAACTTTAGATAAAATAGATTACAAAGGAAACAGTTCGGAGACGAAAGCTTGCGACGAAGTTAGCACAATTTGCAAATATAACCGCCCTCTTGAAGTTCGACCGTTCGAAGCCTCGCACGGGTTTTCTTGGAAGTTACCAAAGTTCTTCGCCTGAATGAACACTTGCAATTGCGGATCCTGAGAGGGAATATAGGTTCTAATAATATTAGCAATTACCATTCCAAAATTGTAAACATGGCATATGCTCGCAGATGCGGCGTAAGGACTTTAATTATCAGGAAAATAGTTCAACACCTTTCGGGGATAACCCTTTTTTTCGAGAAGGCTGAAGTACGTAACTGCGCATAGTTTCAGCGCCGATTTCAGGAACGAAATGTAGATTTCCGAACTGCAATTAGAAATGGAAAAACAAACGTCAGCAAACGATTCTGCAAGGTTCCGCGTCGTGCCGCTAAGTGCCTCCGCATTCCTTGGATATGCAGCTCAAGCTTTCGGGATTGAAAATTTCAATCCAATAACCGTCAGGATCTTGAATGAACGCTAGCCCTTTCATCTTGCCGTCATTTGGCTTTTTCACGAACTTGACGCCCAGCTTTTCGAAGCGCTCACAGGCCTTATAAACGTCAGGCACTGCTATGCCGATGTGGCCTAAGTTGTTCGATTCGTTGAACGAACAACGGAGCAAGATTTACGTCGTACTCACCGAATCCTCTTGGATCGGTGTTTCCATTGTGATAACTCTGCTTGGGATCATCCTCCGTGCCCCAGTTACTTAAAGGGTAAACATATGATCACGAAGAGCTATACTTCTACCTATACCATTGTGACGAAAACGACCCCAAACTTAAAATTTAGCGAAACCCTCATGCAAGTTAATTTTCGGAAATACAAATGGTAACAATTGAAGAGAACGTATGCGCAGATCAAGCATGTATGCTCGTTTGCAGAACGCGAATACACAAGCACCTATTTCCTTGCGACTACGCAAAGGGAATTTGAGTTTGTCATTGCTTTAAAAACGCTAACGCTAAATGAATCGGATAAGCAACGGCTACATGCCATCACAAAGGCTAGTCTATTAAAACAAATGGTGCAAGGAAATGTGCTGTAAAAAGTACAATCTGCAGGACGGCTCTCAAACTGAAGGACTGAACTTTTGATTACTTACTGAGTCAGCTCCAGTGTAGCTTTCCTGGACATTGCCCAAGTTGTGCCGGCAACTTTGTCCTTTGGTTTCGTGCTAACGTCCTCATAACCCATAAAGTAGAGGGAAAACTTCATTTCAGGAAAGTCCATTTTGTTCAACAGCCTACAGGAAGAAATGCATTGCCGCACGCAACGTAAGAAAGGAGAGAAAAGCTTACGACATGCCAAGCACCTTCGTGTAAAAGTCGACGGAAGCACGAGGGTCCTTCACTCTTAGCATCGTTTGTTGCAGGAAGTAATTCTAGGCACGTTTAGAAAGACGAAATGAGGCGAAAGGTTAACCAAACGTTTTCTTACCTTTGTCTCCTCGTCAGGCGCTCTCTCGCACATCTTTTAAGTTTTTTCTAACCTTCCTGTCAACCAACTCAAGCGTGCAGAAAGCGACAATTGCACTGGCAAACAGCAGGCGAGGGAAATTGAAGATTTCTTGTTTTGGCGCAGGTGGGGGCTTCTCCACTCCTTGATAGACGTACTTTTGCCAAGCGGCCCGCAGGAGCGTACCTTTCATTTACTAGTACTGTAGGAAGTTTATGTAAAACAGACAGTGAACCCAAAATTTACGTAAACCAGTTGAATATCGCCATCCTTAGTTCAACGATCAGTTATAATCACGAATCAAACTGCACTCTGAACAATAATTCCCAGCACAGCTTCGTCCCCGAAGGCTACGTCTTTCCTTGCTCAACAATAAAATTGCATTTTCCAAGACCCAGTCTAATGGTTGGTAAAACGTTACTCCATTCCGCGGACTAACCGCAGCCGATTATCATGACAAGTTTCAATCATAACGACAGTCAACTTTTCCACTACAATGCAAGAAACATACTCAGGGAAGTTGACTCAGCGACATGCAAAGAGATTCCAGCTATTGCTGATTCGTTTAGTGACTATGCAAACTTACTCTCGCGAATCCTTTGCCCACATTCACAGGCGGCACACGTATCCTACCTAGTACAGTAAACCTTCAACGATCAAGTTCGTTCGTTGCAACGAAGGAAAAAGAGTGCCATATTTGCTTGAAGCGAACGCTCGCTTGTTGAAATGAATTGAAGACGCTTCGTCAAAGGTGCTTTACGCTTAAGAACTCTTTTGATGCTGGCGACTGCTTCTATATGATAGTTATTGTTAAGGATGACTTAAGGCCAATGATCGAACGTACAACAACAGTTTATTAGGAAGAAGCAGTAGCCAAAGGGCTCAGCCGCACGTACGTCAACACCACACACACTCTGCTTACAGCATCCCTCCATTACACGTGTTTTAATTCTCAGGATAGAATCTCTAACCTGAGCACCAATAAGCTACAATTCCGTAACACTCCCGCCGCGATGGCGTCAGTCCATGATCGATCGTGTCGCGGGCTCTATCAGGTGAAGGCGTCTGATCGAGCGCAGCACTTCTCCATTTTCCGTTTTCACGGTAGCGGTTCTTACCAATCCGTCACTCGAACAGTGAGTTTTCATTATACGGCCTAACTTCCAGCGTTGCCTCGGTATATTGTCTTCTTCGACCAGTACCACGTCGCCGACATGAGGCTCTGCACCAGTTTCAAACCATTTTGTCCGAGCACTGAGGGCGGAGAGGTACTCTTTCCTCCAACGCTTCCAAAGGTGGCTCATTAATATTTGTTGCCAACGCCATCTCTTTCGTAAGGCGTTTCCGTAAAGGGGGCCAGCGTTTTCATTAGTAGCTTCCATTGGAACATCTTCGAATTTCCTGCCCGTTAGAAAATGAAAGGGGGCCAGTGGTTCCATATCGTTGACGTCGTCACTAACAAAGGTCAAAGGCCTAGCGTTGATGCGAGCCTCGATTTCGCACAGCAGCGTGCTCAAGACAACTTCGTTCACTAGTGCCTTTCCCAGTATCTCTTCCTCAGTGTCCTCAAACTGAGGTCCAGTGGGCCAATACCCCTTCGATTGGCCTAGCCACCTTGGCCCGTGCCACCACACTTCATTGTGCCTTAGCTTGTGCAACTCTTGTCCGCGACTAACGCAGTCTGCTACATTTTCCTTCGTAGGACAATACCTCCACCAACAGGGGTCGCTCAGGTAAAATCCAGTGATTCTAGCGTAGCGCAACATCAATAAGATGTAGCGGTAGTACTTTTTGTCATTCCTGGAGTAACGAGCACCCTCCAGTATGGACTCAAAACAGTCCTCTCGCAGAGCGTGCGAGTCGTCCCACATTGCTTCAATGGCCTCGGCCCATTCTACACTGATCAGCTGGTCTGCATAAGCGGTGTCCCACTTGTGTCGTAGTGTGTTGAACAAGGCCTTTGCGCGACTTGTCTTCCACCGAGCTTGGAATGTTGGTCCAACATTCTTTCCAATCAGTAAAACGGTCAGAGCCAAGTTCACAGCCGGAAGAACAGGATGCATGTACTGCTGAGCCTTGTGCATCGTGTCCAACGACAAAAGGACCTTATCGTCCACAATGACCTCAGTCATGTCATAGCACTCTTCATCGTAGATCTTGTATGGATCCATGTGAAAGAAGTCACAGAGCATCGACAAGTACATGCCATTGGATTCAGTGATACTGTACCATCGACCGTTCAAGCATTTCAAGGTCTGACGAAGAAATGCGCTACGCATCTCCTCCGATGTGCAGTGGTACCAGTTGACGTTGAGTTTCGGGAGCAAGGATTCTCGAGGCAACTTCAACGACGCCATATTGGATCGTTTTTCTTGACCTTCTACGAGTCTCACGTAGATGGCAACGCCATACGCTGTTCTAGATCAGCCATTCTCAACCTTTTTTCCGCCCGGCCCCCCTTTCTGGGGTCGGCTGAGCTCCTGGCCCCCCCTATCAGAGAAAAGCTTGATAGGAACACATATTGATGAAATCATTTATTGTTGAGCGCAAAGAACGTTTGTTCCTTTACAGGTAGCCAAGTAAACTTAAGATCTGCGATCATGGAGTTAACAAAACCTCCGTTTGGCTTAATGGGATCCTTGGGCTTGGTACTTTTGGGCCAACTGGTCGATATTTGGCTCTAAGTTGGACAACGACAAGCGCAGGTCACCTCTTGTCGCAACATCCAATCTGCTCCTCGTCTTTGTCAATGAAGCTACTTTGCTGAATCCGCATTCAACTAAGTACGTCGATGGAAAGGCGACGAAAAATGTTCGAGCTTGTTCCCATAACGTCGGGTATTTATTCGGCAAATCATTTTTCATCCAAAAGTCTTTCTCAAAGAGACTAAACTGATGACGTGCACTTGTATCACTTTGCAGATCAATCAAGCTCTCTTGAATTTCTGTATCCACTTCCGTTGGGTCTACAACGAATGGGTTCAAGATCCAGTCTGGAATATTGAGGTTTATTAGGTCATGAAATCTTTCTTCCATATCAGTACGTATTTGCTGCAAGTGCTTCACGTAAACCAAAAGATCGTCATCGGTCACCATCTCTGCGATCTCCTTCACGTTTGGGAACTGTAAGAATTCTCGACGACCCATGTTATGCCAGTATACTTCAAGTTTCTTAAGGAAAGAAGTGATGGCTTCCTTACTACTTACCAGGGTACTGTCTCTTCCCTGTAAGTTCTTGTTTAACAAGTCCAATTTCTCAAAAATATCCGCCAGGTAAAATATGTCAGCTTTTGCTTCAATCAATTTTCCCACATCTTCTTTGTCAGACATGAAGGAAACTATGGTGTTCCAAAGTGTTACAAATCTTCGTAGGCAGTTTCCTTTAGACAGCCATCTCACTTCGGTATGCAGCAAAAGCGTCCGGAAGTTCTCGTTATAATGTTCACACAACTGTCGGAAAAGACGATCTCGAAGGGCATGGGATTTGATGAAGTTAACAGTTTTATCACTATCGATAGCGAGTGATTGAGACGTGCTCCCAGGTTTTTGGATACGAGATGCTGCCTGTGAATGACACAATGAATAGTAAAAACGGAAGGAATAGCCTTCTTCAAATGGGCTATGAACCCTCTGTATCGCCCAACCATGGAATCAGCACCGTCAGTTGCGCATGCAATTATATTTTCCAGTGGAATGTTATTTTCAGCTAAATAACTTTTCATTTCCTCAAAAATGGACAACCCTCTGGTATCAGTTTTAATTCTCTTGGCGAATAACATCTCTTCCATTAATTTGTCGCCATTCCAGAATCTTACGTAAGCCATTAGAAGACTGTCATTGTCTTGCAAACACGTTTCATCTAATTGCAAAGAGAATTTATGTGTTCTCAGCGAATCGACCAAACGCTCCTCGATGTCACGAGCCATTTCGTCAATCCTCCTGCGAACAGTAGAGTTGCTCAAAGGAACGGCCTGAATTGTGCTATTGGGATTCATGTTCATGACATCAGAGATAATAATAGACAAGGAAGGCAGGATAAGCGACTCACCAACGTTGTGGCCATGTCCTGTTTTAGCAATTAGTTTACTAATTTTGTAAGACGCGACAACACCCTTGTCCAATTTTTGTGTTCTTTCAGTCAGCAATTGTGTTAATACTGGCCGCTTCTCGAAATTGTTTCTTAGTGCTTTGAAAAACTCCAACGGTTTATCCTTTTTATCTGGATGCGATGTTACCAAGTGTTTCTTCAATTTGCAAGGCTTCATGGTCTCATTTGAAAACGTAGCCATGCAGTTCAAGCACATAGGCAATGACTGGTCTTGAGGAGACGGGATAAAACCGTATTGCAAGTATTCCACAGAATACCGCCGACACTTCTTTTTCGGTAAAGAACTCATTGGAAAATCTACCGCGCAAAAGTTAACCGAGCAACGGACGGACAACAGTACTCACGCGGTTGAGCGATGAACACGTTGAACGGTGTGAATTTGCACAACCTGACTGCAGCAGAGAAGGGAACAAGACTCCGGCAACCAACAAATTACAAGAGAGAGAACGACGGAGAAACGACTGATGCGCGTCAGGAACTGAATTGGTAGACAAAGCACGGATGCAATGTCGCGTCCGGAGACTGCGCCAGAACTCGACAAATGATGAAAAACTGTCCGAGCATCTACTGCGCAGCATAGATAAATTCATAATGAAGGTCATAGCTGCAAGGTTTGTGCTATCAGCCGACGTTGAATTTGCCGTCGTGTAGTTATCAGGCGATCCAATAGTAGTGACTGGTTCGATTCCGGGCCCCCCTTCCCGTGCTGCCGGCCCCCCTCTCGCAGACTTCAACTGCTGGCCCCCCCCTGTAAGCCTGCTAGCCCCCCCCCCAGGGGGGCCCAGGCCCCACGTTGAGAATGGCTGTTCTAGATGCGTCACAAAATGCATGTATTCAATAGTTCAACTTCCTGAATCCCTCCTTCAGCCGTAATTCCGATCCATCTGGGCACTTTGATCAGCGATATCGCCGGAAGTTCGTTTTTCCACTTATTTACGATTGACGCCGGTAGCACTTCATCCCAGCCTGTACCTGTTTTCCATAATTCCTGGAGCATAACTTTGAACAACACAGTGTAAGGGGCTAGCAGCCCGAGGGGATCATATACCCTTGTCGCCAATTTTATCATTGACCGTTTCGTATCAGGTATTTCACAATTTACCTCCAGCAACGGGTACGACAGTGTGTCAGTCTCAGTGGACCAAAGCATTCCCAGGGCTGTCATTTCACACCCTGGCATAATCTACGAGCAATTTGCTAGACGCTTCATTACTGTTTCAGAATTGCTACGCCATTTATGCAAGCGGAAACCACCTGCTTTTAGCAAGGCAGTGGCTTCAGTCGAGACGGAAAGCGCGTCTTCTTCTGTGCTGAAACTGCTCAATAAGTCGTCCACATACATATTGCGCAACACCTCAGCGGAAGCCTTACGGTATTGCGCCGACTTATCCAAGGCGAGCTTACGAATTACAGCCATTGCTAGAAACGGTGAACTTTTCAACCCAAAGCATACGCGTGTAAAACGCATTGTCATCAACCTTTCATGTGGCTCGAGCCGACGCCAGAGAAAACGTACGAAGTCTCGGTCCTTCGGTTGCAGTTCAATTTGTAGAAACATTGCTTCAATGTCAGCTTGTATCGCGATCCGAAACCGTCGGTACCGCAATAATATCGCGAGCAAATCGTTCTGCAATGTAGGTCCAGAACTGAGCATATCGTTTAAAGAGAATCCTCGATAGCTCGCGGATCCGTCAAATACGATCCGACATTTCTTCACGGAATCCTTAACCCGTATTATTGCATGATGTGGTAGATACCACACCTTGCCCTTCTCGGCTGCGAGAGGTACTTCTTCCACCCAACCTTTGTCGATATACTCTTGAATGGTAGCGATGTACACTTGCCTCTCTTCCGGCTTCCTTTTCATCTGGTTTTCCACTTGTTCTAGTCGTTGTAATACATAGCTGTAGTTGTTGGGTAATTTCATTTCCGATCTCCATGGCAAGGTCACAATGTAACGCTCTCCGTTAAATTGTATGGGCCATTTGGAGTATTGACATTCTGCATTAGATGAATCTCTGCTCTCATCCGGAGCGATACCGATGGCGTCCAACTGCCAAAAGCGCTGTAGCAATAGGTTCGCCGATTCTTCTTCCGAGATTCGGCACAGAAGTGCTGTTGCGGCTTTGTTTGTTACGCGTCCTGTTTTCCCGCACAAAATCCATCCAAAAACTGACTGAACTGCAACGGGTTCGTCAGCTGCTCCTTTCCGAATATCTTTGCTGACGAAGTCGTAGTAGTAATCTGCTCCAATTAATACATCTATTTCAGTAGTGTTCCTAGGAAACTGGTCCGCTAGGTGACACCCATGAAGGTGAGTCCATTCCGTCATTAGTGGAGGATTGGTGCCTATTGGCTCACAAATCTGCCGCACACAAAGAGCACTTAACCATTTCCGCAGTCTTCCATGCGTTACTGCAGTCAAGCTAAACGTCACTGACCTAGTGACTTCATGACGAACCTGACGATTCCCAAATGTGAGTATAGAGATACACTCACTGGTACCTTTAAGTCCAAGATTGTCAGCCAGGTCCTTCCTTACAAAGGAACGTTGAGAACCGACGTCCAAGAGACACATTACCAATGCAGTATTGCCGTTTGGCGCAACGAGTCTGGCTTGCGCCGTCTGTAGAAGTATGGTTCCATTTACGGTCTTTGCGAGACCGATACGCACTTCATTTTCAATGGGGCCATCTTCACCCGGCATTACTCTCGTGTCCATCACGGAGCTTCTGGGTATCTTACCGTAATGCAACAAACGATTATGTAATTGAGTGCATCCTGCCTTCTTGCAGCATTGGGTACGATCGTCACAGCCAACGCTGCTGTGACCCTTACGAAGACATATGAAGCAGACATGATGTTCCTTAGCCATGCGCCAACGCTGTTTAACACTCAATTTGTGAAACGTAGGACACTCACTCAATGTGTGTCCCTTAGCAGAACAGAGCGAACACAGATGTTCTGACTTAACCGAGGCTTGTAGCATTGTAGTCGTTGCAATGCGTTCTCTGCCAGTGGTAAGCTTCGGTTGTGGCAAATTAGAAGTCCTTTGATGGTTCCCAAAATTTGCAAGGACTGATTCTTCCACCTCAACGTGAGTGCGAAGGAACTGGAAGAATGAGTCTAAGCTGACCTCCTCCTTGGAAGTCAGTACTTCGTTTTCCCATTTTTTTCCGAAGAAAATTGGGCAACTTCAGCTTGAAGATCGACAGTAACACTTCCGCAGCTGTTAGTTGTCCAGCTGGGTTCTTGCCCATAGCGCATAGAGCTCGAACATGCCAGTTGAGCTTGTCGTGTAAGCAGCGCAAACGTTCAGCGCTTCCTTGGCTGCACGGCTGTATTTCTAACAGCGACACTGTGATTCTGTATGATGACGCTCGGCCTGCCGAACCGGTTCTTCAACATGTCAACAGCGATCGCATAGTTCGCTGCTATCAAAGACAAGCCTGCGACAGCTTCCAATGCTATTCCTTTCAGCGCCGATTTCAGATAGACAAACTTCGTCGCGTCGCTCAGTTCCTGGCGATTGTGGACGCTAGCTTCAAATTGGTCCCAAAACGCGACGAATTCCAAAACATTGCCGTTGAACGCTGGAAGGTCCCACCTCGGCAACTGCGGACCAGGTAGCGCCTCAGAATGCTGCTGTGGTTCCGCCTTAAATGACGGGGTTCCCTCAGGTTCCAGTTGCAAGCAACTGTCGATCCGAGCCTTAGCTTCCACCACTGTCAACTCAAAGTCCATCCAGCTGGTCGATTCATTCTCCAGCTCGTCCTGCTGCAAATTACCTTGCAAGTCATATTGCACCTCACGGCACTTTACCATATAAGTGTCGAGAAGCTCCATACATCGGCGTGCCATCAGGTGTTGCCCCGCATTTGCGTACGCTTCCACCTGAGACAACAAACGTTCGATTCCGCCTTTCAAGCCTTCACGCTGATTCAACAATTTCTTCGTCGACATGCTTGATGTCACCAACAAAGACTAGCGGTCCGGCTCGGAGGACCAAATGTTAAGGATGACTTAAGGCCAATGATCGAACGTACAACAACAGTTTATTAGGAAGAAGCAGTAGCCAAAGGGCTCAGCCGCACGTACGTCAACACCACACGCACTCTGCTTACAGCATCCCTCCATTACATGTGTTTTAATTCTCAGGATAGAATCTCTAACCTGAGCACCAATAAGCTACAATTCCGTAACAGTTATCGATGGATAATGATTTATAGCGTTTCAGCTGACTCAGTCGGTTCAGTTGTCTTGGAACAATTGTTGTATTGTAGGAGACCAGGACCCGAAGACGGTCGTTGGCACACGAACCTGAACGCAGGTCGGATTACGTTAGTGTGGCAGAGTGTTCGTTGTGCATAGCGAGTAAAAACGTTGTACTTCCTTGCCTCCTTATCGTGCTGCAATTGCTACAGTATAATTGCTAATTACAAACTTGCTTATACATAAAGAATGGGTTCTTGCACACGGGGTATGTTCTCATCTTTGTAAGTAAACACGGCAAAACACACGTGACCGAAAAGCTCTGAAAAGAAAAGCTTGCTTATACATCGCGGAATATCAATCAGCAATTCGATGCCTGCACAACCAGTTTGTGCTATCCATTTCTGAGAAGTTTACCTCGTTAAGAGTAACCGCGAAAGTAAAGGCTTCGAAGTGCAGACCGAATGTCGACTACACTGCTCCCGAAGCTGTCGCTTGGAGCGGACCAAAGCAGATAATCAGTAAGCGCCAGTAGACTGCTAGCGCATGCGTCCTTGATCACGTTAATTATAGCTCAGTACGTTTTGGAATCCCGTTTGCTCAGCGAACGTGAACTTTCGCCAGATCCCGTGCATATTAAATTGGTAGTCCGAGTCGCCTGACATTTTTGAAAAGCCTCGTTCTTGTATACCTTTTAGCTATACAAAAGGCGGCTTACTGTTATTTATAAGTTGCTTGGCATTCGGTGCGTGCAGCGAGACAGATAAACAACAATTCACGCTTATCGATTAGACGTGTTTTTGTCGGTTCGGCATTGATCCACGGAACGTTCAGCAACAGGTATCCTTCCTTATTGCCAGTTCCATTCGCGCCTTTTTGCAACGCGCGCGAAATGTATTCACGTGTGAACTTTGCCCCACATCCAAGATACTAGGTATACGCAAGCGCAAGGGTGCTTTAGCTGTAATCTAGCTTGATGGAATGTACCTGTGTTGTCCGTTTCGCAGAGACAAAGTGTTGTGCTGCTTGTCACCCAGATACTTTCGTTGGAGTGCATGATGAAGTCTTCCGCGTTGATCAAGCAGGCTGGAAGCATTTGTAATTGATTTTTTAAAAAATATGCCTCGTTACTGTCTTGGTTTGCGAACTGTCGGTGATGCTGTCAATGTATAAGTCAGCCTGTTAGCAGAGCCTTTCCTTTGCCCCATGTCGATATTAGTCGTTTCTTATCGCTGTGTTCACCGAGTGCTATGGTCGCAGAAGCGTGTGCTTATTTGCGTTGCTACTAGCTGGCAGTCGTGAACCAGGATTGTCTGTCAGTTGGATTGGCAGTTGGAAGGAGTTGTCTCTTTGTTGCTACAATAACCCGTTTGTGCAGTATTTGCTATCGCACGCGTCTTCTATTGCGCTGTTGTCTGACATCGCTTAAGTAATCTTCCATTGCCAGCTGATGCCTCACTGCAGTGTTCTCCAGTGTGCAGGTTATTCGCAGTGCAAGCTATTAATTGCTTCAGCATAATGAAGAATAGTTTAGGAAGGTCAGCTGCAACAATGGAATAGTTTAGGTAAATTTTGCTTTTGTTGAAAGTTGCTGTTGGTATTGAGTTTTGGAATTAATCCCGAAGTCTTGTATTTTGTTCTTTGATTGTCCAACCCAACCTTAGAACACTTGTCTTGCAAGGAGGCTTGCTTTGATGGCAGTGGATTTGAAAGGATGCCTTTCTCGTTTGGGAATATTCCTTCGTTGAGTAACCGTAAACAACAAGCCCACTGATGCAAATAGATCTTAAACTTAGTACTGCGATTTGGTCAATGCCGAAGGCAGACCATTAGTTAGCATCTCTCCCTTAACAATTGCGTTAAGCAAATTGTCGTTATCAGATGCTATGACCATGTATCCAATCTATGCTTGGCCCTAGTGGTCGTTGCAAAGAATCGGCTCGTCCACGATGGCGTGTGCATTTTCATGCCAGAGCGCTTTTCGCTGCTTTAGCCCTGCGTAAAGTAATCTTGCACTGAAAATAGAAATGAATGCATGCGAGTTACGTCATAACAAATACTGACGATTAGAAAGGGCATTTGCGCACCAGACGTTTTCCTTATGGGCGTTGTTGCTTTTGAACGCTGTAAACAAAGTTCCACAGCGAAAAGGCGTTTTGGAGCCGAGTTTTATGCAAACCTGTGCTTGCGTAATATCTTGTCTGGTTCTCTCAGGTGCATTGCAGTGTGTGTGTGTGCCCCAGGAGCAACCGTTTGGCGATGTAAAACCCCTTCGTTGATTTAAAATTGTCAATCGGCACTGGCTGCTGGCTGTTGTCACGAAATTGATTTTTTTCTGACTCATTCATTCCTTCAATTTATCAGTTGTCGCTTTCAGGCGTGCGTATGCACGTTGCATTGCAGCGGATAATGGAAGTTGATCCCGAACCTTTTCTGAAGTTCGCAACCGTGAGAAAGGAGAGTATGCTGCTCACGTACAAAAAGTTGATGCAAGGTGAATCGGAGGGACAGAACCCGCCAGTGGTGATGAGCCCTTCCGATATTACCGTTACGGTTCGCGCCAGCTTGGTTGGCAACGTCATGCTACTTTACGACGTTGAGTCAGCTCCTGCATCCACCTATCCCTCGCGCGCCATATTGCTGGAACGTTGTGTTGCTCAGTTGGAAGATCCGATGCCGGTGCTTCCTTACCCCTTTGTCATAACTCAGTACGACCGCAAATACTATTTCTCCTGCTTTGCCGAAGAAGACCGCGCCGACTGGGTGCGCGCCATCATCTCCTGCTCCTATGAAATGTTGTCCGTGGGCGTGGCCCGTTTTCAGGAACAAATCTTCGAGAAGCAACTGCGAAACAAGTACAGTCGACTACGCAGGTTGCAGGAACCGGGTTTTCAAGTAAACACATTGCCAAAAGTCAGCGTCGATGCAGAGGATGGTAAGTGGCAGTGTCCAATGTCCGGGTTGGAAGTTGAACATTCCAATTTGCTGTTCGCTCGACTTGTATGTCGACCTTTCAAGGTGCCGGAAACGAATCCAGCCGTGATGCTTTGCGAGCACATGGCCGAGCCGAAGGTAAATACTCTGCAAACGTTGTCATTAATAGAAGCGTAGATTATCGGGGATAATTCCTGTGACCATATACATATATATGTATATATACGGAGGGCCCATTTTGCATATATATATATATATATATATATATATATATATATATATATATATGGTGGTGATGGTACGACTGACACCTTTGAAAAGAATTTATTGTCAAAGGGAATACCGTAGCTTTCGGGACTTACCGCGTCCCATCTTCAGCGGCTAGTAACTGAAAGCGATAATGTGACATAGAACATGGTAAGGAAGGGGTGGTCTTAAACCAGGAAGTATAAGACGTTTGAAGTACGTTTTAAACTCTTTGCATACTTGATGTATGCTCGGACCTTGAGATATCACAAATACCTTTCTCGCGAATGATGGTGGTCCAAATATAACTAATATCAATCCCAATGTCTCGGTTAATTGTCTGATTGTGTTTTATAAATATAGCTTCTTTGATTTTCCTTATGTCAAATTGTTCCTCATAGCAAGGAACACTTGTTTCAAGTGTACCTTGGCAGTGGGCCGCATGTTCCGCTATCGCTGAGGTCTTAATTTCATTTTCCATTATCTTGATGGGATCCAACGTTTGTGGGCGGCTCCTTTGTCTGTGCAAAGTTCCATCCAATCTCGCTTTAGCGTTTTTGTAACGGATGACATTTGCCATATGTTCATTTAACCTACGGTATAGTGTATTACCTGTTTCACCAATGTGTGATGCGGAGCAATTTCATTTAATTTCATAAACAACACCTTTTTCGATGTCCGGCACTCTGGCCTTATCATTTCTGAGCAATGATCTCAAGTTCCTCGAGCCAGTGAAATAAACTTTAAACTTCAGTCTTTTGCTAATCATGAGAACGTTTTCGGCTAAGCCTCTGTAATAGGGCAACACAAGAGTCGTGTTCATTTTTGATCTCACTTTTTCGCTATTTGTGTTATTGAGTCTCTGGTTTATAGCAGACGCAATGAGTTTCGTAGGGTAACCATTCGCAGTCAGACTTCTCGTAATGTCCCTTATTTCTGATTGTAAGCATTCTGGACTGCATATGTGTGAAGCTCTGTCCACCATGCTGTTGATAATACCAATGAATACGGACTGGGGATGGTGCGAAGAGAAATGTAGATACCGATCCGAATGGGTTGGTTTTCTGTAGACCGTAGTCTTCAGATGAGTACCATCCTTGATGACCAAAGTATCTAAGAATGGGAGAACGTTGTTTGACTCATTCTCTATGGTGAAAATGAATTGTTCTGGGAATAACCCATTCAGGTGTCTAAGAAATATATCTTCTTTCCCATTCTCTGTGATGGCAAAAATGTCATCAACATAACGTTTGAAGACTTTCGGGCAAAAAGAGTTGTCAATAGCGGAGAATTTTCGAGCAAAAAGAGTTGTCAATAGCAGAGAATTTTCGGGCAAAAAGAGTTGTCAATAGCGGAGAATGCCAATTCTTCAAAGTACTCCAGGAAAATCTCGGCTATGGCTGGTGAAAGGCTACTTCCCTTAGGGGCTCCATTCTGTTGTAAGAAGAAGTTCCCTTGGAAGTGGAAGAAATTGGCTTCCAACATACAGAATGATACCATTGTTTTCACGTGGTGGGGGTTCATCTTTGTTCTTTACTTGAAAGTCTCATCTTGGCTTAATAACTGTACTAGACGATCCAAAGTGTGTTCTATAGGGATGCTGGTAAAAAGGTTTTAAACTTCATAGCTGACCAAGATCTCCCTGTCTGTTATATAGATATTTCTGATTTCGGTGGAAAATTCTTTGCTGCTTTTAACATTAAACAACGGATTCCTGCACACGGGGTATGATCTCATGATTAGAGATAAACACGGCTTTTTTTCACCCGTGACCGAAACTCAAATTCCTTTATTGACGGAGCTTTCGAAAACACCTCACGTTTTCGTCCTCAGCGTCAAAGAACAAGGTTCAGTAACATCCTCATATAAGATGAAATGTTTTAAAGTAGTGATGAATTTTAAAGACCATAGTTTAAATTTCCGTTTCTTTGAGTGCTTCTCATGGCCTTGCAATGACAGCATCTGGTTCTTGTGACCACTGTTGACCATATTTCGCTAACCGTGGTACCATCATCTCTATTTATACAAGGATTATGTCTAATGAACAAAGCTTCCTTGATTTTCCTTAATAGGAAGTTCTTCTCTTTCTCAATTATGAAAATTTCCAGGCTATCATCCGGTTGTGGACACTTTGAAATGTGTTCTACTACGGCTGAACCATTGATACATTCTTCCATAATTTTTCTAGGTTCCTTAGTTTGTGGACGCCCACGAATATTGGTGCCTTCCCCTCTGTCTCTTCTTTCTGCGTTTCTATACCGCGTTATCCCTGCTAGATGTTGACGGAACCTGTGGCCTATATCATTTCCGCTCTCACCAATGTATCTTGCACCGCATCCACAAACAACCTGGTATATGACCCCTGTGTCAAACTCTGGTGGGCTTCTGGGAATGTCCGTCCTAAGAATGGACCTCAAATTCCCTTGACTACTGAACACAACCGTAACACCAAGTTTTTTCATGGACCTTTTTATCTGTTCTCCTAATCCTGGGTAATATGGGATAACCAACTTTGTAGGATTTTCCAAGTGATTGTTCCTTAGTGTTCCCTGTGTTGTCCACTTCCTTATGCTTCTATTGATGCAATGTTCTACCAACTTCCTTGGGAACTCATTGTACAACAGTGTATTCCTAATATGATCAATTTCCTCCAATATGTATTCATTACTGCAAACGTTTAAAGCTCTTTCAACCATCCCCGCTATGATCCCACTTTTTACATTCAGCGGGTGATTGGAGAAATAATTTAAGTACTTTCCTGAATGAGTTGGTTTTCTGTATAGTTTGGTTCGTAATTGAGTACCTTTTTTTATCACCAACACATCCAAAAACGGTAGCTCTCCGTTCTTCTCCTTTTCGATGGTAAAGGTTATAATGTTCGGGAAGAGGCTGTTTAGATGTTGTAACAGCCCTTCCTCTTTCCCTTTCTTTACTATTACAAATATGTCATCTACATATCGCTTAAACATCTTCACCTGGTGAGCCAACAAAACCTGCCGGGAAGGCTTTCTTCTCAAGGTCTTCCATGAAAATTTCTGCAATTGTTGGGGACAAAGGGCTTCCCATTGGTGCACCCGTTATCTGTGCGAAGTATTCCCCTTTCCAATGGAAATAATTCCCTTCTTCCATGCAAAATCTTACCAAACTTGTCACTTGGAATGGGTTGAGTTTCGTTCGTTCTTTTAGGTTGGTATCATTTGAAAGTAGATCATTGATGAATTCATCTCCGGAATTGTTCTGCCTCCCGACGATTCATAAGGAGAACATTCCGTTAAGACCTGTTGTGTCCTGTTGCAAAGGTGTGACCAGAGAGCTATGTGTTTATCTAAGCAACATATTGAAACACTTTATCGGAAATAGAGCGTCACACACAAGAAACTCGGTGAACTTTGTAAGAGAAATTGAAAAAACCCAAATAGAAAGTGACGACGTTCTAGTCAGCTATGATGTAAAGAACCTCTTTACTAGCATACCTTTATCTCATACATATCAGATCATCAATGATCTACTTTCAAATGATACCAACCTAAAAGAACGAACGAAACTCAACCCATTCCAAGTGACAAGTTTGGTAAGATTTTGCATGGAAGAAGGGAATTATTTCCATTGGAAAGGGGAATACTTCGCACAGATAACGGGTGCACCAATGGGAAGCCCTTTGTCCCCAACAATTGCAGAAATTTTCATGGAAGACCTTGAGAAGAAAGCCTTCCCGGCAGGTTTTGTTGGCTCACCAGGTGAAGATGTTTAAGCGATATGTAGATGACATATTTGTGATAGTAAAGAAAGGGAAAGAGGAAGGGCTGTTACAACATCTAAACAGCCTCTTCCCGAACATTATAACCTTTACCATCGAAAAGGAAAAGAACGGAGAGCTACCGTTTTTGGATGTGTTGGTGATAAAAAAAGGTACTCAATTACGAACCAAACTATACAGAAAACCAACTCATTCAGGAAAGTACTTAAATTATTTCTCCAATCACCCGCTGAATGTAAAAAGTGGGATCATAGCGGGGATGGTTGAAAGAGCTTTAAACGTTTGCAGTAATGAATACATATGGGAGGAAATTGATCATATTAGGAATACACTGTTGTACAATGAGTTCCCAAGGAAGTTGGTAGAACATTGCATCAATAGAAGCATAAGGAAGTGGACAACACAGGGAACACTAAGGAACAATCACTTGGAAAATCCTACAAAGTTGGTTATCCCATATTACCCAGGATTAGGAGAACAGATAAAAAGGTCCATGAAAAAACTTGGTGTTACGGTTGTGTTCAGTAGTCAAGGGAATTTGAGGTCCATTCTTAGGACGGACATTCCCAGAAGCCCACCAGAGTTTGACACAGGGGTCATATACCAGGTTGTTTGTGGATGCGGTGCAAGATACATTGGTGAGAGCGGAAATGATATAGGCCAAAGGTTCCGCCAACATCTAGCAGGGATAACGCGGTATAGAAACGCAGAAAGAAGGGACATAGGGGAAGGCACCAATATTCGTGGGCGTCCACAAACTAAGGATCCTAGAAAAATTATGGAAGAATGTATCAATGGTTCAGCCGTAGTAGAACACATTTCAAAGTGTCCACAACCGGATGATAGCTTGGAAATTTTCAGAATTGAGAAAGAGAAGAACTTATTATTAAGGAAAATCAAGGAAGCTTTGTTCATTAGACATAATCCTTGTATAAATAGAGATGATGGTACCACGGTTAGCGAAATATGGTCAACAGTGGTCACAAGAACCAGATGCTGTCATTGCAAGGCCATGAGAAGCACTCAAAGAAACGGAAATTTAAACTATGGTCTTTAAAATTCATCACTACTTTAAAACATTTCATCTTATATGAGGATGTTACTGAACCATGTTCTTTGACGCTGAGGACGAAAACGTGAGGTGTTTTCGAAAGCTCCGTCAATAAAGGAATTTGAGTTTCGGTCACGGGTGAAAA
Organism: Trichuris muris; assembly: GCA_000612645.2. Lineage (NCBI taxonomy): Eukaryota > Metazoa > Nematoda > Enoplea > Trichinellida > Trichuridae > Trichuris > Trichuris muris. Next base: position 5,624,578 of record CBXJ02000361.1, read on the forward strand.
AAAGCCGTGTTTATCTCTGCTTTTAACATGGGACAATCTTTTGCCTAGGGGCGTTGTAACGTGAAATCCACGGCGCATATTCATATGACCACATGTGGTTACTTTGCTTTGCTGCACATAATGTTATTGAACGGGAGAACCGCTCTGTTGTGTGGGGAAACATTGTGCTACGCTATCGAAGCGCTACGTCACGGAATCATGTCCACATCTGAATCAGCATTAAGCATGTACAGATTTTCGTGTCTAAGTTATGCCTTATCCATGTTATATATATACATATATATATATTTATATATATATATATATATATATATATATATATATATATACATATATATATATATATATATATATATACTAATTTTGGTATATACAATTCATTAGCGTCATGTCCTTTGCGGTTTTAGACTGTTGCTTTCTGATAGGATAAGGGATACTTAAATGATCTGATGGAAGGGGAAATTCGCGATACATGGCAGCCAAACAGGAGGGCTATTGACTGAATGACAGGCAGGTAGCAAATAACGGAGTGACTAATTCTTCTCGGAATTTGAACCGGTCTCTAACTCTTATGATGCTAGCCACAACAGAGCGCAGTCACAAACTTGAGGAGCTTTTGTTTTCTGGAATCCGTTTTAAACTTTCAGAGCGCGCTGGGCCGCAGATAATCCGCGGATGCAGCAGTTGCACTGCAGCTTGTTTCGTCTCCAACCTGCATTCATTATAACGCACCGTAAAACCGTGGTGTTATTCTGTCGACTTACACAGCCTTCAGTAGAACTGTGCAAGTCGTCAGGATAACGTCAGGACAGACGTAACAGGTGCGTTGAAGCATTTTGTACTAAGTCAATGCTACACGAACAAGTATCTGTAGACCAGTTGGAGGGGGTATACGATATTTCGTAGGATATGTTCTGATCAGTATGTAGGTTAATTCTGGTAAAGTTGGAATCTCGAAAGTTCGCTTCATTGTTAGTTCACTCCAAGGGTGAAACTTACAGATCTAGATAATGTTAGTTAGCCGTGAACTGGGGGCTTCCCGCTGGAAAATTTAACAATATATATATATATATTGTTGAGTGGAATTATTCTTTTGTGCATACTGGAAACTTCTTTTCGCTAGGCCACACTGACCGTTCCCGTACAATTGCTCGATTGCACGGCCAAGTTTTGGTCGTTCCTTCTGGATCACATGCGAAGTTTACACTACCTGCCTAAGGACTTGGAAGCCAGAAAGCAAGTGCACGTTCAAGCCCTCGGTGCTTGCCTGGCGAAACTCGACGACAATATTGAATTTATGAACGCCTTTCACGGCTACCCGTTCAAGTCCAGCATTTCAAAGGATTCAACAGAGCTTGCATTTCTACCGACCAATTTGCACGTTCAGAGCGTCCGCTGTTCGGACAAGCGCAAGGCGGTCGACTACTTCACCTGCGGGGCGTTCACTGCCTATTCGGAGGGCTACGAGCAGGGTGGCCTGCGCGCCATGGCTTCGCGGTTGAGCGAGAATACCATTCCAAGCGGATCCTTCGAGTGCGACTTGAAAAAGGTGGCCAGCAGGCTAAGGGCAATGAGCGCAACCGAGGCGGCGCTTCGCAGCTTGCGTCTGCAATTGCTGGACGCCTTTCAGGAGCCCGGTTTGGGTGCAGCCTTGGCTTGTTGTCGCCAACTAGTCACAACGGCCATTAAATTGCACGGCAGTGTTTTGGGCCAGCTTTCACATTCGGGCGACAAACTGGACGCACTGACGGAACAGCTAAGCTCATGGTTCGACCAGTGGTCAACGGCCGACGGTATCGAAGCACGTACGGGCGTTCGCGTGCAGAGTTTGCAAGCACACAGGGATGATTTTGATGCCGAACTGGCTTCGCTCCATACGAAAGTTGAGAACATATCTCAGTGCAACGAAGCGCAAGGCTCGAACAGCGAGGCGGAGATGATCGTTGGACTTCACCATAGCGCCGAAGCGGTGTTGGTCCGATTGGAATCTCTTCATTTAACTCTTGTCCATTGTTACATTGTCGGTATGGTCAACTGCTTGGCCACTGCGGAAACGGTTCACACGTTCTACAAGTTGTTGTGTCGATACGCCATTGTTTTGTCGCAGGCGCTAACTTCCGTTGTTGCCGTCCTCTTGAACGTCCTTTGGATGACCGACGACGAACAATTCTTGCTCAAAACGTCCCTTTGGTCTCACAGCGGCGCCCTCGTGTCGGTTCACTCCTTCCTGTCCTGCCTTCTCAGCGAACGTTGCATGCTGGAAGATATAGTCGACATGACATCTCTGCTACGGTCAAGATGCAAATTTAGGCTTGTTCGTATGTTCTCACTTTCGAAGAGTTGTTCGCCAGTTGTGGAAGGAGACCTTGGAGCAATTAAGGCAAGCGTCCCTTCTTGCCGCGAACACTCTTTCGCACGTCAATACAATTTGCAGGTAACACTTCCCGTGCCCAGCGAACGATGGGATATCCTACCGCAGTCGCTTCGGGACGGCGAATGGTTTCAAGTGCATGTCATTCTCTGGAACGTCGGAGTCAACCACGACCAATCATTGGCAATCAAGATTCAAGTGGCATCTTTGGAAAATGAGATAAATCAAGGTGCCGGGGTCCTGCTGGAACGATACTGCCTATCGGCGCGTCGACAGGAGCGGCAATTCGACGAGGAAGAGATTAAGGAAGCTCTGGGCGAATTACGTCGCCTCAATGTGCCAAACCAATGGAAGAATGTTGCCCTCACTCATCAAGCCATGCGACTTTGCAGAATGATCGGAGGAGACGTTGTCATATGTTGCAAAAGCGGAAAGGACAGAACGTCGATGGCCGTCACCTACGACGAAGCCTTGTTCGTGCAGCACTTGTACAGTTTGTCTCAGGACGCTACCGCCGTACTGTTGGAAAGCCTTCGGCGCGAGGGCACCCGGCTGGAGAACGCGTATAAAAATCTTGGCGCCAGAAGATACGCCTTTAAGCGTGGCCAGCTGGCTTTCGTGCCGCCGTGCTACAGACCCCCTGAAGGTTTGTACGGAAGCTTGCTGACGTAACGAGCCAATAGAGCAAATGGCCAACGGGCCAGGCTTCATTCGCACTTTTTGAAATTGTATTTCTTATGTACGATTACGAAGAACGCCGTGCTGGCCATGACGCTTAGGATGAATATCTCGTCGAACCACCTGTGGTAGAAAGGATAGGCCAAGTTGCCGAACACTTCAGTGATGATCCACCTAAAAATGTGTGAAAGCGCCTTGAAGGAAATTAAAAACCGGTGATGGCATGTCGCTTTTGATCGTTACCTGTATTCCGCCGGTATACTCATCCGAACTAGCAGCACGGACGAAAGCAAGTACATTCCCTGCAAATTAACATTGTCAGAACTTCGTTCAAATATATTCAACAATGGGGGGTATTTAGTAGATCATTTTTCAAACTTTGTTCGTGTGTTGAGTTTGACCTTCGGAGCTTTCGGAACCAGAACGGATACTCTACAGGCGGATTGCTATATCCGTTCGTAGAATACTCGTTCAAATTTTGCTTTCCTTCAAACACGTAGTTTTCGGGACCTACCTTCAGCGTTGTCGCGCAAGAAGCACTATGCGCGGGAGAGTGTTTAAACGATGGGCAGAGATGGAAACCTTTTAAGCAAATTCCAATATTGGTTTTCAAGCGATTCACTTCTGTTCGCTGACTTAACAGGTCGTTCAAATGATTCAAGTCATCCGCTGGTATGTCAGTGGATGCAATTTTGTTCGCTTTGTTGGGTTTCGCTCATTAATTGCGTTGTAATGTGAATATTTATCTGCCCCTTTGAACATTGTTTCTGGCTGTCTGACGGGACGGTCATAATAACATCATGTCCTAACGGTCACAGTGGACCAGCCATGGCTGATTCCCACTGCTTCGTCCCTGTAGACACGGCTTCCTTAATTTTTCTAAGTTGTAAGTCCTCTTCATGCTTCAGTATGGAAATATTGACCTGATGATTTAATTGACAACATTCTGTAGAATGTTCCGCCAGAGCTGAGGCGTTGACGCCTTTTTCCGTGATCTTGGCTGGGCCTCTGGTTTGGGGTCGACCTCTTGTTGTTCCAGATTCTTCCCTATGCCTCCTTTCTGCATTTCTGTTGTACTTTTGTCGTTTCAGTGTTGTTGTAGCCCGCGTTGCACTGAACGTTCTATACCTCCAATATATTTCGCTACGCAACCGCATTATATACTGTAAATTACCCCTGCCTTTTCTCTATCATAATCTTGACTTTGTCGGATTGTAAAATGGATCTTAGGTTTGAGGAGCCTTTCAATAAAAGAAGATCGCCTAGACCAGTGATTCTCAACGTGGGCCCTGGGGCCCCCTTGTGGGCCCCGGAGAGGCATAGGGGGCCCTGGATGGCGAGGTGGTTCTGGGGGGGGGGGGTGGAAAGTGATAGGGACCCTGGGAGAGCCCTGACAAAATTGAAGGCACTCTGTGGTAATCGTAGATGGTACGATGAAGTTACCGCTAAAAAGCGCAAACACCTGTAGGGAATCTAATAAGACAATAAGGGTGGCGGTAAACAGTTGGTGGGGACTAGGATGGTTATCAGCAATGAAAGGGGTCCCTGGCTCCAAAATGTTGGGAATCACTGGCCTAGACTTTTAGCAATTCCGTGGATTTTTCTTCAATACTTGGGTAGCCTGGCAAGTGCAGTATCGTTGTACTTCTCTTTCTCTGTTTGTCTCCGTTTGCTTTATTGTTTTCACACTACTCGGGTATTTTGTTTACATAAGAATTGATGAACGCTTTGGGATAGTAATTTTGTTATAGAACTCTCCTTGTATTCTACTTATTCCTTTAGGAAGTCTTTCCTACACATGCTGATTGGTCAGTCCTCCATTCCTATTATGGTGCCCCTTTTAGCATTCATTCAGTGGTGCGAATGGAACTTTAGGTAGTTGTCCGAATTCTTAGGTCCTCAATAAACTTTCGTTTCAGACGGTCGCTTATCCTCAACAAGAGGGTGTCGAGGAAGGAGAGTTCCGTTTTCTTTCTTCTTTGTGAGCGTGATATTGCCAAGCAAAGGGATGTTGACATGCTCAAGAAGGATGTGGTCTTTTCCCTCTTTGACGAAGGCGAAAATATCTTCCACGTATTTGAATATCACAAGATTATGGGCAGAGATGCTAATTGAAAAAGATACAGTTTCACATTGCTCCGTGAATATTTATGTAACAATCGGTGAGTGATTGATTCCCATCGGTGCTCTTCAGAGTTTTAAAATGTTTACCTTATTCTATTACTTGTACTTGTACGTTTTTTGACAACTGGATGTCTTATACGGATCTTCTTTGTGGGATGATGGACTTGAGTAAGGCATATGCCAATTCAGAAGTCAGTACAGTCTGAAAATATACCGACAACAACTACCTACTTCCGTCTTCAGCGAAAGGTAATGTTGATAATCGCTAGTTCCGAAAGCTACGAAAGTTTCAAAGGTTTCTGCAATTTTCTCTATCTCCCTGTCCATTCGCTGGTAGAACGCTGTTGTCGTTATATTTTCAGACGCTACTGACTCCCAAACGGGCACAAGCCGTACTCTTTATATATACATATATATATATATATATATATATATATATATATATATATATATATATATATATATATATATATATATACATTCTTTATATGCGTTTATTTATCTACAGTCACCTACTGCAGAACCTGAAAATATTTTGTCGCGTTAAATGAAATCGCCATAAAGGGGGTATGTAAACCATAGGAAAACAGTGAATTCTGAGTGGAAGTTGTAACGCGAGAGGCTACACTTTACATGCGAGTCTTCACTCGTTCTCTCGTTATAACGCGTGTCCGCCCACATTGATAAACAATGTAAGTAAACGAATAATATCCTTGAATGGAACGATTAAATTAATAATTATATGCAGCAAAAATAAACCATTTTGCAATGAAAACACTGAAGTTTCAGTATAATATCGTTCGTTTCTTTATGTCTTTTCATTTAGATAATCTGATATCACTTTAGATGCTGGAAGCAAGAGAACGCCAGTTATAGTCTATGCCCTTATAACGCGAGTCATCAATATGTTCTGTCGGAATCCTCCGATGTGCTGTAGCCTACATGTCCTGGTAATGCGATGTCGTTTAACGCGAGATTTCCCATTGAAAAAGATATTTGGGTTAAGCGGTAGACGACTGCACATGTTAAGTTGTTCCAAAAGTTCTGTCCGCATTACCTTTACGCGTTTGTGTTCCAAAATGTTTCAACAAGTTTGCTGTTGCTAACAGTTAGATAAGGTCCGCAGCACGGTGAATCCTCACATTGCATTTCCTAAAGATCGCTGGTAACGATGATCCTATGCAAACCCACCTTACGATTTACTTTCCCTTTCTATTCAATTCTGCGGATGGATTAATTGAACCTAATCGACGCATATGCTCCGTTTGCGGTGAGGACAGTCTGCCTGCGTTCGATAATTCGATAGTTCACGAAGTTCACTACTGGGGATTTAAAGGTCGAATAAGAAATGTGGTGTGGACGTCAGTCCTTACTGATCTCCATGGGGCTGCAGTCGGAGTATGACAAGGAGAGCAACCAAACGACGCGGGCACTGTCGACTACGTTATCATGTTCCGATTTCACTGTATCAAGAAGGTAGACTAAGCATAGGAATGTCAAGACGGTGGGCCCGCACCACGGATGTCCCGACCAAGCGGCGGAAGTTAGCATGGCTGAACCTTTTCATCATTGGAGACAAGTGTGGCGTCCCGTACGCATCCTCAAAACGGCCGCACTACTGTACCTGTTCAGGTTTGGAAGGTCAAATCCATGCCGAAGCTGATCAACATCCAAAAAAGTTTGGTTTTGTTTCGCGGAGTATTTACGACACTGTGCGTTGGAAGGTGCTGCTACCTAAGGACACGACAGTTACGGTGGGCATCTATGTTAACCGACTCAGAAATGTGAACGCAAAATGAGATTGTCGACGATGGTAACACGTTCTCGTTCACTTCGACCGTGCTCAGCAAATGGCACTATCATATTTCTAAACGAATGTGGTTAGGAAGTTATACGCCATCCGACGTACTTGTCAGATCACCCTCCTTCAAACTACCACCTATTTCGGTCGCTCAAGAACTATCTTGCGGAAAAATCTGCAAACCGCCAGAACGTGAAATTTGACGTATAGCAATTTTCTCGTTCCCAATGGCCCTCCTTCTACATAGATGGGATCATGGACATCCCCAACAGACGGCAGAAGTTCATCGATAATCAAGGGTGTTGTGCCCGTTAGAACCGTGACCGTTGGAATCCGCATAGGAGGACAGAACATTTGCAACAACTAAATATACATTTATTTACATTGTCATGATGGAACGTACGGCTTGGTCCCATTGGAAGTCGAGAATGTGTCTGAAAGTACTCCGAAAACAACGCCCTACCAGCGAAATTCGGAGCACTTTCGACTCGACTTCCAACGGGATCAAGCCGTACGTTCCATCATGACAAATAGAAGATCCGTTACAAGACATCCCATTTTCAACATTTTTAATCCATCCATTTACATTTAAATAATGAGCGGCTTTGAAAGAGTCAAATCGCGAATGCATGCCAGGCACTTACCATCACTTCCGTTGTTAGAAGAATAGAAATGTTGGATAGCCGTCCTGGGTTAAAAATGGAAAACAGCTGCAAAAGTTAGATTCCATCTTTGCGTGGAAATGGCAATCCGTGCCGACTTACCTTCGCGAAGTTGACCAGCAGGGTTCGCACCGAGCAAAGCGACAACAGTCCAACGAAAACGAAGGAAAAATTCTGCGAATAAAATTTCACCTGCAAAACGGTAAGTAATGAAATGGTGCAAATCCACATTCATCGCAGCTTACGTCAAAGTCAAAGCCCATGTAGTGAACAGCTATGGTGATTACGCGCGTTACTGGATCAACAGTGCCGTATCTGTCGAACACTATGTTGATTATTGACTGAAAAGCGAACATACTTGGCGAGTGACGAAAATAGTTTTACGTCGCATACGGAAACCATCTTCCAAGAAGAAAGCAGCGAGAGAACGTATCCAACGAATATGAAGTATTTGCCTCGCAAAGTCTTTGCGTATGCCTTCTGCCGATTGATGGCATTAATTTCTACGTATTCCATGAAGAGTCGTTCATTGAACGCTTCCAATGACTTAATTTCTTCCAAAACTTCTACAAAAGGTTAAAACTGCGCAACGCTGGCTTTGCTTCCGATTTTACCATTGTCCACTAGCGATGACGTACTGGCGCCAAAAAGGTTGAACAAACTTTGCTTTTTACCGAGAGGTTCGCTTACGTCAGCGGCGTCCAACGTTCGAAGCTTCTTCGCTGCAATCATTTCAAAGGTTTTCCCAATTTGTCTTTCCACCTTCTCAGCGTAGTCTTCCGGCACCCTCCTGTGAACATAATTCTCATGCAGTGTGGCCATATAATATGCACCACTTCTAAGAAACAATTACTGGATAAAACAAGGTAGCGATGTGTAGAGACAGTTGACTGCACCAAAACCGGCCATAGTGGCCACCATTAGTACTCCAATTACTCCAACGCGGCTAACAATACTTTCAATCGACCAAAGTGCTGTAGGGAGAAAAATGTACGGACACGGAAAACAATGTAGCTTTCGTCGAACTTACAAGTTTGACCGTGAGTGACAGGCAGTGGTCCCAAGAGTTTATAGAAACAATAAATGATAATCAACCAAGTAAACCATAAGACCATATTGGCAAACTTTCTGTTTTCTGCAGGAAAATCGTTCAAGCAGTGACAGGCGCCTTGCGCAAGACTTACTGAAGCTAAGTTTTCGAATGGCCAGTTCAGCTATATTATTTGGTATGAAAACTACCAACAATAGCGTGACCAAGTACAGGGCACTTTTCCATACCAACAATCGGAACCTGCAATGCAACTTCTACTACTGTAAGTGACGATGCAACAAAATTATGAGCGACACAGGAAAGCACTTAGGGCGAACAAGCGGTCTACGTCAATTCTTCAAATGAAGAAGTTCACGCAAAAGAATGTTCGTTCCAAGATTCATTGATTTAGGAACGAAGGTGGTTGCGACAACGGGTTAGCGACAATGCAGAAAGAAGGCAATTCATAATAGAGATATAGGAAGCACTGAGACAAGTATGCTACACAAACTTGATTAGGAATTCTGGTAAAACACTTTTTCCACATTTGGGACGAGTATTTAACTTCACATAACTCTATGCCGCATGCCCACCGCAATGCGCAATTACGCTTGGATGAAGTAAGTATTATTAGTACTTTGTGGTGATCAATGTTCGCCCACTAGCAAAGATGACGGGAAAGTTCGCTGAAAAATTACTACCACTAACATGCTCCGTCATAGTACACATTGGGTGCTGCGACGCTCGAAGCTTGCGTGCTATCAAAGAATTACTGACTATTTTGCGCTAGCCAGTAATTCAGCGTGTGTAACGCGTCTTCCGCATTTTGCACATGCAAGCACAATATACGCAGTTCTCCAGAGCAAATGCTTGCGTCCACAGTACTACGAACTCACTGCACCCTTTGATAGGTCTGCGTCAAAAGACTCACTTATGCCGCACTGCATAAAGTGATGCCCACCTGAGCCATTTGGCCTAGTACAATACAACTTCGATTATCCAAACTCAGTGAGATTGACTTTAGCCTGGATAACCGAAAATCCGGATAACGGAACGTCTGCTTTCTTTCTTGGCTTCCTTGGTCTCACTTAATTCACTGCAGACTTTGCTTTTCAGAAAAACGCGTCGGATGTAAAATAATTTTTACGCTGTGATCCCGGCATTTAGCCGGGATCACAGCGAAAGCGGTGCAAAAAGTTTGAATGTCCGCAACAAAGAGATCGCCCGTACATGGGCAGGGAAATTGCGGGTACTTTTAAAGCAAAACAGCCTTTTGTGGCGGCATCCTCTTTGCCGTTCAGATCATCATGGAGCAGCTTCAAGGCATCGAAAAGCCTCATAAGTAGAACGCGCATATTCGTTAATTTCGTCTTCTTACGCATTTATCAAATGTCGAATAACTATGTCATCATTTAACATTTTAAAGTCCAGGTCTTGATTATTGCAAGTTATGTATACCTCAGTGTCTGCTGCAGTTGCACTCCTTTAAGGTTGCGAGCTTTCAACTTCATCGTGAAATGCTCTGTCTGCTATTTCTTCATGAGAGCTGAAGATGATTGGAACTGTTGTTCACCTCTGTCGACAAGTATATTCGACTGTTTTATAAAAGCTCAGTTCCGTGCTATCAGAGAGCCTTTCAAGGTTGTTCTGTTACAAAACCTAATCGCAATTTCTATGTCATTGTTTTCTGATAATGAAAGATGACGGAGAAGCTGTTAATTATATTCTAGTTTCTCTTAAGCTGTTTTCCGTTTAAGCATTTAAGACTTTTCAATTACAACTTGATCCAACGGTTGCATTACAGGATTGACAATAGGTGGAAGGAAGCTTATGCTTATAAATAAGTTGGCGAATTCTGTCAAGCGATTCTGCAGACGGGCGCGGCGAAGCTTTAGCTATTAAGAACGTAACCTTACCATTTTTGTCAATCAAATTTTTAGGCTCCTTCACTTCAGATATTTCGTTTTGAACTACTAACAAAAACTTTCAGCGTTCATTCACGCATGTTTTCCTTTCGCTGCTGCACACAATTGTAAGATTCTTTATATCCTTGAAACTACCGGCTTTCCTGAGCTTCCCGATGGCTAAGAGCCCAATACGGCGGCTGCCAGGGAAACGGCGAGAAACAAGCAACAACCCTTCAGAAAAAGCCACTACGTAATCTCGTAAAGGCAAAGAGACCAATGACCTAAGATTTTAGGCATTTTACGAAGTTTCGCTAGCCATCCCTTCCGGATAGTTGAGGTTCTACCGTAACTTGGTTCATTAAGAGTACCGTAGATCTGGGTTCAATCCATCAAAGTCACGTGCAGCGAACACAAGGAGGTACATTATTTAAAACCTACGCAGTATTTCTGCCTGCGCTAGATCTCCCTGGAAGCCAAACTTGCTATCAGAAATTGCAGATCGAAAACAGCAATCATCTTAATTGATGGCTCCCTCCCGATTAACATTTTCTATGTTATGTTGCAGCTTTATACGGAAGACGAATGGGCTACACGCCGTCCCAGTGTGGAATTCACGTGTCAATATAAGCTCTACTTACTCTCTCGCCAGAATGTCTATAATTTCAAATACCACTAAGAGCAACAAAATGCAGCATAGGGAAAAGGTGCTGGCGAACAGGATTTCAGAGTGCCGATTGGGGATCTGAAATTGAAAGCTCAAACGCGCCAGGACGCATCGACAATTGAAGGCAATGGGATACCTCCTCGTTTCCGCAAAGTACATGCCGACAGTACCAGTGGCCGATGAAGAAAAGGAGGGCCTGAAATTTCTTGCAATGTCAAATTATGGCCAATTGCGGCACGGCTAACCTGACTGCCGATGATAATGAACAAGTCCGAAATTAGCGACATTCGGGAGGTCGACAACGGCCCACGTCCAAATATTGCTACCTTTCATGGCACTGAATTAGACAATGACCAAGCAGTCACCCAAGGCAGACGTCGGTAAAATCGCACCGAATGAATTATTAATTAGCGAGCAAACAAGGACAAGGTTTATTTAGAATATTGCACAGTTCAAAGTTGCGAAAGACCTTAAAGTCAAGTCAAGCGTAATGAATGCTTGCGAAGAGAATTAAGAACATGGACAAAATAAGAAGAACGGCAACTGTAAATGGGTCCGTCAAAACGACTCTTCGTTCTTCGCTTTTACGAGTTAATGTGTCCAACTTTGACTCGATAGATTCCAGTCGTTTTGCTATTTCCGTTACTGCATCTTGCAATGCTTTGTCGCCATCTTTTTTGGTACGGGAAGATAGCCGGAGCGTAGCGAGGTTGCTTTTCTCCATCTCCTGACTTTGCTCTAAACAAGACCAGACTGTTTCGTACGGAAAACGAAGAAATTAGGAGACAAGCAAGTAGGCACGTAGATAAAGCGTAGTTCCCTACCGCTAGCGCTTTCCTCCTCATCGGACCATTCCTTGGATGCCTCTATTGCAAAAGACGGACTTTGCACACTGGACAGACTCGCGGTTTTGACGATGGGAGTCCTGTGATGCGACTGCGTTTTTACGGCGAAATTGAATTCGTACTGGACAACGTCATTCTGCGAATCCCACGGACGGTAGCTGCAATATAAAATCGCAAAGGCGTCCATGCGCAGCAACACCATACTCGGCATGTTTGTAAAGCCACTGGCCGGATACGGAATCCAATTCGAACATTCGTGGCTGATAATCCTCGCCCATGTTCGCTAGTTCCCTGGCTCGCTGCCGTTGGTCATCCTCAATTTTAGTTTTCTCCTCCGTTGCCTTGGCCTGGTCCGACTCCTTGATTGCTTCGCTGACAGCCATCCATAGCCTGAAGCGGGAAAAATGAGAAACAAGAATACGTGCAGGGTGCCCATTGTTACTTTTGAGATTCAAATGGGTTTTGATGCCCCAGGTCAACATCAAATCGCTGCAGGCGATGCTGAATCACATCTCCCGTCGGGGCCCACAGCAGGCTGGTTTCCTACAACGAAGAAAAGGCGTAGTACTTTAATGCTGTGGATGCGATGCTTACGCCAGTTTCGCGATCCGTAAGGCTGATGGCCGAATCCCACCGACCACTGATGTCGGCCAAAGTCTCTTTACCAAGTTTAATCTTGCCAACGACCATGTTTATGGTCTCCGTACCCCCAAGGAAGGGACGCAGTTTGAACTCCAGTTCGGCCGAATACGATGTTCGGTCGCAAGTGATGCATACTGAACCGCCTAGTTGAAATGTCAGCGTGCCAATTAGCAGGCCTTTGCAATGGGCGTACGGAAGGGTGACTAGGTAACTCTCTCCGCGACTGAGCAGAGTTATTTTGGCACTCCCGCACAGGATGGCCGACAACGAGTTGCCTGGAACGCAAGTACGACGATGGCAAGCTGCAAAGTAGCCAGATTCGTAGAACGATTGCCCTACCGTAAAACTTTGACTTGGCCAGAATGGTACCAGCAATATTGAAGCCTGCTTTACGATTGCTCACGAAAAACGCGGACACTGGCGGATGGTGGGAGACCTGCTCAGCTATGTAAAATGTTTTGCTGTCCGTTTCCGGGTTGTACCAATAGCAGCGGAACATTTCCCCAAGAACGGGATTATAAGGCTTCTTCAGTCCCTGCAACAGGTGCGCGGTCAAATGTCATTTCGCTCGCTGTGGAAAACGTTACCTTCGGCTTTTTGTAAAATCCCGACAAGTAAAACTTCAAAACCAACTGAACTCGCTTGTACGGATCGTCTTCACGAATCGCTCTGAAGCAGTTCAAAGTCGTAAGGCCTTTTCCAGTGAAGCCTAATACGCGGTGAGCAGATCGGAATGGTAGTAATAGTCGGCAAGTTTTTCCAGAAAAGAGCGTGGCTCCAGAACAAAGGTGGGAAGTACTACTTTGGACAAATCCATGCCAGGTCGAACCTGCAAATCGTAAAGAGATTATACAGACGGATTGGGTAACGCTAACCTGCTTCATCAGTGCCCATAAAAGGCTCTTGTTCTCCTCGGCAACCTCTTCGACTTGTTCCGAACCGCCGAACTGAAAGAGCGCACTTCAAACATGCTCGAATCAAACACGCGGTTGGATAGACGGAGCTAAAGCTGGTCCTATCGTACCTCACCGAAAACCTCAGGCGAAGCGCAAACGTACGGCGTTTCCCTGATCACCTTATCAACATCTTCGTCCAATTCGCTTGCGGTATCGTCATCTGAAAGTTGGCCCAATTTGTTGGCGAACAGTCCGAACACGTACTTCTATGCCTAAATCGCTTTTGTTTTCCAACGTCACCAGAGAATCCGAAATGTCTTTTTCTTCGTTCGCAAAATCGTCCAGGTCCGAATGTTCCTTAGTCAGCTGGTGGTTAAGCGTCCTTAGCAGCAGTCGATTGCACTTTAGGGCCAATTCAAGGCCGTCCATCCAGCACCGTCCTTCAAAAACGTACAAATTGTCCATGTGCAAGAAACCAGCGCGCCCATTTGCGACCAAGACGTTGGCTACGCATTTCCGTTAAGGAAAGCGGAGTTGCAAAACGTTGCGCAATACTGGCAACACATCCGGGCATTCAGTCTATTGGATGGGGATCCGTGAATTCCTACTTTTCAACTTGCGAGACAATTAGAGAAACAAATACCGATTTGTGGCAAGAAGAAATTTCATGCTTTGTTTCTTCTTTACGTGTTGCCTGTGCAAGGAGAAAGTTTTATTTAAGTAACTTACCCGAAAGTTATGTCGTTCGGGTAAGTTACCCAAATAAAACTTTCTCCTTACACAGGCAACACGTAAAGAAGGCATGAGATTATACGAGCCTGGAAGAATTCACATTTTCCAAAAAGAAATTTAACTATAAAGCCTTAAAAGACATCCAACATTCATGCGAAATCTTACAGAAAATGTAGAACATGCAGAACTTTCATTACATCTGCGCTTGCACATGTTGGCACTCCATTTGATTACTTATCCTCAGTAAACGCAACGTCGGAAATAACGCAGCTAAGCCATAATTCATCTTTCACTGCAAAGACAGTGCCTTATAATAAATTCAAAACAGACATTCAATCACTTTCAGCAACTTTGTAAACGCATACGCAGCTGTGCCAAAAACCCTTACTGGGAAAAATGCGCCACTTAGCTTTATGCATAACGTTGCCTAACAGCTTAAGAAAGCAACTGCATTACGAAAAATAATCAGCTGGGTTCTGGGAATACTTCCTTTCAACCATTAAGAAGCGCTAATCATTTCCCCCACGTTCGGATATGTTACAAAGTTGGCTTTCGCAAAAATAATTATACCGTGAGTCTAAATACAAACCAACCAACGCAAAGCTCACAAATTTAAACTAAGACAGGTGTATGACACGAAACAAAAACGAGCGTGGGCTGTATGCGCACAGAAACGAAGGATTGCTTGTCGCTCTTTGGGTGAGTTCGTCAAATAGGATACAAATCTTCCCAAGCTATTGCCCAAAACGAAACTGCATCGCAAAGGAGATTAAACATTACGACATGTTTTAAGTTCCTTAAAATTTCCCGGCGAAAGAACTTCTGAAAGGAACTTTTCTACCTGACTCCTCAGTGGGTGCACGGCAAATCAAATGAGACGTCGGCAACGGCTGGGTGACGGCGCCGAACGATTCGCCTCTGGGTCCGCGTGACGCCCAGATTGACTGATCCATCGCATGGTAGAGCTTGAAGCAAAATCCACCCTTTTTCGAAGGGCGTTCAATGAGCTCGCAGGTGCTCAACAAAACGGTTCCTATCCAATGGCCAAGCTACAGATAACGGAGCTTTTGCTTCTCGGAAGAGTCATGCAAACGCAGCAGTACCTTATCCGTCTTTTGATTTTTGTAAACGATGAAAAGTCCCGGTTTGAGCACGCAGAAGACTCGCATCCACTTTCGAAGAGTGCCCCGAATTTTTAGCCAGTCAGCAATTAGTACCACCGTTGGATCTTTCAACGTTTGCATCAACTCGAAAGCAATGCGCTTCTTCTCCTGATGGTATTCCTGCTTTCTTTTCTTAAAGACATAAATTGCAATGATGGCAAAAGCTGATGCACGACGCGCGCTCACCTTGTAAACCTTTCTCCTGCCAGCGGAAGCAGAGCTGGAAGCCACGGAACCGGAGTCGCTCAATTCCGTGAGAGGCGACAATTTCATAGCTTGCACAAACAAAAGAAGCGTTAGTAATATTTCAAATTCCGAACGATTAACTTATTCGAAGGCGGGTTGCATCAGGCTAGATAATATTCCAAAAATTTTCGCTGCCACGACGGGAGCGCTAAATTGGATTCAAAACTTTGGGGCTGCTTAAAATCTCAAACATGCAAGCCTAAGGAGAAATCAAATGTCAGATATCCTGTTTCCTGATCCTAACACGCGCCAACGCAAACACTTATGTTTCAACGACGAAAATTGGAACGTCATTATGCAGCCAGCACCGCCGAGGACTCTGGGTTGAACACATGCAGCGTGTTCTTGATTAACACGCGAGCTCTCGATAAGACCTACAGCCCAATACCATTACAGAATTACGAATGTGAAATAAAAGCTGCAGGTAAATCATTGCTTCCGAGCCGCTAATTACAACCGCCATTCTTTGCTCAAGCAATGCACTGAAAATGACCGTTTTTATGATGGAAATAATTTGCAATTAACACTAATGGAAAGCTTGGGAACTTATATTGCTCATTGAAGGAGGGTTGGAGGTGAGGGAAACTTACATTACTTATTCAAGGGTAGGTCCACACAGGAGCCTAGGCATAGTGAGCATACTTTGCGGAAAATTGGCAAGACGTTGTGAGCATACGCAAAATTACGAGCGACTTGTCTCGTTACGCTATGACAGTAGGAGCCTAGCAAGGATAGACGGTTTAGCTGGCTGAGCGAACTTGCACAACATGCGTGCATCGGGAGTGCAGCCAGGTTTGCTTTCCTTTTCAGTGGGTGCAGAGGAAGCACTGTAGGCCGCATTGCGAATAAGTAAACATTACAACTGAACGCACGGGTTGAAAAGCATGGTTTTCCGTTATTCGTTTAACCTGCATTCAGGCAATGTCACCCTTACGGGTGGAGGTAACCTCCTTATTTTTACATCCGCCAGCTTTGCGTTAGTAAGTGAATAGGGAATCTTCGGGTGCACCTTTGCGTGTTCTACCAAGGTGCAGGTTGCTTCGCCGTAAACATATGGGCGAATTTCATTTTTGATGAGCGTTACCAAAATGAACTACATCGATTTGGTGTATGAACTGGAGCCGGATCGCTTAGGTATTGAAGTGAGGTTCAGTTGGATTTGTACTAACCAATGCAATGTAGAACAAGAGCCGGAAAGGCTAGCCAAGGAGCGAGTCGCCGTTCTGAGCAATATACAGGAATTGGCGTTTTCCAACTATGGTACATTCATTCGTACGGTTCGCTGTTCCGAGGAAGTGAAGGATCATGTAAGCGGTTTCTTGCCATTCTCTTTTTGTGGCAGCGTTTTTGGGTGCTCCGTTCATAGCACAGTTACCTACGCGTTTTGTTTAGTACGCAAAACTGCACGATGATGTAGCAAGGATAACGAAGGAACTACGCGCCATTCAAGATGAGGGCGCCCAGTTTTCGAAAATGTCTCGAACGATGAATGCAGAACGAAGCAGCTTGACTACTGCGAAGCGTTGCTCCGACGACGTGAAGAAGTTGTTTGAATTGTCAACCCTTATTGAAAGGTGTGTTCGCAAGGCGCATTTCGAGGAGGCTTTCGAGCTGATACAGTTGGCGTCTCGCCTTGGTCGTTGCCTTGGGAATATATCCATCGTACAGGTAGTCCATTTAAAGTGGCTAAAGCTTGTGTACGCTGAAATCTTTTAGGAGGTTACCGAGCACGTGAAAAACCAACGGAACTATCTGCTGTGCAGTTGTCTTCAGCAGCTTCGTTCGCCTCTAAGTCTTACTCAGTGCCTAAAGTTGGTGGGATTCTTAAGACGGATGGACATGTACAGTGAGGCCGAATTGCAGCTCCAATTTCTGTTGGTATGTGCGTATTGTTTAGTTTTCCTTACATTAGTACGTCACTCTTATTCAGTGGAAACGTACGAGGAGAATAAGGTTTTTCAGCCTGTTTGGCGAGCACACTTGATTCTGTAGCCACGTACGGCAAAACATCCGTCTCAAAGTGCAAGATCTTTTGTGGCAGCCGAAAGTAATTATTAAAATTACGTATTCTGAGACGGCCATTTTGCCATATGTCTCTGCAGCATGAAACTGTCCCATCTACAGAAGCTCAGTTTGCAATATGGCGTTTGAAGTGGAAGTATATTAGAAAGTCGAATAGCTTCTACAATATCCATTGGTTGTTTAAACCCGTCTTATGAACAAATTACGGAAAAGTTTGGTTATTCCATTGGGATGTGCTTATTTTTCCAAGTTACGGTGCATCGCGTGCGTAATTCCATCTTGTATTTTTCGCATTTTTCGTCCGAAGGAAGACAGCTATTGCCAGTAGATTCCTGTTTCCCATTCTTTAGTCTGATGATATTAATAAACCTTTACGAAAGTGTAAATCTTCGTTCGCCTGTTAGAAAAGTAAAATTTAAGCCATCTTTTCTGTTATGATAATTATCATAATTGCGCATCTTTGTTCATCTCTTCGGGGCCTCTTTGGTTTCACTAAGATATACGTAAGCAGGTAATTTTCTCTAAGGACTTTACTGACTTATAGCGGTGGTGTTATGGGGTTAAAGATATGATGTCGAGTTAACGCCGTCACAAAATTCAGCATACGTGGATGATAATAAGCTTGTATTGCACCTTACGGCTTTCCATTTCGTTTTGAACTCTGGAAATGCATTCCCGTTAGCTTAGGTAGATGCATTGGAGATGATATGATAGTACGACGAACACCGTTATAATCAGTTTTATTGACAAATGAAAAGACCGTAGCTTTCGGGACCAACCGCGTCCCGTCTTCAGCGGTTAAACAATTCCAACTCATTCCAACGGTGTTCGTCGTACTATCATGTCATGTTCAATTACATAGTTACAAAAAATCAAATTTTTAATTAAGATGCATTGGAGGGTATAAATGGGCCTTGCGTTTTTAAAACTTGTGAGGATTGTATGATGGTTCTTCGTCAGGCTTGGCTTGTACCCGTTTGTTCGTAATGTCTGAAATTGACCAAAACAACTCCGTACCAGCGGATGGATGAGAAAGTTATTAGCAAATGTCTGAACAATATTTAACCTTCAGAGCTTTCGGAACGTTCTGGTTCTGTCGTCAGCGATATGTGGTTGTGATATCACAACAATCCGCTGGTAGGGAGTTGTTTTGGTCAACTTCAGGCATTACGAACAAACGGGTACAAGCCGTGCTTGACGAAGAACCATCATGAAAACAAGACCCATTAAAAGAAACCAAGTGTTTAATGTGAGGATTGTAGTTATTTCTCTACCATAAATACATAATTATTAATAAATAGGCTTATGTTCAGGCTAGAGCGTTTCGCTGCTTAACTACGCTGCCTTTCGTCTAAATGTTGACTTTTCTTGGCTGGGTGAATATGCTTGGTTTTCTGTTTTTTATGCCAACAAATTTTATGCCCTGTTCACCTCAAAGTATTATTATACAGCTGGAGAGCTACATGATTAAGGAACTTCTTGCTCGAACTTGTGGGTACGACATGTTTAGTTTATTGTTGCTTTATAGTGCCGGGATAGTTGGCTTCAAGGTCAGTTGGATAAGCTGTCGTTCTCAGATGAATACCAGCGACTTAACCAAGTTGTGGAAGTCTACCAGGAAGCTATGTTTGACATAATACTCCAGTACAGAGCAGCTTTTTCCGAGGAAACGTTTCATTCCTCATCCGGTGGACAAAACGAGGAACTTCATTTCCACTGTCCTTCCATTGTAGCGTCATGGTTGCATTACCGACTGCAACGTTTCATGCAGACTCTGTCCAATTGTCTTTTGTACTGCCCAGTTGATCGCCTTGACTCTGCCTTGATGCATTGCATGTATTTTGGAGCTTCGATGGGTCGCGTTGGCAGCGACATTCGTCACTTGCTGGTTCCCATTTTTGAAGGACACATTCTGAAGCTGCTCGAAAAATCCTTAGCAACCGTAACGGGAAAGTACGGTTTCTCTTTTGTTTAGAAGTGCCTCGCTTTTGTGAGGTTCGATTGTCGAAGTTGTTTAGGTTGTTGGATTCATTGAAATTGACCGATGCATTCCGCGTTGTCCACTATACGCCTACCGTTAATGATGCAGATTCACATTCGGGCGTTAAAAGTGACTCGATCGTTAAAGCACCCAGTGCACTCCTTTCGTGCCCGCCATTGGCTCTGTACTGCAATAGGATCATTGAAATTTTTGACAAATTGCACCCCTGCATACCTATGAGTCTTGGAATGAGGACCGCAGAGTTGTTTGACGTTTCCTTGGCTACCGTCGCTGACTCGTTGAAAACGTCTTTTGAGTTAGTCTAATATAGCCCGCGTGTCCTGTACATTTGCTTTCATTATATATCTCTTTAGGCGAAGTTCAGATCCTAAGGGCGTCATTGCTTTCGCGACTTTGCTTGAAGAATCTGTGGTTCCTTTCCTGGACAAGTGTCTGGAAGCAATATTTCCGCCGAACGTTTTGTCGATATCGCTTGGAATTACTCTGTCAACGTTGACTCAGAAGGTTACCTTGAAAAAATTGAATGTACGTTTTCGGGATCTGTTTGTTTTCAGGGTCTTCGCCCACGCTTAAAAGCGCTAATGCTCAGAGAGTGGCTGCGAAATGTTGAAACTGGCAAAACTAATCCCATGCGAGCGGTGCACGAAACCTTCTCCCTGGTTGTTGATTCGGTGGAAAAGGCTCCGTGATGGTGACGTAATCACTTAGCGCAGTTTTCAATAAAAAGCTGAACGAAATTGAAAGCAATTCAGAATTCGGTGTTTTAGTCGAACCACGACAGGAAACAATATATGCTTTTTGTGATAGGCGCAGTTTGGACAATGGACAGAGCTGCTCCAGTGACAATGACAGACGAGATACATGCAACTCGGTGTACGCATCATGGTTCTTCTGAATTTTCGGGGATTGTTTAGTCTGTAGATCCTATTTCTGCTCATTCGACAGTCTAAAAGTTCATTTAATTGATGTAACATTAGGTATGGTCAAAGCATTGCATACCCGAAAGTACCCACTGGTATTCCCTACGCTGCTTCGCGTTCGGTTGGCGGCTGATTCGCTTCAAATGGTTGGACACAAATTTGTTCCACGTATTTAAGGGTAACCAGCCTTTTTCTTTTAAGTCCAACATTGTCGCAGGTGCAACCAACATTGTCTAAAGAAGCATTGTGCTCTAGTTGTTAAGGAATCGTATTTCAAATTCATTTCTCAAATTGACTGTGAGCCGACTTATATCATGAGCGCAGGTTTCGCTATTAATATTTCAGTGTAAAATGCGTTATATTTTTAATTTTTACCGCTTTAAGAAGCGCTTTCCGAAAAGTGGATGTTTCGTAGCTGTACAATAAAATGTTGTTTTCTACTCCGTTAAAAGAAAATGCATATTTATTATATTGTTTTGTAATACGATTTAAAACCGTTTTATCCATTTCCTCTATTCACCGGAGCCCTCAAGGCTCTCCGTGTCTCGTCTTCGGCAGTAATAACAATGGCTACTCTATCGCACTACACAATACAAACTTGTGTTCTAATGCAGCCATTCTCAACGTATCACTCTCTGCAGTTGGGCAGTTCTTAAGTATTATTGGGATTGAAAGTTTCCTGAAGACTACTTTTGTTCTATAAAAATACTTAGCCCACTGACTTCTTCATCTGCACTAGCCTAACTGTGCACCGCGCAACATTAGGTAAATTTGTTTAAATGAAATGCAAGCCTTCCTTAATCCATACCTGTAACGTGGAACACATTTAATGCTCTGCTATATAGCTAGTCGTTGTTTGTATTCGTGCTTCATATCTTAATTTGAAAAACTAGTCGAACTTTCTTCCGTGGAACTCTCAATATTTTGAAAAGATTTAACAACCTAGACGTAGCAAAACACCTTCCATACGCTCTTGCACGGCCATTGTGCTGAATGGCTTGCACCGTCAGTTGACTGCCCATTTATATTTTGGCTTCAATTCTGGAGTGCAAATTCATAAATGGTGTAAACGAGCTGCGCGCGTACTAATATAAGCAATGTGAAGTTTATGACGGTGTATACACCTTTTTGAAAGTTAATATTAATGCTTAGACTTTCACGATTCCTTAATCGCCTAATAAGCAGTTTAGTTGCTTTGACGTTAATGCTGTAGATGTTAATGTTATTTCCCGAGTGAAAAAGTCTGTTTTCCATTTTATAAATTTTATCTATCAATATTATAACAACGGGAGAAGCAATCCATTTCGGCACGTTTCTGTTTGTAGTATTGTTGCACGTGGACAATGTAGGCAGTTGCGGTAGCGTTCCACTACTTGTTAGAGAGTGGATAATCGTTGTAGGAGGACTTCAACCTCGCACACCCAAATGACTTATGTTTCTTGTTACATTTACTGAAGCACCGAATTCCAAAGCAAGTTGGTTTTAGCTGAGGAACAGGGCTGCATTGTGCTTTCAGAATCATCACTGTTTCATAATTAACTTATTGATATCTATTAACGTTTAAATAAATAAGCTGGTTGGCCCCAGTATTAATCACGAAAACTTATAGGCCAATCATAGGGTCTCTCTTAAAGCTGCAAGTGCGTTAGCACTTGTTTTATAACGCCGAAATGTAAAATGACTCCGTACGATTATTAACTTCGTATGAACTTTAAATTTTTGGATCTTTTCTGTCTCGTTCCCCGTCATACTGTAACTTCCTGGTATGACGTCATCCCCACACTGATTGGCCCGTTAATTTTTGGAGACATAGGTGGCGCCACCGTCACATTTTGCATGCCGAGCGCTCGAAGCAATCTTTCCTTACCTAAACCTAAACCATAAAATAAGCAACACGACCGTAGGCATCGTTTTCTGCCCTTACCTAAGCCTAAGCCATAAAATAAGGGACGTCTCCCTTTTAACTTACGAAGGAAACAGAACCATGGGCATCGTTTTCTGCCCTTACCTAAGCCTAAACTATAAAATAAGAACATGTCTCCCTTTTAACTTACGAAGGCAACAGAACCATAGGCATCGTTTTCTGCCCTTACCTAAGCCTAAACCATAAAATAAGAGACATGTGTCCCTTTTAACTTACGAAGGCATCTTACAAAGGCTCTTGAAGTTTACGACCGCTAATGCATCTCGGCGCCCTCTTCGTAGCATTTTATATCAGCGTTCGGCAACAGAAACGTCATTAGCGCCCCCAGCGCCCCCTAGCGACATGATAATCAAGTAGGGGGAACGAAACAGAAAAGACCCCAAAGAACTATAAACTACAGCCAAGCGCTTCTAGGAACAAGGTAAATTGGTTCTTCTGTTCCGTGGAATGCTCGCCCCGTGATAACATCCTTGTACGGTATTTGTTCCACCGGTATAAAACTGACTGGACGCAGCTTACATGCAAATAGCTGACGAAGAACAAATGCACAAGGTTGGATATAAAGTATGAATGAATTTTATTTTTTGAATATTTTCTAACGGTGTGCTGAAAACGTTTTCTATCCTTTTGCTGATTATTCACGTTATTAGAAAAAAATTTTTATTTGTGTTTGCCACTTCTGAGAGTGCTCATGTCATCCTTAGCGGAATATGAGTGCACAACCATGGCGTGTTGCATTTTTTCCTTTACGGATAATGATGACAAATATTGTGTATGAGTACGCATTGACTATGCTAGGCAGCAACTGTGAGCCTCGTTTAAACTTGTTCAGTGTAAAGGTTCAACAAACGCTGAAAGTTAACGTTAAAGCAATTTGCAGAATGAACGAACGCAAATATAAGCAGGAAAACATTCATTGTCCAATTTTTGTAATACAGGCCTACCGCGTCGTCAGTTACCCAGTTCTTGAAACAGCAGAATTGACGATTGATGAATGGATCATGTTTTCCCAAATATAGAATCCAGACTACACAAATCTGGGACGACGAAACGCGTTCTTAGATTCACGTTTATGCCCTTTGGCGGCAAATATCGTAGTAATCTCTACTGTATCCGTGACCACTGCCGGTTCGCACAGATACAGTAGAGATTCTTACTGCACAACGAAAATAGTTCCACAACGTGAGAAATGACGTGACCCAAAACTATACAACTTGAGTCTATGCGTCACATTTGGCGACACGAGAAAAGCGCAATGATTGAAAAGGATTAATTGGAAAGGTATGTATGGCTACAAATGGAGCTTCTCGAGGGCTGCTCGTAGTTGTCGCTTGAGCGAGTCATTTTCCTCAGCTAGTTGCCGCAATTCTGAGTCCTTCCGCTGAAGCTCTGAGAGAACGGTTGAAATATCATTCCCTGAAATGTAGTTAGCTTATCTGTTGTACGATATGCTGTCAGCAGGTCGAATGCACAATGGTCACGTTTCGAGATAAAAGGTTCACAAAACCTGATCGACAAGAATCAAGTCATATCGACAGCAATGGAACCCCCATTGAAAGTAGTAATTTGCTCATCAGGTAAAAACTGTATAAAAAACGGCCTAAGAAAGAAATAGTTTCAATCAAGAACAAGTGAAGGACTCACCCCAAGGACCTTGAAGAATGTTGGCGGAATTCAGTAGTATGCACACTGGATCCGGTAATTTTCGGTCGGTAATCTTAAGTCGGACTGCCGTTAAATTCAGCTTTACACGTATAGAGCTCCCGTAAGAAGCCTTTTCGTCCTGCACAAATCCAACAAGATTGGTTAGGCAATCGTTGCTCACGGAAAACTCCAAATCATTGACAAATGCGTCGACTACATAAACGCTCAATGCGGCTTCGCAATTTTTCATTGTAACTCGTAGAGGATACTGCCGTTCCGCTAAGTTGCAATCGGTGGTCCTTCTGCCAGCCATTTCTTAATGCATTAAGAAAATATACTCACCCATCCAACGCCCACGGATTGCTAACCTTTGACGCGGAACGATTCGTAAAACTGATGTCGATTACCGGTTGAGAATTCTTCCACTTTCAGGCAGGAGCCTAGCAGATCAGCGCGACACAATCGGCCGGACGATGATAGCCGTACGCGCATTTGGTCGACGCTGAACCGCAACACTGAAATCTAAATAAACGAAAGAAAAGAGTACGGTGAAATTGTTTCAACAGACTAAACGATGAACCTTTTCGAGCATTATCTTTTGCGACTCGTCCGAACAATTTGGAGTCCTGTCCACCTCTTCGGCCAAATCGCCGGTAACCGTTTTCTGCATCGGGAATATTTCATCGAACAAACCTGCATCATCTTCGTCCAGAACGGTAAAGTTGTCATCGTCCATGGACAGCTGGGTTGTCAGGGAAGCATTTTCCTCATATGAGTACTCTAAATATATTTTCAAAAATAGCAATGTATTAATATTAATAAATGCAGGCTGGACATGAAACGATTTAAGTTATACACGAATGCAGGGCATGTAACAGGATTTATATTCACTTTCTTCAGGATATTTGCAGTATATCTTTATCCTGCTTCCTTTTATTAAATGTTAAAATTATTAAATAAATGGAACAATTTAAACGTAGCTTGCGGAGCCAATCCGCTGCGTCTTCAGCGTTTTCGTGTGTTTGTGAGAGCTTCTGGTAGGGTCCCGTCCTGAACTTTCAAGTTTACAGCATCTCGTCCTTTATAGGATAAAAAGTACCGTAAACAACAAGAAGAAAATAACTTAATTTATTAACAAATAACGATATTTTGCATACGGAAAACATTTTCATGATAAGGCGCCAAAATATTAATTAATCGAAGCACGAATTTTTTCCGTACTGTTGGGAGTATTGAAAATGAATCCGACTGGCTTGAAAAGCTACGTCATCCATTCAATGTCATTCGGCAAATGCTAATTACAAGCACACAGGCAACTGAACACTATTCGCACAGCGCAGATATAAAGTATAGCATAAAGCTACAATTCAGTAAACTGGCAAATACTTCATTTGTTAACGTAACACAGTTTTTCTGAAATGTACCCTCTGCAAGGAAAGAGGTCATGCGTAGCGATCGAGACGAGACTGTCAAGGACCACTTCGGCGCTACTTTTACGTTGTTGATAGAAAGCGACGAAACTTGATAGAACCTTTCTAGAGCTCTTCAAAACGCCCGCACGAAGGAAAGTGAATTCCACATGTCACAACTGGCCCACTTTATTCAATTTTGTAAGGGAAAATGCAAGCAGAAACTTCGGCCTCATCATCTTACCTACGTCAGCGTCAAGCGCATTGCCTTCGACAGGTGACCCCAACTTCTCACGGTCAAAGGAGGTGGACGACGCAGCTTTCGTCAGCCTCGGCGAGTTGTTCGAACTTGCATCATTTGATTTGCTCCACACACTGTCTACGGTGGCTTCGGTAGAATCGCGTGCACGCTTATCTTTACCAATCACAGGCCCTGCGAAATAAAAGAGAAAGTTGTGAAACAAGACGACGAAATACTTTTTATCTTTTGAAGCGCAATAGTTTAATAATAAAGTCCGCAAATCATGCCATGAGCATGAGAGCATTGCATTTCTACGGAAATTGGGTGCCTTGTCGGACACAGAAACGCTAACAGAAGTTGAACGATGCACTTTGTGGATCAAGTTAAACAAGCATAGCTATTTGAAAGGCAATATAAAGCTTTGTTGTAGGTAAACTTGGCAAGAACCTATCACGCTGCAGCTGGTGTTGTCCAACCTTGCTAAGGCTTCGAGTAACCATGCGACACTAACCGACCGTTGAACAGGCTTGGAAGAGCACAAAACAAACATACAATTGTATATAACTTTCGTGAACAAGACAAACATACGCGCAAAAGGAGACGAGTATGAAATAAAAATACAGTACAACTAGATGTTTTGTCCATCTTTTAGGACAAAACATCTGGTTTTACCCAAACAATGGACAAATTACGCAACCTCCGCAGAAAAGCACCGATCACTAAAGCAAATTTGCTGGTTCAGCCAAACGCGGTTTGAAACACGCTAATAACTTCCGCCATAATTTTTCTCGCCTGCATTGGCTAAGCAATTATGTTTTTTTCTCAAATGACACTATGGCTGTGCAAACGAAGTCGAAATTAGTCTACACGGTTTGGTCCAGGTCTGATTTTCACTTCTCAAATTGATCACAGTTGAAATATTCAAACCACGCGCCAAACATACCTTCGTATCTTAGTTGTAAAGCCATCTAAGGTTAAACAAACAACGTAGTTATGTCTGTGTCACGCGTTGGCCTACGCTCGTCTTCCCAACATAGGGAACAAGCTGTCACGACGTTTTCGCGCCGCGTTTGCCCAACGGAATGAACCCTTTAGAAGTTAGCCGGTTCGACTGCCCACGCTGCACCAGAGTGACACAACAACGGCTGGTCAATGCGAAACCAAAAACAATGCCCATATATCGGGAAATGCCAAAAGTTCCCAACTATAAATGGCAGCATTGCACGCAGGACAAATTCTCCTTAGAACATCGAAGCACGAGCCAGAACATGGCAACCCAAAAACAATGGTTAAACTTGAAGAAAAGAGCAAAGATGCGTGTGATCGCTCGGGACAGCGAATTTGACCATATAGTGCAGTACATGCATGCGCGTGAGAAAGGTAAAAATTGCTGGAACGAAAGTGCAGTTAGGAATGGGACGTCACTTTGCCCTCCGTAGTAATATATTAATGAAACTCAAGATAAGAAAAAGTACACAGGATAAATTAAAGCATTCGTAAACCGCACTGAACCTGAACCATACACCTGCCTCACTAGCTGTCACTACGATAGTACCACCGTTGCATTTTGCGAGTGTTCTTCGCAAATTTGCATATTTACAATGGCAACAATCTTAAGGTTCCGTTGATCCTCACGCGCTATTGGATTAAGAAGAAACGCTTTCCGGCTCCCGGAAAAGACACTCGCCGATTGCTCCCGATTTTCAAGGCAAACTGTTGAAGCCTGCGGTAGCGCAGCGCCTTAAGAGCACTCAGCTTGACGTCTGTTGCCATTTTCTTACTGTACAATTATTTCAGAATTATACCGTGAAATACAACAGCAAAGATGGACAAAATCCGCCAGAATCTATTCCACAATAGACTACGCGAACGGTGTACTGAACCTGCTGTTCATTTTTCCAATTACTCAACCCTTACGCAGCAAATCGCGTATGCCACGAGGGAAGAGCTGCTCCTACATCGCAAATTTCAATGAGTCACTGCCTACGAGCGACCAACTGAACTAACGAACCATCGCTGTTCAGTTTTGACGTTGTCTCTTGAGAAGAGAATCACCAATATGTCATAAATGATGACTGTTCGCCTTTGGTGTACTGCCCTTGAAGGTAGTGCTTGCCTGAAGACCAACAGTACGATCTTTTAGACTTCCTATTATGCTAATTGCTAGGACACCAATGCAAACTCCTTAAGAGCGCAAATTATCGAGTGTTCCTACTTTTCTTCGCTGTTTTCTAAATTAATAACTAATGGCTTTTACAGGTATCGAGCAAATATAGTGATTTCGTTTTAAAGACGTTTCGTCAAAGTTCAGCTTGGCCACGTGGCCAACTGCTGCAAAATTTTCTTGTACTATACTTCACATGTACGTGACGGTACACGCTTGCAACGCGTAAAAGCAAGTGGAATAATTCAACCAATGTACTTTTCAAATGGGATGTTACACAGGGCGTACACGTTCGGCCAGTCAGCGTAACCTACATCACATGCGGGATGAATATTCGTTCGCACACTGTTGAAACTGTCCGAAGTACGAAACATTAATACCGTACCAACATACGCCCTCGAGGTTCGCAAACTGTAGGATCCGCTGATACGAGAATATAAAATGCAATGTCTTCGCACAGACAGGGTTCTTAACGGGGCTCGCTTTTATCTGCAGGTTATTTTTCATGGTAAGTGCCCTTTTCTGTTTAGTGAAAGTCAATTTAGCTTTTGTAGAACTGAGCTTTGACAAACAAAGCCGGCGATATTACGCGCAAAGTATTCTACGGACGAAACAACGTATTGATAAAAATTGAGGAAAACGGAGTTATAAACGTACGACCATGTTCTCGACGAGCTGTGGCCACTCAACGAAGAAGCACATGAGCGGTAGGCAAACATGCCGACCCAACACTTGACCGAAGCTGGCAAATGTCCATGTCAACGGCTCTCCATGTACACGAGAAGCGTTGCAGGTAGGTGGCTGCGGCCAAGAGCATCAGTCGGTAAATTTCCCTCCGTTAGATCGAATGCACTGGGAAAACAGCTTTATTGACAAGACAGTCGATCCTGCTGCCATTGGCTGAGCAAATAGCAAGAATAGCGTGACAGCGTCGATTATCGTCTCAATTGCGCGCACTCCGTTCCCGTTAAGTGGAGACAAGGTGACCTGTGGTGTCCCATGTGACGTACAAGATTTGAGACCCATCGCCCCGCTATGGTTGACCATTAAGGGACAGCAGCTTCACAACACCTAACCGTATCAACACTGCCAAGAAGCAACAGCCGAACGGATGGACACCCATTGCCTAATTAGCATTTGGTACTTGGCATGAAAAACAAAAAGCAACAAACCAATTTGTTGCTTTTCATTAGTGCTTTGTTCGTCCACTGTTTGGCGAGGTGCCCAAATTCGATACGCCTGCCTTGCATATGCCGCTCAACTCGCTACGAGCCTGTTAGCATTACGTGCGACCGTGTAGCCGATATCCACCTGGCCTGTCAGGCGTTGGGCGCGCTGAATATTGTCATAGACAGTTTGACAATCAGCAACAGCCCAATTCAGAGGTTGCCAACCCAAGCGCTTGCCGGTTACAGGATAACACGCTTGGTTTTGCGCAATAACAACCTGACAGACGTTGACGTGGACGCCTTTAACGGTATGCCCATCACGACGTTAACCGAACTGGAGATTCGCAACAACCTGCTCACCTCCGTTCCGCAAACTGGGGTTTCAAAGCTGCAGCGTTTGAATTCTCTGGTTCTCGCCAACAACAACATACGCATCCTACCCGCTGCCAGCTTCGCCATTTACCAAAGTCGCAGCTGGATAACCAAGCTCGATCTGTCCGCCAACCGAATGGAGCGGATTGACGACGACGCCTTCCTTGGTCTGGACTCCGTTCGCGAGTTGAACTTGGACAAGAACAACCTACTGCACGTGCCCACGGAAGCGCTGCAAAGATTGCTGGCTCTCGAGGATCTATCCCTGGCGGCAAACCAAATAAGCTCCGTTCCGGTGCACGCGCTCAACTTCCCGCAGCTCAAGTCGATCAGCCTGGAGGTGAACCGCATCTCGAGCATAGAGGCGAACGCCTTCGCGGGCATCCCGAACCTGCTCTACCTGTACCTCAGCTCGAATCGCTTCGAGAGGCTCGACCAAAGCATGCTCAGGTCTGTGCGGCGCCTCAAGGTTCTAGCCATGGGCAACAACCCTATAGGACACCTGTCGGTTGGCTCCTTTCGATTTGTCCAGGAGCTTGTCCGCCTTGAGATGCCCAACTGCCTTATAAGGTCCGTCGAGCAGGGCACCTTTCAAACTATACCAAAAGTGCAAGTGATCGTGCTGAGCAGGAACCAACTGCGGAGGTAGGGGCGTTGCACATTGGCTCAGCGGTTTCAGCGTGGGAATTTAAGAATCACCAGGCACATGTTCAAAGAACTAGGTGAACTCTACTCGCTGGACCTGAAGGGAAACAAGGCTGCGGAAATCGACGATCGTGCCTTCGCCGTGCTGCCGTCTCTGAGGCACTTGGACCTTAGCGACAACCTCATTTCAACGCTGCCGAGAAATACCTTTGATGGAACGTTTCAGTCGGGTTCCAACAGGGTTCTTTACCTTTACGGTAGCACTGTTAGTTCCAAATATAGGCTATTTAAGGTTTAACGAAAAATTTCAGAAAACCCATGGAACTGCGATCCCTTGTTGGACTGGCTTCGCCAGTGGCTACGGGATAACAGGGAAATAATCATTGACGCGCCGGGCAATCCGCCAGCGGTTTGCAAAGGTCCAGGACCGCTGCTTGGCTGGCCAATTCGGACCCTGAACCCGGAGTTGCCCATTATACCGGGACCCGAGTCGGGTGCACTGAAACCAGTGACCGAATCGACGACGCATAACAAAGCCCGCATGCACCTAGCAGCCATGATACTTGGTAGGGCGATTCATCTAACTAAACAAGCAGCATTCCCCTTTGCGAACACCATTGCAATTTTCAGGAATCATTTTGGGCATTTTCATGATTACGCTGCTGCTGCTGCTCATCGTTCGATACTTCGCCAGTCAGAAGCGTCGCAAGGACAAGGAGGCGATGGAGGACCAGAGAAGGCTGGGATCAACGATCGCCGGTTCGGTGTTCCCCTCGCCGGCGGTACCCATGTCGACACTTCACAGCAGAAGGAACCACTCCTACCAGCTGGGCCGTCCGTGGTATTGGTGGTTTTAATTTTAGTCGTCGGCATTTGCTTGGCTTCTCCACTTATGCGAACTGCTCCTTGGCGTAAGGCAACCAAAGAAGATATTTCTCATTCGCTTGAAAGAGCTCGACGATATTTTTAAACTTAACAACGCACCAGCTGGAAACATCAATGTATTATTAATATTTGCGCTGCAGGAGGCGGTTGGCATGTTGCTTTTGTTAAATGTATTAATCCATCAAGTCTTCGTTCGCCCGACTCCCATAGGTAACCCGAGCGGCAACGGCAGTCGACAAGCTTTCTTGGCGGAGAGTCGCGAGCAAGCAATAGGCAAAAAGGAACAGCGCTAATCTTTGCGGAGCAGGAAGTCCGTAGGAAATGGAAACGTTCACGCGTGACCTTGTTGACCAACTAAGCAATGTTGCATTGACATAGACTGCTTGCCCTCATGCCAACAGCGGCACTTTTTGTCCAGGTTGACTGGAAAGTGGAAATGGCCCTATTGAAGCTATTGGGCGCCCTATGGAAATCCTCAATCAAACTTCTCCTTCACACGTCTAGCGTAAGCGCTCGCAAAAGCGCAGCGTACTGCGATACCGGAAAAGGAGAACTGCGGAACACCGAAGCGGTCGGTCTACTGCTATGATTGCGCCCATCGCTTGTTTGACGATGCCAATGAGAAATTGCTGGTGAAGCGTAGGCAACGTCTTCGGCCACGGACTTCCTCCACACTTGAAAATGTGGCAAAATTTCATTACGCACAGTAAAGAACAAGTTATCCTAAGCTGCTCGTAAAATAATCAGTCTAAAGCTGTGCGTGCAACAGTGAGCATATATATACTATGAAATACTATTTTCTTTGAACCACTTGACGTCATCTTATGATAACTTACTATGGCATGACAATTGTACCTCTAAGGACGAAGCAAGAGCGCTCTGAAAGGTACGGATACTTCGCTGATAGGTAAATTGTATTTTGCCGTTGGTTTATCTTCCGCCTTTTCGAGAATATAAACGGGTTTCAAATAGCCGTACGTCAGCATCATAAACTTGCTATTAAACGTGAAGGGTGTTCAATTCACTATGGCTGTTATAAATGCAGCAGCTTTCAGGACTTCCCGTGTCAAGTCTCTGCGGTCCGATAATTTAATCAAAGGATAATTCGACAAACATGTACGTATGTAGTGGCTGAAACGCATCAGCCTTGACAAACGTACTGGCCTAGCTGCTGTGCAGTTGAAATATTGCCTGGTAAAGAAGAAATACGAGAATCCTTCAATGCTGCATAATTTAACATGTAGACAGTGTTAAAATGGTGTCAGGTAGTCAAAACAAGATTACGCATAATTCAAAGCAACAAGTAAGCATTGCTTGAGACGAATTTGGGTGCAGCATGCACTTTGCGGCAAACAGTTAAACTATTACTACAAATATTAATATATTTCAAAGAGAAATCACGGCATTTCTTCCCGTTCATGTAGTACTTTTTCACGAAAGTGATGCTAAGGCTTTATTTCATGAAAAAGCAAAAACAAAAACATGGCGCAGCTTTAGAGCCCAACCTTGGCTCGTCGTCAGCGCAGGGTTCACCGTTGGCCAACCACCAGGTCGGGTCTTACGGAGAAGCTCCTCCACCAGCTAAACATCAGTGGGAGGCCCGTCGGATCGAACTTGATCCCTCGAGAACCGAGACTCACGAACTTTTGTTCGTGAAAATCGTGAAAACTTTCGTTTGAAAAAAAAGTTCGTGAGTCTCGGTCCTCGATGGATCAAGTTCGATCCGACGGGCCTCCCACTGATGTTTAGCTGGTGGAGGAGCTTCTCCGTAAGACCCGACCTGGTGGTTGGCGAACGGAGAACCCTGCGCTGACGACGAGCCAAGGTTGGGCTCGAAAGCTACGCCATGTTTTTGTTTTTGCTTTTTCATGAAATAAAGCCTTACCATCACTTTCGTGAAAAAGTACTACATGAACGGGAAGAAATGCCGTGATTTCTCTTTGAAACTTTTGAACCCCGTTACCAGACTCGTCTTTGAAATACATAAATATATTAATATAACCTTTTAGCATTGACGCCAAGAAACACGCAATAGCATTAATTTAGCAGCAAATTTAGTTACGTGAAACTGGTATGGAAAAATGCCTTCGCGGATGTTGCCAATTTTCAACAATACTGCAGCAAAAGCAAGCTGCTCACAAAGGACGCACGGATGTTCGTTTAAACTTTCCTTACCGACTTTGCGCCTGCTTTCTACGTCAAGAATCTCAGCTGCTTCCCACGAGCTTCCTGCATTCATCTCGTTCTGTGCTTATGTGCAAACGCAGCTAGTACGACGGAGCGTTCGAAATGCTGAGCCCGAACCCGCAGCACATCTCAGTAATGTTACATGCAGTGGAATCTCGACTACATGGACCACGATTTTCTGGATTTTCGATTAACCGGATCGAATGCGAAGCAAAAGACCTAAAGCTTTGGAAAAAGACTGGAATCTTAAATCGCTGGTTCTTCGCCTTAACGACGTTGCATACAAGACTTTCCTGGCGGTATATCCTTTGCTTCCCGCCGATTTGCTGGCAGTCGCCGTATACTGCTATTCCCTATCAGAAGATCAAGAAAACTGGAAGCTTTAAGAGTACGAACGAAAGATCCAGCAATCTCAGCGCTCACGAAAACACAGCACGGGTATTGGAGATGTTGAAGGTACTCAATAGTAAATACGTGCGACAGTTCAGACATCGAAATGGGGTTAACATGTAATAGCGAGCATGTGGCTTTTCAAATGCTGAGTGAGAATGGAATTATTCAGTCTTCGATGAACATGCAAGAGGAATCAAAAGAAAAAGCATGACAAAATGAAAAAATGAAACTGAAGAATATGTGCGCCTTTTACGTGGTAAGGCTTTCCGATGGTTGGACTTCGGGCAACAATGGTTTGAAAGACAAGGAAACAGCGACTCAAAACGGCGCTTAAAAAGAACCCGCGAGTTAGCTGCTCAGAACAGGATGCCAGGTTTAAAACAAACATCCATAACGAATATTTTTGCAGAGCATAATTTTGGCGCGGTCTCGAAATTTTACTTATAATATAGAGCATTTCAGACCCAAAGAGTTCTCTGCGAAGCCATACTTATAATAAGTGAAGTAAAAGCGAAAAAGCTATTAAAGAAAGCAAGCATTCAATTATCCTTACAATAATTGGTCCCGTTTTGTCCGGATAATCAATGTTTTACTGCATCGATGTACCGAAATCCTGAGCACAAATCAAGCAACTCAAAGATCACCTGCGATTAGGGTTTGTTTGAAGCAATTACAAGGACATCCAAAGCACCAATGGACGAAACAGACTTGCTAGACAACATGAATTTGAAATGAATAGATAGATAAGCGACCAATAGTAACACGGATTATCCCCATTCATTGAAAACCTATTATTCCAAAGGCACACATTTCAGAGCTTTCGAGCACTACCTTGTGCCGTCATCAGTGAAAAACTTTTCCATCGACTGCCCAGTTAGTCAACGGTTCAGCAAGCTCCTACGCTCGACCATTCGGGCTGGCGACATCAACTATCAGGTCTCACCTTCGACCCGTCAAGCGACTATCGCCCACCCAGTCAGTCAAGCAGCGGAGCACACACCCACACCCCCCCCCTGACCGACCGGGACTGCGTCACGAACCCAAATGAAAAAATATACAGGCGGCCCTCGTTATCCGCGGTTAATTCGTCCCAAATTTTGAGCGCTTTACCGCGGATAACGAACTCCGCGTTGTATAGGATACCCTATGAATAGGCCAAAAAGCATGTATTCCAGGCGCGTATTTCGTCCTGCACCCTTGAATTCCTTCCCGAACGGTTATCATACCTAGCGATCCTTCGAATCTTGATACTACGGAATGTAGCTACGAGATAATGACATGAATGAGACTGCGCTTGTCCAATGGGGCCATGCATCCGAGTCCAGGAAAGCAAAATGCGCTTTCTTTAAACACCTGGGACTCGCCTTGCTTTAATGAGCTAAGCGATGTAGTGGTGCGCGGAATAGGTACAGAGCAGGGGAAATATAAAATACATAGGCGCACTTAAGCAGAAATACTGAACATCACATAGAACAAAACGTCCACGGCAGAAACGTTTGGGGCATCAGGAATGAGACAATTTATCTACTGCCTGTAAGTGGGCGCAGATCCCCTGAAGACCGGCCAGTCCTATGGTTTCTTGAACTTGTTGGTAGCGAAACTTCTCGCCTTAAAGTGTTAGGCTCCGCAGCTGCCGGATCTTT